>CM059559.1:29710974-30310974 GCA_030386875.1 Morinoia aosen
AAAAACGCTATCACGCTTTCCGTATTTTATATTTCCAAGGCATTGGCGTCGCTGAAGATTTTACATGCGTATCATTACTTTTACTTCATTAATAGCCGTAATTAAAATAGCACTATTTTGAAAATTAGATGCCATGGAACCAGACTACTCTAGGTTATCCACTACATGGATCAAACTACCCACGGTTTCATTCTTCGAACTGGTTCTTCGTAAAGTTTTGGTCAAATTTAATTGGCTAAAGAACGTTAAACGAAAGCACTTGGAAATGGGAGGGGTAAAAACGTTGAAATTATAATTATAAGATGTGGATAACATGCCAGCCCACTGGCATTTTTAGGGTAGAACACTGTTCCCAAGAAATTAACAGCTGACACGTCTGATGTCAATTGTTCATCCCAGTAATATTTTTTGCCACTCTCCCGTAAGAAATTTCTCATAGACGAACTTTTTCATTTGAGGAATTTCGTCAAAGAAATGACTAAGATTTTGGGGTTGAAGTTAGGGTTTGCAATCTCGGGACAAAATGAAAATCCCGGAGTCCCGGGATTCCAGGAAGACAATCCCAGGAATTCCGGGATTTCTTCGTATTTTTACATTTTTGCTATTGTAATTTGTTGCCGACCCACATTACGGTATTTGATGATTTAGGAAGCGCAAACCCTTATCTGAGTACGATTCTCTAATGAATTCACTTTTTGTATATAACTGTATTTACTGGCAGGTCATCAACTGCTACAAGCTTGGTCACTTGCTCTTCCGGAGTACTTTTATGTACCCTTACAAAAGTTGTTATTTCTGTTCGTTTAGGTTTAATGCTTTTCCTACTGCTCTCCCTTGCATGAGGGTGCTTTGTTCCAGTACGAATTCTGTTGTCTGAGCTACTTGTTGACGCATCTGCGTCTACAGTTTCAGGCTTCAGTATGTTGGGTTCACTCTTTAGGTGACGTAACAAGCCGCTGGTAGACCAGCCTTTGCAAAGTAAACTCTTGCCGCACTTTATACACGTCACACTTTCTCCAGTTGCATCTTTAACATAATATCGCCGCACAAAGACTTCAGTTTCTACTACATCGACCGTTGCCATCGTACCTATTACAGTCTATTATTTATTACCTGCAAAACTAAACCACAAAATATATTCTGATGCAATAGTTGAACTATACCAGGAAATAGTACACACTACACTGGTGTAGTGATGTAAATTGCAATAATATTATTACACTAAAATTCTATCCTGAGCTCTATAATTGATGAATCATATTAAACAGCAAGATTTTAAGTTATTTTCCAACCCATATTCTGAAAAATATATACTATTTAGATTCCCGGGAATTTCTGGGAAAAAAGGATTTCCCGGACCCGGAAATTTCAGCCCCAAATTATCCAGGATCCCGGGATCCCCTAGTTGAAGCATTACGCAGATCAGAGTACGATGTTATGTACAGGATAATCGATTAAAAAACTTTTTTGGATTTGTGAAACTGCTTCCACCAGAAGCATTTACAATTAGTAACAAAATCTCTTTCTCTTGTGACGTAATGCCAGTTATCTCTGGTATTGTTTCAGTTGCTGTCATTCCAATGTATATATCACCTACTGGCACAAAAACACAAGTGAATGTTGGATAGGAGGGATTCAGCTCAATAGCAACAAGCATAAAATTTGAACATAAGCTTCTAATTAGGCTATGAATTTTTTATCTCCGATTGAAGATATTCGGAGAGTCAGTCTGAAAGAAGGTATTAAATGTGTTTAATTTCCCCAAATTGTAACCCTAGAACTCCAAATAAGCGCGTGTTAGCTTTTTGTTTAAAGCATTTGCTATCACATCATTTTCCTGAGTTGGTTCGCTAAACGACAACTCGATAAAGTAAAGTGTTAATACATTGCACTGCCCCATGCAGCAATCGCTGTACACAAGCTTATGAAGAAGCTATACGCCACACATTGCGAAAAGAACTGCAACTTGTTCGGTACCTGCATGGAAATTTTAAGTTGTGCTCTATTTACGAATCAAATGTTGATACACTCTACCTTTGAATTAATGTCTTCTGCTAAATTTATTCTCATTTGGGCTATTCAACTGAAGTTATTGTCAATCATTTATGTTTTTTCAGGATTTTTATAAACTAGATTTGGAATATCGATTTTACCCTAGATTTTGCACTTTTTTCCTTTACCCTAGACTGTACCCTAGGAGGGGTCTGATTACCCTAGACTAGGGTAATTACCCTCGGAGTGGAAGCACTGCTCACAACAGCCGGTCTGCGCATGCGTGGCCTCTCAGGCGCGTCAGAACCTTCAGAAAAAATATCTTTCCAAGAATTCTACGGCGTTTCCGTTCCCATCTGAAGCGTCGGTTCCGTTCCGATCTAAAGCAGTGTGCGTGTTCAGGTAGAAAGGTTTGTTTTTGATTTCCTTCAGACGTTTCGTTTCCGATCCGACGCATCGCTTCCGACACAGTGTGCGCGCTGCTTTATAGTGTGTGGACTCTCATAGGAATACATGTTAATCGATTCAAGCTTGTTTGCTTTCTCGCTTCAAATCTTTTGGTGCGCAGGCACCCTAACGATCAAAGAAGTTTCATCGTAGTTTAATATGAAGTAACGAAAAACTCTGGAAAAGTTCGAAGAGCAATGAATTAAAAATTCACGTAATGCAACTCTCCCGATAAGACTGTGTATCGCACAGTTAGAAAATCTGAAAGAAAATTAAATGCTCTCCAAACTTTTTCAGTTTTTCGTTACTTCACGTTCCAATACGATGAAAGTTCTTTGATCGTTAGTGAGCTGAATTTTAGGTGTCTTCATATGATGAAATAAGGAAGTAAATAACCCCTCCGAGGGCTTAATTAAATACTTGGTGGCATGTAGGATACATCATTGTGAAATTATTTTTAACAGTGGGTATTGAGAAATGAAGAACACAAGTGTTGTTTCTAAAACTTTTCCTTTGAACAATTAGTTTTCCACCTGCTTCAGTAAATCGATCACTGTAAAGGGGTTATGAATCGATCTTGAAAAACTTAAGTTATTTGAGAAGTAAATAAAATGTATTGCATTGTGAGAAAAAGACATTTCATATATGTTAATTTAAAGCGGAGATATAATCAATTAAAAAGTCGGGAACATTTTTGTGGGACACCCAATATATACAGGGTGTTTTGTAATGCGAAGCATAAATTTTAACCATATACACAAAAACGCAAATAAAACGATTTTCAGGGGTGACTAAAACCTCGAAACTTCGTTTTCGAGAAATGATGATCTGAAATATTTATAGATTCCCGTAGGAATCGCCTGAAGCGCGCGCCCACAGCGTGCCAATGAAGTTAGATTTTACTCGTTGGCTGCATGGTGAGCTTATTCTTTATGGAATCTAAAAGCATTTCGGGTCATCATTTCCCGTTCCCGAAAACAAAGGAGTTTGAGGTTGTTGCTCCTCCTCGAAATCGATTTATTTTGCATTTTTCTGTATATGGTTAACGTATGTGCATCGAATTACACAACATCTTTTATGTATATATGTATTATTCTCAATATATCTTTATATCAAGAAATAAACCAATAACATATTTCATATTTTTTTCCTAATATACTGATATTTCAACATAAGTATACAGAGTTCCCTCTCAACGCTCATCTACATAATATATATATATATTATTCTTGATAGATCTGTCAAATTTTTAGACATTATAGAAATGATTTGCTTGCAGGGAATATAATGAATACGATTAAAGAACATAAATGAAATTAGAGTTACACAGTAAGTTGTCAATACCTCTACTTTAGCTGGGTGATCAATAAACTAACACCAATAAAAAAAATTTGCAAAATAAATGCATTATTCATAACCTATTTAGGCACTTAAAATTAACTGAATGTACTTGTTTATGGGCTGGATGCTGAACAGCATTTTTTATAACAAGTTCAAACACTGAAAAACTTTCAATTAGAGAACCAAATGAAAAATAAAGGCAGAGAATAGCGCGGAAGAATTTCCTTGCATTGCTAATGCAGTTTTAGAAAAAACTGAACCATAAATAGATTGTAAAATTATCTACCAAAAAAAGTATTTACAATTGTCAGGGATGGGGTTTTTTGATATGTCCCCAAACTCACTGAAGAAGGGGAAGTACGGACCGTTTAGCAGTCCTGGCCGTTGTTGGATCAGCTCTTGCGGCTAATTTTTGAGAATCTCTGACGGTTGTATCACCTCTCCAGCCTTGCTTCGGCTGTAATAATTTTCAGATCACCGCTAGTCGTCCGAAGGTAAGGTTTTCCATAAGATACTCGTATTGGAGCGTTAGTTTAATTATCTTCATGAAGATTTCACATTTAGAAGCGCAAATTACCAGAGATTCAATTGGAAAATCTCTCCAATCTTTCCAGCGCGAATCACCAGACAGATAAGGCGGCTGGTTTTGTGGATCTTTATAACACCGATTTGAATAATTTACATTCTTAGGCAAAATATAAATAGAGTACAACTATTGCACAAATAGGATGTTTTGCTCGCTACACAGAAATCTACGACACACATCACTCATATTATATAATTCTTAAACTACTTAAAACTAGTCATTTCGAACACGGAACATCTAAGCGGTGGGTGGCACGCCCCTCCTTGGAAGTCGCGTCTTCTTTTTAGAGACGGGACAGGTAATCAGCGAGTTGATTGCTATCGTGCGAGAGATGTTCGCACTTAAAATTATACAGACTAAAGTATAAGCCCCACTGTTTAAGACGTGGATTGAGCTTGTCGGCTTGCTGTAAATAGACGAGAGGTTTATGATCCGTTTGTAGTAGAAATTCTCGTCCATAGAGGAAAGTTTCGAATTTCTGAGGGGCCCAGTAAATAGCGAGTCCTTCTTTCTCGATGGTGGAATAATTTCGTTCCGCACCACGGCGACATCGGGACGCGAATGCAAGAGGAGCGTATGTTGTAAAATCAACCTTGCTTGGTTGTAAAAGCGCAGCGACTAGTCCATTCTGGGATGCGTCGACTTGTAGGGTGAGAGGAACATCAGGGTCCCATAATTGTAGGATGGGTTTCCTAGTCAAACTACTTCTAAGTTTTTCAAAATCTTCAACAGTGTGGTTAGTCCATGAAATTTCGTTCGGCGCAGTCTTCTTCAGGTGTTCATACAATCGATTCGTTGCTTCTGCATACTTGGGTATAAACTGTTGATAATATCCGGTCAAGCCGAGGAATCGTCGTAAATCAGTTTTTGTTTTTGGCAGCGGTGCATTGGCTTTATCCTGTACCTTTTTCTCTATGGGCTGCAGCTGATTTTTAGAAAGATGGTGTCCTGAATATTGGAGGTTCTTGTACCCGAATACACTTTTTGACGGTTTTGCTGTCAATCCATGGTGCGCGAGCGACTCAAATAATCGGCGAAGGGCCGTGATGTGATCTTCCCATGCAGTGGTCGCAACGAGAATATCATCCATATATACATCGGTGTCTTTGAGGTCTTTTACGAGATCACAGGCTAAACGTGAAAATATCGCGGGAGCATTAGCTAGTCTTTGAACTCGAACAGACCTGAGCGCGTTTTAAAAGCATAAAAGCAGTATATTTTTGAGACTCACTAGCCAAGGGAACTTGCCAATGACCGGAAACTAGATCGATTTTACTGAAAATTTCTTTGTTAGCCAATTTTTCAAAAATGGCGGTTTGATCAGCGATGGGTTCCGCGTCAAAAATTTGTTTGTTTAAATGGCGACAATCCAAACAAAATCGATGTTCTCCATTTTTCTTCCTTACGGCTAACAGAGGGGAACAATAGGGGGGAACTTCGACGGAGCGATTATTCCAGCCGCTGTCCATTTCTTGAGACTTTTACACAATTGAGGTTCTTATGCAAGGGGCATTGGGTAGGAATGTTGAAGTTCCAATGTCTCGGGATCACTAATATTAATATGGAGGCTGAGAGCTCGGGTCTGTCCTGGCTCTTCTGTAAAGATGTTTTTATACCTGCTCAGGAGGGCTCGAAGTTGTTCTCTTTGGCTCTCTGTTAGTTTCGAATTAACGTCGCAGTCTTCGAATGTTTCTTTAACATCGTCCGGTATTCCTGTATCACGGTTATCAAATTCTTCCTCCTGCGTTAGTGGTTCTATGGCCAAACATGTTGCGGCGAATATTTCGTCAAGGGAGGTATCTTCTGCTTCTGGAGGGCCATTTAGATCATTAGGTCCGTTTTTCTTTGGAACTTCCTCCCTTTCTCGATATTTTTATAAGAGGTTGATATGATACATTTTGGTTTTCCCTTTTACCTCGATTAAGTACGTGGACCTCGATTAAGGACCTTGCACGGTCCTTTCCAGGTCATGACAAACTTTTTCTTCGTATTTGGTACGAAAATGAGGACGAGCACTCCGGGTTCTAAAGTGCGAAGGCGGGTTTTTTGGTTTAAGAAGGTGGCCAGTTTTTGCTTAAATTCTCTCGAGCGAGTTTGCATGTTTCCTTCAGTTGATGTTTTAAATTAAACAGATATTTCTGTGTTTTCGTGTCTTCTTTTGTGGGGTGTTCTCCTGTAGTCCAGATTTCTTTAAGGGAAGCATTTTGGGAGCTTTTTGGTCATCTGCAGTCCAAAAGTCGATTCTCCCGATTTTTTTTTTTATTGCTTTAAATGAGTTTGAGATATGTCCCCGAATGTCTGTAAAAATATCAGGAACGTATCCCAGAGCTAACGTCCCCCCCGGGGGGGAGGGCATGCCCCTTACGGACCTATTTTTTCATTTTTGAACCTAGATCAATGAAATTTGGTATACTGATAGGAAATGCAATTTAGAATCATTTATCATCAATGACAAAATGCGATTTTCTTGAAAAGAAAATGGGAAATCATAGAAAACGACATTTTGGGAGGGGTTTTCTAAATGCCTCTCCTCCTACAGTTTTTGAGCTACAGTAATGATTTTGGTATCATTGAATGCAAAATAACGTGATAAAAAAAAAAAAAAAAAAAAATTCTCAAATTCTCAATTTTATTTCATTTTATTTTTTTTATATATTTCATCATTCATATTCCTCAAAGTAAGCAATCCCAATCCGAATATTTCTCTTATTATTGAATTTAGAGCAATGGAATTTGGTATACTGATAGGAAATGCAATTTAGAATCATTTATCATTTATGACAAAATGCGATTTTCTTGAAAAGAAAATGGGAAATCATAGAAAACGACATTTTGGGGGGGGGGTTTTCTAAATGCCTCTCCTCCTACAGTTTTTGAGCTACAGTAATGATTTTGGTATCATTGGATGCAGAATAACGTGGAAATTCCAAACACTTGAATGCTTTTCCTCAAATTTCCAATATAAAAATTTAAAAAATTAAAATAAACAAAAATCAAAATATTCTCAAGAAAATTCAAATTTATGACGTCATAACTTTAAAACAAGAATGAATTTTGTAAAACTTCTCAATACATTTTAAAGCCCTTGTTTTTCTGCATCCAATGATACCAAAATCATCACTGTAGCTCAAAAACTGTAGGAGGAGAAGCATTTTTTTTCTTAAAAATAGGTCTTCTAACAAAACTAAGTTTTCAAGACGTTTGTCATTATTACTCCGAAGTTTACAAAGCTAGAGCAATGCGGTTTGTTGCATTTGAAAGTGAAATGATTGCTCTATCTAATTTACTAGAAGATTTTCAAAGTTTTTTCTGTAAAGCTTTCCGTAGACTTTTTACCCTAAAAGTATAATTTTTGATCTGACCTTTACAAAAAAATTCATATAAATTCTGAATGAAATATATCAAAAAATGCCCTAGTAAATTAGATAGAGCATAAGTTTGACTTTCAAATGCAACAAACCGCATTGCTCTAGCTTTGTAAATTTCGAAGTAATAATGAAAAATATATGTATATATAATTTTTTTTTTTTTTTAATAATTAATTTTCTATGCCCCGGGGAAAAATTTTTCTTAAACAAAAGTTGTTACAAATGTGGAGATCTAGTAGTCTGCAAATTTTCATAGACGGAAGTCCAATAGAAAAAAAGTTTCAGTTTTTTGGAAATGGTTCCCTTAAGGATCGTTAGTGGCCCTCTTACGTTCCTTCCATAGATTAGCTCAAATGGAGAGAAATTTGTTGAGGCCTGCGGTGTATCCCGATAAGCAAATAACAGCGGAGGTAAATATAAATCCCAATCGCGTCGCTGGTCGACGGCAAGTTTTCTTAGCATTCCGCGTAAAGTACCGTTCAATCGTTCCGCGAATCCGTTTGATTGAGCATGATAAAAAGGGTTTAGTCGATGTCGGACTCCGACTAGCTCGAGAAATTTTTCGAACGTTTCGCTCTTAAATTGCTGCCATTATCGCTAGTGCACATGAGGGTGTGGGGAAAACTGATCCTAGTACATATTTCGAATAATTTTTGGGCTACAATTTCTGCGTCAATGTGAGTCAGTGGCACTGCTTCAGCGTATCTGGTAGCCTGGTCTACTAGTGTAAGTACGTAACGATGTCCTCTCGCGGAAATGGGTTGTATGGGACCTACTATATCAATACTCGTTGCTGCGAACGGTGTTCCGATATTGCAAGTAGGAGAAATGGGAGCTTTAATGGGTCTGCGTGGAGCGTGAGTTTAGCATATGTGACAAGAATGGCAATATCTTGCAACCTCTTTCGAAAGCTGTGGCCAGTAGAAATCTCGCACTATTCTAGCTTGAGTCTTTTGTTGCGAGTAGTGTCCAGCTAATGGGCTGTCATGTGGAAGTAGTAAAATTCGCGGTCGGACGGTGGCAGGAGCAATGAGTTGTAAATGACTATGACCGGCTTTCGTAACTTTTCTATATAACAATCCGTTCTGGGATTCATACGTGGAAATGGTGCCGTCTTTAAAATTCTCCTTTTTATTTCTCCATTTCTCAAATAGCGGCTTAAGAGTATGACATTCCTCCTGCATTCTTCGGAATTCGTTTTTTTGCGGCATCTCGCGGTTTTCTACTAATGTGGCCTCGTTAATCTCGTTTTCCTTTATTGGTTGCTCGTCCTCCTCTTCTTCTTCTGATTCGAAGTCTAGTTTATTTGCCCATGGAGTTTGAAAAGGAGAGCTACCAGGTACGCGCCCTAGAATTACATCATGAGAGAGAGAGAGAGATGGCATAGCCACTACCGTTATGTTCCCTCGATAATACGGACAATTGAGTTGAATGCGTGCGAGTGGCGCGGTAATTTCTCTTTTGTCGCAGTGGTCATGTTTACGTATTGTGCGGTAACCTTTTCCTTCGAGATTAGATCTGCCCTTACGTACATGGCATTAGCTCCACTATCTAGCAAGATTTCTACTTCTTAATTGTTGATCGTTCCGGTGCATGTTTCCAGTTTTTCGAGTTTCAACGTTAAGTTATGACACTCATTGAGTAGAATGTTAGATTCATTGATCTTATAGTTGTTTTCAACTTTCAGTTGGTTAATCCGGGCGGTTTTATATTGGTCATTTGCAATAACTCTATGGTCCTGATTTTCTTCTCTCTGTGGGTTTAAGCACTGTTGGGTAGTGTGGTTTCCGACTCTGTGTGTTCGGCAGTACCATGTTTGGTTATTTCGGGGAACAGCAGCTTGGCGCTGACTTCCTAAAAGGTTCCAGTCACGTTGCTGAGTTGGTTGTGGTTGCTGGAAACGTTGAGGACCCGCTTAGCGAATTATTGGTCGGTTATTCGGCAAGGGTTTATTCCGATAATTTGGATTGTTAGGAACATCTCGTCGTGGTCCTATTTCTTTAGATGCGGGGGAAATTGAACGTTCTTTACAGAGATCGTGTAAGGTAACATGGGGTCGTGCTTCTAAGTTAGCATCTCCTTGTTCCACGAGTGTTCCGTATCTATTGGCTCCTCTATCACGTAAGGACGTAGCAACAGGCGCAGGGATAGTATCGTAAGCCTTGTCTACGATGAAAATTTCTCGTACAGCCTCGTACGTGTGTTCTACGTTACAACGGTGAGTCAATGCGTCCAAACTTTGTTCGACTCGTTTTAAGTACCGAGTGAAATTATCTCCTTCGATTGGTTTAAGTGAATGTTATTTTAATTTCAGTTTATGAGGGGTTATCTTTTGTATTTCCAGTAGCAGGTTTTTGATAGCTTCAAAGCTTTATCGCTGTTTTTCTGGCAGGGTCTCGATTAGGCGTTGCTCGTGGGGAGTTAGGAGGTTAGTCAGGACGTTGATAGCTTCGGCTTCGTTATAACGATAGGTTTCTATATGTCGAGTAACTCGCCTCAAAAATTCGTCCACTTCTTCGATTTGCGCGTTAAAAGGTTTTGGGGTTGCTGCGTGCGCACGATATCTAGGTTCAGGATGCACGTAATCAGGTGGTCGTTGTCCTATCATCAGCAGTTCATGTGCCTTTGCGCAGCGCTCTCTTCCCTTTCTTGCTCTCGTTCACGCCTTTCTTGTTCTCGTCCTTCGCAGTCTTCCAATTCTCCTAGTCTCCTTTGAAAAAGTTCGATGTATCCTTCGTCTTCTGGTTGCAACCCAGATGCAGTCACATATTCCACTGCTAGCTCGATAGCCATCATTTTTGTCTTCTTCTTTCTTTCTTTCTGCAGCTTGTTTTGGACTGATTAGCAGGTTTCATTTGATTACGATCTCTCACGTTTGTTGACTTGAGGGTCACTTTTTCTCTTGGAAAATTCCTATTCTGGCAGATTTCAAGTTTTTTCCATCTGAGGTTTTTGCAGGTTTGTTCGGGTCCCTATAGTTGGATCAGCTCTTGCTGTGCGAGCGCTTGTTCGTATATGTGTGCTCAGTACAGTGCCCTAGATCTCAATGCGGGGTGTGCTGCGGGTGCGGAACATGCGGTAATGCGAGCAGCATTCCCCAAATTCCTCACATTGTGATAAGGGGAGGTGTCAGAATTTTTGTGAACGGCGCTAGACGGTCGAGGCCAGCATTGAAAAGGCTGGCGACTGAGGTTTACACCTTTTTCAATTCAAGTTAAAATATCTGACATTCAAGTTAAAATTTCTGACTTTCAAGTTAAAATATCTCACATTCAAGTTAAAATTTCTGACTTTCAAGTTAAAATATCTGACTTTCAAGTTAAAATATCTGGCTTTCACGTTAAAGTATCTGACTTTCAAGTTAAAATATCTGACAATTCAAGTTAAAATATCTGACACACAATTTAAAATTTAATATGGATTACTTTAATAGAACTACATATTACTCTATGTTCCTACATATATTTGCAGTTTTTTTGCATATACATAATCATGAATCATAAAAAATTTGCAGTAGAATGGATTGTAAATATGATACCAACTACTGTATGTAGCGTATATAAGAGCTCGAATTTTCTTTGCTGAATTATTTTCATTCTAACACCCATCATGACAATGGAAAAACTCGAAGTAAGCAACCTTCTCAGTGATTCGGAATCTGAAGATCAACTTACAACACGAGGAGTGAAGAGAGGAACAAAGCGTGGAAGATATAAAAGAAACACATACGAAAAACAAATGGTTTTGTCTGCAGCGGAAGATATCGACGGAGACTGGAGGAAAGTGGCCAACAATCATGGCGTACCAATAGCAACTGCATATGGTTGGATTCGAAAAATTGATAAGGAAGTTAACAAACACGGAGGTGCAAGAAATACGAAGGTTGCACCCATACATGTGCAGAAAATGATTAGTTATCTTGAAGAAAATCCTCTTATTACTTTAGTAACAATCAAAAATAAATTATTGCAAGAAACAGGAGTATCAATAGCTACAAGCACAGTGCATAGGCATCTTGACTGTCAACTTTATTCTGTGAAAAAAGCAAGATCGGAGCCATCAGAGATGAAGTCCGAAAGTAACAAAAGAAAACGATCAGATTACGTGTCAAAAGCGATGGATTTTATTGGGAACGGCAAAACGTTAGTGTACATCGATGAAACAAGTTGCAATCTGTTCTTAAGAAGAAGTTGTGGAAGGTCCAAGAAGGTAACTCGTTGCAGTGTAAAATCTCCAACTTTGAAAGGCAAGAACGTCCACATCATAGCAGGGATCTTACAGACAGGGTTAACGTACTGGGAAAGAAGAAGAGGAAGTTATAAGAAAGATGACTGCTGCGAATGGGTCAGAAGATTACTACGAACAGTGTCAGAGGCAATGGAAAATGTAGTAGTAGTTTGTGACAACGCTCCAATCCATATTAATTTAGAAATGGTTGTGCAAGAGCAGGAATTTCAGGGAGCCGCACTTCTAAAACTTGCTCCTTACAGTGCTCCTCTTAATCCTATCGAGGAGTGTTGGAGCGTTTTTAAGTCAGAGGCAAAGAAACTGCTCAACACAACACGTGAAGATATTTTGAGACCTCCTCCTCCAGGCATGACCCAGACTGAACATCGGCTGCAACATTTGGAAGGAATAATAGATCAATCTATGGGGAAAATCACTTCCACTTTGTGTATGAAAATGTGTAACCATGTGCAAAAATACTATCCAGCAGTTTTGTTAATGCAAGATCTGAACATGGGTGACATTCCAACTGCATGAAATTATACATATGTAGTTCTTAATAAATATATCGCATTCTTATTCAAAATCTATTAAGTTATTTCATTTAAGGATTGATCAAAGAAATTATATTCATTCTTCTGTAGAGAATGCAATGTAAATATATATGGAAATATTTTAAACATCTGTATATTTGTACATAAAATAGATTGATTAAAAAACTTCTGATGTGTTAAGGGAGCATTTAATTAAGACTTATTATTGTATTAAAGGATAAAGAAAATGAAAAAAAGGAAAACGATAAAGGAAAACGAAATATTATAATATGGAGCATTACAGACTTATTATTGTATTAAACTATGTACATGTGTACTCGCTTTGTGTTTTTATATCCATGGAAGCATATACGCATGTGAATACAAACCACTCCTAAATTATGATTTTTTTAATCAATATAATTTAATGAGCAATAAAATATTTTAAAGTTCATATTTTTACATCGTTTTATAAAATATTTTATGGTGAATTTAAAATTTTTAACTTAGATATGTCAGTTATTTCAACTTGAATGTCAGATATTTTAACTTGAACGTCAGATATTTTAACTTGAATGTCAGATATTTTAACTTGAAAGTCAGCCATTTTAACTTGAAAGTCAGATATTTTAACTTGAATGTCAGATATTTTAACTTGAATGTCAAATATTTTAACTTGAAAGTCAGCAATTTTAACTTGAAAGTCAGATATTTTAACTTGAAAGTCAGATATTTTAACTTGAAAGTCAGATATTTTAACTTGAAAGTCAGATATTTTAACTTGAAAGTCAGATATTTTAACGTGAAAGTCAAATATTTTAACTTGAATCGAAAAAGGTGTAGTTTTAAAAATTATGTAATCATACGTTTATCTTTATTTACTCAATTCTATAATCATGCTTTAGAGTTGATTTTGTGTCTTGACCTTTGTGTGTTACGATGTATTTTTTGATCGGCGTTGTTGTTTTTGTGAAATAATTTATGAACGTATTGTTTTTGCGATGCGTAAAATTAGGAATTGGTACTGTTTATTTGTATTACAATCGTTTTTTTCGAGTATTTTGTACTGCAAGGTGTCTAATTTTTATTTTTGAAATTATGTACGTGTGGTGCGTAGTACCTTGTGTGATGTTTACGTTGAATAAGAAGGATATTTACCTATTTGTTTACCCATTTGTTATGCTTGCGCTCCTTCTTATTCCTTTAGCTTGGCGCGTTGGTTCACTATTCACTATATACAGCTGTTGTGTTTTTTTGCGAAGCCAATATTATTTTTTTTTGGCGTTCATGAGCTGTAAGCGTTTAACTTGCGGTTTTGGTATTTGAATTCGATTCTTATTTTGATGTTGTGATTGTTGTGTGATTATTTTGATGTTGTGTGAAGTTTTTGTGTGGTTGCGTTCTTCCTACGGTTGGGGGAGGTGTGTGCGTGCACTTGTTCGTATATGTGTGCTCAGTACAGTGCCCCAGATCTCAATGCGGGGTGTCCGCAATGCGCTTGCTAAATCAGCAATATTTCACAGATAAATTAAGGTGCCGCATTTGTCTGTACTCTCGACCCTCCAAGTATACTCCGCCGCTCTCCAAGTGTTTTACTACCCCTGGGACCAGACATTGCGGCTAATCTTTGAGAACCTCTGACGGTTGTATTACCTCTCCAGCCTTGCTTCGACTGTAATAATTTTCAGATCACCGCTAGTCGGCCGAAGATAAGGTTTTCAATAAGATACTCGTATTGGAGCGTTAGTTTAATTATCTTCACGAAGATTTCACATTTAGAAGCGCAAATTACCAGAGATTCAATTGGAAAATTCTCTCCAATTTTTCCAGCGCGAATCACCGGACAGATAAGGAGGCTGGTATTGTGGATATCTAGTCTTTATAACACCGTATAACGCCGAGTTAAATATTTTATATTTGTTGGCAACATATAAATAGAGTACAACTACTGCATAAGTAGGATTTTTTGCTCGCTACACAGAAATCTATGCCACACACATCACTCGTATTATATAATTCTTAAACTACTTAAAATTAGTCATCTCGAACATGGAACATCTAAGCGCTGGGTGACAACAATGAACCATACCCTCAAATGATAGACAAGGTGCACTGTTGCACAGGACTCAAAGCACAGAATTGAAAATTTTGAAAAACAAATTGAACAACAGAATAGTTGAAGACAGAAAGACGAGCTGACAAGGACAACAAATGAATGATTAAAAAAGTTCATCATGAAAAGGCAAAACCATAACTAACTACAATATAAAATTACCCGAATGCACATCTCTCCAACCCTGTAGGAGTGCTAAGTCCCGAAAGTGCAAGAGTCATACAACAGAGTGCTATTTTTTTGCCATGATACATATTCACAGCAATCGATTTTTTATTATAAACTCATAGTTATGGTTATCACCAGCGTTTTTCTCTATTCTTTTTGGCACTGATACAAAGCACTGTAAAAAGCCTATTGGTCTTATTTTTTGTTTGTCAGCATAAAATTACACGTATTATTAGGGTGAAAATGAGTAACTTATTGTGACATCAATACATGTTTGAAAAAATAAACAGTCTTTGTGGCCACTCCGTAACACATGAGTTATAATATGAAATTTACATTTCTTTAAACAATCTTACAGAAAAATTATCATTGTTATTATTCACAGAATGCAATTAAGCCTCCCATAGTACAACAACGGTATTTTCGGGAGAGGGTATAATGAAGGAGCCATCTTGAGAACATCCTTTAATGGCAACATGTGACCCTACGCAGGATACCAAGTGCATCATATAAATAATTTTGTACTCCAATTATCCCAATTCAAAAACGATATCAAAAAATGGACTCATTCAATTCTGTTTATAAGCTAAAAATAATTAGGTCAGAAAAATTGTTAATGTAGAAGTGTAACATATCATGAGGATAACGAAAAAAGCGAGCGGGGGGAATATGAAATACAGACAGTAGAATTAAAGTTTAATAATCCCACCAGAATATTTGACAATGCCGGTAAATACATAAATAATCGTGCAATGAAAAATAAATTAGGTGATGGAGAACGATGGTTTTCGTTCGATGGTTGCGTCGGAGACTCGGCCCGAAGTGTCGGAGCCGCTGTCGTAACTCCAGGCGCAAACCCCGCGCCTTCCGTTAATGCGCCTAGGTGAAACAAAATAGCAAAATTTAAAGCAAAAGAGTAAATAATAAGTAGGATCTGAATTGCTCGGTGAATAAATCAGTTAAACACACCCAAACTAACCCCGATCTGCTATACCTACAAACACCGAAACTAAATTTACACCCACCGATCTGATCTCAAACACCTGAATTAAATTTACACCCACCGATCTGATCTCAAACACCGGAACTAAATTTACACCCACCGATCTGATCTACGCCTAAACTTACGTAACACCCACCGATCTGATCTCAAACACCTGAACTAAATTTACACCCACCGATCTGATCTACACCTAAACTTACGTAACACTCACCGATCTGATCTACACCGAAACCCGTAAATAAACACACCCCGATCTGATCTGCACCTAAACCCGTAAATAAACACACCCCGATCTGATCCTAACTAGTTAATATATAGACTGATTACCCTAGGCGCTATTATTTAACAGGAGGGAACGGAACACTTCAATGAGATTCAGCCGAACAATCTAATGCTTACGCACGACACACGACAGCACTGCGACTTACTGCTCTAATGGCGAACCGAAGTGTCTTCATGCGGTGAGTGAGGTGATGATGACGGGTGCGCACTCGCGCTCACAGGGTGCTTAGCCGCATCCTACCATGCCGACCGTAGTGCGTCAACAAGAGCAGAGCACACTGATTGGACGGACGGCGGAAGAAGCCGTGCCGGATGATGAGGTAGCGGAGCTGGTCCAGATGGTGAGGTCCAGAAGTTGATGCGCTAGCGGTGAAAGCTGAAGATGATCTGATGATTTTGGGCTCAACAGATCTGAGATTGGATCTGATGAGTAGCTAGGAGGAAAGTTTAGTGGCGAAGAATAAATGTCGACAGTGGGAGTCACTATGCCGGTTGTAAGATATAGAATTGTCAACTGTACTATTGAAGTGTTCGTTATTAAAACGAATAAAGTTTTTCCCCCATATACCCAAATAAATAAAAAGGGCACTTTTTCGACACTGGGGCGCGCGGCTGCAAATTTTACAACAGAAAATTCGCAGAATATACTTAAGCCAGTTATAAATTAAGCTACATTACCTTATCTATTAGGTTTTCAAAACCAAAGAACTAGTCTCAACTACGAACACATCTACACTAAGGAAGATCGTACTGTAAATTTTTCTAACAGAAAATTTGCCGACTACCTTTACGCTAAATTTAAACTAGACTAAGCTGCCGCATCAAGAATGTTTTAACACGACAAGAAGAAAGTTAACAAATAACGTATTTACAATAGGGAAGGCCGTACTGTTTCAGTACTGCTTCAGCCTTTTAGGTTTTCAAACACTCTAGAACAAATTTCACAAAGAACACATTTACAATAATTAATATAGTAATATTCTTGCAAGGCTTCAGCCTTCTTGGGTAAGAGCGTCTGCTATACGCTTTGACCTCCGAAAACGCTGCGGAGTCTGCCGGCACCGGCGCTGCTGCAGCTGTCGCCGCTGATGCTGCACGGGTAAACCAGGAGGCTCCGAGACAAAATGCGGCCGACAATCCCCGTCTGTTTTGGCACAAACAGGAAAATGTCGCGGCTTCAGAAAAGTGTCACGTAGCAGCCCAGCATCATTTACAGCTAATTTGAAATTAGGAAGACGTTGGAACCGATCTTTCTCACCGAATTCCTGTTTCAGCAAAATGGGTTCAAACTCTCGGCTGTTTGTCGGAATCGAAGCATTATTAGTTTTGCAGGGCTGACGTAACGGGGCTCGCAGCTCGTCTCGAGATCCGACGTCAGTGCGGCAAGTGTCGTCGTAGTCTTGATCTGACTGTAAGGTAGGAATCACGTTAACATTAACAGATTTCCCACCTTGAATTAAAACCTCAGGAGCAGTGGGAGCAGGGTTCCATTCACAGCCTCTATCCGGAACCGAAACGTTCGAAGAGGTTTCGAATGAGCCTTTAGTTTGCTCACGCGGTTCCCTGGCTGCAGGAAAATGAGGCATTGTAATATTAGAGATAGTTGGAGAACCTTTATTGAGTCCATCAGGTAAGAATGGCAAGTTTCTCGCCAAGCGAGTGACGTCACCATAGAGTAGGAGCCCTGCGTGCGTCTCTGAAAGAACAGAAGGTTCATCATTTCCGAAAGAAATCTGGTTCTCCAGCAGAACCTCGGGATTTTTGTTTCCGAGGACAAAGCAAATATTAGCAATTTCATTAGACTCCCCTATGAAAGAATCCGCCAAAGTGTAGCCCTTTTTGAGAAAGGTTTCGATAACACCTTTCAAGCCAGGTACTTTCAGAGTGGTATTAATAGATGGAACACAAATGGCTGCCAGTTTAGTAGTTTTGTTTCCTAAGGTTAAATTTACCGATACGATCTTTGTCGTGTATCGTTTCGACTCATTGAAGCCGTTTATCACTATTGGAAAATTAGATGTTAGAACGGGCAGATTTAATTTATCGGCGACAGACGTGAGGATGAAGTTCGTCTGACAACCAGTATCCTTCATCGCTCGAAGGAGAAAGTTTCCCACCTTACCAGTAAAAGTAGGTAGGAGCACTCCAGTCCTCACATCGCTCTGAAGGGCTGACTCTGTCCATACCATGCCTGTGCTGACGCTCGCACATTGCTCGGTCGAGTCTCTGCGCCTGGACTCTGAACCTTTGGAAGGATTTGAATTAGTTTGGGATGTACATAGGAAGGTCATGTGTTGTCCATTGCACTTGAAACAAGGCCTACTGAATTTAAATTTACAATTACTCGTGGAATGGTTGGTATATCCGCAACGAGCACAAGCATTTAGGTCTTCCAATCTTTCTATCTTGGAATCTGGAGTCGGGTACATGGTGCAATCTTTGGTGGAGTGCGAGAATTCGCGGTTGCCTTCTCCATCGCTGCAGAGGGAACAGAAGGATAATTTTTAAACAGTTCCTAATTTTTCATTGGGGAAAGCCGTGACATTAGTGGCCAAATTGTGTACCGAGGAACTCTGTTTAGCATTACCAGTTTTGCGCTTTTCTTGATAGCGAAGTTCTTGGTATCTGTCAATGGCACTGAAAATGTTATGATTAATTTCGGGTAACGTAGGTTTGTTGTTATTACAAATGTTAACAATTTGATTTTGCAATGAAGTATTCATGCCATTCCAGATGAAGTAATTTAGGACAAGGTCGACAGAAATGTTAAGGTTACGAAAGAGATCTTGAACAGAGCGCATCTCACTGACGTACTCGTACGGGCTCTCATGCTGGCTCAAATGCAACTGCGCAAGGCGCTTGATTGCATCGAACTGCTGTGAAACTGTGCGCGCAAACGCATTGACCAACAGCTGCCTAGCATTGTTGTACGACTGGTCAGAGCCTGAAAGAGAGTTGATCAAAATTAGGGGATCATTGCGCAGCTGCTGCTTCAAGTACACAAATTTTTCGTAACTTGACAGTTCGTATTTGTCGATGCTGCTATCGAAGTTCTGCAAGAAATGGGTTAAGTTTTCCGTACGCTCATTACCAAAGGTAGGTAAAGGCACATCCGGAAGTTTTAATTTGTTGAGACGCGCAGTGGCCGGGCCAGCAGGAACCGTGGCCGAGTTCGACGCGCCATCTGCGGAAATATGGTCTTTAAGTAGAGCCAAAGCGTCAGATAATTTCACCGCATACGTTTCACATGAATCGAACTCAGCAGCCAGCTTACCGTCATCCGTGGAAGTCTTACAAAGCTGAGTAGCAATCTCGCTGTCGAGACTTCGGACGTCCAGGCTCAGCTGCTCGAGACGACTCAGCGAAGACAATTTCTCGGTGCGGGTAAATGAATTGATATTTTCGTGAATTTTATCACAGAGTTTCGTAATCTGGGCCCGAACGTATCCGCGGCACCTTACTGAAAAGTCGTATTTCGACATTTTTAGAAATTTTGATTTAAGAAATTTGACAAGAATTTTTAGATTTGGTAATACTAGTAATAGAGACCAATTCAGCTATCACGCCACACTCTAGAAATCTGAAAGCACAAGAAATATTAGGAGCACGGAACACGAGCACGCTCCCGCACCAGTCACCACACCACCACATGAAGTCCGCTCGAACCCCCTGGCAAGGTCGCCATAACGAAAAAAGCGAGCGGGGGGAATATGAAATACAGACAGTAGAATTAAAGTTTAATTAATAGAATTAAAGTTTAATGCAGTGTCTTCAGTGACTCCGTGGCGTGAGGACGGGTGTGGCGCTCGCTCCGAAACAAAGTGCCTATTGTTAGAAAGAATGTACCTCTAACCTAAATGGGTACCCACTCGCGTCCTGAGTATTCAAATGTGATATAAATACCCCATATATAAAAATAATCAAACTAAGAGTATAATATTCCCTCAAAAGTGTGAGAGTATTCAACCCTCGTTTACACAACGACCGAATTCCCTCCATCTTCAAGATGACTAACAAACGACGCATTACCAACAACAGCAGCAACAACAGCATCGAGTTTGAACCGAAGTTTGGTCAATACCCTGATGTGTCTAGCCTTACGAAAGACGGTAAAGAAGTGGTTTCTGTCCTTATAAAATACTTCGATTCAGTGATGACAAAATTTAATAGTGATATTGTTCAAGTGCAAAATGAAATAAGCCACCTTAAAACGCTATTTGAAACAAAAGAAGCGGAACACAAAAAAATTTTCGAAGAACAGAATGAGAAAATAGATAGCTTAACCTCCCGCCTCGACCAGTTGGAAAAAAATGATCAGCGCCGAGACATTGAAGACAAAAAATGTACTCTCGTCATTTCTGGAAGGGAAATACCGCCATCTCACGCAGGCGAAATCTGTAAGGATACAGTCTGCCAGCTCCTGAAGGACAAGATCAACATTGACCTCTCCGGCACTGACATTACGTCAGCTACATGAATGGGGAAAAAAACAATAACTGGGAATGTAGATCAAAGAAACATTGCATTTGAACTAAAACATTATAACAAAAAACGTGAAATTCTCAACGCCTGCCGAGAAAAGAAACCACAGTTCTTCTTCATAAATGAATACCTCATACCTTCACGAGCTAACGTCATGTACATTCTAAGGATGGCCAAAAGGAAATTCCCGGATAAAGTTGGAATCCCAAGAACACAGGATGGAAACATCTTCATATTCAACCCAGGAAACCCAGATTCAAGACGCCGCGAGATCAACACGCCAGATGACCTCGAGCAATACCTGATGCAACAACTAAACATGTCATCACAGCAGATCATGGGTGACTAGACTAGGTGATCCCCTAAATTAGTCAATTTCATTTTCATCCCCTAAATACGTCAATTTCGTATTAATTTAACCTCAATTAGGTATCATGTCAGTAAACCTCAACTTGATGCCAGTTCAACCTGAATCTATACAAATGTATAACAGATGTGCTTGTAAACATTTATGACAGCTGTGTGTGAACTTTTGAAACAACGCAATCAGCAATTTTTTACCTCCCAATGTTACTGTGAATTTTTTCTCTTCTTAACCACTTAAGTATTATTACGCGTAAACCATATTAGCTGATTATATCATTGTCGTTGTAATCTTCTTATAATCTGATAATCGCTTCTGCCCTCCACTGCCATCGTACAACCATATTAGCTGATTATATCATTGTCGTTGTAATCTTCTTATAATCTGATTATATCATTGTCGTTGTAATCTTCTTATAATCTGATTATATCATTGTCATTATAATCTATCAGCAATTTTTCACTTACCAATATTACTGTGAATTCTTCCTTATTTACCACTATAGTTATTATTACGCGTAAACCATATTAGCTGATTGTATCATTGTCATCATAATCTTTAAAACTTATTCCCTCTTGTATGTGAACTTATGAAAACGCCCTCAGCAATCTGTTTGCACCAATGTAGTGATATCGAACTCCAGTATTATAACAAATAAATAATAGATGTGTGTGTAAACATCTATGACATCTGTGTGTCACATTTTGTAACATCGCAATTAGTAATTTTTCACCAACCAATGTTACTGTGAATTCTTCTTTATTTACCACTACAGTTATTATTACGCGTAAACCATATTAGCTGATTGTATCATTGTCGTCGTAATCTTTAGAAACTTATTACCTGTTGTATGTGAACTTGCGAAAACGCCCTTAGCAATCTGTTTGCACCAATGTTGTGATATTGAACTCCATTATCACTCGCTCATGGACTGAGTTTGTGTGTACTCACGAAATCGCGCTAGATTTTTCTTTTTTACTCTATTCTCTCTTACTTAATAAGCTACTTTTTAGACTGGAATATCCCTTTAAGCTTGACTCTGTATTTCGTTTTAAGCTCTATAGTACCTAATTCTTACTTTTACTTATTTTAAATGACTGATCACCCTGTAATATTTGAGGAAATCGATCCAGATTTCAATCATTTGAACAGAATATATCCAAACCTAAACGACTCTCAAGAGTGTAGGTATACTAATATATCAGAATTCAACGAAACTATACGAATAACTGACCGAGATTTCTCACTCCTGTGTTGGAACTGTAGGTCACTCTATCCAAAATTGGAAGAGATACAATGTACTATTACTGAACTTAAATATAACCTAGACGTGATTAGCTTCACCGAAAGCTGGCTAGATGACTCGACTAAAGACATGATTCGATTTGAAAATTATCATAGTTACCATTCGCTAAGAAAAAACCAGCGGGGCGGAGGCATCAGCACATATATATCTAACCACATAGACTCGAGAACCATAGCAAGTGCAACCATGAATCAGGATCATATAGAATCACTCTTCGTAGAACTTTTTAGAGATGGTAAACGCATTGTGCTTGGAACGGTGTATAGGCCTCCTACAGCCTGTCCTATATCCTTCCTGAATGAATTGAATCGTATTATTTCTCAGTTCAACAGGCCCTTATACAATGACATAATAATATGCGGTGACTTCAATTATGATCTACTGAAACATGAAAGCCATGAACCAATCTCTAATTTCCTAACTACCTTTCAGTCTCAATCCTTCCTTCCGATCATTACAAAGCCTACACGAATAACCTCAGAGTGTGCTACGCTGCTTGACAATATCTTTATGACAGACCCTAGTGATTTTCTTGCTGGAATAATAACTTCTGACTTATCAGATCACTTCCCAGTTTTTCTTATTAAGAAAAATGTCTATATTGCTTGCACCAAGGCACGGGCTGAAACTTACTCATATCGTAAAATAAACGAATCAAATCTTGAAGAAATGCGCACCGTTCTAGAAGAATCAATGCCTACATTGCACATCTCTCAACAAAACAATAATACTACGAGCATTGATGAAGCAGTAGTAAAGTTGACTGAAACTATAATGACCGCATACAATCAGTGTTGCCCAATTGTAACTCGTACAGTTACCCCGAAAAATAAACATAAGCCCTGGATTACTAGAGACATCGTGATAAATATAAAGAAACGTCAAGCGTACCTAGCCCTCCTTTGCGAAGGACGAATATCTAGAGAAACATATAACCGATTTAGAAACTATGTAACAAACCAGATAAGAACATCAAAAAAGAACTACTTTACGCTCAAGTTTACTCAATTCAAAACTGACGTTAAAAAGACTTGGCATCTCCTTAACTCCTGCTGTAAACCGAATAATGCCGATAAAAAGAAAATTGAATATGTTGTTCAAGATAATGTAAAATATCATGAGAAGAAAGAAATTGCTAATCTCTTTAACAAATTCTTCGTAAACGTAGGGAAAACAATAGCTGATGGTATTCCAAGTGAACCTACTGATCACCTGGAATTTATGGATCATATTCGAGAACCCAACTCCTTTTTCTTTACGCCTACAAACTCCTCCGATGTAATTACGTGCATAAACAACATGAAAAATAAATCGAGTGGGTTACAAACGTTTCCGACTAAAGTACTTAAAGTTATTGCTGACATTGTAGCCCCACTGATATCAAATATTATTAACCAGTCTCTCTTACTAGGCACTTTCCCGAACTCCCTCAAAGTTGCTAGAGTAACCCCTATCTTTAAAAGTGGTGAAAAAACCTGTGTAAACAATTGTCGACCTATCTCCATTCTACCAATTATTAGCAAAGTATTCGAAAAGATTGTGTATAAAAAAGTGTACTCTTATTTTGAACAAAAATCATTTCTTTACGATAAACAATACGGTTTTCGCTCTAAAAAATCAACAACACAGGCTATATTAAATCATTTACAATTCCTCTATTCTAATATAGATGAAGGAAAGCCTGTCTTCTCTGTATTTCTTGACTTCCGAAAAGCATTTGATTGTGTAGACCATAAAATACTATTATCGAAACTACACTGTTATGGCATTCGAGGGATTGCCCATGATTGGTTCAGATCATACCTAACAAATCGGAAGAAATACGTTGTCATTGACGACGCAAAATCAGACCCACAGACAATTAGCCATGGCGTTCCACAAGGATCTGTTCTCGGGCCTCTCTTGTTTCTGATTTTTATCAATGATATTGTAAAATCTACATCATTCTTCAAATTCATACTTTTTGCCGATGACAGTACGCTTTCTGCGGTCCTTCCGAACCAAAATCCTGCTATGATTGTGGAGAGTATAAATACTGAACTTCACAAGGTTTCATCGTGGCTCAAAGCTAATAAAATAAGCCTAAATATCGATAAAACAAATTATATTACTTTCTCATACAAGAAAGATGTATCTCTCCCATGCATTAAAATTGGCGAAGGTGAAATCGAAGAAACCAACTCATGTAAGTTTCTGGGCATCATAATAGATAAACATCTGACCTTCAAAGAGCACATCACTCATATTAGTTCTAAATTATCAAAGTCCATCGGAATCCTAAATAAAGTTAAAAATTTTCTGCCTGAAACAGCTTTACAAATGCTCTACCGAACGCTCATTTCTCCATACTTGCAATACGGAATAGAAGCATGGCACGGAACTGATAAAAATAAAACCAACAAAATATTTACTCTGCAGAAAAAGGCTGTCAGAGCGGTAAAGAACCTAGAATATAATGCTCACACAAATGATTCTTTCAAAAATTTAACAATACTTAAACTTTCGGATCTCTACAAAATCTCCATCTGTAATTTCATTTACAAAACATTAAGAAATGATGGCGACAATAGCCTAAGACAATTATTGACTGCGCAAACTGGTCATCACGACCATTTAACCCGAAATAGAAGTAAATTCATGCTTCCTTATTATTCAAAGGCCAGGTCGCAACACAGTATTCTCTTCGTTGGAACCAAAACTTGGAACTCTATACCTGCAGAGATCCGTGAATGTAATTCGTACACAGTATTCAAAAGACATCTTTAGTCTCACTTCCTATCAGAATACTAGTCGTGTAAGATCACCGTGTCGAAATCTTGCCTCCTACATGTAACTAATGATAATGTCATAATGTAACTTGCCTTGTGTACCATAACCAATCTTCTCTCTGCTCTTGAATCGTTTTATCGAACATACTGTTAAATATAGCCGACTTGACCTATATTGTAAAATACGGCATAAAATATCGAGTTAATTATCTCAATGATCAGTCTAATGCGAAACAAGGTTAAGTGAACTAGGTTAAACTTTTGTACACCCTAGAATAACGTGATGGTAGGATGCCCTAGAAGTCGCTGAACTTATTCGGGCCCACAGGTAGCTATACTCAAATTTGACCATTGTACTAGACTTAAGTAAAATTCTACCTCTGTATCACCTGTGGTAAATAAATTGTTTTTTTTAAATTGTTTTTAAATTGTTTTAATAATCCCACCAGAATATTTGACAATGCCGGTAAATACATAAATAATCGTGCAATGAAAAATAAATTAGGTGATGGAGAACGATGGTTTTCGTTCGATGGTTGCGTCGGAGACTTGGCCCGAAGTGTCGGAGCCGCTGTCGTAACTCCAGGCGCAAACCCCGCGCCTTCCGTTAATGCGCCTAGGTGAAACAAAATAGCAAAATTTAAAGCAAAAGAGTAAATAATAAGTAGGATCTGAATTGCTCGGTGAATAAATCAGTTAAACACACCCAAACTAACCCCGATCTGCTATACCTACAAACACCGAAACTAAATTTACACCCACCGATCTGATCTCAAACACCTGAATTAAATTTACACCCACCGATCTGATCTCAAACACCGGAACTAAATTTACACCCACCGATCTGATCTACGCCTAAACTTACGTAACACCCACCGATCTGATCTCAAACACCTGAACTAAATTTACACCCACCGATCTGATCTACACCTAAACTTACGTAACACTCACCGATCTGATCTACACCGAAACCCGTAAATAAACACACCCCGATCTGATCTGCACCTAAACCCGTAAATAAACACACCCCGATCTGATCCTAACTAGTTAATATATAGACTGATTACCCTAGGCGCTATTATTTAACAGGAGGGAACGGAACACTTCAATGAGATTCAGCCGAACAATCTAATGCTTACGCACGACACACGACAGCACTGCGACTTACTGCTCTAATGGCGAACCGAAGTGTCTTCATGCGGTGAGTGAGGTGATGATGACGGGTGCGCACTCGCGCTCACAGGGTGCTTAGCCGCATCCTACCATGCCGACCGTAGTGCGTCAACAAGAGCAGAGCACACTGATTGGACGGACGGCGGAAGAAGCCGTGCCGGATGATGAGGTAGCGGAGCTGGTCCAGATGGTGAGGTCCAGAAGTTGATGCGCTAGCGGTGAAAGCTGAAGATGATCTGATGATTTTGGGCTCAACAGATCTGAGATTGGATCTGATGAGTAGCTAGGAGGAAAGTTTAGTGGCGAAGAATAAATGTCGACAGTGGGAGTCACTATGCCGGTTGTAAGATATAGAATTGTCAACTGTACTATTGAAGTGTTCGTTATTAAAACGAATAAAGTTTTTCCCCCATATACCCAAATAAATAAAAAGGGCACTTTTTCGACAGAGGAAAGGGACATTGCACATCTACTAGCATAATTCTTCATTAACGTTGCGTAAAACATAACTGATTACCTATGTCTTTACCGTTACGTTTGGGGCAGAGGAAATGTTGAGGGGAAGACTATTGTACTAACCTAACCTAACATAACCAAAGGTAACAAAACCTAACGTTAGTTAACCTAACCTTATGTACCCAAACGTACTCTAACAGCTCAAGCGCGCAACGGTTCCTGCTGTTTGAATGACTGGAACTGCTGTGGAACACGAAACTAAACCTACCGCTATAACTCGTTAAATAATCATTTGCGCCGGAAATGGCATGGGTGAAAAGTGGTTTATTCTGATGTGATGACAATGATTCAAGCATAAAAATTTCAAAAATCGATTATTGTGTTGTTCTGGAAAATAACAATTATTACCTTGTCTGATGTAGCTTTGAGTATCATATTTGCATATCATCAATTTGATTGAAAATTTTTTCTGTATAATTTCAACCTGCACATGATATTCGTATATCAAAACGCCCAGTTCATAGACTACAGAATTAGAGAATTTTTTAACAATTGGCATTGCTCCAATAAAAATATGTTGAGTGAATTTTTTACTACTTTAACACATGATGAACTGGAGTGATTTGGTGAAGTTGAAAATTATTACAAACTAATTAAAATTCGTCATTAGATTGCGAACAATCTTCTAAATTAATTGTGTTCATGACATTCCTCTAATGCTTCTAATGCACAAGCAATCAAGAACATAATTTGAGCTTCTGCAAAGACATTGTGGATAGGTAGTGGGACGTTAGCAAAGGCAAATCAGAAAATAACTATCACTACAAGTAAGTTGAAGTGCGTGTGAGAAAATAATAAATTAAATTCTTCTCCAAAGATATTGCTAGTGTCCATCAAAAGTTTGATTCAGAAATACAATATGCTTCATCCCTAAAAACACAGCTGAGGTGACTCAGATTAGAATTTTTAATGTCACCACATTTGTTGAAACAAGATCTTTCAAACTTCATCATTTTTGACTATTTTATGCAGTCGGAAACTGCTCCCTTTGATGCCTGATCTGTAATAACTTCTTATGTCTATAAATATAATACTTATAAAGAAAACATGCATGTACAAGTAATTTCACAAACAAATAATTACTAGAAAGTAATTTCCTGTACTGATTACACAAGGTCATACTTTGCATCAGGAAGAAAGTCACTTTGAAATTTTACATTCACACTCAAACTAATCCGAATAATTATTGAACCAACATTATGAAAATTGGATGATCCAATGAGATACATTACCTCAGTATTCAATAAGTGAGCATTGAATGCTTCAAATTTCATCAAGATAGGCCTTCCAGAGCTGGACTCGATGGTATTATTTTTAGGCTATTATTCAAAGGTATCAATAAATCTTTTGTCTCTCAGATAACAATTTGCACCATCACAAACACAAACAAAATTGGCAGTAGTTAGTTACCAAAAATTTTCTGAGAGTAACTTTCAGCACAAATAAATCTGAGGGTAGAAAAAGATTTTCAATTAAAATTTTGCTCGAACCATAATTTTGCAGGCATGAATCAGTAGCATGATTCACTTGTACACCCACTTTCATCCACACTATTTTAAGAAACGCAGCTGAAGTAAATCAAAATAGTAATTTTAATGACACCAAACAACTTAAGTGACTTCTTTATACCTTAATCCTGGTTTATTATAGTAGAATAACTTGAATGGTAACTTTGAAGTGTGAACACAAACGCACATATAAAAAGCATTTTTTTTGTGTGAATGCACAGAGAATAATTTTGAAATCTCACGTTACCTGTAAAACACATAAAATAACTTAAAATACCAACATTAGTGAAATTAGATCTTGGTCCACATATTATTAGCTATGAAACGACTTCAGTGTTCAAGACCTTAATACTTTGAAGCAATCCAAACAGTAAACTGTACCCACGCTCAATCTTGGACCACTGCAATGAAAAAACGACGAGCAAGGTGATACCGACGGCTCAAATGCAGGTTCAAAATCACGAAAGTTCCAATAATTTTTCTATGTTGATTAACTAATTTAAAAATATTTCATTAATAAAAGCTGTGAATTTATGAAGGTAGGCTTGTTTTTTTTATACGTTCGTTTTTAATCACTTCACATAAAATTATTTTATTAGTAAATAAGTCATGAAGATTAGGATGGTTACAAAAACGAACGTGATAAACAATTGAAGGGCAAAAAGCACAACTAGGCTAAGCGCAGTTTTGCTGCATAATATGCTCTGCGGCTGATCTCGAGTACACTAAGCTGAGAAGTTCTCGTATTCAAACATCAGAGCTCAAGTAGGCTAAGCGACACTACGGCATACTTCGAACGATGCCCCACTTGACTGTGTCAAGTATGACAAGCGCACTTATTTAGAAAATGTGAAGACAATTAAGAGCACTTATTTAGAAAATGTGAAGACAATTAAGAGCACTTATTTAGAAAATGTGAAGATGCCGTGCACAATGAAACGGACTTAGCTAGAACACTGATACGAGTATAATGTTGAATTCAATCTCTATATGCATTTCACTGGCTGCCTTAAATTTTTGAAAAATTATTTTTGGATTATTTCATTAACAACTTATAATTTAGTGTTTG
The DNA here is from genome assembly GCA_030386875.1 of Morinoia aosen. NCBI lineage: Eukaryota > Metazoa > Arthropoda > Malacostraca > Amphipoda > Talitridae > Morinoia > Morinoia aosen. The sequence continues at coordinate 29,740,221 of CM059559.1, forward strand.
TTACATGGAACTTGAAGGTTAGCACGTAATCAAAATTGCGGCTTTCCTGTATTTTTTAGTCATTTATCATTCTACTTCTATTTTGTGACGTAACTTTATTCAATCATGAACAATGAAAAGTGTTTGTTCGGTCGCATAAAAATCTTCACTTTTATTTCCATATCGATTCAAAAATTATTCAAGTCTGCAACAGTGGCGATATATAGACACTGAATTGGGCTCGTCAGTTTTGAAGTAATTTTTGAAAAACATCTATAAAATGTGCCACCGTGGATAAAAAGTTTACATGTTCAGGGGCATTGGGTTCAAACTATCGTACTCTACTGTTCTTGTTGTTGAAAGTGCTTAATAGGAGACTCATTTTGAGCAGCTTTTATTGCTAAATTTCCCTTAGTGGTAATCGACGGTGGCGGGATAGTGTAAGATCTACCGTCTGTTTTCTGGTATAGTATGAAATATCCCGTATAGTGAAATCAATTATTAAAGATGAAGTTTATTTAATTAAGGATATATAAAACATTTATTAGAAAAAATTTGTAACAAAAGGCTATTCTGTTATTATGTGGTTACTCAGTCGTCAAATCTCACATCCTTCAATTAAGAAAGAAGCTGATCCTCGTGTTTTCTCATAAGTTTCCAACTGTATTGGAGGCACATTTTCAAGAAGATTTTGCTTTCTTTATAAGAGACAACTGAATTCTCGCTGGAAATTACTTTGTAAGGATATCTTGCAGGTATAGTTATTTTCTTTTTGAAACATACTTTTAGGAAAGATAATTTCAATCTTATGCACTATTCATAACATCATATCGTAGATACTTTGCAATTAATATTGAAAAAGAAATTGAGACCAAGAAATACATAGGATAAAGAGTTTCGTAGATGTTAAAACCGACGGTATATATAATACTATACCGGAACCGAAACGGCTATCGTCTCTACGGGACGTACGGTAGAACTCCTAAGTAGAACGCGACCGGGTCATAGGCAAAGGTAAGGCACGCAGTTTTATGTTAAGGTGATATACATGTTTATTATGTTATTTATTTCGCTTCAATGTTTTCATTTTTTGTACGGCTCCAAACTCTCTTGTTGAACTGTTTTTTTCGATTCATTTCCTCACTTCCTGTTTTTGTGCATATTAAATCCTGAGTTCGAAAGCATTATTGTGCGTAAATTCCCGGCGCATGTGCTCATACTTTACAGTCCAGTACGACAATCATAACTTGCTAGGTAGCAAGACGTAGGGTATACCGGCTATGGATGTTGCATGTCTATTTAAATTAATTTTTTTTGTGAACTACCATCGTCGACGCTAGTCCTGCGTGCGTTTGAGTATCTATGTTACACTGTCTGTACCATGAGCCGTATAAAATAATGATCTCTGCTGCTCACCGCATCCTTCACACAGTTATCAAAGTATATTTAACACGTGCGTGGGGTCTGAAGAGGGGCTATTGAATTGAAACGAGCTTGGTTGAACATTTACTCAACTCGCTTATAAGGAGCAAATTTTGGATGCCTAATTTAGAAAATAAACCTAATGGTATTTACCAAACCTTTTCTCTTTTTAGTTGAGAGTGGCTGAGTATCATTGACATGATACTTTACAGGGGATGTACAATATACATACATGATTGGGGTTCTCCAGGCTTCTATAGTCACGCCTGAGCGTCAAGGCCTCATTTTTCCCTCGTTTAGTGCTCAGGAAACATTCCTTGAAGACAGTGACCACACTGTAGGCAACGACCCTGATTTGCACGTCTGCCTTTTTCAGGCCAACTGCTGCGTACAGAGCTCAAACCCGTGAAGAAAGCACAGAACGCAAGCGCTCTGTACACTCGGCCACTGCAAGGCCAAAACAAAGAAAATAAACAAATAAGGCAAAATCTCAGCAGTGAACTAAAGAATAATTGACCTTAACTATTTCAATAATGTAGAATAGATCTTCAAATATCCATCTGAAAAGTTCAATGTGAACTGCTCATTCAGCCACTCGATGGAAGTCTAATAAAAAGAACAAAGCCGTAGAGTGACAAAAAAAATTAAGCTGATTAATTCCGTACAGCAGTAACTAGGGTTGCAGAAACAGTTTTTCTATGACATGCCATACTAGCAAACCATACCTCTGATGGGGCGCAAACTCATTGATACTAAAGGTTACAATGTTTACGACGCGAAATTCACAGCAAATAGAAATATGGTGGCACAGTGCATGCACGAGCATGACACAACTGAAAGTACTTCAATATTTAGCAGTAAAACCGTAACACCAAACGGATCAGAGTCTCATGAAAAAACGCTGCATTTTTTGTTATGCCTATGTAGCTGCCTATGAAAACATCTTAAACGCTCTGTGAGTGAACCGACAGTTTCTCATGACCCCCTGGAAACACTGAATCATAAGATAGGCAGAGGGGGAATCACCAAGGTAGGCAAAAGGAAATTTCTATCACGTAGTGTAGTTTAATTTGAATGACATGAGCTGAATCCAAAACTAAAGAATATACTCGTGATGGTTTTCACATCCACAAAAAAGGCAAGGACATAATTACTGCACATGAAAAAGAACTGGCAACCTCTATTCAGCGTCCAGTCTATAATCCTCATAGAACCTAGTGCAAGAAGCATCAAGGCTGAATTTAACCATACACATCAATTAGTGACCCCATACAAATACTTACCTATATTCTTCTGTTACTGAACACTTAGTATGAACTCATCATTCATGGAGGAGATATTTAACAGAAAAACATTCCTACACGCTACAAGAATTATCATGGGAAACACTAACTCATATGAAATGAAATCTTCTATGAAAATTTTTACTATGTTCTTTGGGTAGGTAAATGTTTTAGTAAGATCAATTTTTTTTTGTACTGCAGAGCTCAGATTGCATAATATCTTGTAAGTGTGAAGCTACGTTTTCATAACAACTATGACTTCGCTAGGCAAGGGAATGGGCACCATGTAGTATGGACGTGTAAACGAAAAATCAAACATATTCCCATGTAACAAGTATCCGTATAATATAAGTCAGGACAGAGGTTCAAACATGATAAAAATTCTAAAAGGAAGTTTTAATGATTGTAAATAGATACTAGTGAACAAAAAATAGATGGTCTCGAACGAAGAAGATCAAAACAACACACTATTAAGATAAAACAAGTCCTCCTTTATTTTCAGATTTAGCCTTTACATTCTCCTCCTGGGACCATTACTTCCCATACACAGTAGTTTTACCCCTTCAAAGACATTTGGGAAAGAAAATGAGTAAATCTAGGAAGGAAATAATATCGTTGATACTAGATGTAATGTAGGTTCCCTAGTTTCTCTTTAACGAACCAAATCAGACCGAAGCTCTCATGGTTCAAACAACAGATTAAAAACAAATCAATACTGCATTCAGTAATCCATACACACACCATTCTTACCGTTTCCTTTTTCACTTCACTTTTTTCACCCAAAAGGCAGATGATACAATTTTTACCTTTTTCACCACGAAGGTTATCCCTAGAAACGCGGAATCTACGTTCAAGGCACATTTTTACTCCTACAAGCAGCAAAAGTGTTGGGATGAAAGATCATGAAAAAGGTAAATGCAAGATTGAAACAACACATAGTATCAGTTGACCACATAGAGCTTGACTTATAGAATCCGGTAGAAAATTTAGCTTACTAATAGAGATAAAGTAATAAATAAAAAAAAAATGGTCCATAACAAAACTAAAAACACGGCATTTCATCAAACATAAGGCTTACCTAACCATCAGCTCGGGCCCTGATACTGTGTCCCTAGGAGCGTTACTTCTTACAAATACAACAGCTATATTCCCCTGAGGAGCTTGAAATTATTCGAAATCCACCTATTTTAATACATTTTAAAAATAGTAAGAACCTACGAACTTAGGTCTATGTGAAATGAATATATTTTATCAGAACTTGATGATACGCCCATCATTTGCTTCAAAATAATCACGTAGCTAATAATGTATGTTTGTACATAATGAATTTTCGAATTACATACCAACAGCAGTCTTTTTACGTGCACAAATTTCAAACTGAATTAATGTACTGTTGAAGTCAATAAATAATATGGTTTAGATTATGGGTTTCTTTAACATATTATCAAAAGCCGCATACGTGATTTCTGAGAGGACACTGGAGCTCAATTTTTCGATTTGTCCCAAGACAAGTAAAAATTGGTTTACTGACGACTTTCATACTAGGACCCATTTGACCATTGACAACCGGGTTGGGGCTTATTCCTTGAGTCGAAGTAGTCCAAAGCTTCGGATTAGTTGCTCCTGACGTCTTTGTGACCGCTGATTCGGCCCTCGAGTTCTCTGCCGGTATCTTGTTCTGATGGCCTGAAAGTCAGAAAGATTAATTCATTCAATCTTACATGAGAGAAGGAATTTATTTTCATTGGGAAGAATTTCAGGACAAACATCACCCATGAAAAGAAAGTCTATTCGGAGTCAAATTTACCGCGAAAAGGGGAGTAGTGTGCAGTGTGCTCAAACATAATTGACTACTGAGATCATTTTCACGATGGGTATGATACCGATGATTAGATTAGATTATTAGTTAGTTTAAGCCTCCCTATCCGCAACAAAGGCGATGCAAAGAGAGGAAGAAGGAAAGCACCATTTAGTACGGAGTTTAGGGAACGTGGAATCTATGCAGAAAGGGCTAAGAAACAGTAAGACAAGATAGCTGATAAGATGTGATACCTCAATATTAGTTTACTGCAGCTATGTTGGTACACTCGAAGACTTGGGAACTCACAAGCTAGAACGAGTATTAAGAAAAAACTAAAACTCAGGAAGCTATATAACCACAACAAGCTCAATGAACTAAGCAAAATTACGTTCTCACAACAGTTGCTCTTTGCTTATCTTACCACACATCACTTGTAGTAATAAATCATACGCTGATTCTCAGAAGCATTTCCTATTGCTGAGGCGAGAGTAAATGTAGCCAAACAGTGCGTTTGAATGGCAGTGTACATAAGCTTGTCAATTCGTTATTCCATTTATTAACCACATTCTGAGAGTTTGCAAATAACCCCACACCATTTGCCTACTCAACAACGCGAACAGCGCGCATCAAAACGAAAAAGTAATTTAACATGATTATTGTCTGCATTTGCGCTCATCTTCCATAAGCAAACGTTTGCATCAATAGAACACAAAACTTACCGCTAATATCATGAATATACAATAGCATCAGTGCAGTTTATTATCGTTCCTTTCGTACGATGGCGATGATCAGTCAGCGCTCACAACATGCCGTTCAATATTTCTCTAAATACTTTCTTTGTTCATGACTGAGCATCTGATCTTCTCGACTAACCGCTGAAAACCAATTTGTTTAGCACAAGGGTGACACCGGAAAGGATGAAACTACAGAGACCAATCAAAAGCAAGAATCAATGTGGAAATAGAGACTTAAATCCCCAATAATACTAAAATAGATGTTCACCTTTGTAAAGAAGGATTAAATAACGATAAAAATTTTACTACTTAGAGCTGAGATAATTGCCTCATCCTCCCGCTCAAAGAACGAGCGGCTGCAACAGGCCACCTGTTGTAAAAGTTTGTGAAAGCGTCCTGGTAAAAGGCTCCTTGTTTTATCAATCACAGAAATTAGTTGTAAGTTTTTTAGAGTGTAGGTAACCGACTAAACGCACTTATAATCTTTGGCACATGCATTCATACTAGTATATGCTGTCAAGCTACTGGTTCGAGTAAAACCGCTCTTCTTTTCGATACAATCGTGGGAATTAGACGTTGAGTCTTGAAATTCGACTGATGAGTACACAGAAAATCTTTTCTATCTGCAGGCATTGGTCTCAAAATAGGCAAAATTTCGAGAAATTTAGAAAGTTATCTTCCCTAATATAGAATAAAAGCGAAACACCTTCAAAAATCAACCATGAATCAAAAATGTGTAAACACAAGGCATCAAACTTCTAATAAGCTCACCACTACGACTTAATCGAGTGAACATAGAATAAGCAAAATATTATAAAGAGATTATAAAGAGAGAACTTAAATAATCTGATGAACCAATAAGGAATCATAGTGTACAAAACCTACCTAACTGCAACCAAAATTGAATTTATTGTTGAAACAGCTGAAAATGTATTCTATTTTGGTTTCAAATATATTTTAAGCGGTAGAATTTACCAAACGAGCTGCTACTTCGAAAAGTCATAACAAATTCGACCTAATTTCATGATACAGATCTACCATATAATCATACCGATTCCACATAAGGTTCCAGATGGAGTTGTGGAGACTCCTCATCTCTCAACAGGTACTGCGCTGGGTGTAGCTAGAGCGCTGGCAAAATATTCATCCGTAGGAAGTGCTGTCGTATTGGGCAGTACTTCGCCCGCTGCGTTATCATCTGGATAAAGTGACTTACATTACTGAAAACAAATTTGAATGGGAAGGAGTACAGTTGACGAGAAATAATTAACACATTAGAGACTCCCAAAAAGGAATATAAATAAATATATGTACATATGGCGCAAATGTTTTATCAGCGGCTGCGATCGCAGTGCGTGATCAGGGAAATAAGTTTCCCTTGTATGCCGACTGATCGTTTAAAAGCGAGGAAAAACATGTGCCCGGAGATCAGGAATAGAAACACCACTACGTTGTTCTACTATCAGTGATAAAAGCGCATAGGCTTTGGAATATTTCTAAGTCAAAAATATTTTTGGTATGAAAGTTAGTTCAAGTCTCCTTACCCACAACAAAGGAGCTAAAAAAGAGAGTCATCACTATATAATCATCGAGTATGATTACGAACACCGGGAACCTATGCACAAGTGTGTTCCCACACAAGTCTCTGCGCAAAGAAAATATGTCAGGTTGAAACTTCAAAGATACAAGTTATAGAAGAAGTAAGTAGGTGCTGAAAAAAAGGTAAGCAGTATACAGAAAAAAGTTCTTGTTGAGAGCAAACGCACTGTTTCACCTAAAATGGGTTTCCTAACCATCAGCTCAGGCCCGTACATTCTCCCAAGTGTCATATGTTCAATAGTTGTTTTTTTCTGAGGGTTTGAGCTGAGAAAAGACGAAGAAAGTGCCGGGAAAGACGAGAGGCTTGATGTAAGGTTTGCGAAGAGATGTACAATGATCTTCCGGTTTACTATGGTGGCATGGGTGGAATTTTACTTGCAGTTAATAGTAATGTGCTTGTTCAAATGAACGATTCAAAAACGCGCTCAAAGCTCACCGATATGCCATTTTATTACGAACGTCGAAGCGTTAATAGCTGACTCCACAAGTAATGATTAGCTGTGAAGAGTTTACTTGGGAAGGATATGAAGTAAATACAACAAATTTAAAATTTCAGGAGCTAATCGTTTCGATATCTGTAACCCAAGTACTAATGATGAAATAATGTATGCAGTGGAAACATATGTGACAAAAGCACATGCTGCTGCGTGAGGACGAAAAGCTATGTAATCAGGTGTGTAAAATGGATTGAAAAATTATTTGCATGAAGTTTTTGAAAAACCATGAAAAATGATTAACCAATGCATTCATATATTTTGGCGGTGAAATGATGCAGAAATAATGTGACTTCTCAATAAATGTTTGAAGAACGACTATTTACCTTAATTAAGGCAACAGACTTTAACTGTTACACACGCTTAGTTAACGGATCGAACACAAAGATAATCGAAGGATTATTATTATTATTATTTTATAAAAAAGTTTTAGCCTCCCTTAACCACGACAAAGATGTTCAAAGAGAGGAAGGAGGAAGGCACCATTCAGTATGGAGTTGAGGGAAAGCGGAATCTATGCACAAGGTGCACAGAAACAGTAAGCAAAGAAAGAAGTTCATGAAACAAGAAAAAGTTGAAGATGAAAGTAGTAGGTGCTGAAAGACTGGACAGCAGTGAACCGAAAAAAGACGGTCCGTAACAAAACAAAAACCTATTCTATTTTAACAAAAGGGAAGCCTACCAACCTTTAGCAGCAGTGATTAGTTTACAAAAAGAATGTGGAAGCCCAATGCAATGCTCTGAATCACGAACAATGACAAGTTCAAACACAAAATTCACCTCAATGGTTGCATAGCCTAAACTATAGAAGCACCTCGTTGAAAGAAGTGGTCACTTCAAACCCGAATTGCATCAGAATGTTAGAAGACCCTGTAGCCAATGGCACAAAGAAATAGGCTAACTCTCTAGCCCATGGACGCAAAAAAAAGAGACGGTTGTACAATGGGAACTTCAGTGATGAAAAAAAGGAAATATTAGGGGTATCAAAATATAGTACTCATAGATTCAAACTCTCTACGAGTGCCATGAAACCACTTACGCGAACCAAGAGTGTTGCGTAAGAGAAACAAAAACACATGGGGTATGAGTGCACCTAGGAGGTCCCCAGGCGCCTAAAGTCACTCATGGAATGAAAACAAAGCTGACAACGCTGGTAGTGGAAAAACAATAAGAAGAGAGATCCGCGAGCAGGAATTTTTCGGCAGTGCAGCAACTTTAGAGCCACTGATGACTTGACATAGGATTAAATTTGTTACTCCCTGCCGCATTTCGGTGTGGAGAACACCAGCACGTGTTTCTGATACAAATTATTATGACATGGTCAGCACAATAGTGACAAATTTCTGTCGTTAAATGAGGGCTGGGGCAGCCATATCCTGGTATTTTTCCTGACCCGTTAACAACATTCATTAACATCATTGCGAAGGAATGCTTCAAAATCTCATGCTGAAGGTTTTTCTCCGGGGTGGCTAATGACCTGTATTAAATTACTGAGACCGTAGTGAACCTATTCAAATTGCCCTGGCCAGATAAACCGGCGCTAAGACTGTCACATCTTTATTAGTCTCCACAGTCACCATGACTGAATATATCATTGAGCCCCTGTGGTCATTGGTGGATAAAACTTTGTGCAGCTGCTTCAAAGGAAGAATGTTACTCTTTTTAAGAACTTTACACGACATGGGTGCTTCTATTATAAGTATATTTCAAACCATTCTGAGATCCAAAGGTATTCACAGTTTCACTTCAGGTAATTACATTGTGTCAGATGATATTATGTTTTTTACAAACCACTGTTCAAAATTTCCGATATGAGCTTCTTAATGCTGCAGAACACAAGATCTAAAATATCTTTTCACTCAACATCTTCAAAAAATTTTCGCAGAGTATGAAAAACGTGAACCAAATCGTTCCCTTGCAATAATAGAATATTCGTATAAAGGCATACCTATTTCACGGAGAACTCTTGATGGAATAAGGAATGACAGTGCCAGGTGGCGAGGACGCTGTGGCATTTAGAAATTTTGAATTTTCTTCCACAGCAAGACTGCAGTTTTCCATGACGAGAGGTAGTTGCCTCTCCTCTGCGTTGTCATCAAAAAAAAATTAAATTATTTAATCAAATGAGAATGGCCTAAGATATTTTCAGTGATGGTTGTTCAATGACTAAACTCTTTCGCAGAACTAAACGCTACATCAAATAAGTAGGCAGTATGCTGCTCATTACCTTCTAAATCTGCATGAATATATTTGATTTATGTTATCCTGACTTCCGAAGCATCGGCGAAGAAAAAACATTTTAGAGGAGTTCTGAACATGCCCCTGTATCACAGTGTATGGCGTAATATTTTCTTTGTATCGAACATTTAAAATTCACTAAAAGAACGAAACAAATAATAATTCCATAATTCGATGGGCCAGAAAGTTGCCATAATTCTATGTGTCGTAGGCTACAAAGTCTGCTAACATTGTGCCGCAATTCGGGTTTGAAGTGACAACTTCTTCCAACGAGGTGCTTCTTAATTTAGGCCTATCAACTTATGAAGTGAATTTTTTTATCGTACTCGTCATTGTTTAATATTTAGGGCATTGCATTGGGTTGTCGCATCTCTGTTGTCAACTCTTCATTGCTGCTCTCACGCATACAAATAAACAAGTACTCATACTGTCAGTCGCAATATCACGTGAACATTGAGGGAATGCCATGGTGATGAGACCGAGATAAAAGAAGTAAAATAATTTTATCGACAGGTAAATGTAAGCTTTCTGCTTTGACTAGTTATATTTAAGTAGCACTAGATGCGAAACAAGTCGTAATTACGTAAAAGCAATGAAAGGAAACGTGCAACAAATTATATCAACTAGTGATGTACCGATGTATCGCTATCGGCAGTATCGCTCATTTTTACTGGTATCGGTATCGGCAAAATCTGGCAGATACTTTCCAATAATACGTATTTTATCATAAAAATGAAGGTCATAAATCATGAAAGATAAAATCATAAATCAAAGAAAGAGTCTATTCATATCTAGTAAATTAGTTAGCTAAATGTTGGATTCAGCGATTGATTTAATCAAGCTCTTTAACTGAATTGATTTGAATTGAATTCCCGATGAGTTACATACGGTCCGTAAGTGAAAGCTACGTAGTATGAGTAGTTAAACACAGTAGCGACATAAAATTATTAAAATTTTACAACGAAAACCGATCTAGTTTGACCCAATTTCCATTTCTTAAAGTGTGTGACAGGCAAACAAAAATCAAACCAATTAAATAAAGTTGAAGGCGCATTTCAAAGTTTTCTGTAAGTTTAGTATAGAAGTAGCTGAATATTCTACTTTAATTTAGCTTATAAATTGTCAGATATTATGAAGCTAATAACTTTATTTTAATTCAGCATGTAAATCCCCGTACATAATGAATCGTGCATTTTTCTTCTATTGTAAGATGTTTGAAAGATTCACGAGCAATCCTATAGTTGGTTGCATGTTTGCGGATCTTTTCGGGGCATATCGAATTTTAATGTTTTCTTTTCGCCATAGTTTGTATTTTGGTGGGAAAAACACGAAAATTAAAACCATTTTGTGGAGAAATTATTGTTTTGGTCCACTTTTCGAACCAGTTGCTATTATAGCTAGTCTTCATTACGTTGCAATACGATTAGAACCACTTATCTATCGAATGGATTTATTTTTGTTATTTTTTCTCAAGATCATAGTTAACATAGCAAGCACAGTTTTATTATTCCCGACTGAAAATTTTATTGCCAATATTGTTACATTATTAGATATATTAGCATACAATTTTATCATAACACCCATCCAGGGCTTATAATATTTTTTTAATATAATTGCGAAAGCATCGGTATCGGTTAAAGTATCGGTATTTCCATGTATCGGTAACGGTGTTGGCCAAAAAATGGGTATCGGTATCGGCCAAAAAAATAGAATTGGTAAATCAGTAATATCAACACAATACTTAACATTCGCTCACACTGTGTTAGATTAGGATATGTGACAACAGAACTGCACATTCGGTTAAACATATTCCATTAGAAAAGAGCAGCACTCGACTGTAGATGCAAAAAAACGAGAATACGAAATAACGAAGCAGATTACTGAAAAAATTAGATGAACAAACGTAGCTGTTGAAAAGTTAAAAATAGCAAGTCGAGTGCAGAAATCGATGCAATCAGCGGGAAATGAGAATAACCCGCAATGCAATAATTAGTGAAAAATTTGAGTTAAATAAATTGTTTTAAAAATTAGGTATTATTCATGACATCTGGAAAAAATCTAAGCGATAAAGGAGGGAACCGGAAACCGAGAGTGAAATGATTCAAAAATACACTCGTGCATGGAACAGTCAGTAACAAATTGTCCAAAATTAAGTAGTATAATACCAAATAATGTATGGAAATATAGGAAAAAAGACATGCCCAGCATAACCAAGTCAGGTAAATAAATGAAATCTCTAGGATAGTCTCACTCAAATGAACGAACGGATTAACCCTTTCGGTACTGACGGCTACTCCAGTGCCAAGTTGGCTGGTGCTTCCAGTTTAGGGCATTTAAACTAGTTTCAAAGTAATTCAACTAGTGAGGGAATATTTTGGCGGAAATAACAAAATTAAGGAAATTACAAACATTCATTAAACTAGTTTTTAAACCATTCCGGAAGCCTGCACGCGTAAATTGCCATAAGTTACCATAGGACCCTGTAATAACCATAGGACCCTGTAGCACAGGCACGCGTAAGTTCATGCTACATGGTCCGTGCAACGCATTCAATACCCTTTCCAATTAACTTAAGCAAGCATTTTCTGAACTTTGTATATTTTTGGTAAATTTCGGCAAAAACTTATAAATAATTTCTTCATAAATACAAAGACTTTATCATCAACATCAAAAATTTCTGTCGCCTAGCATCGAGCTTCAAAGATTCAAAAAATTTTAAAATTAAAATAATGAAGAAGGCACTTACTTAAGCTAAAAGCACCACACTAGGACAATTTCACTGACAATTCAGGGTAATGACAACTTTTTCCCCAGGAAGTTTTTACCCAAACAATTTGAATTATCGTACCGAAAGGGTTAAAGTGATAGCCTTAAATAAAAATCCCCTACTTCACCAATCAAACGATCACATTAACTATCCAACATAAGAATTAGCTCCGAGTTAATTTTCGCATTTCTTTAGCCTTCATTTCTATAGCCTTTTATATAATTTTCTATAGCCTTGATTGTACTTCATCAACTTCATGACCCAAAATGAACGGTTTGCGGTTTCAAATCCCACAGGTGAAAATAAGAAGGACCATATAGTACACAAAGCTATGAAGTCTATTAGTATTACATCATTCTAGTACGATGAAGACAATTTGTAATGTAAAAAGTGAAAAATATCGCTGTCAACTGCTGTCGTTAAAGAAGGAAAAATATGGTGACAAACACATTTGCGATGTAATCCGAAGGAATCAGCTTATTTGATTACTTTAATTAACTTCTTTAAACAAGAGTACAGAGAGCACTAGCAAAAAAGACAAAAGCAATGTCGTGCACGGTACACACACAAGTGTGACTGCTTGATTTCAAACGTTAAGACGCACGAAACGTTTCGAGAAGAATACTTGCATAAAATCCGCGTATAGTTGCACAGCTTGAGTTTACTCCCGCTGGCAGTGCCTAACTAGCTTCTCAGCTTCAGCTGTGTGTTAACACGTACGTACGTTTGTCCTTCTTTGGCTGCACGGGCGAATCGCGGTGTGAATGAGAATGATTATGATTCATTAACCTAAATAATGTGTGATTTAAACTGAACTAAGCGTAACAGTTAAAATGACATGATAAAATTTCGGTAAAATTTGCCATAGATAATCGTATTTTTAAGTAAACAAAACAAATTACTACGCTAACAAACTTCAAAACTTCTGCAACGCATTCGTACGTACATTTATAATTTTAATGACGTCGATGTGCACAAAAAAAGTGATACAGTGCATTTTTTTTAACAAAGACAAATTTATTACTTACCTCCAAACAACCGACGTCTACATTTAGAACGCTTTTTCAAGATTTTTAGTACTTTGCAACATCGGGAAGATTTAGAACATACATTCATCACTCACGACGTTCCGAACATGACTGTTGAGATGATGTACTGATGTACAGTGCTACACCGTCACGTTGCAAAGAGATCGCTTATTAAGCAGCTTGACTATGCATTGATGTTAAGTTATGATTTTATCTCTATCACTCGAATATGTTTTACCATAAGTAAGAAAATTCAGTGCGATCTAATGTATTGTATTTTTCGTGTATAGAAAGCTTCAAAACTCAGATCATTAAGGGTATTGAATTTATTGCTCTACCATTTCACCATTTAATGAACATCATACAACAAATAACGGTCAATTTTCAGCGTGATGCAATCAAAGGAAACGGGAATTTTATTCCAAAGAATCACTAAAGGAACCCATTTAAGAACATTTTACATTAATGACATTCTGCTCTCTGATGCATTATTTTTGAATTATTCGACTTTGAAATTGGCTTCCGCGCGCCAAAGGAAGCTAGCGCGCCAACCAGAATTTCATTAATAACGGAAGTTAACCCCCTATTACAAACGTAAATAGGTTGGGTCGTGAGGGGATAGGTTTGATTCTTCTAGTGAGAATTAAAAATAAAGGTTGAAAGCAACCCATTAAGGTCATGTTAACAATTGGGTTTACATCTGCTCCAGGATGGCGGCGGCCGTACTGGGTGGCGCCATCTATGAGCTGACTAAAGGTGACGGTACCGGGTGGAGCCATCCATGAGCTGACTGTAAAGGTGACGACGTAATAATGACGACTGAAAAAAACGTCATAAGCACCAAATACGAGAAATAGTACGTTAACTTTTTGGTGTTATAAACTGATAACAATATTTCTTATTATTTTATTAACAATTTCTATCACTCTTTAATTTCTACGAAGTTCTGGCGAAAACTTTAACACCTCATGATCCGAACTTTGCCTTTCCCGACCCAACCTGGTCGTAATCTGTGTTCCACGTTTTGCGCGGGAAAGCGATTTTACGTATAACTTCAAAGCTGAATAATTAAAAAATAACGAATCAGAGAGCAGAATGGCATTCATGTAAAACGTTCTTAAATGGGTTCCTTTAGTGATTCTTTGGAATAAAATTCCCATTTCCTTTGATTGCATCACGCTGAACATTGACCCTAATAACAAATCGTTTTCAAGCCTCAAGGAAACCCTTAGGTCTCTGTAACTACGTTAAGGCGTTGATTGACTCCAACACATTGACTGCTTTGTGGAAAAATAGTGATCATGTCGCACACCACTTGTCACAGGTACTTTACTGCGCGTAGTATCAGGGCAACATTCTTGTGCTGAGAATTAATTATGAATAATATTGTTGACGATAGTTTATAAGTTGTTGAGAAAATATGACACTATGCAATGGAAATGCAAAGTTTATTTTTTGAACGGCTCAATAAATGTTTTGTACTTTTTTATTGTTAGAACAAAAAATGCGTCGTAATAGAAGACGGAGAACTTCGGTCGTGTGGGAAAGTTGCGCTGATAAAGCTAGTCCGAATAGCAGATTTTCGCAGTATGAGTGTTTATATGTTCGTCAATGTGTACTGAAGACGCAGAAACAGTAAGTTATGAATACTGATTTAAGAATTTTACATGATGTAACACAAATGAGTGATAATGCAAGAAACAAAAGGAAGTCTCGTATACTTTATCAATTTATGTACAAAAATTATGCAATACATAGTCATTGATTTTCATATGTGAACTGCAGTAGTGAAATAACATGAATGAAAACTTTTCACATTATGTACCCAGATTTATTTAAGCTCATATGCAAGCTAAATAATCTAATTGAGGATGCCATAAAAAACTCGTTCTCTATTCAAGTAGCGGTGAATAGAAATTAGCAAACTATGCGCTTATCCTACTCCGCTACACGCCTGTTTGAGAACATAGCCTTCGGTTTCAAAGTAGATTCTGATGCTTAGCATAGTTATTGACTGTTTTCGAAAAAATCGGGAATCTCGCGCTTGCCCTACTTGTGCTTTTTTACCCTTTAATTGTACTTTCGTATTCTAACTCTTTTAAAACGAGAAATATTTCAAAGCCTGAGTTATAAAATGAGTAGAGCCTAAAATACATTTAGTTTATTAGAATCAAAATATAATAGTGCATGAATGAGATGTTTAGTAAGAATGTTCATATTTCTTATATGCACTATTATAGTCCTGCATTTTTTAACTTCACAGTTTCACTTTGAATATAAGGTATAAAGAGTTTATATTGAGGGGGTCAATCCAGCAATTTTTAAATTATGTATTTATTGAAAAAACATATATTACTCGTTTAACTTTTTCGATTTAGGCCTTATTTTTTTCGAAAAATACGAAATATTAGATTTTGGTGCATATGTATGGATAGTTCAGAGGAATAGAAGTCATTGAGTTTTCATGCTAGAACAAAACCAAAGACAGTTTTAGAATTCTTGTAGCATTGCAAACAAAGTTCCAATAGAAAATTTTCCATTCGAAACTTTTCGTTTTCATTTTATATGCGATATTTGTCACTAATAACATATAAATTTTCAAACTAATTTTTGCATGTAAAAAATAAAAGTTTCGAATGGAAAATTATATACCGTAACTTTGTTTGCAATGCTTCAAGGATTCGAGAACTGTCTTAGCTTTTGGTCAAGCATGAAAACTCACTGACTTCTATCATTTTGAATGTTGAAAATAAGGGTTGTTAGAAATAAGGCATAAATAAATTTTTATCTGAACTGTAATGTAATGGACAATTTATGTAACTGAATGCTGTTTTCATTTTTATATTGATAATCTCCATGCATAACATTATATTCACAGTGTGAATTGTAATTTACAAGAAAAAAATTATTTTCAAGTAAAAATTATGATCTTTTATATATGTAGTGATTCCTTTGAAAATTGACTATTATATGTAATTTGTAAAATGAAACACAATTTCTTCCATTCATTTTTTTCGATTCAGGCCTTAGTTTTTTTAAAAAATTGGACAAATAAGTTTTTTAGTTCATTTATATTGAAATTTCAAATGAATAGAACTCATTGAGTTTGTATGCTAGAACAAAACCAAAGACAGTTTTAGAATTCTTGAAGCATTATAAACAAAGTTACAGTTCAAAATTTTCCATTTCCCATTTTGTTTTCTTTCCATATGGGGTCGAAAATTAAGTTTTTTCTGTTCCCGTATACCCCCATGGGGGGGGGGGGGAATCTAGTGTCCATAGTGAAATAAAATTTTAGGACCGAATAGTCCACCACCTAAGGGTCCTTTTTCTACAACAACAAAAAAATGCTCATTGGACCGACAGGGGTCTGGCTGGGGCCTGGAGTGATCCCTTTAAAACATTTGAAATTAAATTCAAAACCTTTGAAGTCTTAGTTATAGAATTTGAACTTCATATTACAATGTTTAAAATTAAAATGCATAAATACCGAAAAATTATAGGTGAAAATCAAATTGAAATATCAAAGCTTCAAATTAAAGTTTTCACTTTCACAATGAAAGAACCAAAGCTCAAATTACATCATGAAGGTGGCGTAAATTAATTCATGCAATTTCATTTGACCACGAGTAATACATAACACAATTTTATCTGACTTGTCCATGATTAAACTTAGACATGGGCTATCTATCATTGCCGTTAATTTCAAATTATGAAGTATAGTCTGAAAAACAACCGTAGTTTACCGTCGTATTTTTACGGTAGAAATGACAGTCAGAAATCGACGGTAAATAACGGTCATCATCGTCGGCGGGCATTTTTAGCGTCTAAAATTACCGTTGATCACCGGTAATATATATGCCGTCAGAGTACTTTAATAAAAGATGAAAACCGATGATAATTACCGTTACGCCGACTATAAAATTCGGACTGGGACTGGGCTTAGAGCACAGCAAAAATCAGCTATACACTCCGCAAGAAAATACATTCATTATTGGGAAAATTAGCCGAACGTTTTCACGGAGCAGGACCATGGAAAGTTAGGTTCTAAGCACATAGACTTAATACAGTAACTAATTAACAGCATAGTACAGCATATTGCACCATACCACACTCGAGATATCATCAGACTGGATTCAATTCATTTGTTATTGATCGAATATAATGAAATAACGCAAACATTAAGAAATTCAAACAAAAAGGCCCATGCCCAACCGGAATTACAGCCGGCAACTGAAGAATCTACCTAAAAATGTGCTGACTCACACATCTCATAAATTGGTAGCAAATTTACCTAGCTTTTTTTTTGAGAGCGAGACCGATAACTATTTGCTAAAGTCCCGTCGAACATTTTAAGCCCATTAGGCTTTAAATTTCCTAGCTTAGTCTGGGAAGCGGTGTATTCCATGCTCTCTTCTTCTCGTTCAATTTTGTAAAATGCTAATTAAGGATCTGCTTTGGAGTATTATTCCTTACGAGCAAATTCTCCTTAAATTCCGTAAAATTAACACTCCTTAGTCGGACTATCATTAAGAATTTAAAGACAAAGAATACAGCCCAGATAGGTATCATATTTAATACAATTTAACGAAGCTAAATTTAAAATATGTGAATTAGTCAATTTTAAACGTTTCGGAGACCAGCTCGATCTTCAGTAAGTCTGAAAACATAAGAACAAAAATTGGTTAGTTCATGACAGCAGTGAGAAAAGTACAAAGTGATCGGTAAGAAAAAAAAATCTATACAAAAATTTCTAAAGGGAATGAACTATTAGCATTATTCAAAGGTGGCTTCTCTTTTGCAATATGAAGGGATTCTAAAATGCGCAAATCTAACTCGTTAGGTGCAGAGCATAAAATAGAAAAATTGTCCACGGAAATACGGCTGCTACACTCTTCGGTATGAAGGCGGATTGATGAATGAGGAGGTTGAGCTAAAGGCCACCCGGTACGAAAGCTAACTCCACGGTGCTGGGCGATCCTGACGTAAAAAGGCCGCGTCGTCATGCCGACGTAGCCAGACGTACACAGTACGCAACTAAATTTATATACCAGGGATGCTCACATCCGCTTAGGAATCCTATCTTTGTACCGAAAGAAAGAACCAACTCGCAGCAGATTAACAGTAGTTATATTTAATTTTAGCGCAGGAAAGTGGTGTTTAAAAAGGTTTTCAATATCCCGGGACATCTTGCTCGTAAAATCACCAAAATATGGGAATACACAGTAGAGCTGTTGCACCGAATCGGCAACATCGTTAATACCTGAATATTTCTTGGCTAAAATTTTTTTTATATGAGCATGAACAATTGAGAAAGGGAATCCGTTTTTACAAAAAAATGAGACTAAAAAATTAAATTCAGCATGCAGATCCACAAAACTGGAACAAATGTTGTGGGCACGATTGTAGGCAGGGATGCGGGCATCCCTGGTATATAAATTTAGTTGCGTACAGTGTACGTCTGGCTACGTCGGCATGACGACGCGGCCTTTTTACGTCAGGATCGCCCAGCACCGTGGAGTTAGCTTTCGTACCGGGTGACCTTTAGCTCAACCTCCTCATTCATCAATCCGCCTTCATACCGATGAGTGTAGCAGCCGTATTTCCGTTGACAATTTTTCTATTTTATGCTCTGCACCTAACGAGTTAGATTTGCGCATTTTAGAATCCCTTCATATTGCAAAAGAGAAGCCACCTTTGAATAATGCTAATAGTTCATTCCCTTTAGAAATTTTTGTATAGATATTTTTTCTTACCGATCACTTTGTACTTTTCTCACTGCTGTCATGAACTAACCAATTTTTATTCTTATGTTTTCAGACTTACTGAAGATGGAGCTGGTCTCCGAAACGTTTAAAATTGACTAACTCACATATTTTGAATTTAGCTTCGTTAAATTGTATTAAATATGATACCTATCTGTGCTGTATTCTTTGTCTTTGAATTCTTAATGATAGTCCGACTAAGGAGTGTTAATTTTACGGAATTTAAGGAGAATTTGCTCGTAAGGAATAATACTCCAAAGCAGATCCTTAATTAGCATTTTACAATATTGAACGAGAAGAAGAGAGCATGAAATACACCGCTTCCCAGACTAAGCTAGGAAATTTAAAGCCTAATGGGCTTAAAATGTTCGACGGGACTTTAGCAAATAGTTATCGGTCTCGCTCTCAAAAAAAAAACAGCTAGGTAAATTTGCTACCAATTTATACGATGTGTGAGTCAGCACATTTTTAGGTAAATTCTTCAGTTGCCGGCTGTAATTCCGGTTGGGCATGGGCCTTTTTTTTTGAATTTCTTAATGTTTGCGTTATTTCATTATATTCGATCAATAACAAATGAATTGAATCCAGTCTGATGATATCTCGAGTGTGGTATGGTGCAATATGCTGTACTATGCTGTTAATTAGTTACTGTATTAAGTCTATGTGCTTAGAATCTAACTTTCCATGGTCCTGCTCCGTGAAAACGTTCGGCTAATTTTCCCAATAATGAATGTATTTTCATGCGGAGTGTATAGCTGATTTTTGCTGTGCTCTAAGCCCAGTCCCAGTCCGAATTTTATAGTCGGCGTAACGGTAATTATCATCGGTTTTCATCTTTTATTAAAGTACTCTGATGGCATATATATTACCGGTGATCAACGGTAATTTTAGACGCTAAAAATGCCCGCCGACGATGATGACCGTTATTTACCGTCGATTTCTGACTGTCATTTCTACCGTAAAAATACGACGGTAAACTACGGTTGTTTTTCAGACTATACTTCATAATTTGAAATTAACGGCAATGATAGATAGCCCATGTCTAAGTTTAATCATGGACAAGTCAGATAAAATTGTGTTATGTATTACTCGTGGTCAAATGAAATTGCATGAATTAATTTACGCAACCTTCATGATGTAATTTGAGCTTTGGTTCTTTCAATGTGAAAGTGAAAACTTTAATTTGAAGCTTTGATATTTCAATTTGATTTTCACGTATAATTTTTCGATATTTATGCATTTTAATTTTAAACATTGTAATATGAAGTTCAAATTCTATAACTAAGACTTCAAAGGTTTGGAATTTAATTTCGAATGTTTTAAGGGGATCACTCCAGGCCCCAGCCAGACCCCTGTCGGTCCAATGAGCATTTTTTTGTTGTTGTAGAAAAAGGACCCATAGGTGGTGGACTATTCGGTCCTAAAATTTTATGGCGCTATGGACACTAGATTCCTCCCCCCCCACCCATGGGAGTATACGGGAACAGAAAAAACTTAATTTTCGACCCCATATGGAATGAAAACAAAATGGGAAATGGAAAATTTTGAACTGTAACTTTGTTTATAATGCTTCAAGAATTCTAAAACTGTCTTTGGTTTTGTTCTAGCATACAAACTCAATGAGTTCTATTCATTTGAAATTTCAATATAAATGAACTAAAAAACTTATTTGTCCAATTTTTTAAAAAAACTAAGGCCTGAATCGAAAAAAATGAACGGAAGAAATTGTGTTTCATTTTACAAATTACATATAATAGTCAATTTTCAAAGGAATCACTACATATATAAAAGATCATAATTTTTACTTGAAAATAATTTTTTTCTTGTAAATTACAATTCACACTGTGAATATAATGTTATGCATGGAGATTATCAATATAAAAATGAAAATTGCATTCAGTTACATAAATTGTCCATTACATTACAGTTCAGATAAAAATTTATTTATGCCTTATTTCTAACAACCCTTATTTTCAACATTCAAAATGATAGAAGTCAGTGAGTTTTTATGCTTGACCAAAACCAAAGACAGTTCTCGAATCCTTGAAGCATTGCAAACAAAGTTACGGTATAAAATTTTCCATTCGAAACTTTTATTTTTTACATGCAAAAATTAGTTTGAAAATTTATATGTTATTAGTGACAAATATCGCATATAAAATGAAAACGAAAAGTTTTGAATGGAAAATTTTCTATTGTAACTTTGTTTGCAATGCTTCAAGAATTCTAAAACTGTCTTTGGTTTTGTTCTAGCATGAAAACTCAATGACTTCTATTCCTCTGAACTATCCATAAAAATGTACCAAAATATAATATTTCGTATTTTTCGAAAAAAATAAGGCCTAAATCGAAAAAGTTAAATGAGTAATATATGTTTTTTCAATAAATACATAATTTAAAAATTGCTGGATTGACCCCCTCAATTTGAACTTTTTATACCTTGTATTAAAAGTGAAACTGTGAAGTTATAAAATGCAGGACTATAATAGTGCATATAAGAAATATGAACATTCTTACTAAACATCTCATTCATGCACTATTATATTTTGATTCTAATAAACTAAATGTATTTTAGGCTCTACTCATTTTATAACTCAGGCTTTGAAATATTTCTCGTTTTAAAAGAGTTAGAATACGAAAGTACAATTAAAGGGTAAAAAAGCACAAGTAGGGCAAGCGCGAGATTACCGATTTTTTCGAAAACAGTCAATAACTATGCTAAGCATCAGAATTTACTTTGAAACCGAAGGCTATGTTCTCAAACAGGCGTGTAGCGGAGTAGGATAAGCGCATAGTTTGCTAATTTCTATTCACCGCTACTTGAATAGAAAACGAGTTTTTTATGGCATCCTCAATTAAATTATTTAGCTTGCATATGAGCTTAAATGAATCTGAGTACATAATGTGAAAAGTTTTCATTCATGTTATTTCACTACTGCAGTTCACATATGAAAATCAATGACTATGTATTGCATAATTTTTGTACATAAATTGATAAAGTATACGAGACTTCCTTTTGTTTCTTGCATTATCACTCATTTGTGTTAAATCATGTAAAATTCTTAAATCAGTATTCATAACTTACTGCTTCTGCGTCTTCAGTACACATTGACGAACATATAAACACTCATACTCCGAAAATCTGCTATTCGGACTAGCTTTATCAGCGCAACTTTCCCACACGACCGAAGTTCTCCGTCTTCTAATACGACGCATTTTTCGTTCTAACAATAAAAAAGTACAAAACATTTATTGAGCCGTTCAAAAAATAAACTTTGCATTTCCATTGCATAGTGTCATATTTTCTCAACAACTTATAAACTATCGTCAACAATATTATTCATAATTAATTCTCAGCACAAGAATATTGCCCTGATACTACGCGCAGTAAAGTACCTGTGACAAGTGGTGTGCGACATGATCACTATTTTTCCACAAAGCAGTCAATGTGTTGGAGTCAATCAACGCCTTAACGTAGTTACAGACGTCTAAGGGTTTCCTTGAGGCTTGAAAACGATTTGTTATTTGGGTCAATGTTCAGCGTGATGCAATCAAAGGAAATAGGAATTTTATTCCAAAGAATCACTAAAGGAACCCATTTAAGAACGTTTTACATGAATGCCATTCTGCTCTCTGATTCGTTATTTTTTAATTATTCAGCTTTGAAGTTATACGTAAAATCGCTTTCCCGCGCAAAACGTGGAACACAGATTACGACCAGGTTGGGTCGGGAAAGGCAAAGTTCGGATCATGAGGTGTTAAAGTTTTCGCCAAAACTTCGTAGAAATAAAAGAATGATAGTAATTGTTAATAAAATAATAAGAAATATTGTTATCAGTTTATAACACCAAAAAGTTAACTTACTATTTCTCGTATTTGGTGCTTATGACGTTTTTTTCAGTCGTCATTATTACGTCGTCACCTTTCCAGTCAGCTCATGGATGGCTCCACCCGGTACCGTCACCTTTAGTCAGCTCATAGATGGCGCCACCCAGTACGGCCGCCGCCATCCTGGAGCAGATGTAAACCCAATTGTTAACATGACCTTAATGGGTTGCTTTCAACCTTTATTTTTAATTCTCACTAGAAGAATCAAACCTATCCCCTCACGACCCAACCTATTTACGTTTGTAATAGGGGGTTAACTTCCGTTATTAATGAAATTCTAGTTGGCGCGCTCGCTTCCTTTGGCGCGCGGAAGCCAATTTCAAAGTCGAATAATTCAAAAATAATGCATCAGAGAGCAGAATGTCATTCATGTAAAATGTTCTTGAATGGGTTCCTTTAGTGATTCTTTGGAATAAAATTCCCGTTTCCTTTGATTGCATCACGCTGAAAATTGACCGTTATTTGTTGTATGATGTTCATTAAATGGTGAAATGGTAGAGCAATAAATTCAATACCCTTAATGATCTGAGTTTTGAAGCTTTCTATACACGAAAAATACAATACATTAGATCGCACTGAATTTTCTTACTTATAGTAAAACATATTCGAGTGATAGAGATAAAATCATAACTTAACATCAATGCATAGTCAAGCTGCTTAATAAGCGATCTCTTTGCAACGTGACGGTGTAGCACTGTACATCAGTACATCATCTCAACAGTCATGTTCGGAACGTCGTGAGTGATGAATGTATGTTCTAAATCTTCCCGATGTTGCAAAGTACTAAAAATCTTGAAAAAGCGTTCTAAATGTAGACGTCGGTTGTTTGGAGGTAAGTAATAAATTTGTCTTTGTTAAAAAAAAATGCACTGTATCACTTTTTTGTGCACATCGACGTCATTAAAATTATAAATGTACGTACGAAGGCGTCGCAGAAGTTTTGAAGTTTGTTAGCGTAGTAATTTGTTTTGTTTACTTAAAAATACGTTTATCTATGGCAAATTTTACCGAAATTATATCATGTCATTTTGACAGTTACGCTTAGTTCAGTTTAAATCACACATTATTTAGGTTAATAAATCATAATCATTCTCATTCACACCGCGATTCGCCCGTGCAGCCAAAGAAGGACAAACGTACGTACGTGTTAACACACAGCTGAAGCTGAGAAGCTAGTTAGGCACTGCCAGCGGGAGTAAACTCAAGCAGTGCAACTACACGCGGATTTTATGCAAGTATTCTTCTCGAAACGTTTCGTGCGTCTTAACGTTTGAAATCAAGCAGTCACACTTGTGTGTGTACCGTGCACGACATTGCTTTTGTCTTTTTTGCTAGTGCTCTCTGTACTCTTGTTTAAAGAAGTTAATTAAAGTAATCAAATAAGCTGATTCCTTCGGATTACATCGCAAATGTGTTTGTCACCATATTTTTTTGCTTCTTTAACGACAGCAGTTGACAGCGATATTTTTCACTTTTTACATTACAAATTGTCTTCGTCCAACTAGAATGATGTAATACTAATAGACTTCATAGCTTTGTGTATTATATGGTCCTTTTTATTTTCACCTGTGGGATTTGAAACCGCAAACCGTTCATGTTGGGTCATGAAGTTGATGAAGTACAATGAAGGCTATAGAAAATTATATAAAAGGCTATAGAAATGAAGGCTGTAGAAATGCGAAAATTAACTCGGAGCTAATTCTTATGTTGGATAGTTAATGTGATCGTTTGATTGGTGAAGTAGGGGATTTTTATTTAAGGCTATCACTTTAATCCGTTCGTTCATTTGAGGGAGACTATCCTAGAGATTTCATTTATTTACCTGACTTGGTTATGCTGGGCATGTCTTTTTTCCTATATTTCCATACATTATTTGGTATTATACAACTTAATTTTGGACAATTTGTTACTGACTGTTCCATACACGAGTGTATTTTTCAATCATTTCACTCTCGGTTTCCGGTTCCCTCCTTTATCGCTTAGATTTTTTCCAGATGTCATGAATAATACCTAATTTTTAAAACAATTTATTTAACTCAAATTTTTCACTAATTATTGCATTGCGGGTTATTCTCATTTCCCGCTGATTGCATCGATTTCTGCACTCGACTTGCTATTTTTAACTTTTCAACAGCTACGTTTGTTCATCTAATTTTTTCAGTAATCTGCTTCGTTATTTCGTATTCTCGTTTTTTTGCATCTACAGTCGAGTGCTGCTCTTTTCTAATGGAATATGTTTAACCGAATGTGCAGTTCTGTTGTCACATATCCTAATCTAACACAGTGTGAGCGAATGTTAAGTATTGTGTTGATATTACTGATTTACCAATTCTATTTTTTTGGCCGATACCGATACCCATTTTTTGGCCAACACCGTTACCGATACCTGGAAATACCGATACTTTAACCGATACCGATGCTTCCGCAATTATATTAAAAAAATATTATAAGCCCTGGATGGGTGTTATGATAAAATTGTATGCTAATATATCTAATAATATAAAAATATTGGCAATAAAATTTTCAGTCGGGAATAATAAAACTGTGCTTGCTATGTTAACTATGATCTTGAGAAAAAATAACAAAAATAAATCCATTCGATAGATAAGTGGTTCTAATCGTATTGCAACGTAATGAAGACTAGCTATAATAGCAACTGGTTCCAAAAGTGGACCAAAACAATAATTTCTCCACAAAATGGTTTTAATTTTCGTGTTTTTCCCATCAAAATACAAACTATGGCGAAAAGAAAACATTAAAATTCGATATGCCCCGAAAAGATCCGCAAACATGCAACCAACTATAGGATTGCTCGTGAATCTTTCAAACATCTTACAATAGAAGAAAAATACACGATTCATTATGTACCGGGATTTACATGCTGAATTAAAATAAAGTTATTAGCTTCATAATATCTGACGATTTATAAGCTAAATTAAAGTAGAATATTCAGCTACTTCTGTACTAAACTTACAGAAAACTTTAAAATGCGCCTTCAACTTTATTTAATTGTTTTGATTTTTGTTTGCCTGTCACACACTTTAAGAAATGGAAATTGGGTCAAACTAGATCGGTTTTCGTTGTAAAATTTTAATAATTTTATGTCGCTACTGTGTTTAACTACTCATACTACGTAGCTTTCACTTACGGACCGTATGTAACTCATCGGGAATTGAATTCAAATCAATTCATTAAAGAGCTTGATTAAATCAATCGCCGAATCCAACATTTAGCTAACTAATTTACTAGATATGAATAGACTCTTTCTTTGATTTATGATTTTATCTTTCATGATTTATGACCTACATTTTTATGATAAAATACGTATTATTGGAAAGTATCTGCCAGATTTTGCCGATACCGATACCAGTAAAAATGAGCGATACTGCCGATAGCGATACATCGGTACATCACTAGTTGATATAATTTGTTGCACGTCGCCTTTCATTGCTTTACGTAATTACGACTTGTCTCGCATCTAGTGCTACTTAAATATAACTAGTCAAAGGAGAAAGCTTACATTAACCTGTCGATTTATTATTTTACTTCTTTTATCTCGGTCTCATCACCATGGCATTCCCTCAATGTTCACGTGATATCGCGACTGACAGTATGAGTACTTGTTTATTTGTATGCGTGAGAGCAGCAATGAAGAGTTGACAACAGAGATGCGACAACCCAATGCAATGCCCTAAATATTAAACAATGACGAGTACGATAAAAAAATTCACTTCATAAGTTGATAGGCCTAAATTAAGAAGCACCTCGTTGGAAGAAGTTGTCACTTCAAACCCGAATTGCGGCACAATGTTAGCAGACTTTGTAGCCTACGACACATAGAATTATGGCAACTTTCTGGCCCATCGTATTATGGAATTATTATTTGTTTCGTTCTTTTAGTGAATTTTAAATGTTCAATACAAAGAAAATATTGCGCCATACACTGTCATACAGCCGGGCATGTTCAGAACTCCTCTAAAATGTTTTTTCTTCGCCGATGCTTCGGAAGTCAGGATAACATAAATGAAATATATTCATGCAGATTTAGAAGGTAATGAGCAGCATACTGCCTACCTATTTGATGTAGCGTTTAGTTCTGCGAAAGAGTTTAGTCATTGAACAACCATCACTGAAAATATCTTAGGCCATTCTCATTTGATTAAATAATTTAATTTCTTTTAGATGACAACGCAGAGGAGAGGCAACTACCTCTCGTCATGGAAAACTGCAGTCTTGCTGTGGATGAAAATTCAAAATTTCTAAATGCCACAGCGTCCTCGCCACCTGGCACTGTCATTCCTTATTCCATCATGAGTTCTCCATGAAATAGGTATGCCTTTATACGAATATTCTATTATTGCAAGGGAACGATTTGGTTCACGTTTTTCATACTCTGCGAAAAATTTTTGAAGATGTTGAGTGAAAAGATATTTTAGATCTTGTGTTCTGCAGCATTAAGAAGCTCATATCGGAAATTTTGAACAGTGGTTTGTAAAAAATATAATATCATCTGACACAATGTAATTACCTGAAGTGAAACTGTGAATACCTTTGGCTCTCAGAATGGTTTGAAATATACGTATAATAGAAGCACCCAAGTCGTGTAAAGTTCTCAAAAAGAGTAACATTCTTCCTTTGAAGCAGCTGCACAAAGTTTTATCCACCAATGACCACAGGGGCTCAATGATATATTCCTGGACAACCGGACTCGAGACGTCAGATTAACACGCCAGAAGAGCTCGACCAATACCTGATGCGGCAACTGGATAAATCATCGAATCAGGTCTTGGGTGTTCACCTCAATTAGTTATCAAAACATGTACCTGTGTCAAATTATATACTCGTATGCCAATAACGCCTAGAATTCTATAACTTTACACTAGATCTTCAAACTGCATAACTTCATGTCATGAATCAGTTCCAACCTCTAAAGATATATACGGCAGTTTTACCTCAATTTTGACAATCTTATGACAGATATATATGAACATTTATGACAACTGTATTGGAAATTGCAACAACACCATCAGCAATTTGAACCTACCAATATTATGATGGAATATTGATATCCACCTTGTTCACCTATCCTCGTAAATTTTATGTAATTTTTAACCAACAAACTATTATTATGTGTAAAACATATTAGCTGATTAGATTATCATCGTCGCTAAATTTTTTCTATTTATATTTATTTTTTTTACACCTGTTGTATGTGAACTTTGTAACAACGCCTTCAGCAATTTGTAAGCATCAATTTTGTATATTGAACAGCAATATTAATCGCTCTTGGCTGAGTATTGAGTGTACCCACGAAATCACGCTAGATTTTTTACTCTTTTCTATACTTTCTAAGCTAGTTTTTAGATAGATATATCCTTTTAATCTTGACTCTGTATTTCGTTTTAAGTTGTACAATAGTACTTACTGCCTACTGTTTACTAATTTTGAATGACTGATCACGCTGATATATTAGATGAAATCGACCCGGATCTCAATCATTTGAACAGAATATTTCCAAACCTAAACGACTCTGAAAACTGCAGATATACTAATATATCAAAATTCAACGAATCTATACGAATAACCCGGCAGGATTTTTCGCTACTGTGTTGGAACTGTAGGTCACTCTATCCAAAATTGGAAGAGATACAATGCACTATTACTGAACTTAAGTATACCTTAGATGTGATTAGCTTCACCGAAAGCTGGCTAGATGACTCGACCAAAGACATGATTAAATTTGAAAATTATCATAGTTACCATTCGCTACGGAAAAACAAGCGAGGCGGGGGCATCAGTACATACATTTCTAAGCACATGGATTCGAGAATCATAGCAAGTGCAACACTGAATCAGGATCATATAGAATCATTATTCGTAGAACTGTCTAGAGATGGCAAACGAATTGTGCTTGGAACGGTGTATAGGCCGCCTACAGCCTGTCCTGTATCCTTCCTTAATGAGCTTAATCGAATTATTTCTCAGTTCAACAGGTCCTTCTACAATGACATAATAATATGCGGTGACTTCAACTATGATTTGCTGAAACATGAAAGCTATGAACCAATCTCTAATTTCTTAAATGCATTTCATTCTAAATCTTTCCTTCCGATCATCACAAAGCCAACACGAATAACCTCAGAATGTGCCACGCTGCTTGACAATATCTTTATGACAGACCCAAGTGATTTTCTTGCTGGAATAATTACTTCTGACTTATCAGATCATTTTCCAGTTTTTCTTATTAAGAATAATGTCTATCTTGCGTGCACCAAAGCAGGGGCTGAAACTTACTCATATCGTAAAATAAACGAATCAAATTTAGAAGAAATGCGCACCGTTCTAGAAGATCTAATGCCAACATTGCACATCACCCAACAAAACAATAATGCAAGGAGCATTGATGAATCAGTAGTAAAGTTGACTGAAACTATAATGAACGCATACAATCAGTGTTGCCCAATTGTAACTCGTACAGTTACCCCGAAAAATAAACAAAAGCCCTGGATTACTAGAGACATCGTGATAAATATAAAGAAACGCCAAGCGTACCTAGCCCTCCTTTGCGAAGGGCGAATATCTAGAGAAACACATCACCGATTCAGAAACTATGTGACAAACCAGAAAAGAACATCAAAAAAGAGCTACTTTACCCTCAAGTTTACTCAATTCAAAGCTGACGTTAAAAAGACTTGGCGCCTCCTTAACTCTTGTTATAAACCGAATAACGCCGAAAAAAAGAAAATTGGATATATCACTCAAGATAATGTTAAATACCATGAGAAGAATGAAATTGTTAATCTCTTCAACAACTTCTTTGTAAACGTAGGGAAAACTATAGCCAATGGTATTCCACCTGGATTTTATGGATCATATTCGAGAACACAACTCCTTTTTCTTTACGCCTACAAACTCCTCAAATGTAATTGCGTGCATAAACAACATGAAAAATAAATCGAGTGGGTCACAAACGTTTCCAACTAAAATCCTTAAAATAATTGCTGATATTGTGGCCCCGCTGATATCCAATATTATTAACCAGTCTCTCTTATTAGGCACTTTCCCGAACTCCCTCAAAGTTGCTAGAGTAACCCCTATCTTTAAAAATGGTGAAAAAACCTGTGTAAACAATTATCGACCTATCTCCATGTTACCAATTATTAGCAAGGTATTCGAGAAAATTGTGTATAAAAAAGTGTACTCTTATTTTGAACAAAAATCATTTCTCTATGATAAACAATACGGCTTTCGCTGTAAAAAATCAACAACACAGGCAATATTAAATCATTTACAATTCCTTTATTCTAATATAGATAACGGAAAGACTGTCTTCTCTGTATTTCTTGACTTTCGAAAGGCATTCGATTGTGTGGACCATAACATATTACTCTCGAAACTTCATTGTTATGGCATTCGTGGGGTTGCCCATGATTGGTTCAGATCATACCTAACAAATCGGAAGCAATACGTTGTCATTGACGACGCAAAATCGGACCCACAGAAAATTAGCCATGGAGTTCCACAAGGATCTGTTCTTGGGCCTCTCCTTTTTCTAATTTTTATCAATGATATTATTAAATCTACATCATTTTTTAAATTCATACTTTTTGCCGATGACAGTACGCTTTCTGCGGTCCTTCCGAACGAAAATCCCACTACGATTGCGGAGAGTATAAATAATGAACTCCATAAGGTCTCACTGTGGCTTAAAGCTAATAAAATAAGCCTCAATATCGATAAAACAAATTATATTACGTTCTCATACAAGAAAAATATATCTCTACCATGCATTAAAATTGGCGAAGGTGAAATCAAAGAAACCAAATCATGTAAATTTCTGGGCATCATAATAGATAAACATCTAACCTTCAAAGAGCACATCACTCATATTAGATCTAAATTATCAAAATCCATCGGATTCCTGAATAAAGTTAAAAATTTCCTGCCTGAAACCGCCTTACTAATGCTTTATCGAACGCTCATTTCACCATACCTGCAATACGGAATAGAAGCATGGCATGGAACTGATAAAAATAAAACCAATATAATTTTTACTCTGCAAAAAAGAGCCATCAGAGCGGTAAAGAACCTAGAATATAATGCTCACACAAATGATTCATTCAAAAATTTACAAATACTTAAACTCTCGGATCTCTACAAAATCTCCATCTGCAATTTCATCTACAAAACATTAGCTAATGATGGCGACAATAGCCTTCAACAGTTAACTGCGCAAACTTGTCATCACGACCATTTAACACGAAATAAAAGTAAATTCATGCTTCCTTATTATTCAAAGGCCCGCTCGCAACATAGTATACTATTCGTTGGAACTAAAACCTGGAACTCAATACCTGCGGAGATCCGTGAAAGTAATTCTTACAAGGTATTTAAAAGAAATCTTGAGTCTCACTTCTTATCAGAATACTAGTCGTGTAAGATCACCAAGTCAAATCCTGCCTCCTACATGTCTGGTCCTAATAATGCAATTTGCCATGAGTAATATCGCCGATTTTCAGTCTGCTCCCAAATCGTTATCGAATATACTGTTAAATATTGTCCATATGACCTATATTGTAAAATTAAACATCAACATCGAGTTCATTATCCTGTTGATCAGTCTAATGCGAAACTAGGCTAAGTGAATTAGGTTAAACATTATTGTACGCCCTAGAATAATGTAATGGTAGGATGCCCTAGAAGTCGCTGAACTTATTCGGGCCCACAGGTAGCTATACTCAACTCTGACCATTGTATTAGACTTAAGAAACATTCTACCTCTGTATCTCCTGTGGTAAATAAATTGTTTAAATTGTTTAAATTGTTTAAATTGTTTAAATGAATGTTGTTAACGGGTCAGGAAAAATACCAGGATATGGCTGCCCCAGCCCTCATTTAACGACAGAAATTTGTCACTATTGTGCTGACCATGTCATAATAATCTGTATCAGAAACACGTGCTGGTGTTCTCTACAACGAAATGCGGCAGGGAGTAACAAATTTAATCCTATGTCAAGTCATAAGTGGCTCTAAAGTTGCTGCACTGCCGAAAATTTTCTGCTCGCGGATCTCTCTTCTTATTGTTTTTCCACTACCAGCGTTGTCAGCTTTGTTTTCATTCCATGAGTGACTTTAGGCGCCTGGGGACCTCCTTGGTGCAATCATACCCCATGTGTTTTTGTTTCTCTTACGCCACACTCTCTTGGTTCACGTAAGTGGTTTCATGGCACTCGTAGCCAGTTTTAATCTATGAGTACTGTATTTTGATACCCCTAATATTTCATTTTTTTCATCACTGAAGTTCCCTTTGTACAACCGTCTCCTTTTTTTGCGTCCATGAGCTATAGAGAGTTAGCCTATTTCTTTGTGCCATTGGCTATAGGGTCTTCTACATTCTGATGCAATTCGGGTTTGAAGTGACCACTTCTTTCAACGAGGTGCTTCTATAGTTTAGGCTATGCAACCATTGAGGTGAATTTTGTGTTTGAACTTGTCATTGTTCGTGATTCGGAGCATTGCATTGGGCTTCCACATTCTTTTTGTAAACTAATCACTGCTGCTAATGGTTAGGTAGGCTTCCTTTTTGTTAAAATAGAATAGGTTTTTGTTTTATTACGGACCATCTTTTTTCGGTTCACTGCTGTCCTGTCTTTCAGCACCTACTACTTTCATCTTCAACTTTTTCTTGTTTCATGAACTTGTTTCTTTGCTTACTGTTTCTGTGCACCATGTGCATAGATTCCGCTTTCCCTCAACTCCATACTGAATGGTGCCTTCCTCCTTCCTCTCTCTGAACATCTTTGTCGTAGTTAAGGGAGGCTAAAACTTTTTTATAAAATAATAATAATAATAATCCTTCGATTCTCTTTGTGTTCGATCCGTTAACTAAGCGTGTGTAACAGTTAAAGTCTGTTGCCTTAATTAAGATAAATAGTCGTTCTTCAAACATTTATTCAGTAAGTCACATTATTTCTGCATAATTTCACCTCCAAAATATATAATTGCATTGGTTAATCATTTTTTATGGTCCCCATTCTGGTGAGTGGGGACCGGAAAAACTTC
This sequence comes from Morinoia aosen, assembly GCA_030386875.1. Classification (NCBI taxonomy): domain Eukaryota; kingdom Metazoa; phylum Arthropoda; class Malacostraca; order Amphipoda; family Talitridae; genus Morinoia; species Morinoia aosen. The sequence goes on from CM059559.1 coordinate 29,773,281, forward strand.
ATTCAAATAATTTTTTAATCCATTTTACACACCTGATTACATAGCTTTTCGTCCTCACGCAGCAGGATGTGCTTTTGTCACTAATGTTTCCACTGCATACATTATTTTATCATTAGTACTTGGGTTACAGATATCGAAACGATTAGCTCCTGAAATTTTAAATTTGTTGTATTTACTTCATATCCTTCCCAAGTAAACTCTTCGCAGCTAATCATTACTTGTGGAGTCAGCTATTAACGCTACGACATTCGTAAAAAAATGGCATATCGGTGAGCTTTGAGCGCGTTTTTGAATCGTTCATTTGAACAAGCACATTACTATTAACTGCAAGTAAAATTCCATCCATGCCACCATAGTAAACCGGAAGATCATAGTACATCTCTTCGCAAACCTTACATCAAGCCTCTCTGTGTCTTTCCCGGCACTTTCTTCGTCTTTTCTCAGCTCAAACCCTCAGAAAAAAACAACTATTGAACATATGACACTTGGGAGAATGTACGGGCCTGAGCTGATGGTTAGGAAACGCATTTTAGGTGAAACAGTGCGTTTGCTCTTAACAAGAACTTTTTTCTGTAGACTGCTTACCTTTTATTCAGCACCTACTAACTTCTTCTATAACTTGTATCTTTGAAGTTTCAACCTGATATATTTTCTTTGCGCAGAGACTTGTGTGGGAACACACTTGTGCATAGGTTCCCGGTGTTCGTAATCATACTCGATGATTATATCGTGATGACTCCCTTTTTTTAGCTCCTTTGTTGTGGGTAAGGAGACTTGAACTAACTTTCATACCAAAAATATTTTTGACTTAGAAATATTTCAAAGCCTATGCGCTTTTATCATTGATTGTAGAACAACGTAGTGGTGTTTCTATTGCTGATCTCCGGGCACATGTTTTTCCTCGCTTTAAACGATCAGTCGGCATACAAAGGAAACTTATTTCCCTGATCACGCACTGCGATCGCAGCCGCTGATAAAACATTTGAGCCATATGTACATATATTTTTTTTTATATTACTGTATGGGAGTCTCTAATGTGTTACTTATTTCTCGTCAACTGTACTCCTTCCCATTCAAATGTGTTTTCAGTAATGTAAGTCACTTTATCCAGATGATAACGCAGCACTTCCTACGGATGAATATTTTGCCAGCGCTCTAGCTACACCCAGCGCAGTACCTGTTGAGAGATGAGGAGTCTCCACAACTCCATCTGGAACCTTATGTGGAATCTGTATGAATATATGGTAGATCTGTATCATGAAATTAGGTCGAATTACATTTCGAAGTAGCAGCTCGTTTAGTAAATTCTACCGCTTAAAATATATTTGAAACCAAAATAGAATACATTTTCAGCTGTTTCAACAATAAATTCAATTTTGGTTGCAGTTAGGTAGGTTTTGTACACTAATATTCCTTATTGGTTCATCAGATTATTTAAGTTCTCTCTTTATAATCTCTTTATTATATTTTGCTTATTCTCTGTTCACTCGATTAAGTCGTAGTGGTGAGCTTATTAGAAGTTTAATGCCTTGTGTTTACACATTTTTGGTTCATGGTTGATTTTTGCAGGTGTTTCGCTTATATTCTATATTAGGGAAGATAACTTTCTAAATTTCTCGAAAGTTTGCCTATTTTGAGACCAATGCCTACAGATAGCAAAGATTTTCTGTGTACGCATAAGTCGAATTTCAAGACTCAACGTCTAATTCCCACGATTGTCTCGAAAAGAAGAGCGGTTTTACTCAAACCAGTAGCTTGACAGCATATACTAGTATGAATGCATGTGCCGAAGTTTATAAGTGCGTTTAGTCGGTAACCTACACTCTAAAAAACTTACAACTAATTTCTGTGATTGATAAAACAAGGGGCCTTTTACCAGGACGCTTTCACAAACTTTTACAACAGGTGGCCTGTTGCAGCCGCTCGTTCTTTGAGCGGGAGAATGAGGCAATTATCTCAGCTCTAAGTAGTAAAATTTTTATCGTTATTTAATCCTTCTTTACAAAGGTGAACATCTATTTTAGTATTATTGGAGATTTAAGTCTCTATTTCCACATTGATTCTTGCTTTTGATTGGTCTCTGTAGTTTCATCCTTTCCGGTGTCACCCTTGTGCTAAACAAATTGGTTTTCAGCGGTTAGTCGAGAAGATCAGATGCTCAGTCATGAACAAAGAAAGTATTTAGAGAAATATTGAACGGCATGTTGTGAGCGCTGACTGATCATCGCCATCGTACGAAAGGAACGATAATAAACTGCACTGATGCTATTGTATATTCATGATATTAGCGGTAAGTTTTGAGTTCTATTGATGCAAACGTTTGCTTATGGAAGATAAGCGCAAATGCAGACAATAATCATGTTAAATTACTTTTTCGTTTTGATGCGCGCTGTTCGCGTTGTTGAGTAGGCAAATGGTGTGGGGTTATTTGCAAACTCTCAGAATGTGGTTAATAAATGGAATAACGAATTGACAAGCTTATGTACACTGCCATTCAAACGCACTGTTTGGCTACATTTACTCTCGCCTCAGCAATAGGAAATGCTTCTTAGAATCAGCGTATGATTTATTACTACAAGTGATGTGTGGTAAGATAAGCAAAGAGCAACTGTTGTGAGAACGTAATTTTGCTTAGTTCATTGAGCTTGTTGTGGTTATAAAGCTTCCTGAGTTTTAGTTTTTTCTTAATACTCGTTCTAGCTTGTGAGTTCCCAAGTCTTCGAGTGTACCAACATAACTGCAGTAAACTAATATTGAGCTATCACATCTTGTCAGCTATCTTGTCTTACTGTTTCTTAGCCCTTTCTGCATAGATTCCACGTTCCCTAAACTCCGTACTAAATGGTGCTTTCCTTCTTCCTCTCTTTGCATCGCCTTTGTTGCGGATAGGGAGGCTTAAACTAACTAATAATCTAATCTAATCATCGGTATCATACCCATCGTGAAAATGATCTCAGTAGTCAATTATGTTTGAGCACACTGCACACTACTCCCCTTTTCGCAGTAAATTTGACTCCGAATAGACTTTCTTTTCATGGGTGATGTTTGTCCTGAAATTCTTCCCAATGAAAATAAATTCCTTCTCTCATGTAAGATTGAATGAATTAATCTTTCTGACTTTCAGGCCATCAGAACAAGATACCGGCAGAGAACTCGAGGGCCGAATCAGCGGTCACAAAGACGTCAGGAGCAACTAATCCGAAGCTTTGGACTACTTCGACTCAAGGAATAAGCCCCAACCCGGTTGTCAATGGTCAAATGGGTCCTAGTATGAAAGTCGTCAGTAAACCAATTTTTACTTGTCTTGGGACAAATCGAAAAATTGAGCTCCAGTGTCCTCTCAGAAATCACGTATGCGGCTTTTGATAATATGTTAAAGAAACCCATAATCTAAACCATATTATTTATTGACTTCAACAGTACATTAATTCAGTTTGAAATTTGTGCACGTAAAAAGACTGCTGTTGGTATGTAATTCGAAAATTCATTATGTACAAATATACATTATTAGCTACGTGATTATTTTGAAGCAAATGATGGGCGTATCATCAAGTTCTGATAAAATATATTCATTTCACATAGACCTAAGTTCGTAGGTCCTTACTATTTTTAAAATGTATTAAAATAGGTGGATTTCGAATAATTTCAAGCTCCTCAGGGGAATATAACTGTTGTATTTGTAAGAAGTAACGCTCCTAGGGACACAGTATCAGGGCCCGAGCTGATGGTTAGGTAAGCCTTATGTTTGATGAAATGCCGTGTTGTTAGTTGTGTTATGGACCATATTTTTTGATAAAGTCAGGAAAGTTACTTTTCTTTAGGCGAATGATCGTTGGGAATTTAAAAACGAAGAATGCACCACGTATTGAAATCATGTTTAATTAAGATTTCACACGAACTATAAATTTAACACTTAGTCAGTTCTATAAAACGTTTCGGAGACCAGCTCCATCTTCAGTTAACAGTCTACAAAGATAAAATAAAGAACAAAATCAGTCTTTCTATACAAAATACATGGGCATATAAAATCTACAAGTAAATTTGCAATGGGTAAGAACTATTTGCGCTAATGAGTTCTGGCTTTTCTTTAGAGATAAAAAGAGATTCTAAAATACGTAAATCTAAATTATTTGATGCTGTGCGTAAAATCGAAAAATTTTCCTCTGCTATTCGGTCACAACACTGCTCGCTGTGAAGGCGGATAGATGAATGAGGCGGTTGGGTCAGAGGTCTTCCGCTACGGTAGCTGACTCCACGGTATTGGGCAATCCTAATATAGAATGGCATAGTCGTCATGCCGACATAGCCAGATGTACATTGTACACAACTAAACTTATACACGATGGATGCCCGCATCCGTTTAGGAATCACGTTCTTGTAGCGGAAGAAGGAGCCAATTTTTAATAAATTACCAGACACAATGTACAGTTTTACAGCAGGAAAATGACGTTTAAAAAGAATTTCTAAATCTCGTGACATTTTGTCAGTGCAATCTCCAAAATAGGGAAAAACGCCATAGAGACGTTGCAGTGGTTCTATCACGGCATTGGTTACGGAGTATTTCTTAGCCAAAAATTTTTTAATATGTATATTGACAATAGAAGTAGGGTACCCATTTTTACCTAGAAAATTTTGTAAAAAAGAAAACTCCATATGAAGATCTACGTAATTCGAACAGATATTGAAAGCACGATTTAATAAGGTCTTGACAGTATTACTTTTGAATCTGTAGTTACAGAAACTAAAAAAGCTCAAACCCAAACCAGTGAATGTCGCTTTTCGAAATACAGATGAATTAAACGTATGACCGCTTCTAGTAATTTTAGAATCTAAAAAAGATAAACAATTATTGGTCTCTATTTCAATTGTGAATTTTATAGACGGGTGCTTCGAGTTTAAGTAATCCCTGAACAAAAGTGCATGGCTCGGATCTCTCAACAATAAAAAAGTATCATCAATATATCTACGATAGAATTCAGGTTTGAACTCTGTAGGACAATCTGCCAACCATTTTTCTTCCCAATGGCACATGAAAATATTGGCAAACGTAGGCCCCAGAGGAAGACCCAAACCGAGACCCTCAACTTGCTTATACAACTTTCCTGCAAAAATAAACACAGAATTCAACACGGAAAGTTCAAGGAGGGTTTTAAAATGAGTTTTTCCTAGACCTAAAACCGCGTCTGTTGACGTAACAAAAAGGGCATTTATAATTATGTTTATAGTTTCTGCCAATGGAATATTAGTAAATAAATTTTCCACATCAAACGAAGCCATTGTCACTCGATCTGCATTCCGAAAAGATGTTACCTCCCTAACGAACTGAGAAGAATTTTCTAATGTACAATCATTCTTAGTTAAAGGACTTAACAAAGGTACCAGGAATCGTGCTAAATTGAAACTAGGCGTATTACAGGCAGCAAAAATAGGTCGGAACTGATACTTGAATGAAAAGTCTGGCTTATGCACTTTAAGTAAACCGTACAATACTCCCGGACATGACCCAGACACGTACAACTTTGAATATATTTCATTTGACTAAACCTGTAAATTCTTTAGCTTCCGCAAAAAGTTATTGATCTTGTCTTCAATTTGGAGAATAGTTTTTTTCCATGACTCTGTAATCAATTTAAATTTCAATACATCTTTAAAGAAACATTAATTTCTTTTAAAATTGTAATTGTAAGCGGTCATACATTTAATTCATCTGTATTTCGAAAAGCGACATTCTCTGGTTTGGGTTTAAGCTTTTTTAGTTTCTGTAACTATAGATTCAAAATTAATACTGTCAAGACCTTATTAAATCGTGCTTTCAATATCTGTTCGAATTACGTAGATCTTCATATGGAGTTTTCTTTTTTACAAAATTTTCTACGTGAAAATGGGTACCCTACTTCTATTGTCAATAACCATATTAAAAAATTTTTGGCTAAGAAATACTCCGTAATCAATGCCGTGATAGAACCACTGCAACGTCTCTATGGCGTTTTTCCCTATTCTGGAGATTACACTGACAAAATGTCACGAGACTTAGAAATTCTTTTTAAACGTCATTTTCCTGCTGTAAAACTGTACATTGTGTCTGTTAATTCATGAAAAATTGGCTCCTTCTTTCGCTACAAGGACGTGATTCCTAAACGGATGCGGGCATCCATCGTGTATAAGTTTAGTTGTGTACAGTGTACATCTGGCTATGTCGGCATGACGACTTTGCCATTCTATATTAGGATTGCCCAACACCGTGGAGTCAGCTACCGTAGCGGAAGACCTCTGACAATACCGCCTCATTCATCTATCCGCCTTCACAGCGAGCAGTGTTGTGACCGCATAGCAGAGGACAATTTTTCGATTTTACGCACAGCATCAAATAATTTAGATTTACGTATTTTAGAATCTCTTTTTATCTCTAAAGAAAAGCCAGAACTTAATAGCGCAAATAGTTCTTACCCATTGCAAATTTACTTGTAGATTTTATATGCCCATGTATTTTGCATAGAAAGACTGATTTTGTTCTTTATTTTATCTTTGTAGACTGTTAACTGAAGATGGAGCTGGTCTCCGAAACGTTTTATAGAACTGACTTAGTGTTAAATTTATAGTTCGCGTGAAATCTTAATTAAACATGATTTCAATACGTGGTGCATTCTTCGTTTTTAAATTCCTAATATTTTTTGATTTATTACTTTATCTCTATTAGTAAGCTAAATTTTCTACCGGATTCTATAAGTCAAGCTCTATGTGGTCAACTGATACTATGTGTTGTTTCAATCTTACATTTACCTTTTTCATGATCTTTCATCCCAACACTTTTGCTGCTTGTAGGAGTAAAAATGTGCCTTGAACGTAGATTCCGCGTTTCTTGGGATAACCTTCTTGGTGGAAAAGGCAAAAATTGTATCATCTGCCTTCTGGGTGAAAAATGTGAAGTGAAAAAGGAAACGGTAAGAATGGTGTGTATATGGACTACTGAATGCAGTATTGATTTGATTTTAATCTGTTGTTTGAACCATGAGAGCTTCGGTCTGATTTGGTTCGTTAAAGAGAAACTAGGGAACCTACATTACATCTAGTATCAACGATATTATTTCCTTCCTAGATTTACTCATTTTCTTTCCCAAATGTCTTTGAAGGGGTAAAACTACTGTGTATGGGAAGTAATGGTCCCAGGAGGAGAATGTAAAGGCTAAATCTGAAAATAAAGGAGGACTTGTTTTATCTTAATAGTGTGTTGTTTTGATCTTCTTCGTTCGAGACCATCTATTTTTTGTTCACTGGTATCTATTTACAATCATTAAAACTTCCTTTTAGAATTTTTATCATGTTTGAACCTCTGTCCTGACTTATATTATACGGATACTTGTTACATGGGAATATGTTTGATTTTTCGTTTACACGTCCATACTACATGGTGCCCATTCCCTTGCCCAGCGAAGTCATAGTTGTTATGAAAACGTAGCTTCAAACTTACAAGATGTTATGCAATCTGAGCTTTGCAGTACGAAAAAAAATTTGATCTTACTAAAACATTTACCTACCCAAAGAACATAGTACAAATTTTCATAGCAGATTTCATTTCATATGAGTTAGTGTTTCCCATGATAATTCTTGTAGCGTGTAGGAATGTTTTTCTGTTAAATATCTCCTCCATGAATGATGAGTTCATACTAAGTGTTCAGTAACAGAAGAATATAGGTAAGTATTTGTATGGGGTCACTAATTGATATGTATGGTTAAATTCAGCCTTGATGCTTCTTGCACTAGGTTCTATGAGGATTATAGACTGGACGCTGAATAGAGAGAGGTTGCCAGTTCTTTTTCATGTGCATTAATTATGTCCTTGCCTTTTTTGTGGATATGAAAACCATCACGAGTATATTCTTTAGTTGTGGATTCAGCTCATGTCATTCAAATTAAACTACACTATGTGATAGAGATTTCCTTTTGCCCATCTTGGTGATTCACCCTCTGCCTATCTTATGATCCCAGTCAGAATTTTATCGCCGGCGTAACGGTAATTATGATCGGTTTTCATCTTTTATCGAAGTATTCCGACGGTAAATAATATTACCAGTGATCAACGGTAATTTTAGACGCTAAAACTGCACGCCGACGATGATGACCGTGATTTACCGTCGATTTCTGGCTGTCGTTCTTACCGTAGAAATACAACGGTAAAACTACTGTTGTTTTTCAGACTATACTTCATTATTTGAATCTATCGTCAATGATAGTCCATGAATCAGTTTAATCAAGGACAAGTCAGATAAAATTATGTTATGTATCACCCGTGGTCAAATGAAATTAGTTTACGTAACCTTCACATGATGTAATTTGAGCCTTGGTTCATTTTTGGGAAATTGAAAATCGAAGATTAGATTAAAAAAACCGAAGCTTTCAATTGGATTTTCGTATGCAACTTTTCAATATTCATACGTTTTAATTTTATACATTGTAATATGAAGGTGAAATTCTTTAACTAGGGCTTCAAATGTTTTGAATATAATTTCAAACGTTTTAATTTTAGCACTTTATGCATTATATTAAAAGTGAAATGGTGAAGTTTTTTGACTGCTCGCTAAAGAAATTTCTGTAGTTTCCACAAAACCGTTTCTGAACCGTCTCGGCTGCGGCCTGCCGGTCAAAGCCTTTTCTTTCAGCTTAATGCTTTGTTCTTTCGTTTGAGAGTAATTTAAAGTCAATCGGTGCATTCTTTCAAAAGTTACGAGTGGTAAACTTAAGTCTTTTGACTGCGTGCTCAAGAAATTTCTGTAGTTTCCACAAAACTTTCTGTACGGTCCCGGATGCGGCCTGTCAGTTTTTAAAAGAGTTAGAGTACGAAAGTACAATTGTTTATCACGTTCGTATTTGTAACAATTCTAAACCTTATTGGCCTATTTTCTAATGAAATAATTTTATGTGAAGTGATCGAAAACGAACATATCAAAAAATACAAGCATACCTTTATAAATTCCCAGGTTTTATTAATGAAATATTTTTAAATTAGTGAATCCACATGCAAAAATTATTGAAACCTTCGTGATTTTTGAACTTGCATTCGAGCTTACGGTATCACATTGCTGGCTGTTGTTCATCGTGATGCTGCAAGTTTGAGCTCTCATACTATTTACTGTTTGGAATGCTTCAAAGTATCAAGGTCTAAACATTGAAATTTCATAGCTTATAATATTGGAAACAAGATCTAGTTGCCTTAATGTTGGCGTTTTAAGTTATATTGATGTGTTTTACTGGTAACGTGGGAGATTTTAAAATTATTCTGTTCATTCACCAGAAAAAATTGCTTTTTATATGTGTACACACATCAAAGTTACCATTCAAGTTACTCTACTGTAATAAACAAGGATTAATGTATAAAGAAAATGCGTAAGTTGTTTGGTGTCATTAATTATTCATTTCAGCCGCCTTTCTTTAAATAGTGTGGATGAAAATGGGTGTGTAACTGAATCGAGCTGCTGATTCATGCCAGCAAAATCATGGTTTGAGCAAAATTTCAACAGTAAATAATTTCTACCCTTAGTTTTATTTGTGCTGATAGTTACCTTCTGGAAATTTTTGGTAACTTGCTTTTGCCAATTTTGGGTCAATATTGAATTTAATGTTGTCAACAAATTTCATAATTTCGTAAGTATAGATAGGTAATATAGTCGATTTTAAGACGTTTTACATGAATGACAATGTGCCCGGAAATGCTTATTTTTGGAGATATTTAACTTTGAAGTTATAGGAACGTCGTTTATAAAATTGAACAAACGGAGAGGTAAATAAGCAGAAATCCGGTTCTGACATAACGATAGGTAAGGTTAGGTTTGGTAAAGGTAATTTAGTTAAGTATCCTAACCTAAGTAAGCCTAAAATATCTTAATTTAACTCAACCATACCGTGGCCGATGACTCCCGCCAAAAAACTTGGCGTGGTCCGCGTCCGCAAAACGCCGGAAGAGCCATATCGGAACTGCCGTTAATGCTATTCTTACCTGGCGTTATTTATCGTATATCTCCAAAACTAAGCATTTTCGGGCACATTGTCATTCGTGTAAAACGTCTTAACCCATTAATGACGAGCGGTTCCATTTGGAACCAGTGGGGAAAAATGGATGCATAATTTAACTGTAAGCTCAAATAAATATTTTAGTGGGTTGGTTGGTTCTATACAGAGCTTGTACGTGTTCTGACAACGTTTGGTTCTGCTGCGCCTGTAACTTCTTGTTCAGTTGGCCTTGGAAGATGACGAGGAAAGGGTGACAGGCATGATGGCTCGTCATCGTATCAGAGAAAGGTAAGAAGTTCGTTCTAAAAAGATATTATTTTTAGGGCAGATGCATATTTCTATTGATAAAGAGTGTACTTATAATATTGTACATGGTATTACGTGATATTATGTTCCTAAAGTCATTTTTATTGTAAAATAATCAGTCTGGTTCCAAACGGTACCGCTCGGCAGTAAAGTGAGCATTCCGGGCATCTCATCTTTCCAGATAATAACTTTATGATACAGTTATGCATTGCTGTTCAAAAAGTTGTTTCTATTTGAAATTTTGTAGTTGGAGGTTACATAAACAGTTTTTCTGTTATATATTTGTGAACTACTATCTCTAGAGCTGTTATGTGTATATAAACGAAAAGCTATAATATTATGAACTAAGTTAGACAATATACGATTTTTCATCCTGACTTACTCTTTTTCCTAATTTTTTTTCAGGTTATCGCTTGATGAAGCACTTGACCTGTTGATGGAGGAAGAGCATGAAGATGAAATATTTGCTATTGAGCCTCCCATAGAAACTGCAACAGCCGAAACAGACTGCGATTCAGATTGCTCAGATGACGCAGTCACTTGCAATCCCGATCACCTTCCGAGGAGAGTTCTTCTAGCAAACGTAATTACTGAATGTGATGAACAAAAATTGGATATCGATCAGCCTACAACATCAGAAAAAGCTTTACAGAAGAAGCGTCGGAAAGAAACTTATACATGGCATAAGGATGTTGCTAACATCGTACTGTTCCAGACTATAAAGCTGATACTTACTGTTCCAGACTATAAAGCTGATACTTCAAATGTAGAAACAAAAACTATGGGGAGCATACCGGAACATATAAACCATTATTGGACAAACGAATGGCTTGACTACATTTGCGAACAAAGCAAGCTATACGCTCAACAGAAATCCTTGCCACATGATTCTTTGACTCGAAATAATTTGCGAGTTTTCTTTGGAATCCTTATTCTTTCAGGGTATAATAAATTACCCAACAGACGCTTATACTGGACTCAATTAGAGGACGTTCAAAACTTACTTGTTGTAAATTCGATGAGGAGAGATTCTTTCGAAGAAATAATGCGATGTCTCCATTTTATTGATAATATGTTGATTGACGATGATAGGTTTTACAAGTGCGGCCAATTTTCGAACTTTTAAATGCAACCATGAAGATCAATAAGGCAGATGAATTTTTGAGTGTCGATGAAATAATGGTTCCGTACTATGGTTGACATGGCGATAAACAATATATAAGAGGCAAACCTGTGAGATTTGGGTATAAGCTATGGGGAGCAGGTAAATCTGTTGGCACTCTTCTCCACGTAGGGCCATACTGTGGATCTAATACAAAGATACCTGATCATGGGCTGGGTCATGGACCTAATGTTGTCATGGAGATGATAAACAAGACACAATTGACCCCAGGCCAACATGTTATATGTGACAATCATTTTGGTTCAATTGGGCTTCTCAAAGAACTTTCGAAGAAAAGAAAAGCTCTTACAACGACCCTCCGAGAAGATCGGTTAGGAAAGGCACCACTGAAGCCTCGAAACTCTATGAACAAGGAAAAGCGTTGTTCTTTGGATGAAGCTTTCTCTGGAAGCGTTTCTGTAACCAAGTGGAAGGACAACAAAGTAGTAAGCATAGGATCCAACAAACTAAGAGCAAATACAATTCAGGCTGCAAGGAGATGGGACAGAGTTACCCGAAAACATACTCAAATTGATGTCCCTCATTCTGTATATGTTTATAATAAACATATGGGCGGTATAGATATTTTTGATCAACAAGTGTCTGCATACCGCATCCGAATAAGGTCTAAGAAGTGGTGGTGGCCATTATTCGCATGAAGTCTCAATGCACAAAGTGTGAATGCATGGTTTCAATACAGGAAGAAAGAAGCAAACATAAGTCTGTTAGACTTTTCGAGAAAATTGGTCGTATCTGTACTGAAATCGTATGGTGTGGAAAGAAAACAACCAGGGCCAAGATCGCACCATTCTACTTCGATCCTAGATGAAGTAAGATATAACAACCAGCAACATTGGACAGCAAAGGGTGATCAGAAGCACTGTAGATGCAGACAATGTGGACAACGCACTCATCACATTTGTAAAATGTGCAACCTTCCTGTTCATCCCGAATGCATGGAAGCATTCCATACAAAATATTAGAATATATGCCAGAATATTTATATAAGAGGGGTTTATCAGCAGTTACGTATTGTCCATTCTGGTCTATCTTCATTCATTATTTACTTTCGGAAAAAATGTTATTCGAAGAGAATTGAAAAATTTCAGATTTTTGTTAAGTTAATGCCGAGCGGTTCCATATGGAACCAAGCTAAATTTTTTGTTCTATTATCAAAAATAAATATTTGAACACATTTTTGGTTTATTATCATCACAAGTGACACTATTTTCATAAAAAAAACGAAAAAATATCAAGAAAATAATTTTCGTCATTAATGGGTTAATTAAAATCGACTATATTACCTACCTATACCTACGAAATTTTCAAATTCGTTGACAACATTAAATTCAATATTGACCCAATTTTGTTTGTATTTGTGACGGTGCCAATTATTTTCTGAGAGACTATAAATTTATTGATAATGTTGCATAATAGCCTAAAAATATTACCATTGAGTCTTGCTCTGGTATGCCTATTTTGATGAAATGTGAAACATTCAATGCTCACTTGTTGAATATTAAGGTAATGTGTCTCATTGGATCAAAATAATTATTTAGATTAGTTCAAGTATAAATGTATATTTTCAAAGTGACTTTCCTTCTGGTGACTGGTGGAGAGTATAACCTTGTGTAATCACTACAGAAAATTAATGGTTAATGTTCAGGAGATTACAATGATCAATTTTCGACTTTTTGGTGCCTAAACATAGCTAATTAGATGTAAATGAACAAGTTTTCTTCCATGCACTTTTTGTTGCAAATGAGTATTTGAGGAGTTATAGTGGTAAATTACTGACCGCAACTCTAGTGTTTGAAACAGAAATTAATTCACCGAGCGCGTTGGATGGCAACACAACAATGGACTCTCCCTTCCGATGCGCTCGAATGATTGAGCGCATTCCCACCATGTAAGACAAAAGTTAACATACTGTTATAACATCTTATTTATGGGTGATAATTTCTATTGTGTTGTTAATTAAAAGATCCTAGAAGTGGGTTCAGGCTCTGTGGGGCTGGCAAATAATGAATTACAAAGGACCCAAACTAAACCTACCGCTTTAACTCGTTTAATGCTAATTTGCCACAGAAAGTGCATAGAAGAAAAGTTGTTTATTTTGATCTAATTAGCTATGCTTAGGCTCCAAAAAGTGGAAAATTAGTAATGGTTCTTTCCTGACCGTTTGCCAAATTATATTCTACCTAGTAATATATTTGTTTGTGAGAAATATTTGTATATGCGTATTAGTATTATATTTGTAGACACAAAAAGTGATTACAGATAAGGCATCATTGAGAGCAGTTTCCAACTGCATAAAATAGTCAAAAATGATGAAGTTGGTAAGATCTTGTTTTAACATGTGTTGACATTACAAATTGTATTCTGACTCACCTCAGTTGTGTTTTTAGAGATGAGGTGTGGTGTATTTCTAAATCAAACTTTTAATGGACACCATCAATATTTTTTGAGGAAAAATTGAGTTTAATATTTTCTTACACCCACTCCAACTTATTTCTACTGATAGTTACTTTCTGATATGCTATGCTGACATCCTACTACCTATCTACAATGTCTTTGCAGAAGCTGAAATTATGTTCTTGATTGCTTGTGCAGTAGAAACATTTGAGGATTGTCATGAGCATTATTAATTCGGAAATTGTTCTCAATCTAATGACAAATTGGAATCAGTTGGGCAAAATTTCTAACTTTACCAAATCATTCCATTTCATTGTGTGTTAAAGTAGTAATAAATTCGCTCAACATATTATTATTGAAACAATGTCAATTGCTGAAAAATTCTCTAACTCTGTACTCTATAAAAAGTGACGTTTTAAAATAGGAACATCATGTTCAGGATAAAATGATACAGAAAAATTTTTTCAGTCACTGATAAAATGCTAATCTAATACTCAAAGCTACATCAGACAAAGTAATAATTTTAGAAACGACTGCACAAGAAAATAATTAGATACTAAATTTGAACCACAGCAATATGTACTACTTTAGTAAGGTTAGGTAACAGTATTAACATAATTTTTAGTATTACACCTAGAGCAATACTGTTACCTACACTTTTTTATTTATGCTTATAAAAAGCTTAAGTTCTATTTTAAAAAGCTCAAGTTTAATTCAATTCAGGTCATAATTTAAAATATATCAAGTATATTTTATAACAGATAAAATTATTTTAAAAATCTAATGTTTCTAAAATTGTTTACCTATACCTATGTACTTGACCTTTTATAAATCACACCAGACCTTTTTTATGTCAATATTGGGTGCTTTAAATTGAACTTGAGCTTTTTTTAAATCAACTTCAGATTTTTTAAACCAACTTCAGATTTTTTAAACCAACTTGATCATTTTAAAATTAAACTTGAGCATTTAAAGTTAAACTTGAGCATTTAAAGTTAAACTTGAGCATTTAAAATTAAACTTGAGCATTTTTAACTTAAACTTGAACATTTTTAAATTAAACTTGAACTTTTTTACATTAAACCTAAACTTTTTTAGATTGAACTTGAACTTTTTTAGATTGAACTTGAACTTTTTTATATTGAACTTGAACTTTTTTATATTGAACTTGACCTTTTTTACATTGAACCTGATGTTTTTTACATTGAACCTGATGTTTTTTACATTGAACCTGAGGTTTTTCACATTGAACCTGAGGTTTTTTACATTGAACCTGAGGTTTTTTAAATTGAACTTGAGGTTTTTTTTAAATTGAACTTTAGGTTTTTTTAAATTGAACTTGAGTTTTTTTCAAATTGAACTTGAGGTTTTTAAAATTGAACTTGAGGTTTTTTTAATTGAACTTGAGTTTTTTTAAATTGAACTTGAGGGTTTTTTAAATTAAACTTGAGGTTTTTTTTAAATTGAACTTGAGGTTATTTTTAAATTGAACTTGAGGTTTTTTTAAATTGAACTTAAGGTTTTTTTAAATTGAATTTGAGGTTTTTTTATATTGAACTTGAGGTTTTTTAAATTGAACTTGAGATTGTTTTAAATTGAACTTGAGGTTTTTTTAAATTGAACTTGAGGTTTTTTAAAATTGAACTTGAGGTTTTTTTAAATTGAACTTGAGGTTTTTTAAATTGAACTTGAGGTTTTTTTCAATTGAACTTGAGGTTTTTTAAATTGAACTTGAGGTTTTTTTCAATTGAACTTGAGGTTTTTTCAATTGAACTTGAGGTTTTTTCAATTGAACTAGAGATTTTTCAAAATAATATGTGACCTAGTTATAAAACCTGAGATTTTTCAAAATAATATGTAACCTAGTTATAAAACCTGAGCTTTTTGAAACAAAATCAGAGCTTTTTGGAACAAAATCAGAGCTTTTTGAAACAAAATCAGAGCTTTTTGAAACAAAATCAGAGTTTTTTGAAACAAAATCAGAGCTTTTTGAAACAAAATCAGAGCTTTTTGAAACCAAATCAGAGCTTTTTGAAACAAAATAAGAGCTTTTTGAAACAAAATCAGAGCTTTTTGAAACAAAATCAGAGCTTTTTGAAACAAAATCAGAGTTTTTTGAAACAAAATCAGAGCTTTTTGAAACAAAATCAGAGCTTTTTGAAACAAAATCAGAGCTTTTTGAAACAAAATCAGAGCTTCTTGAAACTAAATCAGAGCTTTTTGAAACAAAATCTGAGCTTTTTGAAACAAAATCTGAGCTTTTCGAAACGAAATCTGAGCTTTTTGAAACGAAATCTGAGCTTTTTGAAACAAAACCTGAGCTTTTTGAAACGAAATCTGAGCTTTTTGAAACAAAATCTGAGCTTTTTTGAAACAAAATCTGAGCTTCTTGAAATAAAACCCGAGCTTCTTGAAATAAAGCCCGAGCTTTTCGAAATGTAACCCGATCTTTTCGAAATGTAACGCGAGCTTTTCGAAATGTAACCCGAGCTTTTCGAAATGTAACCCGATCTTTTCGAAATGTAACCCGAGCTTTTCGAAATGTAACCCGAGCTTTTCGAAATGTAACCCGAGCTTTTCGAAATGTAACCCGAGCTTTTCGAAATGTAACCCGAGCTATTCGAAATGTAACCCGAGCTTTTCGAAAAGTAACCCGAGCTTTTCGAAATGTAACCCGAGCTTTTCGAAATGTAACCCGAGCTTTTCGAAATGTAACCCGAGCTTTTCGAAATGTAACCCGAACTTTTCGAAATGTAACCCGAGCTTTTCGAAATGTAACCCGAGCTTTTCGAAATGTAACCCGAGCTTTACGAAATGTAACCCGAGCTTTTCGAAATAAAACCTAAGTTTTTAATTATAAAGTACAAAGATATAGTCTCACCAGCACTTGTTAATGTGGTACAAGTTTTGCTTCTAATCATTTTCCAGTGCTCTCATTTTTAAAATTATCACTCTGTCGGATGTAGCTTTGGGTATTAGATTTGCACTTTATCATTGTGACTGTATGTGTTTTTATATTTATTTTCAGCCTGAAGATGTTTGTACATCAAAATATTGCTTTTATATAGACTACAGAGTTAGTGAATTTTTCAACTATTGACAATTAATCAAAAATAAATATGCAAAGTGAATTTCTTACCATTGTTCTCACCATGATGTTCTGGAAAGGTTTTGTAATGTTGAGAAGTTGAATAATAAATGATCTAGTTTCTCACACTTGCCCAGATGTATTTGGTAATGTCTCCCAACCTTGTGTTGATGATTGTTTAATTTAAGGATCATCCAATAATGGAATAGAAGTGAACAGCTCTCAATTCCCTCTAATTCTTAGTCACATCCTGACAAACGCTTAGACTTGTTCAGTAAATCTGTTTCATTTAACTGTCAAAATTCAATGTGATACTCACATTGATAACAGCCCAGCGTCAATAAAACTTTGGAAACTCAGTAAGTGAAATCCATCTAGATTTGCTTGAGTCTGTAGTTAGAGACAATAGTTCTTTTCATGCAATTCCTCCAATGAAGCCTTTGCTGATACCTCAGTAAATTAAGCCCTGTCATGTTGAAATGTGAAGTATTTAATTCTTATGATTCAGTACTATTGCTTTGTGTTGATTATCGGACATTTCTTTCATTCCCATAACAGGGTGTCTACTAGGTAGTAAAGTAGTTAAAAGCAAAAAAATTGAGAAGCAGCAAAAAAGAAAGTAGTAATTAAATTTGCCTTGAGAGTTTATTTTACCTGTCAGGGTTGTAAAAAATTGTGAAGCGGGATAATTCACTGAAAATGGAACGTAAAGTGAATTTGCACATAGAATTTGAAGATTGATTTTCAAAAATTCATTTCTCTCAGAATCAGATATTTGCTGCAGTTTGTGGGAAATGTTCCTGTAAGAGGATTGGACAATTCCCTAGGGTCTACTAATTTCCAGTTAGTTTATTTTTTGCATATTTGTTCTCATTGTTGAAAAATGAGACAGGGTCTTGGCCAAACATTTGTTAGGAAATTGGGTATTTTTTGCAATTATGCATTTTATGCTTCATTTAGTAATAAGTTTCTAATTTAGTATTTTATGTATTAATCAACTTGAAATTTTGCTATGCTATGGCATGCTATTATTGCTATGGCATGTATTATTGACTCTAACTACTCATTATAGGATGATTTCTTACATCCTGCACATTTGGACAACATTCATTTTGTAGAAATTCGGAAGTCATTTTTTGCTGTTGAAGGTTGTAAAAAGTAGTGAAATTTGGAAATGAAATATAAGAAGACACCCAGCATGATGTTTGTTTGAACTGTTTTGATGATTCTGGGTAAATGTAAAATTTAGAAATAAATTTTTTTCCAATGAGGAACATATAACACTATATTTATAATCAGAAATCACTTTCCAGGTTTATTGTGTGTGGAATAAATTTGAAAATTTTAATTTTGTTTATGAATATGGATAAACATTAAAACTCATTATGGAAATGATATCAAAGATACCAGTTTCCAACTGCATTCAGTAGGCAAAAAGCATAAAGTTGTTGAAAAGTACTGTGAAAATGTGATGCTGGTCAGTGATTGCACACATAAAACTTTTCATCACCAGGATGAATAATACATATTACGCTGTGATGGCTCTCATTGCAGCACCCATCCTCATAACCAACAAATTATTGTACAAAGGCCGGACTGACTGGCCTATCCACCGTTTATTTAGAATTTAACAATCCATGAAAACTTCCTGTGGAGGTAAAAGCGGCATGAATCTCGATCCTATTTAGATGTCTAAATGTCCTGGTCATTCTTTATTTAGTATGATACGGTCTAGTAAAGGTTTTTACAAACAAAGCTGCATTCTTCTTGCAATTAGGCAGTTTCCAAAATGGGGAGCGCATTTGCTTTTGATTTATCACACACAATTACATGCTTTATTTATATTCTAGATAACGGAGCTTCAGCGATGTGTGGGTGTCAGTCTGCATGTCACCAGCTCACCATGACGTCATGACGGTGGTGTCGGCTCACACAGTTCTTTTCGTTCACTAACTCGTATCTTTCCCCTCAGGGGGATGCAACTATTGTATCTATGAGAATTATCACTCCCATTTGGGAAAGGTGTGAGGGCACAAGCTGAGAGTTATGTAGGCCTCTTTTTATTGGAATAGAATGTTTTTGTTATGTTAAGGACCACCAGTTTTTGGTTCACTGCTGCCCTGTTTTTCTGCACTTACTACTGTCATCTTCAACTTATATCTTGTTTCATGAACTTTTTTTTCAACTTACTGTTTCCATGCCCCTTCTGCAAAGATTCCGGGTTCCCTCATCTCAATACTAAATGGTGCATCCCTCCCTCTCTTCGAAACGATCTTTTTAGCGGTTGGGGAGGCTTTAACGAACATGTTATCTATCTGATATCTTAAATGGCATTTCATTATAGTAATACCCTGCCGGAGGAGACGACTATTGTATCTATGGGAATTAGCACTTCCAGGGGGAAAAATGGAGGGCCCGAGCTAAAAGCTAGTTAGGCCTTCAGTTTGTTGAACTAAAATGCTTTTGTTATGTTAAGGACCTTCTTTTTTCGGTTCACTGCTGTTCTGTTTTTCTGCTCCTACTACTCTCTTCTTGAACTTCGATCTTTTTTCATGAACTTCATACTCAACTTATTGTTTCTATGCCCCTTCAGCATAGATTCCGCGTTCCCATGACTCCATACTAAATGGTGTCTTCTTCCTTCCTCTCTTTGCATCGCATATATATATGGCTGCGGATAGGAAGGCTTAAACAAACTAGTAATCATCTTTCGTCATGGTAATGCAAATAAAGGGATTTATTGATACTAATTTATTGTAAAAATGATTAGCAGATTGGTTGGAACATTTGAAAACGTACTAGCATTGCAGTGGGCAGAATCGATAAATAAATGCTAATATGAATACTCTGTTTTTTCGTTCAACAATTGGTTATTCTTCAGTATATTTGAGCATAGCATGGACGTCAGTCCTCAATGGTACGTTTTAATGTTTTAATATCAGTTTGCTTTATTCACACATCATTTGCTTCATATTTAACAAGCCAAATGGGTTCAAAGTTTCCAATAAAAATAAATTATCAATAACTTAACGCTCAGTTGTCCAATGGGTTACCGATACCAAGTTTTGTATTCAGGGTTAGGGTAATCGACTTATTCTCCGATGGCAGCCAAAGCCTGGTGGGCCAAATGTTGAGATAACAAGTAAAGCCAGCTTGGCTTGCTCCTAACACAGTCATTCAATAAGTGGTAATTTATTTTATTTTATTTTCATTTGCACAGGTAATATTTACTAATATATTTCAATTCATCAGATGCATTAGCTGGAGTCGGGTATGATGAAGATAAGAACCTGAAGGCGTCAGCCATCCAAGGGGTCCTGCGACGTTGCAACGATTGAGCTGGCTCAGAGACGACGGATTGAATCAGAAAAGTGGCCGGACAAAACCAGTGCACTTCCTCATAGGCTACTTGCTTCTTCATCGCTTACTTTGACCGCCTCTCAGTCCCTTATTTGCCTAGCTCCGTCGACATCAGGTCATGATGCTCCTTCCTTAAGCTGGGTTTAGATGGAGGGTGCTTTTCTCGGAACAACGCCCCTTCTCCCTCCCCGCCTCTTCAAAAAACCCCCTAACCCACGATTTAATGTCTCCCACCCGTTCCCCATGCGTGCTGTCGCTGCCAACCTTCATACTGGAAAAACTCGAAGGCAACTGACCAGTGTTGCTGTGATGAATGTGTGATGAAATAAATTATATTAGGCATATATATGAAAACCGACGCGACGCAGCAAGCAACCGGCTCTGCAGCGATGCCGGGCGGATCGTGAGGGGATGAGGGGTGCACCACATCAGCAGATGGGAGGAGCACGTAGGGGGTAGAGGCTGTATCAAGGGCTAGTCCGAAATCCATCACATATACGGGAGTTATTGTAAATAAACAAAATAGCACAGAAAAATAGTGGGTCAAAAAAAAAATTATTGGCTACGAACAGGGGACGAAGAAGTCTGGGTATTTGAGAGTAAAGAGCGGAGTAATTTCAAAGTGGAGAGAGGGACACGTCGCATAAGGAAAGGACGCTTAAGAACGAACCAATCAGAGGGCGAGGATTTGCGCGGGCATCCCGCTCAACCCTCGATGCGCAGCCTTTGTGCGGCTGACGTATAAAAGGGGTAGAAGGAGGCAGAACCGATCTATTTGACCGGTGCAGTGGCAAGGATGTAGGCTTCCTGACGGCCAGAGGGGAGGTGAGAATACGTGGTTTAATTTATTGATAATTCATGTGGAGTCATCGAAACGTAGTACGTCTAACTTCTGGACGCAGTGATGCTAATTATTATTGAATTGCAGGCTTGATGTTTTTTTGTTATGTAACAAAGTGCTTTGTGATCTGTTTTGTGAAGCGGGGGGTAAAATACTCATCCGGATTGATTTCAAAGGGAAATAAATTATGTTTGATTTTGAGAATTAAAGGGGAGTAAAGAAGTAATTCAATCAATGCCATGTGAAGTAGGTAGGTATGTTGCAGGGAATGAAGATTCAAATAGAACTTGTCACTTAAAATGATAATCATTCACAGGCGGGTTTGGGATAGCTGGCCTGCGCGGCAGCTGAGACCGCGGAGACGTGGGCTGTGAACGCCTAACATCCGAGGGCCTGTAGCGACACAACCGGCTGAGCGTTCGCAACCTTGCAGCGGGCAGCCAGCTTGGTATTCAACGCTAATGACGAAGCCTGGAGGCTGTGTTCGAGCCTCGACAGGCCAACGACAGGGTATTTACTCCAGTTGTAATAGTGAAGAATGAAGGGAAGAAGAGGCACGCCGAACAGTGCAGATCTTTGTTTGGCGCGCAGAGAGTGTTATGAATGTAGGCATCAAGTGCAAATTTACAAGGAGGTCTTCCTTATAATGAATACCGTGTGATAAGCAGGATTGATGTCCTGCAGCGAATTTTTCTCCGTTTGTCTATGTAACATCATTATGCCGGATAAAACTATCATGTCGCAGATCATTAACATCTTGCCTGAGGGCTCTGGTGCGAAAATGAGTGTTGCGATAAAAATATGTTTACTTGTGCCAAGTTTCCACGTGTTCATCTTAAACAGAATGTGTTTTAATCTTCCAATGTTTTTTATTTTCCATGCCTATTATGTGGGTCCCATGCAAGCACAAAGGTGTACTATATTCATTATGTGTGAGGGTTGAATGTCCCTCTGCGTTACGTGCTCAGAGAGAATTGTTTTCGCGACAGGACAAAGAATAATGAAAGTACCCGGTGCGAACTTGATACCTGTATAGTAGCATGGAGAATTTTTTTTTATCATTTTCAGTTGCTTAAAATTTTTTATAAGTTTCATAATGATCCCTCAAGAAAGAATTCAGATAATTATTCAATCGTTTTGCAAAAATTGATCCGGCATTATGTTTCGCTTGCGCTTTGTAGCTCCATTCATATCAATAACAATCAGTGGAGTACAGCCGAAAGTTTGTGGCTGCGAACTTTGCCTTGAGGAGCTGCAGTTCCGTATTGTAATTGCCTGCCATTGAGCTGGAGTCATAAATACAAAGGGATGTGTGGCTCGGCCACTCAACCACAGTGTGTCTGGCTCAAATTTAGGTGATTGGAGAGCGCTCACTAAGTCAAGTAAAGATTGAATGCCACATTTCTATTGAAAACTTTCTTAACACAATGAAGAATTCAGATATCAATGTTGAATTCTTGGCTCAAATTTGTCATGACATCTAGTGCGTCAGTTGAATGCTTCTTTTATTGAATTATTTTATTTCTTGGACTTGCATAACCATCCAAAGTCTTGCCAAATGCTGAAGTGCAGTCATCATGATTAAATTCTTTCATTCTTCAGGGGAAAAATTACAATTAAATGTGTTATGAGTGGGAGTAATCGTTGTGCATTAATAAATGAAATCAGCCGCATTTTTGTTCTTAAATTTTTGTGTGATGCTCTCTTAACAGTGAATTTAGTCGAACAAGTGCCCGATATTAAACCGATATTTCTTCCTGTACCGTTATTTTTTGCTCGTGTTATTTAGCATGCTACCTGCATTTCTGTGTGGAATTATTGGTCGGCATTTTAAGCATTTTCAGCCGTCTCAAAATTTTATGATTGTTGTAATAACCCTTCGAGTAACGCATTAATCATCAAATTGTAACGTATGAGTGGAATGTGCTCGACCGAGAAATGTAAAGCTCATGACTAGCTGCCTGTGAGTTGCTAAATGTAATGGGAGGGTAATAAGCTCATATCAACAGATATGTTGCTCAATTATCGGGCTGTCGAATCTTCTGAGCATATTTTTGAGTATTGAGAAACCATTATTTTTCCTTTTTGAGTGTTGTTAGAATTTTGTCTGAGGGCATTGAAAGATAAAAGCAGTAACATTTTGTTGTGCAAGGGCTGGCTCTCGAATTTTTTTTATTACCTCTTGTTCATGTGTGAGATAAGAACTTTCTGTGTGCTGCATTTTACGTGGATTTATCCACTCACTTCAGATTGAGTTTGTTGCAATGGCTCGGGATTTTATGCCTTAATTTTATAAAAACCTGATTGTCTGAGTTGAAGCTGTGAAACCGATTTGATATTATGCAGTGTTTAGGAATTTCTGGTAATTGATCAAAATTTAAATTTACCATCCCGTATGCATTAAATTAAAATAACTAGTAGAAAATTTTGTGCGCTGCCGTGTGAATATGTTTCCATAGTAATTTCTGACAAGCCTTAGCAACGTGATGCATACCTTTGTTAATGATATTTGAGACCTAAAATTCCACAATTTATATTTTCTGACCCACGGTGGTAGAATTTTCCTTAAAATCAAATTTTCTTGCTGTGTAATACAGGGTAGTTCAATGTATGTTTCTATGTGTGCTGGTTTCCGGGCCCTTTCAGTGCAGTTAAATATTTAAAGTAAAATTCCAGCATAAAGGCTCATGCCGCTGTGTAAGACCGTACGAGTCGGCTGTTAGAGACATAAAAATTGAAGCTCTCCTTGCTGCGGCCAGACCGTTCTGAGTGACTCGTTGAAATGAACGTGAATTAGTGTGCAGGTTTTTGGTTGTATTACACGTTGCCATTAAATTTTCTACACGTCATGTGAGAAGAGTACCATCAGTAACTTTGATCATTTTGCAGTAAATTTCACCCGTATCTTGAGTAACGATGCTGGAGCTTCTGAGTGTTTATTTTGGGAACATGTAAAAGCCATCATAATGCTGTCGAGTTCTGAGGTGCAGCCAGTATCATTGAATTTTAATTAAAATCACAGTCGAATGTGATTGTGTTTGAACTCTATCTGTGTGCTTTGAGAGAATTGATCCTGCTGCATTTTGCTAAGATAACATATTAGCAAACTTTCTCAACGATGTGTTGGATGAAATTTTGTGTGGTAAATATTTTGAATGTCGCTATTATTGATCCACCAATTACATTTTCCTAAATTTTGTTTTGTGTAGAAATAGAAGTGGGTGGCGCAGGAAATTAATGCCTTGATTTTAGGGAAAATCGCCTTCGCCAAAATATCTGAGGACAAGTTTTGAAGCGTCTTAAGAATTTACTTTCATGGCAGCTGCTGGTTAAAGTAAATATAAATTTTTGTTTGAAGTAACGTTAACGTCTAACGCAATTCACATTTTTATTCGCTAATATTGAGTACTTTAATTATGAAAAATTTTTAACATCTCTGATATGAATGATGGAATTGTTTCGAAATTCAATTTTTCTTGCTATCATAGACAGAGTAAATATTACTTTTCAATCGTAGGAGTAAATTGAGTTGAGTGACGGAATGTAGGATTATCTATAATTTAGTGTGGTGGATTTTTAAGAATGTGTGTGGTATCTCTGAGATGCTACGCAGCTAATTCTTGACATAGTTTAGTTACTTACTTAGCAATATATGAATACCGCCTACACATGTGTCAGTTGAAGTTAACCCCTTTGTCATGATGTCCCCGTTCATAAAAGCAGGATACGAAACTCCAGAGTTAAAAAATTGAGAATTTGTATTTCAATTAATAAGTGATGGCTGAATTCATCTATTACAAGGTGCTACGTTGTCTATGCGTGAGATGAATAATTGATGCGGTGACGGACCTGAGTTCTAACTAATTGTGTTTCTGTTTGTGGCTTTCTCTATTTTGGGCATAAAATCTTTGCTGTGTCATGCTCCAGTTTATTCAAATTCATGGGAAAAACATAATTTTGAAGATGGCGACCGTGTGAGGCATATTAATTTAAGTGTAATTCAACCCCAGTTCCTCTAGTTGAGAAGGAATTTTACATTTTAAGTATAGTTAGTTTCATCGGATAAACACGTGGAGTGATTAAAATGCATTTTTGACTAAGTAGGTGCCCATAAGAGAGGAAGGAATTTTCATTTTTATCTACTGAGTCGGGCAATGAATTCAAGATTATATTCTTTTTTGCTACGTCTGCAAGTGGGGTGATTAATGAAGCCTTCAGATTATTTCAAGTGGGAGACAGGATTCTTTTGACGTTGCTGGGGATGCCAGAATCTACGAACCCCTAAGTGCGTTTAGTCACGCAACCTCAGTCAACTCACGAGTTACGATGTCAAATTGATGATTTAATGCATTCGTCCGCAATGCCCTATGTGTGAATTTCATGTTCAGTGGGGAACTTTATTTTCTTCATATATTTTTTTTTAAAATGATGGTAACTATTTCGTCCGCAATTACAAGCTAATTGCGAGGTTGGAGCGAGAATGTGTCCACATAACTGTATTGAATAAATTGGCTCATTTTAATATGCTATTTTCTACGATGAAAATATACAATATATTGAATTGAAGCCTTGATTTTGTTAGAAAATTTTTAGTAATGAATGATAGTTGAGTATTGTAATGAATAAACGGGAATTTTGTGCTAATGTGTGTGCTAGGGATGGAGGATGCGAAGCGGAGAAGACGTCTGTAAGTTTTATTACTGTTCTGATCCCAGGGCAATAAAAATTTTGCGTTCGTCGAGTCTCATCTTTTAATTACTCGTGTGGTATTGTGTGAACGCAAGAATGCAGAATGCTATAGGAAATGAAGTAGAAATATTATTGCTGTTATTATTTAAAATGTGTTGAACTTCAATGGCGAGGAATTGGACTTTAAAATAGTACAGCTCGTTTTTTTTGGTGTCTCTGGTTTTTTTGCGAGTTGTAGAATTTGCAAAGAAAATCCCCTGTGCTATTCCTGTATCAGCTAAATAAAAAGAATCAGAGTAAGTAATGCAAAGGTTTCTTGTGTTGGTGATGTCGAGAAGGTCAGACTCTGGGCAGGCTGGATAAGGAACAAGTAGATTAATAAATGCGTGAATACCATTAAGGGTTCCCTTCAGAAATTGTAAATTATTTCACAATTACACGGCATCGTAGTATAATAAGATGAACTTAATCCTTTGCACTGAATTTCACGTAGGAATGTTTGCTGGTTTTTCTTGTTGCGTTTTTCGATCAGGCGGACTCTCGTGAATTTTGAGGTGCTGGTGATAGTTCATAAATTTTTAAGTGTAATAGGATAAGACCTGTTCCTTAATTCTGAATCTCTTATGCGCGTTGCTGGGAACTTTGCGCTTTTCCACCTGGTGAACAATATGTAAGGGAACGAGAATAGGAACTGCGATTTTGACCAACATTTGCAGCGGCGCAACTAGAAAAATAAAGCATATCCTATTTCTTTTATTTGCGTAATTGCGATGTTTACCGGATTTAGACTACCTGATTGACTTACTGGCTTTTGGATACAATTTGGTGTGAGTTGCCGCAGCGTTCATGTGTGGAAGTTTTGGTGTTTCCTTCGCATAGGGATGTTCCAGGCACTCAAATTGTTCGTACTCCAACATCGACGGATATGCTAATTTAATTTTCTTAGGATAATAGTTATGTTAAGCTAACACAACACTCTCTCCGTCATCGAACGGCAAACATAGACTGCAGGCTCCCGAGTTATGTAAATACGGTAATAATGTCATGAAAGTTCAACGACGTCTCTTCGAGTGGAATGACATGATATGAATAAAGGCTAAACTGTCTCAAAGGCTGGTAAATCAGGTGAATTAGGATGTGATTGTAATTTTCTCATGATTTTGTGGGTGTTGACGAGTAATTAGATCGCCTAAAACTGCAGTGCACGGCAGTGTGGCGTAAGTCTGATGAATTTTAACACTCTGTATTTTTATAAGAGCACACGGGATATCGGCCGACCTGGTAACTCTCTCGTCTGTGCATATGTTATATATGTTTTGTATCCATTTTTGGGAAGTAGGTAAAAGTAACTGAGCAGTGACACCGTCGAAGCATTCTTGACTTTGTCTGTAGTTCGTTATGGATATCTGGATTTATTTGATTCATTTGAAATTCTTGTGACCTCACTTCTGCCCAGTCAGGGTAGGCTTGGAAAGATTCACGAGAAATGAATAATTAATTAAGAGGAACCAAACTGTACGATGTCTATCGATCACCTAAGTGACAATGTTAGATGGTAAATCGTAGGTGGAAGTTGATCTCTGAAAATATGTATGTTACCCTGGGAAACAAATGAAGGGCTGACGAGCCCAGCTTACGAGCTCCGACGATGGAATCTACAGTTTTTCCGCGGAAACGCGATGTCTAATTTTCCGCGTGTAACGCGACGCAAGGATAATTTCAACGAACACTCTCCGTGCAGATAGCGTGACGCAAGGATGATGTCAACGAATATTTTCCGCGCAGATAGCGTGACGCAAGGATGGAGAACATTGATTGAATCGACAACGGAATATTAGTAGGTTACAAATCCTGATGAACCAAGGGGGCCCCCCTTTGATGATAACGTTTGCCGAGAAATTTTTTGCTGACAATGATGTTGAGGATGATAATAATAATGATGCACCACTGCTTGGAAGGAGAACGAGCTGAGGATAAATAAGAAGATATTCAACGTTGAAACATTGCCCCAAATTTAGAGAGATGTGGTTAGGCGGGTTATAAGCGCGATAATGTTTTGCCTTGTAATGAACACGCCTATTAAACAATCTCCAATGTCGTTGGTGTTGCCGGAGGCAAGCCGAAAATAATAAATTTGATATGTGTGTTTCAATATTAAATGTCATGTGTGTGTTTCAATATTCTTGTGTCTATCTGCTCGATATGTGTGTTAGGTTAGCTGTGTTTTCCTCCGAGTCCTAGGATGTTTCTTTTCGATGTGATTTTTGGACGTTAGGATGCGATGTGTGTTTGATTAACGTCATACGTCTATGTTCATCAACGTCAGTGTGCGTCAACAACATAATAGTTATGTTCATTTCTGCGGATATGCAAAGTACGGATGGAAGTTGACGACCTTATAGAAATTTGATACTGGCATAGAAAATTTGACCCGTTGGCTCAAATTTTGCGAAGCGCGGGGGGATGTGTGATGAATGTGTGATGAAATAAATTATATTAGGCATGTATATGAAAACCGACGCGACGCAGCAAGCAACCGGCTCTGCAGCGATGCCGGGCGGATCGTGAGGGGATGAGGGGTGCACCACATCAGCAGATGGGAGGAGCACGTAGGGGGTAGAGGCTGTATCAAGGGCTAGTCCGAAATCCATCATATATACGGGAGTTATTGTAAATAAACAAAATAGCACAGAAAAATAGTGGGTCAAAAAAAAATTATTGGCTACGAACAGGGGACGAAGAAGTCTGGGTATTTGAGAGTAAAGAGCGGAGTAATTTCAAAGTGGAGAGAGGGACACGTCGCATAAGGAAAGGACGCTTAAGAACGAACCAATCAGAGGGCGAGGATTTGCGCGGGCATCCCGCTCAACCCTCGATGCGCAGCCTTTGTGCGGCTGACGTATAAAAGGGGTAGAAGGAGGCAGAACCGATCTATTTGACCGGTGCAGTGGCAAGGATGTAGGCTTCCTGACGGCCAGAGGGGAGGTGAGAATACGTGGTTTAATTTATTGATAATTCATGTGGAGTCATCGAAACGTAGTACGTCTAACTTCTGGACGCAGTGATGCTAATTATTATTGAATTGCAGGCTTGATGTTTTTTTGTTATGTAACAAAGTGCTTTGTGATCTGTTTTGTGAAGCGGGGGGTAAAATACTCATCCGGATTGATTTCAAAGGGAAATAAATTATGTTTGATTTTGAGAATTAAAGGGGAGTAAAGAAGTAATTCAATCAATGCCATGTGAAGTAGGTATGTTGCAGGGAATGAAGATTCAAATAGAGCTTGTCACTTAAAATGATAATCATTCACAGGTGGGTTTGGGATAGCTGGCCTGCGCGGCAGCTGAGACCGCGGAGACGTGGGCTGTGAACGCCTAACATCCGAGGGCCTGTAGCGACACAACCGGCTGAGCGTTCGCAACCTTGCAGCGGGCAGCCAGCCTGGTATTCAACGCTAATGACGAAGCCTGGAGGCTGTGTTCGAGCCTCGACAGGCCAACGACAGGGTATTTACTCCAGTTGTAATAGTGAAGAATGAAGGGAAGAAGAGGCACGCCGAACAGTGCAGATCTTTGTTTGGCGCGCAGAGAGTGTTATGAATGTAGGCATCAAGTGCAAATTTACAAGGAGGTCTTCCTTATAATGAATACCGTGTGATAAGCAGGATTGATGTCCTGCAGCGAATTTTTCTCCGTTTGTCTATGTAACATCATTATGCCGGATAAAACTATCATGTCGCAGATCATTAACATCTTGCCTGAGGGCTCTGGTGCGAAAATGAGTGTTGCGATAAAAATATGTTTACTTGTGCCAAGTTTCCACGTGTTCATCTTAAACAGAATGTGTTTTAATCTTCCAATGTTTATTATTTTCCATGCCTATTATGTGGGTCCCATGCAAGCACAAAGGTGTACTATATTCATTATGTGTGAGGGTTGAAAGTCCCTCTGCGTTACGTGCTCAGAGAGAATTATTTTCGCGACATTGCCAATTTAGCGGATTTCCAGCTAGTTCTCGAGTATTGAGATTTCATCTAGCTCCTAGAAATCACGATCTAGCTCCTGACGGAAAAACCAGCGTATTTGAAGTACGGTTTGGCTCTAGTTTACCTACTTTCCTATAATAGGCGCAATTATTCATACCTATAGAAAAAAGTATTTAACTAATGATGTAACAATTTATAGCGGTCAAGTTCAGTACATGTAACGTTTTTTCGGCGACATCATTCCATGCCAGCGGCACCATTCATGTGTAGGTTGTGATGAGTAGCGTGTGGGGTAGAGAGTGCGGCGTAATCACTTGTGCTTAAGCATGATACTTCCGTTAAAGTTGGAAATCTTTTCCTGAATGTAGAGGCTGCCTACAATGCAAATGCATTTTGGGACGATTGTAAATGTACCATAAACGCAAAATTGTGTGCCCTGAAAAATTTGATGACCCAAAAACACGATTAATTTTTCGCATGTTGCCTGGAGTGTTCGTCAGTCGAAAATCTCAGCTTTTGAGGAAGACGCTACAGAGTGACAGAGGGTAAATTATGTTTGCATATCGCAGAATATAGTTCCTCTGTGATTGCTGACCATCTGTCGTGAGTGTGCTGCAGTTCATTTACTTACTGTAAAACGGCACAGGGTATCAAACTTCATTTCACCAAGTACAGGGAATTTTTTGTCAATGTTCTTGCACTTCATTTTGTAAGTAAACTGTGTGCTGATATCTCAGCATACTGATTGTAAAGCAGAACCGGGTATCAAACTTCATTTCAGCAGGTATAGGGAAATTTTTGTGAATGTTCTTGCACTTCATTTTGTCAGTAAACTGTGTGCTGATATATATGTGAAAAGTTGAACACACTAATTGCTGAAAGCACTGATACATCAGATAATAAATTACCTGGTGAGGTATTTTAGCAAATCATTGAGAAAGGATGTTTCGACACAACTCGGGCTGATGCTTGTGCCACTCAATTCAATGGTCTGTATTTAATGCTTGAGCAGAAGCTCCGCTAAGAAATGTAGATTTTATTATTGAATAAACCTATAATTAGTTCCCTCAATCAGCTACAAGGCAAGGGCCTTGTTCTGCCATAACTACAATACGAAAAATAAAAAGCAATGAAGTAGCATGAAACAACCTGAGCTTGTTACAGTGGAAGAATATTGAATCCCCGACAAAACTTTTGGTATAAGTAACTGAATCTAACAATGCTGCAGGCAAAAATCCATTCAGTAACGTTTCTCCCATAGCAATGAATTTTATTAGCATTGCCACGCTCAATCGCCGAGGAAGAAACACTTTATTATTTAATCAATTCCCCCTCAGGGGGATACAAGTATTGTATCTATGGGAATTAGCGCTTCCCGGGTGACTATGTGAGGACCTGAGCTAAAGGTTAGGTAGGCTTCCGTTTTGTTGAAATAGAATAGGTTTTTGTTTTGTTACGGACCTTTTTTTCGGTTCACTGCTGTCCTGTTTTTCAGCACCTACTACTTTCTTCTTCAACTTTTTCTTGTTTCATGAACTTCTTTCTTAGCTTCCTGTTTCTGTGCACCTTGTGCATAGATTCCGCGTTCCCTCAACTTGATACTAAACGGTGCCTTCCTCCTTCCTCTCTTAGAACATCTTTGTCGTGCAGTTAGGGGAGGCTAAAACTTTCTTATATAATAATAATAATAATAATAATAATAATAATAATAATAATAATAATAATAATAATTTATTCAATTTAGTCCATACTTGCAAGAGACTTTTAATATGTTTAACGTGCTATGCTGACTTATTATTTTTCGTAATTTACTATCTAAACAAAATATATCATTCAACAATTATCTAGCGGATTTCTGTTAGAAATCTAGCTTCTTGCTGCGCTATAGAGTTGGCAACACTGCGACTGACTTGGCAGTCTTAATAGTAGGGTGTATCTGTCAGTTGTTCATTTAATCCAAAAGTACGTACCTGTTAACAATCGTAACACAAAATTTTCGCTGTTATGCTATTATTACCACAGGATGACTCGTGAAAGGACTTGGATATAATTTGTGTAACTAATTTCTGTAATTCTTGAATTCTTCATGAATGCGTTGACGTTCTTGTGCCGGCCTCCGTGGAGTACTTTGCAGGTTAATAACAAGAGGTATTATCGGCATTACAAAAATTTCTGTGGCTGGAATGTCAAAAAACGGATGCCGAAATAACATATGCATCAACGAATTGAGTTCATTTGGAACTAGTCGTTCCCTCCGGAGGATACAATCATTGTATCTATGGTAATTAGCGCTCCTAGGGGGAAGATGTGAGGGCCCGAGCTAAGAGTTAGGTGGGCCTTCTTTTTGTTGACTTAAAAGTTTATTTTGCTATGTTAAGGACGACCTCTTTCGGTCCACTGCTGTCCTATTTTCAGCATGTACTACTTTCTTCGTCAACTTTTGTCTTGTTTCATGAACTTCTTTCTAAACTTACTGTTTCTATGCCCCTTCTATATAGATTCCGCAATCCCTATTATCCATACTAAATGGTGCCTTCCTCTTTCCTCTCTTCAATACCCTTTTTTTTTGTTGCGGCTAGGGAGGCAAAAACTAAACTATTATTAAATCTGGTCTTGAAACTAGTCTTTAATGATCGTACTAACTTGATGTCGGACCTGCTCATCTATTTCTGGTACCAAAAAAGGACCCCACTGTATATCGCTTTTTTCTTCGGATTTCATTTTTGTTTTATTGAACATAAAGGATCGGCATTACGAAAACTTCAGTGGCTGGAATGTCAAAAAACGGTTGTGAAAATATTTTCATCCACGAATTACCGAGTTCATTCGATACTAGCACTTACTGATCGTACTAATTTGATGTGGCATCATTTCATCTATTTATGGTACCAAAAAGAACCCAATGTATGTTGTATTTTTTCTTTGGATTTTATTTTCGTTTAATCGAACAGGATGTATCGGCATTACATTTCTGTGCCTAATAGCACCAGTTTTATGGGAAGTTCCATTTGAAAAATTTGAGTTGTTCATTTGTTTATGATGTGAATATCTAGAAAATTAAGAATCCTATAGAGGTACAAACGTTGGAGCCGCATAGCAGCGGGAGGTGGAGGGTGACTTTTTCTGAAGAGGTATGACTGTGGAGGATAATTCCGCCCTCTGCTACTTGCGACTCGATAGCATTAGTGCGGGCCCTGTCGTCTCATCCCATTTAAAGGACTAAGATGTGGTCATAGAGGGCTGGTCATAGTAGATATTTGATGTCTAAGAATGGAAGTGTGCAAATTTAATTTAAAATTTGTAAAATTTTCTTAGCAATCGGTTGCTTGACGAGTCCTTTTGTGGTGGTGGTTAATTTTAAATGAAGGTTATATACGTAGTTTTTGCAGTGGTGAATCTTACAAACAACGTGTGATGGAATTCTTTGCGCTCCGAAGATATTTTTGTAAGAACTTGTTTTAATAGTCAAATGACGGCTGTTGAAAATGAAATAAATATATGTGTTGAAAAATCTCATTTCTGTAATGTTTTAACCTATTTATAAATCAGTGGCGTTTTGAAATGAATATATTGTACT
The DNA here is from genome assembly GCA_030386875.1 of Morinoia aosen. Lineage (NCBI taxonomy): Eukaryota > Metazoa > Arthropoda > Malacostraca > Amphipoda > Talitridae > Morinoia > Morinoia aosen. Next base: position 29,806,710 of record CM059559.1, read on the forward strand.
GTGAGACTAATCGTAATTTTCTCGTGTTCTTCGATGAAGATGACAATTCGAGCTCTCTTACTGTGGCATTCATCTGCATCGCAGCTATTTTTTCTAATAATGCATTGTTTCTTCTAACAATAGGCCACACCCTGTAATACTAATCTGTTCAATTATCGCAATTTGTAAGAAACTTGATGAAATACATAGACAGTGTTAAACCAATATGTTGAATGTAAACAAGTAATTTCGGCATTATTTGTGAAGTTTTCAAATTCACGGTAATTGGACAGATGCGTTTCATGAGGTGAGGCTGAATGTTTTTGGGAGCAATTTGCAATTTTTGGGAAAAATCGTTGCACTGCTTATCAATCTCCTGGAATATAGCAGTTAGAGTAACCATTTCTAACGTTTAGTTACCGGTAATTATCGTAATTTTTGAACGAAGACCGACTATAATAGCCGTTTACCTGCCGGTAATTAACTGGTTAATATCGTCTGTCTTCGTCCAAAATTTACGATAAAAACCGGTAATTCAACGTTAATCGGACGATAATATGAGACATTCGCGACACTAATTCCGACGCTATATCGTCGATTATAGAAAAAAGACGATGATAATTGCCGGTAAGTTCAGACGTAAATTATCGTCGGTCCGACGATAAATTTCGGACTGGGATTCAGTGTTTCCAGGGGGTCATGAGAAACTGTCGGTTCACTCACAGAGCGTTTAAGATGTTTTCATAGGCATCTACATAGGCATAACAAAAAATGCAGCGTTTTTTCATGAGACTCTAATCCGTTCGGTGTTACGGTTTTACTGCTAAATATTGAAGTACTTTCAGTTGTGTCATGCTCGTGCATGCACTGCGCCACCATATTTCTATTTGCTGTGAATTTCGGGTCGTAAACATTGTAACCTTTAGTATCAATGAGTTTGCGCCCCATCAGAGGTATGGTTTGCTAGTATGGCATGTCATAGAAAAACTGTTTCAGCAACCCTAATTACTGCTGTACGGAATTAATCAACTTAATTTTTTTTTGTAACTCTACGGCTTTGTTCTTTTTATTAGACTTCCATCGAGTGGCTGGATGAGCAGTTCACATTGAACTTTTCAGATGGATATTTAAAGATCTATTCTACATTATTGAAATAGTTAAGTTCAATTATTCTTTAGTTTACTGCTGAGATTTTGCATTATTTGTTTATTTTCTTTGTTTTGGCCTTGCAGTGGCCGAGTGTATAGAGCGCTTGCATTGTGTGCTTTCTTCACGGGTTCGAGCCCTGTACGCAGCAGTTGGCGTGAAAAAGGCAGACGTGCAAATCAGGGTCGTTGCCTACAGTGTGGTCACTGTCTTCAAGGAATGTTACCTGAGCACTAAACGAGGAGAAAATGAGGCCTTGACGCTCAGGCGTGACTATAGAAGCCTGGAGAACCCCAATCATGTGTGTATATTGTACATCCCCTGTAAAGCATCATGTCAATGATACTCAGCCACTCTCTACTAAAAAGAGAAAAGGTTTGGTAAATACCATTAGGTTTATTTTCTAAATTAGGCATCCAAAATTAGCTCCTTATAAGCGAGTTAAGTAAATGTCGTTCAACCATGCTCGTTTCAATTTAATATCCCCTCATCAGGCCACACGCACGTGTTAAATATACTACGGTAACTCTGTGTGACGGATGCGGTGAGCAGCAGAGGTCATTATTTTATATTGCTCATGGTGCAGACAGTGTAACATAGATACTCAAACGCACACAGGACTAGCGTCGACGATGGTAGTTCACAAAAAAACATTAATTTAAATAGACATGCAACATCCATAGCCGGTATACCCTACGTCTTGCTACCTAGCAAGTTATGATTGTCGTACTGGACTGTAAAGTATGAGCACATGCGCGGGGAATTTACGCACAATAATGCTTTCGAACTCAGGATTTAATATGCACAAAAACAAGAAGTGAGGAAATGAATCGAAAAAAACAGTTCAACAAGAGAGTTTGGAGCCGTACAAAAAATGAAAACATTGAAGCGAAATAAATAACATAATAAACATGTATATCACCTTAACATAAAACGGCGTGCCTTACCTTTGCCTATGACCCGGTCGCGTTCTACTTAGGAGTTCTACCGTACGTCCCGTAGAGACGATAGCCGTTTCGGTTCCGGTATCGTATTATACATACCGTCGGTTTTAACATCTACGAAACTCTTTATCCTATGTATTTCTTGGTCTCAATTTCTTTTTCAATATTAATTGCAAAGTATCTACGATATGATGTTATGAATAGTGCATAAGATTGAAATTATCTTTCCTAAAAGTATGTTTCAAAAAGAAAATAACTATACCTGCAAGATATTCTTACAAAGTAATTTCCAGCGAGAATTCAGTTGTCTCTTATAAAGAAAGCAAAATCTTCTTGAAAATGTGCCTCCAATACAGTTGGAAACTTATGAGAAAACACGAGGATCAGCTTCTTTCTTAATTGAAGGATGTGAGATTTGACGACTGAGTAACCACATAATAACAGAATAGCCTTTTGTTACATATTTTTTCTAATAAATGTTTTATATATCCTTAATTAAAGAAACTTCATCTTTAATAATTGATTTCACTATACGGGATATTTCATACTATACCAGAAAACAGATGGTAGATCTTACACTATCCCGCCACCGTCGATTACCACTAAGGGAAATTTAGCAATAAAAGCTGCTCAAAATGAGTCTCCTATTGAGCACTTTCAACAACAAGAACAGTAGAGTACGATACTTTGAACCCAATGCCCTGAACATGTAAACTTTTTATCCACGGTGGCACATTTTATAGATGTTTTTCAAAAATTACTTCAAAACTGACGAGCCCAATTCAGTGTCTATATATATCACCATTGTTGCAGACTTGAATAATTTTTGAATCGATATGGAAATAAAAGTGAAGATTTTCATGCAACCGAACAAACACTTTTCATTGTTCATGATTGCATAAAGTTACGTCACAAAATAAAAGTAGAAAGATTAATGACTAAAAAATACAGGAAAGCCGCAATTTTGATTACGTGCTAACCTTCAAGTACCATGTAACAAACACTAAATTATAAGTTGCTAATGAAATAATCCAAAAATAATTTTTCAAAAATTTAAGGCAACCAGTGATATGCATATAGAGATTGAATTCAACATTACATCAGTGTTCTTGCTCAGTCCGTTTTCATTGCGCACGGCATCTTCACATTTTTTAAATAAGTGCTCTTAATTGTCTTCACATTTTCTAAATAAGTGCGCTTGTCCTACTTGACACAGTCAAGTGGGGCAAGATCTATCATCGTTCGAAGTATGCCGCAGTGTCGCTTAGCCTACTTGGGCTCTGATGTTTGAATACGAGAACTTCTCAGCTTAGTGTACTCGAGATCAGCCGCAGAGCATACTATCAGCAAAATTGCACTTAGCCTAGTTGTGCTTTTTGCCCTTCAATTGTTTATCACGTTCGTTTTTGTAACCATCCTAACCTTCATGACTTATTTACTAATAAAATAATTTTATGTGAAGTTATTAAAAACGAACATATCAAAAAAATACAAGCCTACCTTCATAAATTCACAGCTTTTATTAATGAAATATTTTTAAATTAGTCAATTAACATAGAAAAATTATTGGAACTTTCGTGATTTTGAACCTGCATTTGAGCCGTCGATATCACATTGCTCGTCGTTTTTCATTGCAGTGGTCCAAGATTGAGCGTGGGTACAGTTTACTGTTTGGATTGCTTCAAAGTATTAAGGGCTTGAACACTGAAGTCGTTTCATAGCTAATAATATGTGGACCAAGATCTAATTTCCCTAATGTTGGTATTTTAAGTTATTTTATGTGTTTTACTGGTAACGTGAGATTTCAAAATTATTAGCTGTGCATTCACACGAAAAAAATGCTTTTTATATGTGAGTTTGTGTACACACTTCAAAGTTACCATTCAAGTTATTCTACTATAATAAACCAGGATTAAGGTATAAAGAAGTCACTTAAGTTGTTTGGTGTCATTAAAATTACTATTATGATTTACTTCAGCTGCATTTCTTAAAATAGTGTGGATGAAAGTGGGTGTACAAGTGAATCATGCTACTGATTCATGCCAGCAAAATTATGGTTTGAGCAAAATTTTAATTGAAAATATTTTTCTACCCTCAAATTTATTTGTGCTGAAAGTTACTCTCAGAAAATTTTTGGTAACTAACTACTGCCAATTTTGTTTGTGTTTGTGATGGTGCAAATTGTTATCTGAGAGACAAAAGATTTATTGATACCTTTGAATAATAGCCTAAAAATAATACCATTGAGTCCAGCTCTGGAAGGCCTATATTGATGAAATTTGAAGCATTCAATGCTCACTTATTGAATACTGAGGTAATGTATCTCATTGGATCATCCAGTTTTCATAATGTTGGTTCAATAATTATTCGGATTAGTTTGAGTGTGAATGTAAAATTTCAAAGTGACTTTCTTCCTGATGCAAAGTATGACCTTGTGTAATCACTACAGGAAATTACTTTCGAGTAATTATTTGTTTGTGAAATTATTTGTACATGCATGTTTTCTTTATTAGTATTATATTTATAAACATAAGAAGTTATTAAAGATAAGGCATCAAAGGGAGCAGTTTCCGACTGCATAAAATAGTCAAAAATGATGAATTTTGGAAGATCTTGTTTCAAGAAATGTGGTGACATTACAAATTCTAATCTGAGTCACCTCAGCTGTGTTTTTAGGGATGAAGTGTATTGTATTTCTGATTCAAACTTTTGATGGACACTAGCAATATCTTTGGAGAAGAATTTAATTTAATATTTTCTCACACGCACTTCAACTCACTTGTAGTGATAGTTATTTTCTGATTTGCCTTTGCTAACGTCAAACAACCGATCTACAATGTCTTGGCAGAAGCTCAAATTATGTTCTTGATTGCTTGGGCATTAGAAGCATTATAGGAATGTCATGAGCACAATTAATTTAGAAGATTGTTCTCAATCTAATGACGAATTTGAATTAGTTTGTAATAATTTTCAACTTCACCAAATCACTCCAGTTCATCTTGTGTTAAAGTAGTAAAAAATTCACTCAACATATTTTCATTGAAGCAATGCCAATTGTTAAAAAATTCTCTAATTCTGTAGTCTATGAACTGGGCGTTTTGATATACGAATATTATGTGCAGGTTGAAATTATATAGAAAAATTTTTCAGTCAAATTGATGATATGCAAATATGATACTCAAAGCTACATCAGACAAGGTAATAATTGTTATTTTTTCAGAACAACACACTAATAGATTTTTGAAATTTTTATGCTTGAATCATGGTAATCACATCAGAATAAACCACTTTTCATCCATGCCATTTCCGGCGCAAATGAGTATTTAACGAGTTATAGCGGTAGGTTTAGTTTCGTGTTCCACAGCAGTTCCAGTCATTCAAACAGCAGGAACCGTTGCGCGCTTGAGCTGTTAGAGTACGTTTGGGTACATTAGGTTAGGTTAGGTTAACTAACGTTAGGTTTTGTTACGTTAGGTTACGTTAGGTTACCTTTGGTTATGTTAAGTTGGGTTAGTACAATAGTCTTCCCCTCAACATTTCCTCTGCCCCAAACGTAACGGTTTCTGCTGATCGTAGTGTAACTGCAATGCAACACGCAAATTAACCTAAGCTATAACTCGTTAAATACTCATTTGCGCCGGAAATGGCATAGGAGAAAAGTTGTTCATTTTAATGTGATTACCATGATTCAAGCCTGAAAATTCCGAAAATCGATCAGTGTCTTGTTCTGAAAATTTACCTAATAATGTTGGAAATGACTAGAAACTAAATTTGTACCACAGCAATATGTTCTACCGTAATAAGATAAAGGTAATATTATTAACTTATTTTTAGTATTACACCTAAAGCTATACTGCTACGTACACCTTTTTATTTTATTTTTAAAAAGCTCGAGTTCAATTTCAAAAAACTCAAGTTGAATTCACAACAGATCAAGTTTCTTTCTAAAAATGTCAAGTATATTTTAAAATAGATTAATTTAAATTTGGAAAAGCATATATGTTTCTAAAATTGTTTACCTATACCTATGTACTTGACCTTTTAGGAATTAAACTTGGCTTTTTTTATATCGAAATTGAGTTCTTTAAATTGATCTTGAGCTTTTTTAAATTGTACCAGCGGTTTTTTAAGTCTAACTTGAGGTTTTTTAAACCAAACATGAGGTTATCATATTAACATTAGTTTTTTTAAATTGATCTTAAGGTTTTTTAAATTGAACTTGAGGTTTTTAAATTTAACTTGAGGTTTTTTAAATTGAACTTGAGGTTTTTTAAATTGAACATGAAGTTTTTAAGATGAAGTTGACCTTTTGAAATGAAGTTGACCTTTTAGAATTAAATTTGACCTTGTTTATATGAAACCTGAGTTTTTTTAGATAAAAATTTATTTTTTTTTCAAATTGAAGGTAAGAAGATAGGCTTACCAGTACTTTTGCTGTGGTACAAATTTTGCTTCCAATCATTTTCTAGTGCTGTCATTTTCAAAATTATCACTCTGTCTAATGTAGCTTTGAGTATTAGATTTGCATTATATCATTGTGACAGGAAATTTTCATATATATATGTATATTCAGTCTGAAAATGATGTTTGTGCATTAAAATATCGCTTTTTATACACCAAAGAGTTAGTGAATTTTTTAACTATTGACAGTGGATCAATGAAAATATGTTCAGTGAATTTCTTACTACTGTTCTTACCGTGATGTTCTGGAAAGATCTTGTACCGTTGAAAAGTATGAAAACAATTATCTAGTTTTTCACACTAGCCCTGTTGTGCTTGGTACTGTCTCCAAATTTTGTGATAATGATTAATTAATTTCATAATCATCCAATAATGCAAATGAAGGGAACAGTTTTTAGTTCCCTTTAATTCTTAGTCACTTCCTAATAAACGTTTAGCCCTGTTCAGTAAATCTGTTTCATTTAACAGACAAAATTCAATATGTGATACTTCCATTGATAACAGCCCAGAGTCAATCAATAAAACTTTGAAACTCAGTGAGTGAAATCCATCAAGATTTGCTTGAGTCTGAAGCTAGAGACGAAAGTTATTTTCATGCTAGTCCTCCATTAAAGCCTTCGCTGATACCTCAAGTAAACTAAAACCTGTCATGATAAAATGTGAAGTATCTTTTATGATTCAGTAATAATGCTTTATCTTGCTTATTAGTCATTCCTTTCATTTCCATAACAGGGTGTCAACCAGATAGTAAAGTATTAAAAAGTAGAAAAATTTGAAAAGTAGCAAAAACGGAAAAAGGAGTAGTGAAATTTGCCTCAGGGGTCGTTTTTGCCTGTCTGGGTTGCACAAAATCGTGAAGTGGGATAATTCACTGAAAATCAAAAGTACAGTACATATGTATATAGAGTTGAAGATCTTCAAAAATTCATTTCTCTCAGAATCAGATATTTGCTGCAGTTTATGGGAAATATTCCTGTTAGGGGATTGGACAATTCCGTGGTGTCTCTTAGTTTCCAGTAAGTTTATTTTTTTTGCATATGATGAGCTGTTGCTCCCATTGTTGAAAGATGTTAGGACAGGGTCTTTGCCAAACATTTGTTGGGGTCCATTTGGGATGGGGTACAATAAAAATGAGTATTTTGTGCAATTATGCGTTGGATGCTTCATTTAGTAGTGAGTTTTTAATTTAGTATTTTATGTATTATTCACCATAAATTTTTTTTGAACTCATGCTATGGCGTGTATTATTGAATCAAACTACTCATTTAAGGATTATTTCGTACATGCTTGACATTTGGACAACATTCATTATGTAAAAATTACGAAGTCATTTTACTGTTGTAGGTCATAAGAAATAGTAAAATTTGAAAATTGAAATATCAGGAGACACCCTGCTAAAGTTTGTTTGAATTGTTTTGATGTTTCTGGGTATATATAAAATTGTAAAATGAATTTCCTTCTAAAGTGGAACATATAACACTGGTAAATTTATTACCAAAAATTACTCTCCAGGAATATCGTGTGTTGAATAAATTTGAAAATTCTAATTTCGTTTATGAATGAGGATAAACATTAAAAATTAATTTCAGAAATGACATCAAAGATACCAGTTTCCTACTGCATTCAGTAGGCAACATGGATAAAGTTATTGAAAAATACTGTGAAAATGTGAAGTTAGTCGGTGATTGCACGCATAAAACTTTTCATTACCAGAATGAATAACTCATATTACGCTGCAATGGCTCTCTTTGCAGTACCTACCCTCAGAGGCTAGGAATTATTGCACAAAGGATGGACTGAGTGGCCTATCCACCATTTATTTAGGATTTAATACTCCATGAAAACTTTCCTGCGGAGGTAAAAGCGGCATGAATCTCGATCCTACTTAGATGTCTAAATGTCCTGGTCATTCCTTATTCAGTATGATACGGTGTGGTAAATGTTTTAAAAAACTTTATTCTCTTTGCAATTAGGCAGTTCCAAGAATGAAGTGCGCATTTGACTTTGATTTATCACACACAATTACATTCTCTATTAAATTTCTAGATGACGGAACCTCAGCGATGTGTGGGCGTCAGTCTGCACGTCACCGGCTCATTATGACGTCATGACGGTGGTGTGGCTTTGGAAATATCCTACTCTGGGTTAGGACGAACTCGTCAACGGGCGAAAATCTCTTTCAAGAAGTATGCCACCTGTGAGTTGATTAAGGTTCGTGTAAGCTCACACAGTTCTTTTCGTTCATTAACTAATATCTATCCCCTCTGGGGGATACAACTATTGTACCTTTGAGAATTATCGCTCCCATGGGAAAATGTGTGAGGGCCCGAGCTGAGAGTTAAAAAGGCCTTTTTTTATTGGAATAGAATGTTTTTGTTATGTTGAGGACCACCAGTTTTTGGTTCACTGCTGTCCTGTTTTTTGAAGTTGAAGATGATCTACTACTGTCATCTCCAACTTTTATCATGTTTCATGAACTTCTTTTTCAATTTATCGTTTCTATGCCCCTTCTGCATAAATTCCGCGTTCCCTAATCTCAATACCAAATGGTGCTTCCCTCTTTCCTCTCTTCGAAACGCTATTTTTAGCGGTTGGGGAGGCTTTAACTAAAATTTTATCTAATTAATATCCTATGTAGCATTCCATCTTAGAAATACCCCGGCAGGAGAGACGACTTTTGAATCAATGGGAATTAGCTCTCCCAGGGGGAAAATGTGAGGGCCTGAGCTAAAAGCTAGTTAGGCCTTCTATTTGTTGAACTAAAATGCTTTTGTTATGTTAAGGACCTTTTTTTCGGTTCACTGCTGTCCTGTTTTCCAGCACCAACTACTTTCTTCTTGAACATCTTACTCAACTTATTGTTTCTATGCCCCTTCGGCATAGATTTAGCATTCCCTCGACTCCATACTAAATGGTGCCTTCTTCCTCTCTTTCCTCTCTTTGCATCGCATATATATTTTCTGCGGATAGGAAGGCTTAAACTAATTAATAATTATCTTTCGTCATAGTAATGCAAATAAAGGAATTTAATGATACACATTTTTGTAACAAATACAGGCAGATCGGTTGCAACGTTTGAAAACGTATTAGCATTGCAGTGGGCAGAATCGATAATTTAATGCTATAATGAATAATCTGCTTATTTTTCGCTCAAGAATTGGATCTTCTTCAGTATATTTGAGCATAGCATGGACGTCTGTCCTCAATAATACGTTTTACTTGATTCAAATTTAACAAGCAAAATGGGTTCAAAGTTTCCTATATAAATAAATTATCAATAACTTAACGCCCAGCTGTCCAATAGGTTATCGATATCAAGTGTTGTATTCAGGATTAGGTTAATCGACTTATTCTCTGATTGCAGCCGAAGCCAGATGTGCCAAATGCTGCGATCACATGTAAGCTAGCCTGGCTTGCTCCGTACACAGTCATTCGGCAAATGGTAATTTTTTATTTGTTTTCATTTGGTGAGTTAATATTTACTAATGTATTTCAATTTATCAGATGCTTTAGCTGCAGTCGGGTATGATGAAGATAAGAAACTGAAGGCGTCAGCCATCCAAGGGTCCTGCATCGTTGCAACGATTGGGCTGGCTCAAAGACGATAAGTGGCTGGACGAAACCAGTACACTTCCTCAAAATCAACTTGCTACTTCAACGCTTGCTTTGGCCCCCTCTCAGGACATACAGGTAGCACCGGACCTGATGGCATCTCATAAATTCACCTCAAACCCTTAGGACCACAAGCCATCAGCGCCCTCACAGACATCTTCAACCACTCAGTCGCAAACAACAGCATACCCAACATCTGGAAGACCGCCAAGATCCTACCCATCCTGAAGCCCAACAAATCACCCACAGATCCAGACTCTTACAGACCTATATCACTTTTGTGCAACCCATCAATGATACTAGAGAGGCTGGTTCTTCACAACATCTCACCACACGTCCCACTCTCACCTTCACAACACAACACGGCTTCAGGCAACAACACTCCACTAACACTCTCCTCACGCACATGACACAAACAATTCTCGAAGGCCTTAACTCTCCCAAACCTGCTCCACGCACACTCTTAGCTGCCATTGACATAAGCAAGACCTTCGACACAGTTCCACGTCACTTACTCATTAACAAAATACTCAACACACACATCCACCATAACCTTCAGAAATGGCTCGCCAATTTTCTCTCGGGCCGCCATGGCTACACAACATACAACGGCAAGTCCTCCGTAACAAAACACTTCACCAACGGAGTACCGCAGGGCTCCGTGCTCTCACCTACACTATTCAACTTATTCCTCCACGACATACAGGCCCCTAAACACCCACAAACACACCTCCTCACATACGCAGACGACCTAACCACCTTCTCCCTACACCCTAAACACGAGACCGCCGCCACTCAACTACAACATTACATTCACATAATAGAGAACTGGCTAGAAACAAACAGACTCAAGGTCTCCGCAAATAAATCCTCACTCACACTCATCACACCTTATAATAGAGAATACAACATCCATCCCCACGTCACATTAAACAACACCCCCATCCCCTACACAGACACACCCAAAATCCTTGGAGTTACATATGACAGAGGTTCTACGTTCAGCCCACACACTAACAATATCAACACTAAATGCAACGCAAGGCTGAACGTCCTCCGAGCACTAACACATACTACATACGGCCACTCCAATGAAGACCTAACAACAGTATACAAACAGTTCATCAGACCCATCCTCACGCACACACATCTTGGTACGCAGACACTGCTCGCACACACTTACAGAAACTACAGACCACACAAAACACAGCGTTGCGCATTGCCACGGGCTGTACACGATCGACCCCTATAGCACACCTACACGAAGAAGCCCTTGTCCTCCCCCTCCTTGACCACATGAACACGCTAGGGACAAACTTCTACACCTCCACACAAGACCTTGCCCACCCGCTACACTTTATGCAACAACCCTGGCCAACCTAACGAACATTACACACAACCCCGGCCACACACCTCAAAACACTATACGACTCCCTCCCTCCCTGCCCGTCTGACACCTCACTACGCACACACATACACACACAGTTCACCTCACGCGCCCTCGCTGCTCTACCCCCTAACTCCCTCCTCGGAGTGAGACCCCCCCCCCGTCCCCTCGACAGAGCGATCCCTCCCCCGGCAGGATCGAGTCCACCTGGCGCGGCTGCGGTGCGGGCACCACACTTCACTCCCCTCATACATGCACAGAATAGGACTTGCGGAGGACGACAGCTGCGTCTGGTGTCATGCCAAGGTGGGCGATCTTCCGCATGTCCTCCTACACTGTCCCGCCCTACACGCACACCGACACACACACCAGATACATGCACTGGAGCACCTCTGGACTCGCCCCGCGGACGTCGTGAGGTTTCTGCACGACGCGGGCGTCTTCCAGAGGCCCATATAACCACACCCCTCTTCGCCTAGGGCCGGGCTCGGTCTGGGGCGGCCCTGGCCACGGCGGACCCCTTCGAGCGGCCGTCGGGGCAAAACAACAACAACAACCCCCTCTCAGTCGCCTTATTAGCGAGGTCTGTCGACATCAGGTCATGATGCTCCTCCCTTTAGCTGGGTTTAGATGGAGGGTTCTTTCCTCGGGGCAACGCCCTTTCTCCCTCCCCGCTTCTCGAAAAACACCTTAAACCTCCGATCTAATGCCTCCCACCCATCCCCCATAAGTGTCGTCGCTGCCAACATTCATGCTGGAAAAACTCATGGGCGACTGACCAGTGTTGCCAATTTAGTGGATTTTCAGCTAGTTCTAGAGTATTGAGATTCCATCTAGCTCCTAAAAATCACGATCTAACTCCTGGCGGTAAATCTACCGTATTTGAAGTACGGTTTGACTATAATTTACCTACTTTCATATTTTAGGAGCAATATTATTTATACCTATAGAAAAAAGGTGTCGAAATAATGATATAATAATTTCTAGCGGTCAAGTTCAGTACATGTAACGTTTTTTTCTGCGACATCATTCCATGCCAGCGGCAGCCAGTCATAGGTTGGTTGCAGTGAGTAGTGTGGGTTAGAAAGTGGTGCGTAATCACTTATCATGCTTAAGGCCCTGATACACTCGGCAAATTTCACGGTGATAACCACCAGCACACCTCGCAATGTGCAACCCATCCCTGCACACCAGACAGTTGGCAGAGTGGCCACCGAGCTTTCAGCGACCCGTGCATGTCTGGAAAAGACGGGCGCCACTGCGATGAGCAGTACAATTTCATGTGTTGACGGGAGAGGTATGCAGCTATGTCGTGATCCGCAATTGAGCAGACAAAACTCAAACGCTGAATTGTATTGACGCATTTAAAAATTACGACTGCTTGTGGAATGTGAATAGTAGCTCTTACAGAAAGCTAAAACACAGCGCAATGGGTGTTTTATTTTTATCCTGCGCTCTATACGGCTGGTCGCAATCGCGTACCTACTCGTACGACGCGCTGAGGCAGACTGACGCCTTGCATTGCTTTCCGCGGTGCTTCATTTTGCGTGATGAGTGTATCATGTCGCCAGTTCTCACTTCAACTGGCGGCCGGATCCACTACCGCAATTTCTCGAGTCATAAACGCCAGTGTATCGGGCCTTTAAGCAGTACATGCAATACTTCCAGTAAAGCTGGAAGTCTTTTCCTGAATGTAGAGGCTGGCTACTGCCTTACCATGCTGACAATGCAAAGGCATGTTGGGAGCATTGTTAATATACCATAAACGCAAAACTGTGTGCCCTAAAAATAAATTATGTGAGCCAAAAACACGAACAATTTTTCGTATGTTGCCGGGAGTGTTCGTCAGCCAAAAATCACAGCTTTTGATAAGACACTACAGAGTGCAGCAGAGGGTGAATTATGATTGCATATCGCAGAATATAGTTCTTTTACAGTTGCTGACCATCTTTCGTGAGTGTGTTGCAGTTCATGTACTGACTGTAAAACCGCACAGGGTATCAAACTTCATTTTACCAAGTACAGGAAAATTGTTGTGAATGTTCTTGCACTTCATTTTGTCAGTAAACTGTGTGCTGATATATCTCAGAGAAGTTAAATATACTAATTACTGAAAGCACTGATATATCAGATAATAAGTTACTCGGTGAAATATTTTAGACAATCAATAAGAAAGGATGTTTCGATACAACTCGGTCCGATGCTCATGCCACTCAATTCAATGGTCAGTATCTAATACTTGAGCAGAAGCCCCGCTCAAAAATGTAGATTTTATTGCTAAAGAAACCTATAATTGATTCCCTTAATCAGCTGAAAGGCAAGCACCTTATTCTGCCAGAACTACAATGGAGAAAAGTAAAAATCATTGAAGTAGCATGAAACAAACTGAGCTTGTTACAGTAGAAGAATATAGAATCCACGACAGAACTTCAGGTAGAAGTAACTGAATCTAAAAATGCTGCAGGCAACAATCCATGCAATCACGTTTCATCCATAGCAATGCATTTATCAGCATTGCCACGCTCAAACGCCGATGGAGAAACATTTTTTGTTCAATCAGTTTAGTCCATACTTGCAAGTCACTCTTAAATATTTTTATGGTGCTATGCTGACTTATTATTTGATGTAATTTACTGTCTCAACAAAATATATCATTCAACAATTATCTAGCGGATATTTGTTATAAATCTAGCTCCTTGCTGCTCTATAGAGTTGGCAACGCTGCGACTGACTAGCCCGTGCGTTATTGGCAGTAGAAGTAGAGTGTATCTCTCAGTTGTTCTGCCGTCATGTCCTCCTGCCTAATCCCAACCCAAAAAGTTTCCCCTGATCTAGAAAAGGAGCGAGGGCTTAAGTTTTAACATTGATAGATTTATTGAAAGCAAGACGTCAGTCTAATCGTACTTATTGTGCCTGTAAATATAATTTCTTTATGAAGTACTATCGCTTCTACCCAGGAAGCAAAATTTATTGACCTAATATTGAGCCAGTAAACAGTCTAAAAATTGAATGGATATTCAAAATGAACATTGGGGGCAATACCTTATTTTGGAAAATTCGGTTGGTATTTAAAAAATATATTGGCCCAATAACAATTGCATAATTAACCCAAAATCTACTAATTATTGTGTCAATATTGACCTGATAATGAGGTGTTCCCTACAATAACTTCGTTTTAATACTCAATTCCTGATATCAGGTTGATATTTGTAAAACATATTGCCCCACCCAATTGAAAATCAAGGACGTTTCGCCGGTGAGTACGCGTCGGTTCCTAGGCGTATTTTAGTTGTATTACGCGCGGTTTAAGGGTAAAAGTTCCACTTTTTCAGACTGCACGCGAATCGCCGTTGTTCCGCCTTACCTAACGGTCGTTTACCGCCTCAGAACCAGATTCGAATCGCGGCTGGCCGTCCATGGATTATAGGTTAAAAAATCGCTCCCGGTTGCACGTGCCTCGCCACGGGGTGTACAATATTGCACTGGAAGCTTTGGATCTTACAATACATTCAAACTCAATGCATTGTGAATGTATTGACCCATTAAGCTCAGTGCAATATTGTACATCCAATGAGATCGATGCACGTGCAACTGGGAGCTCAGGTACATAAGACAATACATTAGAAAGGACATAGAATCCTGCTCTTTCTTCAACTTTTGTCACAAAAATTAAACAATCTCTTAATAAAAATTTACATGAATATCTTACTTCCATTAAATCACAGCCTTCCCACCAATGGCACACCAAAATAACATAGGCATTAAACATTAAATCCCAATACGTTCAAAATGCTGCATGTAACAAACAAATATCAACTCCATAAACATAAGGATGGGAATGAAATTTACATATCACAAAGTTCCCTTTCAACGCTCGTTTACATTATAGATTAAATTATTGGTTCGCTTAAGCCTCCCTATCCGCAAAAAATGCGATCCGAAGAGAGGAAAAGGGTGGCACCATTTAGTGTGGAGGCAACACGTGGACAACGCTTTGGGACATATGTGCCACACTAAGTAAATTGCTCACTTGCACACCGGCATAAATGAATAGCATTTCCATAATTTCAGTTCCGTTTTCAGAATTGATTTCAGCATACCAGTTGAAATGATCGTACACTTGAATTTTTCACACTTTCTATAAAGGACGAGAGTGCATTTGAGTAGTACAGTCGGTTTCTAAATTCTGCTATTCACAACTTAACCGAACCAACCGTAGCAATCGCACAAACGTAGTCAACGTTTTAAAGGGAACGCGGAATCTGTTCGGAAAGGGGTTAAAAACAGTAAGTTGAGAAAAAAGTTCATGAAACTAGATCAAAGTTGAAGAAGAAAGTAGTAGGTGCTAAAAAACAGGACATCAGTGAACCGAAAATAGGTGGTCCTCAGCATAACGGAATACATTTTATTTCAACAAAAAGAAGGCCTACCTAACTCTTAGCTCAAGTCCTCACATTTTCCTCCCTGGAAGCGCTAGTTCCCAAAGATACCATAGTTGTATCCTTCTGCGGAGCGTCTACATTACATTGCGTGTCCCACAAAAATGTCAGCGAGTTTGTAATTGATTATATCTCCGCTTTGACTTAACATATTTGAAAAGTCTTTTTTTCACAATGTAGTAAATTTTGTTTCCGTTTCGAATAGTCTAATTCTTAAAAACCTTTTAATAACCACTGTACAGTGATGGATTTACTAAAAGAGGTAGAAAACCTAATTGTTCAAACGAAAAATTTTAAAAACAACACTGGTGTTTATCATTTCTAAATACCTACCGTTGAAAATAATTTCACAATGATATATACTACATAACACCAAATATTAAAACCCTCTGAGAGGTTATTTACTCCCTTGTTTCATTATTTGAAGTCAACTAAAATGCAGTTCACTAACGATCAAAGAATTTTTATCGAATTGTAAAAGTGTGAAAAAGTTCGAAGAGCAATTAATGATAAGTTCTTCAGAAAGGCACTCGTCCGATAAGAAAACTGTGTATCGCACAGTTAGAATAGTAGAAAGAAAATTAAACGCTCTTCTAACTTTACACCGTTTGCCGTTGCTTCATATTATACGATGTAAATTCTTTGATCGTTTGTGAGCTACATTTTAGGTGCCTTCAAATGATGAAATAAGGAAGGAAGTAATGTATTAAGAAATGAAGAACACCAGCGTTGTCTTGAAAACTTTTCCTTTCAACGATTAGTTTTTCCACTGTTTCAGTAAATCGATCACTGTAAAGTGGTTGCTAAACGATTTTCAAAAACTTAAATTATCCGAAATTGGAACAAAATTCATTGCATTGGAAATAAATACAAGAAAATACGTGTTTAAAAATTTGAACTCAGCTTGAGCTCGTCGACCAACGCGAAAATCTAAAGATGAGCGTAACTGTCGATGGCCTTAACATCCCGATAAACAATCAGAAAACATGTTTTTAGCATGATGATGCAATACTAAATCACCGTTTATCTAATGCAATAATTGCAAAGAACACATTCACAAGGAAAACTCACACCAGCAATCGCGATTGCAAAAACGTTAACTTCCAGTACATCACTCGATGACTTACAGTCGTGAACTAAGTCGAACAGATCGCGACACCTGCAGCACACTACCGGCAGCATACGTTTGTCTGGCTGTAAACCACTGATGACCGCTCTCAAATGTTACGGCCATTCCCCAACTGAAAATTTTGCCCCTTCAAACCGTCCATGGCCAACCATGAATTTCACGTCCGAACTCGACCGCAGGTGGTTATGAGCGCATTGAAGGAGTGTTAATGCAGAGTAGGCCAACCAGCTTATATATCGCACATAATCGACCGTCACGTCCTTAACCCATCGGTGATCCGTCCATGATTTTCAATTGGGCAATAATGATATTTGCACTAACCCAATATCAGCTAATTATTGTGTCACTATGGAATTTATATTGAAGTGTTCCTTATAAAAATATTGGCCCAATACTCATTTTTTGTTATCAAGTTGATATTGGTAGAATATATCGGCCCAATAATAATTTATTTTTAACCCATTACCAGCTAATTACTGTGTCACTATTGGCTTGATATTGAGGTGTTTCCTTAAGCAACACTTTGGCTCAATAATTAATTTCTAATATCACATCAGTATTGAGAAGTGTTCAAAGACGAGAAATATATATAATTCTGATAACTATGTTATTTGATGTACATACCTACACACCTACAAGACTATGAATTAAACTGCATTCAAAATTTATCTAAAATCCATGATTCCATGATTTCAAACCTCTTTGACATCGTACAGTAGAAGTCCAAATTTTGTGTGGCACGCACCAGTGGTCGGGCAACCTGTGCATGCGGTTTTATCCCGTTTCACCTGAAAAGAAATCGTGTCCCCCAAGATGTATCATTTTAGCTGATAAATGCGCATAAGTGATGTATTTCAAATTAGTTAACTAGCTATAATTATATTAATACGTATTGAAAAAATAACTCCTAGCGATGATGGCAAAAGTGGTAGCCGCTCGTTTTTTGGCGACAGTAATTCGGTTCATTGCATGCAAAAATAAGAACGCGGGTACACAGTTTACATTAAATTGAAAACATGTAGCTAATCGAGTCCCAGTATTTCGTTTTTGAATGAAACTGCATTCTTGCCATTATAGATGAGTGAGGGACCGGTTTTGCTCACGACTAATAGTCAGTACGATACATTTTGGTATTAATGAGGGTTTCAGGACAGCCCAAATCCTTCATTGTGGCACGAATGCTAATGTTCAAGAGCAGCCAATTTAGTTCTTAATTACATTAAATTCAAGTAATAAAAAGCTGAGGTACATACTGGTTTAAAGGTGATTGTATATTAGGGTGACCAGTACGCATAGGGTAGATTTTTTTTCACATAATTTTCTTGACGGGACCCCCTTAGAAGGTGAGGTTGATAAAAAAATGATACTGGTAAAGTTTCAGACCATTTGAACACCGTTAAACCGTGGCCCAACGGCCTCAAAGTTCTGAAAAATCGCGAAAAATGAAATTTTTCAGAACTTTAAGGCTGTTGGGGCACGGGTTAACGATGTTCGAATGGTCTGAAACTTTACCAGTATCATTTTTTCTATCAACCTTACCTTTTTAGGGGGTCCCGTCAAGAAAATTCTGTGAAAAAAAATCTACCCTTGGCCACCCTACTGTATATACAGCTGAAATATATATAAAAATTTCGACTGCTTCAAGAATATTAGCGGGCTTGTTTCAAAATTTCAGAACACAAATAAATTTTTTTATCTTACCTTGGATACATGTGCAAAGTTTTAGTTCAATGAAGGACTTTTTCCCACATTTTTCTTGCATAGAATAAGCAAGAGCTACATCACTGGATATAACATTTCTCATCATATTATTGATAGTGCTACGGAGTTGAGTTCCTCCATAGTTGCTCAGTTTGAGAATCAAGTATGGCGCTTCTAGGTCATCACTAAGTGTGTTTTCAAGGCCTGCCAGCTCTTCTTCATTAGACACAGGCAATGTAGGTAAATTAGTGCTCATTGGTGTAGTTGTGCTAGAAGACTGTTTCATAATTTTCTTCAATAGTGTGACCTCCTCTTTTGTATCCAATAATTCTTTGTGCACACCGCTGTGAGCCAAAGTATTCGTTGATGCCAGTTTCTCCACACGAGAGTCTAATTTCTCCACACCAGAGTCTAATTTCTCCACACGAGATAGAAGCTGTTGGAGAATTCGCATTACTGCTGCATTCTCACCCTGAACATTAAATGAGGTATGCTGTAGCCGGACAGCTTCAGATTTCCCAAATTTTCTAATTTTGCTTGGAGGTTCAGGAAGTGCATTATCAGAATCTGAGCTACTTATTACAGGTACTCTTGAAGGTTGGGATGGCTCAATGTCAGTATGTTCACTTGCTGTTGTGAGATATGATGCCTCCTGGCATTTCTCCCTCATTTCTGCGAAGCTATCAGCTTTAAATTTCCATTTGCACTTCACAAGGTTCCAAGATGACAATGGTGGATTGCATTTTTTGATACGGTGGGTTATCCCACTCTGAGGGGTCTTTCCAGCCCAACGACAAAATGTTGCACCATCAACATGTGTTAGCCAACTGGAAGGTACACCTTTCACAGAATCATCCACTTCAAAAAATTACAATTGAATGCATGCTTGATGCAAATACCCTTATTACAGGGAACAGTATTTACAGTTTTTAGTTTTCCATCCTATATACAAAGTAAATTTAATGTATGCAAAAAAAAGACCAAATATGCACATGAAAACAAGCAAACTACATTGCCTCCCATACAATTAGTTTCCTCCTCTCGACACGGAAAGAGAATGCCCAGAATTTCTTTCCATTATTAAATTTAAATGATTACCAGGGGAAAATTTACATTGCTTCAGAGACCCATAATACACGAGAAACTATATAGAGTTGAAATGTAAACATTTGATAATAATTTTAATTAACTCTCTTGCTTTTACTAAATAATTTTGAGCATCTTTCAAAGGAATTTGTTACCTTTATAAGTATTACTGACACGTATCAGGAATCAACTGTGTTTGTTACAATCCATTGGTCACGGACATAAGAAAACTGCATTTCGATGTATTAATTCTATGAAACAGACAATAGCTGTCAACAAAATTTTGCCAAATACTATCATCTAAATTTCAAGATTTGATGATAAAATCAGTTTAATTTAGTGCAAGATTCTACAATACTAATTTCACGACTGCAGTTTTGGATATAAACAAAGTTTTCTCTCTGCTCTACTACAAATTATACAGCTAAGGAACTGCCGTATCAAGTACAAATCTTAATACGAGATATTATGACGTTTAAAATAGCATAAGAAATTCAAAATTCACTGAATTATCATTTATTAGCATTTGTATGAGAAATTAGTATAGTGTGCTGTAGCGCTTTATACACTGCTTGTAGCTATCAGACTAATTGCGTGGGGGAAAACGGAGGTTGCGTGCGCTTATTCAGCGGAATTTTCACAATATGTATGAATGCAATTCAAATAGAGTTTGTTGTTTGAAAACGCCTATAGCTACACTATTGGCAATATTAAGTACTTTTTTATATGGAAATGTTACACTTTCTTTTCAACATCTTTCTTAGAGATCAATGATCTTTCATTAGTATCTCTAACTATATATGTATCTTAGAGGGAGGAATCACATGGATATTTTCTAGCAGATTTGAGTTTCCTGTATTTGCAAACTTTCAAATCATGGATGCCTATCACTTCAACAGATACTATTTATTTACCACAGGTGATACAGAGGTAGAATGTTTCCAAGTCTAAAACAATGGTCAATTTTGAGTTTAGCTACCTGTGGGTCCGAATAAGTTCAGCGACTTCAAGGGCATCCTACCATCACGTTATTCTAAGGTGTACAATAATGTGTGGGCATATGTTCGTATGTGTGTGCTCAGTACGTTGTCCTCAATGCGGGTGTCCGCAATGCGCATGCTGAATCAGCAATTGTCCTTGTATAAATATTGGTGCGGGCCTTTGACCGGCGCATTTTGTCAGTACTCCCCACGACGTTCCAGTAAACTACTCAGCTCTCCGACTACGTTTCCCTATCCTTGGGCGTTACATTGGTGGCCAGTCTGTATTCGAACTTTACGGAAGTTCGCGTTGGGAGAAATTAAGAATTGCGTTTTGTGACAACGCGTGATACTTTTCTTCGTGCTTGAAGAGAGTGTGGAATATTTTCGCAAGAGGATCAAGAAGAATCGAAGAAGTTCCCAGCTGTGATTTCCTGAGTGTATCTGCAGACGAGTATGGATAAAGGGAGGATCACCGGCCGAGAAATAAGAGAGACATACTCCAACGTGTTCCGTTTCGTAACTCGTCGAGTCTCTGAAGAACAGCTCCGGACACCGTATTACGTAGAACTTTATGTGCCTCTCACTGAAGACTATAAGGTGCAGTTGTCCTTGTTTAAAGAAGAAGATTTGTTCAACATCGTTATCTGCATGAACTTTCATAGAAATCAGCAATAACAGTGCTAGCAAGCGGATTCTATTGTGAAGTACTGGTGCAACAACATTTTGGGACAGTGACGTGTATTAGTTGTTTTGGACTGTGAGAATATCATTCTGTTGTATTTTATTATTAACGAAGAATGTAATATATAAACAGTTCAAGAATAAACAGTGCTCAACAACATCAGTTTTCAGCAAAAGCACAACCAGCAAGCAACACCAGCGAAGCCAGCTGAGAGGCATCCCTGCGACTCAGAGATGAGTAAGCATATTTTGCCGTTTTGTATTTTTGCAGTAGTGTTTTTTTTGCAGTGAGGTTGTTGTATTGGAAGGACGGCCTTGTACTTTAATTACGGTGATTGATTTCTTGTCAGAGCTAATCTCAGGAATAATTAACACATGTAACTTGAACTTGGTCTTGATGGTTTATTTAAATTGTTCGATTTAAAGAGATTTATTTGAGCGTAGTGTTGAACTATACATTTCAATATTGTGGCAAAGAAGTTGTTGGATAGATTTCGTATATCACTTTGAGACGTCTATTTATATATTGATTCTGACGCAGTACTATCGTTTTAGGCGTGATAAATAATTAATTTGGTGGTGTTTTCACAAGTTTTGGTAGTGTTTAATTAATGTCCTCGTCGGATTCAGAGGATGAGAGCATACGTGCAGTAGCAATTAAAACTAGTCGTGGCCGTGTGTCGGTTCCGCATTTTAAAAATCAGAATAATAAAACATCGAAGATGACGGATTTGTCGACCGCTGGTCCTAGCGTAATGACTACGCAAACAGTAACGTTCAGTACACCCAGTGTAGACACAATGACAACTACGAGTAACTCCGTACCAACAATGCTAGCGCGAGGCTGTACAATACTGTCGAGTGCCGAACTGCCGTTGTTCCGCGGTAGAAAGCGAAGGAAAGATCCAGACTTTTGTGAGACGAAAACATTTCGTAATCACGTTTCAAATCTACGTGCTTATCTCAGCATGCTTCCCGATGTAAATTCAGATGATGCTGAAAAGGAGTTGTTGGTACGTATTGCTCACAAGCAAGTCGGAGATTTCAATTCAGTAGTAACTAAATTAGTAAATCAGGATTTGAACTACTCGTTTGAGGAGGTAGTGAGTATACTGGATGATATATATATATCCAAATTCGAAAAGTCCATTCATGCTCTTGCTTGCGATTTAAATCAGTTAAAACTATTGAGGAATGATAGCCTAGCAGCTCAGCTGGTAACAGCCCTAGCTAAGATAAGAAAATTGAGCGAGCACATGCTAACAAGCTCGGAGGTTGCTTTTCAAAGGCATCCCTTTGTCGTAGCGAGTACGAATCCCAATGAGTTAACAAAATTTGCGGGAGATTTGATCGTGTACAGCTTAGCAACATCAATTTTAGCTCCCCTTTTAGACGAAAACTTCTCCAAAAAAAATTTCTTGCGACCATTCTTAACCTCAGATGAGCTATTAGCTCGGTTAGTATCGGCGGTCCGTAATCATCCGGACAGCAGGCCAATAATGGCGGAAACAAAGGTCAGTGCGCAGTTCTCGCATAGAGAGACATATTTCGTGGACGCGGCAGGAAGCGACGCTTGTGAAGCGTCGGACGAAGTTTTTTATGCTTCTCCTCATAGTTATCAGCGTTTTCAGGGGCGCAGTCGCAGACAATTTTTCAGACCTGGAGCGAGATACTCGCGAGGTAGACCTTGTGCCTATGTAGGCGACAAATCTAGGAACTCTGGAGTGTAATGAGGCTGTCGTAGAGAATTCGAGGCAAGCTGTTAATTCGAGGCAACATGCGAGTCAAAATACCTATTGTTCACTCTGTAATAGTCCAGGTCATGTAGAAACTACCTGTCGTAGACGAGGAGGTCAGGGCAAACCAGGTCTCCAGGGCAGATCCTGCTATAGATGTAGACAGTTCGGTCATTTTGCTCGTGAGTGTAATTCACGTGGTCGTGGACGAGGTAGGAGCGAGGTGCATTACGCTGTAGTTCCTGGAAGTAACGAGTTTTTAGAGTAAAGTCGGTTGAGAGGGGTGAAGTTCAGGGGGAGTATTTGACAGTGCCCGAGGGTCGGTCCACAGCTCTCGTTAATCCTGATGTGGTGGTTGCGAAGCCAGATACTGTAACTAAGTTGACCGAGATTGTCGATCCGCTATTTAAGTGTAGGAACAAGTTTCAAATTTTGAAAGAACAAGAACTAAATGAGGGTGCAAGATCAGAACAACCAGCAGAGGTTTGTTTAGCAGCCACATGACGGCTGAGAGAGGAAGGCGATGGACTGTTCTCACTGCGCAGATCGAAAAAGCCTACGATTATATTATAAACATTAACAAATTTCTGAGTGCTTTAATTGACAGTGGCAGTGATAAATGCCTAATTAGTTATCGGAATATGAAGAGTCTGAAAGAGGAAATTAAGCCTAGTAATTTACGAGTAAGGGGTACAAATTCAAAAAGCCAAGTCACGGGGGAAGTTGACCTATGTATCACCCTGCCTAATAATAAAAAAGTAGATACTAGCGCTTTGATTTTAAAAGATGGTGAATTTAATTTTATGTAATCCTAGGAAGGGATGTGCTGCAGGACGCAGTCCTAGATTTTAAAGAAGGTTTCATTATTCTTGACGGAGTTAAAGTGTCCTTTCACGATGTGCATGGGATGCACGAGCAAAATAAGAGAAGTATTCCTGAATACCGTAAATAAGACAAATTGTCTTATGGCAGACGTGGTTGCTCAGACCATGCGAAAAAAGAAATATTGGCAGAAGCAGAGAGAAAAAAGCAGCCCAGAAAATAGCGAGAGGCAAGAAGGTCTAGAGATAAAAAAATTTGCTGAGCAGCAGAGAGAGAGTCTGAGGAAAAAAGAGGAATGAATGGTAAGCCGATCATTTGTTGTGAACTGCGGAGCAGTGGAAATACCGAGTAACTCTTTAAGGGTCATAAATGGCTATGTGCGGAAGGCGAGACCGGGAAAATATCTAATGAGGAAATAAGTTTTGAGTAATGGCATCTATGTGGCCGAATCTTTGGTGAAAATAGACTCGGAGGGCTCTGTACCCGTCTTGCTATTAAACGTCTCTGAAGAAGAGGTTTATCTAAGTGAAAATAGCATGCTAAGTGAAATAGAGGCAGTAGATGATCTTGACGTAGAACAAGAGGTATACATGACTACTGTGCAAGAAGCTGTTAGAGAGGCCAATTTATGTGAGGTCAACGAACTGGCGGATCCAACCAAGGTCGACAGGTGTTATGGTGGAAGTGGAACTAGGAATTAATGTGCAGGATAAGGATGTACAGAATGCAGCTAGGGGCGAACGACGCCCGTTAATTAACGAGTAAAGACGTAGATTGCGATGAAAATGAAAAAAACCCTTACTGATCAAATTGCTAAATAAATACCGTGACGTTATTACTTTGGAAGGCGAATCAATTGGCATTACTAATGTAATGAGACACAAAATCGTAGTATAAACAGATGCGCCAGTACTAAACTTGGTACCGTACAGAATTCAGTATAAATATCGAGAGGATTTGGTGCAGGCCAATAAACAGATGCTGGATCAAGGTATTATTGAACCTTCCATGTCAGAATATAATTTTCCAGTGATTGTTGTAAAAAAAAGTCGGGCGAGATACGTCCCGTGATTGACTTCAGAGCGTTAAACAACATTGTTCTCAAGGAATCCTATCCGATACCTGGGATAGATGAGATCCTTTATACCCTCGGTGGAAATAGCGTTTTCTCAAGCTTGGACTTGAGATTGGCTTTCCACCAGGTCAAATTGGAAGAAAGTAGCTGTAAATATACTGCTTTTAGTATCGGTCATGAGAAGTACCAATTTATGAGGTTGCCATTTAGGCTTACCTCGAGTCCCAGCGTTTTCCAGCGCGTAATATCTTCCGTTCTTGCAAATATTAACGGGAAACTCTGTTTTCTGTTTCTCGATGATATATTAGTTTTCTCTAAATCCATGAACCAGCATCTGAAAAATTTAAAAAGTGTCTTTGAGAAATTACGTGTAGGCAATCTATCCCTGAAGCTTGAGAAATGCCAATTCTTAAAAAGTTCTATAGAATATCTTGGTCATGTTGTATCAGCCGACGGCATACGCTGTAAGGAGTCGCAAAAGCTTGAAAATTTTCCTGTTCCACGAAACGTGAAGGAATTTCAGAGTTTCTTAGGTGTAGCGAAATATTTTATAAGCCATATCCCGATGTTTGGTTCGATTTCGAACCCGCTTTATCAGTTATTACGAAAGAATGTTGAGTTTGTATGGGAGGCTAAATGCCAGGAAGCTTTGAGAATATTAAATCTGCTTTGACATCGGATACCGTTTTACGGCATCCGGATTTCACTAAGCCATTTCACGTGTTTACAGATGCTTCTAATTTTGGAATAGGAGCAGTGCTTTTACAGCACGGAAACGATGCGAATAAACCTATGCTTCCAATAGCGTACTTCAGTAAGAGTTTGAATTCCACGCAAAAGCGATATAATACTACTAAAAAGGAATTTATGGCAATTGTTTGTGCTCTTAAAGCGTTTAGATATTTAATTTTAGGATGTCCAATATATTTGTATACGGATCATAAGCCTTTGTATCCGTTATTCCAAAAAAGACTTCCTGACGATTCGATCATGGCGCGTTGGTGTCTAACAGTACATTCTTTCGAGCCCGTTGTAAAGTATTACCCCGGCAAACAAAATATTGTTACCGATTGTTTGAGTAGATTACCTGAGCAATTGACTGCATCAGACCTAGATGATTGTGCTGAGCTCGGAGCGGCAGAGGTGTGTGCTGTGACTACCAGGCAAGGTGCAACGAACTCTGGCGATGCGCTGACGCAAGCAGACAGGGCGTTGCCAATGTGGGCCGTACTGAGACTGACAGAATATATTCCAAAGTTGTCAGAAGTTTCTTGGGGACTTGAAGAATTTTGGGCTTAACAAGATAAGGACCCTTTTTGTTCCGAGGTTAGGGACGCTTTACTAAATTGTTATAAGTCTACGATTCCCGATTTGCAAAATTATTTGATTTTAAACGACGTGCTTTACAGACGTAGACAGATTGATTCGAGATCTAGTACTATTTTAACTTCAGTTATGCCGACGTCGCTGATGAATAGAGCGGTGCTCGGTATCCATTCTTTGTATCATACTGATGCTTCACATACATTGTTTAAGTTTAAACTTAGATATTTTCATTTACTAGAAAAAACTATAATAATGTAAGAGTCGGGTTTTTCCTCCGCACTCTATATTTATGAGTTTTTAATTCATCATTTTCTGTTTCCTTTCTGAATAAACTCGCTCGGCAGAACGATACGTTATGCATCAATGAATGAGAGACAATGAGTATTTTGCGCTGCCACCAGAGCCTTAGAGCCTCGAATTTAAAGATATGAATTAGTTAAGGTGCGAGGACTAAACGTGAACTATTATTTTGTTAGGTAGCGGCCGAGTTTCAGGCGCATGTTTCAGGTGCGATGTTCGCGATAGATGAGAGAAGGGAATTAGACGAGGCCACAGCTTTATACTTGTATTATGGAAAGGCAAGTAGGGATTGCAAGAGCACACGGGTAACAACAACTTTTACAAATTCGGAGCGCCCGGACACATCAACTCTCCAGTATCCTTCGAGGGATTTCCCCGATAACCACGACAACGGTGTACAATTATTTCAAGCCAAGGGAAACTGGTCGAGCCAACGAACTGTCAAGCCACCAAAAAGGTCGAGCCAATTAAGCGTATAGCAGACGCGTTGAAATCAGGCGCCCTCATAATACAAACAATAATTTGTCGTTGATCGTGCCTCGTTTGACCGAACACCGTCTCTAAGTTCAACCATTGAATATACGGGCCTTTACTATCAACTCAATTTTTAAAGGAACAAAAGCCGGCTGAGCGTCTCCCAAATCAACCCTCACTACCCGGGTATCCTTTCTCGACCACGGCTCCGCGCGAAGTCCCTCTACTCGTCCAGCTCAACTCCTTATCGCCAGCGTTCCCCCCTCTCCGAAGGGGAGGGTGGTCGCCACACGAGCAGGGTAAACGAGGGGGCGAGAAGGTTCTGAGCCGCTACCCCCCACACAACCGGGGGTACGGCTGGGGGAGAGGGGCTGGGTCTCATGCCCCTGCCCGCCTCCCGCTACGGCAATTGAGCAATAGTTCGCGGGACGGCGAGTCTAATCTCAGCGCTCTGCGCCGTTGGCATGATGTTCCCATATTTTTATAGTGCTGTGGTTGCCTAGGCCAGCGCATCCAATTATTGAATATAATATGGGAAAGATTTCTCTTCTGAAAACGTCCCCGTCATATATTTCCCAAGGCCATCGCATGAAAGCCGGCTCCTAAATTTACGACCCGTGTAATGTAAGAGGCTGTTCTTCCATCATTTTAGATTTTCCTCTCGGTAACGCTAAAAGCCAGAATCCATGACATACATCCCCCCCTATGTTAACGAAAGAAAATTTTGAATAGAAATTTTCTTTTTTCATTTATGTCATGTCCCCGATTTTATTTCCGACCCAACTCACGAACCTTGCACAACCGTGACGTCAATTTACAACACACAACAACACAAAAGAAAAACGAACGGCGACCACAACTCGCTCGCACGTGCATCAGCAAATTTAATATAATATTGGCCTCCTTCGGGACTGTGGAGGCGAGCTCTTCAGCCTCCGGAATTGTCGTCGTCTGCTTCCAGTGTAATATAAGTTCTTCCGAGTTCTTCCGTCCCGAGATCTTCGGCTTCTGTTCTAGGGGGAATCCTTCCTAGACTTGTATGATGATGATGAATTCTTTCCCTCGCAGTGGCTCCTTCCACATAAAATAGGGGAAGACCGAAGCCGAGGAGATTCGCGTGCAAGCGGTCCTGGCCTCGATCTCCCCTGCGTCCCGGGGCAACACTAGGGACTGCAGCAAGCCGCTGAGGGTTGCCTCGGTCAGGCGTTTGTCCGGCTTCGGGACGAAGTGGACGACGAGTGCGCGCCCCTCCAGGGTCGCGGCCGCCCGCGCCCAGTCCGTCTCGGACGAGACGCTCGCCAGACTTCCGTCGGGTAGCCACAATGCCACCTCGTAGTGGCGCGCTGCGACGTAGGTTCCGAGCTGGCGCACCACCTCGCTCGGCCTCCGTCTCCGCCCTCGATGCATGTACGTCACCGTTTCCTACGGCACACGGTCGGGCATTAATTTCTTGTTACATGGGTTAGACATCAATATAGAGCCTATTCTTTCAAATTTTCCTCTCTTCGCCTCATAATTATAATGAGAGCGCGTATTACATGAACGATATATGATTTTTATGAGTCTAAACAGTCCTAAACGGACTTGAATGGCTAAGAGTACAACTCCTGCCACATGATACCGCACATACTCCTGCACACGATACAGCACACGAAACCGCACACACTCTGACAACACACGCACATCCTACCCATTCGTCTTTCACTCGTGGTGCAGGTCCTTATGATTAAATGATGAGAAATGTGATTTTCCTACATCAGTACTATTTCCGTGTCAGCTCACCGTTTTTTTCATTTTACTAAATAGCATTTGCTAATCTCTCGTGAGAAGCAAGCCTAAATTTCGTATGGGTGCAATACGTAAGGCGTCCCTTCGTATGCATGTATGTTTTATCTACAAGTCGCACATGACTTATCTTTTAACCTCCAAAATCTCATGGTATCGGGTAACAGCAGCGATGCCTCAAGCATTGCGCACATGCCTCTGGACAGGCCTCAAAATCCCTCTGTCATGCTTCCCGTAATCTCCCTTATCACGCTCGTCAGCAGACCAGATATTTATAACACTCTCCACAGTTCACGCACGTGTTTCCTACGCGCAGGAGTGTTCCCGATCTTACCATTGATGAATGCCTCTCCATCTCTCTTACGTCGACCGCACTTCCGTTCCGCTCCGATGGATGCCGCTGTGGTGCTGGTTTTAGCACGCGCACACGTCAGCACCTCGCTCGCTCGTCGCCTTCCTGAAAATCTTCAAAATTCACCTTAGTACACTTATCATTGAATATTTCAGCTCTAGCGTCGGTTCGATGCTTTTCACGCTCGGGTTTCTCCGCACAGGAGTCATCCTTTTTGTCTTATTTTCTCGGCCTTTATTGCCCTTGCTATTTCCTTATCGTCCTAAATCAAACTCTCGTATTTAGCATCTCAGACGCATCGCTGTGCGTTTCTCCTTGTTCAGCCTGCCTTCTCTTTCTTGAGTCGGCTCTCTCTCGGGTTACATGCGTCTCCGCCATGCAGCGCCCTCCACTTTTATGACCCATTGTAGCTCCCATTGTCCCGTGGGCTCATGCCTCGAGTCTCTACTACGTGAGTGCGCGTCCAGCTTGCCTTTCCACACTAAGCTACGTTATTATTAAAGAACCGTAGTGTTAAAGATTATGCTAGGTCCGTAATGGACAACTTTAAATAAATCTGATGTCCCGATAAGAATTCTACCCAACTCTCAGGGGTTCTGCTATACGAGATCTTATTATCGGCTCCAATCAGCTCATGACAGGCTCCGGCTTCGCTCTGCCGAGTGCAGCAAGTCCCATCCCAAGATAACTCCAATCGACGTCCCTCTTCCTAGCGACTGCATTGTGCCTATTTCTCTTTTAACACGTCATTTGGAGGCAAAAAAATTTTTATTTCTTAAATTTTCTCCCCCCCCCCCGACGATCAAAGAAAATTCCTTCACAGGGAATTTTTCACCCTAAACAAAACAACTGCAAGAAGGATATATCTATTTCCCATCCAAGATGCTGACTCTTCAAACCTACACCTGAAAGGCAATGGTTTATTAGTGCTTATAACTAGTTATTTCTCGGGCTACTCAAAAAAAAATTTCGTCCTCTCATTGGTTGTTTTAACCTACTAGTTATGAGAGGACTAAAGAGCCGTACTCACTACTGGCCGTCTTATGGGAAGGAAAACATCTGCTGCGGCCGTGCTATACTGAGATTTTACTACTGTCTAATTGTATCTCTGCCTAGACGGCTAATTTCCTTCGAAATCTCTCTTCATTCCTTACACATCTCAATCAATTGACCAGCAATCCAATCCCTCTTTCGACATGACGGTCATTATCTCTCTGCAGTTGTTTGCAAATGTCAAAACTTCCAATGCAATTTTTTTACCTCTAGGTTTATTCCAGTCATTCAAAATGCGCAGCCAGCAATGGTATAATTTGCCCAGTACGCTCTTATAATTCGTATGCCGAATCTCTACTCGTATCCCAAGCCTCCTTTCTGAGCGTCGCACTTGCTTCCTGCGGTTGAGCTCATCTTTATGCCTCTGTCGATTTTATGACTTCCGTCCTGTGTCGCGCTCTGAAGCTCTGAGCACAGTCGTTCATGTTGGCTGATCGCATTCGCAAGAAATTACCTACATAGCAGTTAACGCTCGACCGTACCACTGCTCTTATATTTGTACTTCTACATAGTTCTTGTTAAGCTATTCCGAAAGAATTAGATTAGTGAGCAATTATCTCCTATTTATTCGCTAGGTTATTCTGAAAAAGAAATTAGGTTAGTAAGCTTATCTATTATTTACTTGCTAGGTTATTCTGTAAAGGAAATTAGATTAGTAAGCTTATCTACTCTCTACTTGTTACATAGGCTTTTGCTTATGTAGTCCCCTCCTCCACCGGACCGGCCGATCTTAGAGCGTAAAGACGTCTAGCTGCCGGGGTGGGTAGGGGTGAAGGTGCTTCAGGCCTTGTTACATAGATGTCGTCATCGCTGCTTTCCGAATCGCTTTCTTCGCGACGTACTTCGGTGACGTGCTCGACGCTCCTCCCATTGCTTCGAGGACGCTCGTCTTGTATTACTACTGCCTCCTCTGGCTGAAATGACGCGGGTTTAAGTCTATTTCTGTGGACCGTTATCTCATGCCGGCGGCCGTGGACTTGTCGTATTACGACGTTCATCGGTGTTGACAGGGCCTGAATCCTGTACGGGCCTGACAAATTGGGTCGGAATTTTCCCATCGCCTTGTTTCTTCCTGCTGTATTCCGTAGGAATACGCAATCGCCGACTCTAAGTTCCTTATCTCTCACGCGCTGATATCTCACATTCTTGTCATGTGCATTTCGGCTTGCTGACATCGCGCCTTCGAACGCAATTTGCAACCTTGCAAAAGCGGCGTGAGGAAAATCTTCCTCCAAAGCATAGTTTAGTATCCTGGGCTGCAGAATATCAGACAGTGGCAAGGGAGCGTCGCGTCCGTGAAATACATAATATGGCGTATTGTCTACCGAGGTATGATACGAACAATTCAGAGCGAGCGTGGCAAAAGGTAGCTGCTCGTCCCATGATGTGAGATCCTTCTCTACGGTTGCTGCCAGCGTTGTCTTGAGCAATTTGTTGAATGCTTCCGTCATTCCGTTACTGGCTGGATGGAAGGCAGTGGTGAAGTGCAAATTGGACTTCAAAATGCGGCACATTTCTTGGAAATTCTGGGCAGTAAACTCAGTACCTCGATCCGACACGATGTGTTCCGGACTGCCATACCGGCATACATAATCCATGAACGCTCGCGCTACGGTCTCGCTCTTTTTATTGCGCAGTGGGTACGTCTGCACGTATCGAGAGAAGTGGCACACGATCGTCAGAATATATCGATGTCCTGCCTGTGATTGTGTCAGCTCTCCAATGAGATCAATACCCACCCTTTCTAATGGTCGTGAGACTGGCGGTAATTCGCCTATTTTTGCTTTGAGGCCCCCGTGTGGACTTCGCTTCTGACACGTCGTGCAATTTTTTACGTGCTCTTGCACGTGTCGTGCCATATTTGGCCAAAAGAATAATTCTCTAGCACGGTGGAGGGTTTTTCTTGCTCCAAAATGTATGGAAATTCGCGTATCGTGCGACATTATTAACGCGGGCTTTACTAGGGATTCAGGAATCACTGCACGTTTGCGAATGTCTCCATTGTCCTTAACTTCTAGGTAGAATAAACAGTCTTTGTCTAGCACGAAATCCTTGTACTGGCTCGGATCTGTCACCAATTCACCCTTTCCTTCCAATGCGTTGATGACCTTGGCCCAGTGCTGTGCTTTGCGCTGCTCCATACTTACCTTTTCCGCACAGAAAACTTCGTACGGGTCCAGCGCTTCCGTCACGGTCGGGCGGACGGCTGCCACTCCTCGGGAGAGCGTATCTGGAATCACATTCTCCTTGCCGGGTCTGTACGAAATTTCATATTCGAACTGCGACAGTAGCACTGCCCAGCGGGCGATACGTGGAACTGTCGCTTTATATTGAAACAAATATTGCAGTGGTTGGTGATCCGTCAGGATTTGGAATTTTCGGCCGTAGAGATATCTAGCAAAATGGCGGACGTTTTCCACAATAGCTAATGCTTCCCTCTCGGTGGTACTATACCGAGTCTCCGCCGGTGTAAATTTCCGTGAGTAGTATGCGATTGGGTGATCCATGCCGTCTTTTTCTTGCGTCAGTACTCCTCCCAGTGCGACATCGCTCGCGTCGGTGTGCAGCCTGAACGGTCGCTCAAAATCTGGGTAACCCAACACCGGCGCTTCCGCTAGAGCCAGTTTGAGCGCGTCGAATGCGGCCTGATGTTCGTCCGTCCACACAAACTTGGCACACTTCTTAGTCAAAGCCGTCAAAAGTGCGACTCGCTCTGAGAAATTTGGTATGTGTCTTCGATAGTAGCCTGCCATTCCCAAAATTCTTCGTACATCTTTCGGTTTCTTCGGTGGTAACAACTCGCGAATGGCCGTGATTTTCCTTTGGTCAACTTGAATTCCGTCCTTCGAGACAACGTGACCCAAATATTCGATGGAGGGTTTGGCAAAGCTGCACTTTTTCAGTGAAATTTTCAATCCTGAATTCTGAAGGAGAGCGAGAACTTCTTCCAGATGAGCGATGTGATCCTCAAACGTCTTCGAAAATACCACTACGTCGTCTATGAAAACGTAGCTCGTTTTTCCAATCACCGGCTCTAGTACTCGATTTACCAAACGCTGGAATGTGGCTGGGGCTGTAGTCAATCCAAATGGCATCCGCTTGAAGCGGTACTGAGCCGACTCAGTAGCAAATGCCGTCTTGTCGCGGTCTGCTTCCGCGACAGGAATCTGCCAGTAGCCTGATTTCAAGTCTATGGCTGAGAAGTAGCATGCACCTCCAAGGGACTCCAAAATTTGTTCGATCCGTGGCATTGGGTATTTATCTGCGAGCGTGACTTCATTAATTCGTCGAAAATCAACACAAAACCTATGCGTGCCGTCCTTCTTTTTGATGAGGAGCACCGGAGATGCCCACGCGCTCGCTGATGGCTCAATTACGTCCATTGCTAACATATTCTGCACTTGTTCTTCGATTGCTGCGCGTGTTGCCTGGGACAGAGGCCATTGTTTCGTAGCAATCGGCGCCGCGTTCCTGGTGTCAATTCGATGTGGGAGCAAGTCACATCGGCCTAAATCTTGCTCATGCTGAGAAATGGCTGGCGCATACTTACCGATGAGCGCTAACAAACCCTCACGCTGCTGCGTGTGTAGATGCTCTAGGCTTGGTACTTCCGCCTCGGGTAGCTCGTCGGTTATACCATCCTCACCATCGTCACTGCTCACTGTTGGTAGCACCGCCGCGACCTCAGACTTTCGCATACCTACCTTTCTTCTTTGTCTGATCAAATTGATCGACGCTCCGGCATACTTACCGTCCCTAAATGCATACGAATGACCGTTCACGATCACTCTACTACCATGTCCACTGGTCGTCATGTCCAGCGTCACCTTACCTATGCGCTGGAGTAAATCGAGCCCTACAAGTATGTCTCCTGGATAATTTCTGACTTGAGCCACTATTACATCATGCACATAATTTTTACCTCCTATTTTAATGTTCAGCGCAATTCTGCCAAGCACATCTATTTCTGCGCCACTTACTGTACTTAACTTTAGCTTGGCCGTCTTTATTCTTACTGTACCTGATCCTGCCGACACAATTTTTTCTGCCATTTCAGGCCTTATCAGACAGCAGATTGATCCGGTGTCCAGGAATGCTTCGCAGTCTTGTTCGTTGATTTTTATCTGTATGATCGGTTTGGCCTCGTGTGTGTCGACAGGCGTCCCTAGTTTTTTCTACTAGGTGGGCCTTGTGCGTATCGCCACGGTGTGTTGTTATCCACGTTGAAACTCCGATGGGCTGCGGGGCTCGAGCCTTGTGGCTCGCCTAACTGTCGGCTCTGCTGGGCTTTTTTGTGACCGCCACTGTGCCCTACATTGTCTAGCCATATGGCCGGCTTGTCCCCAATTGAAGCAGTTCATGGTTCTTCGCTGGATGTTCTGAGCAAATGTATTTTGTCTCGGAATCACCGCTGGGTTGCGACATTCTCTAGTGAGATGGCCTACTTGGTTGCACGACCAACATCTAGGTGGTGGCCGGGGTGAGGCTGCTTCTACTTCGTCTATAGCGCAGATGTGCCTGCGCTGCTTTTCATCTTCCAGCATTCGTTCGCATTTCTGTGCCATTTTGACACAATCTGCGAGCTTTTTTGGTTCGTATGTTGCCATTGTCTTCTTCAATGCCGGGTCGAGACCATTGACAAACACATTCGCCAAGAGCTTGCCCCGAGATGCTGTGTCTTGCAGCTCCTTGATAACATGCGCCAAGGCAGCCGAACCGGTCTCCAGTCGCGAAGCATAATCTTCGATCGTGCCCCGGTTCATTTTGATTGCAGCCAGTTCCGCATGTGCATCTGTCAGCGAAATGCTTTTGAGGAAACGATCCTCAAGGCGTTCGGTCAGCTCCGTCAGAGCGCATACTTCGAGCTCGGGGTTTGAATCCAGGAAACTCTCTGCGGTGTCAGTGCAGAGATATCGGATGACATCAGCGCTTCGGTCTTCTGACCAGTTTTCTAGCGCGGCGCGCTTCTTCACCGTGTTGAGAAACTTCACAACGTTGGTCTTGCCATCGAACTTTGGCTCCTGCATCCTGTTTATTGGCGGTGGAACTTCCTGTCTTGGTAGCCTTTTCTTCGTTAGTCATCTTGCCGCTTAACTCCGCGATGATCAATCAATTTTTTTTTTCTCCAATATATTATTGGCCGTTGCAACTCAACACGCACTACACTGAACCTCTAATTTCTATGATAAATACTGGTTTTAAATACCCAGCATAAACAAGAAAATTTTTCCGGGTGTATCCCAGAGAGGAAAGAGGAGGGCACCACTGGAAATGCCGAAATGCGGACTCTCATGCGTAGGGCATCAAAATCAGACGTCAAGAGGGAATCTCCTTACACCAATACGGTTAAAACGAGTCATATACCAACACAATTTTTGCGTAATTATTCACGTTGATCGTTCCCTGTACTTTGCAATGTTACTCATACATGTTCCTTTCAACTGACCCCAGTTCAGCCCAAGACACACAAAATATTATATATTTCCTTTGAACGACAGAATAAATTTGTATTTGGAGCGTTGATCTCTTCCCTAAACACAAACAAAGAGCGACCAACAAAATGCGGAATTGGTACGTATTATTTCTGTCCTAGGAAACACACAAAACATATTAATGGATGTTTCTACACCCGATTTCGTTGATTTACCTTCAATAACAGAGTAGATGTTCGGTTGATTTAAGAAACCGCTCTAGTCGCTAATAAAACTTAAAGGTGTCTCCAAGAGAGAAAGGAGGAAGGCCCCGGCTGATCAACCGAAATGTGTCGTTGCACATTCCTTTGCATTCCGGCTCAAACACAAGATTTACCCAATATGTACCTAATTTACAACAAGGCACGCGAATTAAATAAATCACTAACTGCGAGTTATTTTTCGATGTTTATCCACATTGAAAGACACAGCCGGGCAGCAAACTAATACCGAACCGAATAGAAAAGAAATTTTTCCCCACACATCTAATTACGGTATACGTAACACACACAAAATGAAATGAAATGAAATGGTGTCTACTTACAGTTTTTGTTGATCGTGGACGCCGTTGCCCGCTTGCAGCTCTGGACCGGTTGTTTCTTCTTTCTTGTGTTCTTTCTCTATTGTTTTCAGTCTCACCGCCTAGTATCTCTAACCCAAATTCTCTCTCTCTCTCTCAGATTGGGAAGCCGACACCGCTGATGCTCCACTGCAAGAGTCGGGTTTTTCCTCCGCACTCTATATATATGAGTTTTTAATTCATCATTTTCTGTTTCCTTTCTGAATAAACTCGCTCGGCAGAACGTTACGTTACGCATCAATGAATAAGAGACAATGAGTATTTTGCGCTGCCACCAGAGGTTCAGAGCCTCGAATTTAAAGATATGAATTAGTTCAGGTGCGAGGACTAAACGTGAACTATTATTTTGTTAGGTAGCGGCCGAGTTTCAGGCGCGTGTTTCAGGTGCGATGTTCGCGAGAGATGAGAGAAGGGAATTATACGAGGCCACAGCTTTATACTTGTATTATGGAAAGGCAAGTAAGGATTGCAAGAGCACACGGGGTAACAACAACTTTTACAAATTCGGAGCGCCCGGACACATCAACTCTCCAGTATCCTTCGAGGGATTTTCCCGATAACCACGACAACGGTGTACAATTATTTCAAGCCAAGGGAAACTGGTCGAGCCAACGAACTGTCAAGCCACCAAAAAGGTCGAGCCAATTAAGCGTATAGCAGACGCGTTGAAATCAGGCGCCCTCATAATACAAACAATAATGTGCCGTTGATCGTGCCTCGTTTGACCCAACACCGTCTCTAAGTTCAACCATTGAATATACGGGCCTTTACTATCAACTCAATTTTATAAGTATCAAAAGCCGGCTGAGCGTCTCCCAAATCAACCCTCACTACCCGGGTATCCTTTCTCGACCAAGGCTCCGCGCGAAGTCCCTCTACTCGTCCAGCTCAACTCCGTATCGCCAGCGTTCCCCCCTCTCCGAAGGGGAGGGTGGTCGCCACACGAGCAGGGTAAACGAGGGGGCGAGAAGGTTCTGAGCCGATACCCCCCACACAACCGGGGGTACGGCTGGGGGAGAGGGGCTGGGTCTCATGCCCCTGCCCGCCTCCCGCTACGGCAATTAAGCAATGGTTCGCGGGACGGCGAGTCTAATCTCAGCGCTCTGCGCCGTCGGCATGATGTTCCCACATTTTTATAGTGCTGTGGTTGCCTAGGCCAGCGCATCCAATTATTGAATATAATATGGGAAAGATTTCTCTTCTGAGAACGTCCCCGTCATATATTTCCCAAGGCCATCGCATGAAAGCCGGCTCCTAAATTTACGACCCGTGTAATGTAAGAGGCTGTTCTTCCATCATTTTAGATTTTCCTCTCGGTAACGCTAAAAGCCAGAATCCATGACATACAATAAGGAAATTTGTTAGTATGCGCGAAGTATGTAAGATTCTGAAGGCAAATACTACCGTGCTCATTAAGATCCTAGACGCTCCTATAGCAAAAGGGCCATTTGAAATTGTGTCAATGGACTTCCTTGGACCACTTCCTTCGACGGATAAAGAGAATAAGTATATCTTAGTGATCATCGATTTGTTCTCTAGATATTGTAAACTGTACGCTACCTCAAATCGGTTGACAGATACGGTTATTTCATGCCTAAACAGCTGCTTCAGTACGTTTGGCTATCCTAAAACTTTATTGTCGGATCAAGAGCTTGAGTTCAAGTCATTGGCAGTAAAACATTTTGCTAAAATTCATGCCCTTGCAAAGAAGGAAGTTCTCCCATGGAGTCCTCATGCTAACGCAATTGTGGAAAGAAATAATAGGAAAATCAATAGCCTACTTAAATTGTACGTAAATTCCCTGGTACATAGTGAGTGGGACCAGTGTTTAGAAATGGCGGAGAACGCCATCAATAATTCATTGAATTCGACGTTGGGTGATACACCCAGTTATATTATCTTCAATAGAGATACTTGTCCGAATTGCCAAGCGCAAACTTTTAGAGCTATTTACAGTTATGATATCGATGTTGATCTGGTAAAATTTAGAGCTAATGAGGCGGCTCGTATTGTTAAAAATGTTAGGTCCGTAATTGTCAACAATACAGCTGAACGAACGATGTACCATAACATTCGACGTAAGGAGACGAATTTCGCCGTAGAAGATCGTGTCCTATTAAGGAACCATCTGAAGAAAAAAACAAATTAGAATTAGCTTGGTTAGGGCCTGCGATTGTAACTAAAGTTAACAGAAACTATGTGGAATTGAAAATTGGAAACAAAATGTATAAAAGCAACAAGAACCATGTGCTCCCCTTATGTAAAATGACCTAAAAGTTTAAAAACAGAATCTATGAATTTCTGCATCGTGATGCAACTATTTATTTTTACACTTTATACGTGTCTAGTTTAATTTAAAAATGTTAACAATGTTTATCAATATATTTTAGCTTTTCATTTTGCGTGCTTTGTACTCCAGCTTCATTTGTATTAAGGTAGTGGTAAGCAGCGCTCAGCTTGCGAGGTTCATTGTGCCCTCATCGCTGATGCATAGTCAGAATTTGCAAGCGCTGCAGCAAGACTGCTGATGCCGAGATACTTATTGCTCACTCAGCGTTTACTCTGCGTCTATTTATTGCTTACTCAGCGTTTACTCAGCGTCTATTTATCGCTTACTCAACGTTTCAATATCTGCTCGAAGCTAGGATTTTTGTTTGCTGTAGTTTTTTGGGTCATGCTAATCGGCCTGTCTCGTTCCCTTCGCAGAGCAAGGACGCGAGTGGGAGCTGACACAGCAGTTCGCGTGCCTGAGTTATCGAATATGTCTGCTGGCCTTGACCGTAACTCATAGCAGTTCTCAACCGCTATGGCGAACAAGGCCAGCTCCGTGAGTGTGGAGGCCCTCACGAATGTCTTGGCAGAACACCAAGGACAGATTTGGGGGATTGGATCAAAGCTAATCAGCAAGTTGATCTGCTCCCGGATAGGGTTACGGACGTGGCTATGATATTCCTCGAGCTAATTGTAATGGCACTTAGAGTTGTCGTATATTACATCCGTAAGGAAATGAATATGATGACGGAAAGAGTCCGTTCGGAAGACTTTATTCTCCGCCGCCAACAGTTACGTTCACCGCATCTTGAACAATGAAGATGGGCGTGTCGCAGGTGTAAATTATGCGGTGTCGCCCAAAGTTCTCACATTGTCATTGTGGGAGGTGTTCGAGTTTTCGTGAATGGTGCTAAACGGTCGAAACCAGCTTTGAAAAGTCTGGCGACCGAGGTGTAGTTCGGAAGGGCTCCCTATATAATCACTATTTAATCTATTTCTCCTTATATAATCACTAATCTATTTCTCGCTATGTAATCACTATTTAATCATGCTAATGTTGTACGTGTTTTACGCTCACTATGCGATCGAGCGAGTGCAAACATGTTTAGAGAAAATGATGGTAAATGTGTGAAATTTATTTATTGGATTTAACTTAATTGCGTTTAATTATAATTTTCGTTATTAGTGTTTATTTTGGAATTATTCGAAATTTCCTTTTATTTTCATGCTCAAGGTTTTGCAAAGTTGGTGTGTAATGTCGTAAAAAAAATTTTATGGTTTAAGGTTGATTTGAATTTCATTTTACGTTTTTCAATGTTATTAAATGCGTATATGATGTATTTTTGTTTGCTTCTATGAATCAAAGGTCTTCCTTATGTTAATGAGAATTAGCGTAATTTGAATCGACTGTTTTATTATGGTATTGGATTCTTTTCCTGCGGTTTGAACTTTGTAATAAATTTTGAAAACTTTTTCTTGTGCTATAACTCTTTAAAATTCGAACATTTTAATTTACGCAGTAGTATTTCATGTTTCCTTTGTTTTCATTACGCAGTGCAGTTTGAGAAAAATATTGTGAAAAAATTTAAGTTAGCCTTTTACCAATTGCGTTCTTTTGTGAATAAGTGTTCTTTTTATGGCAATAAGTAAAAACAATATTGGTGTTGGTTATTTTTAAACCAATAATTTTTAGACCTTATGCGAGCTTGTGTGTTTTTTATTCGTTTTTGATGTTATATACGTATGTTGCGTAGTCGCTAGTTTGAGGTTTGCTTTGATGAAGAAGGTCGTTTACCTATTTATGCTTGCGTTCCTTCTTATCCTATTAGCTTGATGCTTGTTTTACTTCTCGATATTTATAGCTGTATTTGCTTCGCAAGTATTACATTGGTTTTGGCGTTTATGAGCTGTTTTGTTTTCACTTGCTGTTTTGGTGTTTGATTTCGATCTGAATTTGATTTTCTTAATTTTGATATCGTGATTGGAAATTTTTTTTGACGGTTGCGCTCATCCGTTGGTTGGGGGGAATGTGTGTGGGCATATGTTCGTATGTGTGTGCTCAGTACGTTGCCCTCAATGTAGGTGTCCGTAATGCGCATGCTGAATCAGCAATTGTCCTTATATAAATATTAGTGCAGGCCTTTGACCGGCGCATTTTGTCAGTACTCCCCACGACGTTCCAGTAAACTACTCAGCTCTCCGTCTACGTTTCCCTATCCTTCACTTAACATAGTTTCGCATTAGACTTATTAACGAGATAATGAACTCGATATTGATGTTTCATTTTACAATTTAGGTCATATGGACTATATTTAAGGAGACCGTCCCCCATATGAATCCATGTTTTTGAAATAACCTGAGAAACTGGGAATTTTGCTTCTATAAGAAGTGCATGAGGTCAGGTACATCTTGTGAAAAAATGAGACTAGTACGTTCACTCGTTCGTCCACTACGGGGTTTGAAGAATGGGGGGGAGGGGAGGGGGAAGTGGTATTTTATCATGCTTCACCTCCCCCACGGCACTTTTTTCACGGCGCGACGCTGCTATGTCATCTCCTATGTCTCTGGATTACTCTATAATGATTTCAGGGGTCTTACCTGAACCAAAAACTTTAAAATAATTTCAATAACAATTGTCTATGTTTTTTGTTTTGCATATAATGTTAAGTAAGGGCTTTGGGGTTTCAAAATGCTTCTTCTCCTACAGTTTCTGACCTACAGTGATGATTTTGGTATCATTGGATGCGGAAAAACAAGGGCTTTTCAAAAATTTAAATTGTGTTTCATAATAAATTTATGTTCAAAAGTTATGACGTCATAATTTCTCTATTTTTCGATGACTGAGTTTGTTTTCGAACTTTTTGAATTTTTTTAAATTGGAAAATTGGGGTAAACCATTTGAATTTTGAGAATATCCACGTCTTACCGCATCCAACGATACCAAAATCATAGCTGTAGCTCAAAAACCGTCGAACAAGAAGCATTTTGAACCCCCCCCCCCCTTAAAATATGGTTTTCTTTGATTTCCCGTTTTCTTTTCAGGAAAATCGCACTTTTACACGATGGATAATCGATTCTCAATTGTATTTTCTATCAGTATACCAAATTTCATTGCTCTAGGTTCAATAATAGAGTAAAAGATCCGTTGGGGGACGATGTCCTTAAGGGAACCATGCCGGTGAGTCGGCCAAAATTTTATTTTCCATCCGTAGATTTTTTCTATCGGACTTACGTCTATCAAAATTTTCAGACTACTAGATCTCTATATTCCCAACAACTTTTCTTCCACAAGTTTTTTTGCATTAGGACATAGAAAATGAGTTATTCATGATAAATAAAAAAAATATATATATAACATTCGTTATAATGGGGCCGAAATTTAGAAAGCTAGAGCAATGCGGTTTGTTGCATGCGAAAGTACAACGTATGCTCCAAAAATGCTGTTTACCGGTTTTCGAATTTGAATTCATTTTGAATTTATAGAATTTTTTTGAAAAAGCTAAACTCAGAGTTTTAAATTTAGGGTAAAAAGTCTACGGAAAAAATTTCACGTAAAAATTTTCGAAAATCAACTAGACAGCAATTGTAGATTACACCTGTGACTTCCAAATGCAGCAAACCACATTACTCTAGCTGTGTAGACTTCGGTCCCATTATAACGAATGTATTGAAAATCGTGATTGTTCAATATCGACGATTTAAGAAAAAAATGCTTCTCGTCCTACAGTTTTTGAGCTTCAGTGATGATTTTGGTATCATTGGATGCAGAAAAACAAGGGCTTCACAATGTGTCAGGAATTTTTTCAAAATTCATTCTTGTTTCAAAGTTATGACGTCATAAATTTGAATTTTCTTGAGAATATTTTGATTTTTTAAAATTTTTGTATTGGACATTTGAGGAAAAGCATTCAAGTTTTTGGAATGTCCACGTTATTCTGCATCCAATGATACCAAAATCATTACTGTAGCTCAATAACTATCAGAGAAGAAGCATTTAGAGCCCCCCCCCCCCAAATGTCGTTTTCCATGATTTCCCATTTTCTTTTCAAGAAAATCGCATTTTGTCATGAATGATAAATGATTCTAAATTGCATTTCCTATCAGTATACCAAATTTCATTGCTCTAAATTCAATAATAAAAAAAATATTCGGACGGGGGATGCTTACCTTGAGGAATATGAATGATGAAATATATATAAAAAAAATGAAATTAACTTGAAAATTTGAGAATTTTTTTTGAATGTCCACGTTATTCTGCATCCATTGATACCAAAGTCATCACTGTAGCTCAAAAACTGTAGGAGGAGAAGCATTTAGAAAACCCCCCAAAAATGTCGTTTTCTATGATTTCCCATTTTCTTTTCAAGAAAATCGCATTTTCTCATGAATGATGAATGGTTCTAAATTCCATTTCCTATCAGTATACCAAATTTCAGTGCTCTAGGTTCAAAAATGAAAAAAAGGTCCGTATTGGGGATGCTCTCCCCCTCCCGGGGGGGACGCTAGCTCTGGGATACGTTCCTGATATTTTCACAGACATTCGGGGACATATCTCAAACTCATTTAAAGCAATAACAAAAAATCGGGAGAGGACTGCAGATGCCCCCAACATGGTTCCCTTAACAGTATATTCGATAACGAATTAAGAGTAGACTGAAAATCGGCGATATTACCCATGGCAAATAACATTATAAGGACCAGACATGTAGAAGGCAGGATTTGACTTGGTGATCTTACACAACTATACCATTTACAAGTTGATTTGCTCCAAATGAATTTTGATTTGCTCCTCGTTAAAATATAATTGCTCCAAGTGAATTTTGATTTGCTCCTCGTGAAAATAGAATTGCTCCAAGTGAATTTTGATTTGCTCCTCGTGAAAATAGAATTGCTCCAAGTGAATTTTGATTTGCTCCTCGTGAAAATAGAATTGCTCCAAGTGAATTTTAATTTGCTCCTGGAGAAAATAAAATTTCTCCAAGTGAAATTTGATTTGATCCTAATGAAAATAGAATTGCTCCAAGTGAAATTTGATTTGCTCTTTTTCAATTTTAAATCATTACATAAGTATTTTACTGGCTTTATAATGTTATTTGAAAGAATCTTAGCGAAATTTATTTTTTCTTTGTAAAGTAATTTTATTCCTATAATGCGTACAAAGATACAGAGTTTTTGCTGAGTATAATTTACAAAAAAAAACAGAATATAATTTTCGTTGTATGAACCATTACTCATTATCAAACCATTAGACAGAGGAGTCGTACCTCAGACACTTTGATCAAAGAAGCATCACAGAGATACCGCCACGTTGCACACTGCTGCACATCACGTCGCACTTTGTGTAGACATGCTAACGTCATCAGCAATAAGTGTCCACCTCAACTCCAAACATCTTCATCTGTCAGAAACCAAAACCTTCTATATATATAGATGAAGTATAATAAAACAAGTGCGTGAGACTGACAGAGAATAATAGAAGCTTTCAATAATGAAGAGGACTATAAGAAAGTTGCAAACGCACTTGGAATATATGTTAAGATTGCATACAGGTGGATGTAAAATAAGCAAGTCATATCTAAGAAGAAAGGAACAAATAACATAAGAAATGTCCCGAAATATTGAGGACACTGACAACAGCCATAGAAGAAAATGCTTCGATTACTCTCTCACAACTTCGCAG
Organism: Morinoia aosen; assembly: GCA_030386875.1. Classification (NCBI taxonomy): domain Eukaryota; kingdom Metazoa; phylum Arthropoda; class Malacostraca; order Amphipoda; family Talitridae; genus Morinoia; species Morinoia aosen. The sequence goes on from CM059559.1 coordinate 29,851,183, forward strand.
AAAAGTACAACAAGATCATGAGGTTGATCAAAGAGATCTTATAGAAATATGTCCCCTCAGGGGGATACAGCTATTGTATCTATGGGAATTAGCGCTCTCATGGGAACCATGTGAGGGCCCGAGCCAAAAGTTAGGTAGGCTTCCTTTTTGTTGTAATAAAATAGTTTTTTGTTTTGTTACGGACCATCTTTTTCGGTTCACTGCTGTCCTGTTTTTCAGCACCTAATACTTTCTTCTTCAACTTTTTTCTTGTTTCATGAACTTCTTTCCTAGCTTACTGTTTCCGTGCACCTTGTGCATAGGTTCCGCGTTCCCTCAACTCCATACTAAATGGTGCCTTCCTCTTTCCTCTCTTAGAACATCTTTGCCGTGGTTAAGGGCGGACAAAACTTTCTTATATAATAATAAAAATACTAATAATAATAATAAAAAAATGTAAATATGTTAATGAGGAAATAATTATCAAAACTTGTGCAAGCGTTGTAATATATGCTGTACATTTCATTTTGTGATGTTAAGTTATGACGTTTCAGCAGTATTATTCTTTCGATGACATTATAGTGTACTTCTTCATCAAAATGCATTTACACTAAAATGCACGAGTTATCAGAAAAATATATATATGTTATTTTTTCATTTTCAAACGCTTTCTATCAATTTATTGTCCAATTCCGCTATGGATTGCGACCTAAACATGTTTAATGAGGATAATAATAATAATGGTTTAGTTGATAGGGTGTCATCTACCGGATGATCGTCAGTAGGAAATAACCCTTGGGTAATTGCCTATAGGGTTCCTTTGCTTATATGCCTTTTACTGATAAGGTAACTAATTAAAGAAGTAATCAATGAATTAGGATTTTTGCAAAATTGATTGAAAGGTAAATAATTATTAATTAACACTAAATAAAATTTAAATATTTACTAATTAATATTAATTAACCATGAGAGCACAGATTTTGGCAATCAAGAAAGGTTCAGACCAAGGTTCAACCCTGTGGTTAGGGTAATATATATATTAGGGTAATATATATATAGTATTTTATATATTTTAAATGCTCAAGCTGAAAAAAATATTACGTAATTTTGGTATAGTAACTATAACAAACTAAAAATTACTTATGTCGATAACAATTTGCCAAAGAGCAAATAAAATTTCACTTGGAGCAATTCTATTTTCACGAAGAACAAATCAAATTTCACTTGGAGCAATTCTATTTTCACGAGGAGCAAATCAAAATTCACTTAGAGCAATTCTATTTTCACGAGGAGCAAATCAAAATTCATTTGAAGCAAATCAACTTGTAAATGGTATAGTATTCTGATAAGAAGTGAGACTCAAGATTTCTTTGGAATACCTTGTAAGAATTACTTCCACGGATCTCCGCAGGTATTGAGTTCCAAGTCTTAGTTCCAACGAATAGGATACTGTGTTGCGACCGGGCCTTTGAATAATAAGGAAGCATTAAATGGTCGTGATGACCAGTCTGCGCAGTTAATTTTTGTTTTAGGCTAAGGCTATTGCCGCCATCATTAGTTAATCTTTGTAAATGAAATTGGAGATGGAGATTTTGTAGGGATCCGAGAATTTAAAAGTATTTGTAAATTTTTGAATGAATCATTTGTGTGAGCATTATATTCTAGGTTTTTTACCGCTCTGATGGCTCTTTTTTGCAGAGTAAAAAATTATATTGGTTTTATTTTTATCAGTTCCATGCCATGCTTCTATTCCGTATTGCAAGTATGGTGAAATGAGCGTTCGATAGAGCATTTGCAGAGCTGTTTCAGGCAGGAAATTTGTAACTTGATTTAGGATTCCGATGGATTTTGATAATTTAGAACTAATATGAGCGATGTGCTCTTTGAAGGTCAGATGTTAATCTATTATGATGCACAGAAATTTACATGAGTTGGTTTCTTCGATTTCACCTTCGCCAATTTTAATGCGTGGGAGAGATATATTTTTCTTGTATGAGAATGTAATATAATTTGTTTTATCGATATTAAGGCATATTTTATTAGCTTTAAGCCACAATGAAACCTTGTGGAGTTCATTATTTATACTCTCAGCAATCATAGTGGGATTTTGGTTCGGAAGGACCGCAGAAAGCGTACTGTCATCGGCAAATAGTATGAATTTGAAAAATGATGTAGATTTAATGACATAAAATTAGAAATAGGAGAGGCCCAAGAACAGATCACTGTGGAATTCCATGGCTCGATAAAACAAATTATATTACATTCTCATACAAGAAAAATATATCTTTCCCACGCCTTAAAATTGGCGAAGGTGAAATCGAAGAAACCAACTCATGTAAATTTCTTTGCATCATAATAGATTAACATCTGACCTTCTAAGAGCACATCGCTCATATTAGTTCTAAATTATCAAAATCCATTGGAATCCTAAATCAAGTTACAAATTTCCTGCCTGAAACAGCTCTGCAAATGCTCTATCGAACGCTCATTTCACCATACTTGCAATACGGAATAGAAGCATAGAAGTACGACTTTGCGCCGTTAATGACAACGTATTGCTTCCGATTTGTTAGGTATGATCTGAACCAATCATTGGCAACCCCACGAATGCCATAACAGTGTAGTTTCGAGAGTAATATTCTATGGTCCACACAATCGAATGCTTTAGAAAAGTCAAGAAATACAGAGAAGACAGGCTTTCCGTTATTTATTTTAGAATAAAGGAATTGTAAATGATTTAATATCGCCTGTGTTGTTGATTTTTAACAGCGAAAGCCGTATTATTTTTCATAGAGAAATGATTTTTGTTCAAAATATGAGTACACTTTTTTATACGCAATTTTTTCGAATACCTTGCTAATAATTGGTAACACGGAGATGGGTTGATAATTGTTTACACAGGTTTTTTCACCATTTTCAAAGATAGGGGTTACTCTAGCAACTTTGAGGGAGTTCGGGAAAGTGCCTAATAAGAGAGACTGGATAATAATATTGGATATCAGCGGGGCTACAATATCAGCAATAATTTTAAGTACTTTAGTCGGAGACGTTTGTAACCCACTCGATTGATTTTTCATGTTGTTTATGCACGCAGCACTGTAAAAAACTGCAAAAATACACACAAAAACAGACGAATTACCTGTCAAAAAGACACAAATTGTTACTTCTAGTCCTTTTTTTGAATATCATCTGTTAAATCAACAAATTCATCGGTAATTCGTTTTGCATACCGGAAAATTTTGCTTCTTTCCGTTGTTCTCACGCGTGAAATAAAATTAACGGGAGTAAATTGAATTCTTCGTTGTTGTAACGGAATCTTGGAAGTTGTCTGTTGATCCAACGGCTTTTTTAACATTTAGGAGTAGTTTTCACGGACAAACTGAATATTACAGATTCGACTGACTCCTCAGGGGATTATACGGAATTCGATTAAATTTCCATTGTTTCAATGGTTCGCAACAGTAAAAACATGAAAAAATATGTCACAATTGTTGTTAATGTTGCAGTATGTCTTGTATGACTCTTGTCGTTTTACTTTTTGTTCAACCAACACATTACCGATTTACGTTTGCCATGTATGAGATAAAAAAATGATAATTCTTGCGGAACAGCGTCATTTAAAAAAATTAATTATTCACCCAGAATAGTATTTGCAATATTAGCGCTGCATAAAGAGATTTAAGTTGCAAATACATCAATTTGCCAACTAGAAATATATGATGGCCATGGCAGAAAGCGGAACGCTAATAAAAGGCCTGTGTAAATTTATTCAGAAAATGTGTCCATTCTCTCTCATTTACGAAACAGACAACGCAGCGTAAAGATGGTATACAATAAGACGTATTCTTCCCCAAAATTGGATAGCCCGTATATAAGTTTGCAAAAAACCGTACTTAAACGTGTATATTCTCATTCTCTATGGATGTAAGGAACATATTGCAATTAGGGGCTTGTGCGTTTATACGTACATACATATATTGTTCATTCACTTGTGTGTGTAAATATGCGTAAGTACATACGCGTAAACCTACATACGAATAAGTGAAAAATACTATAAAAGTGTTCATTGAAATCTATATGAATTTGCAAATAAGCCAGTGTCAGGGAGGAAGTTCATTTTTTTGATTCACACATGAACTGTGCTCTGTGAAAAGAAAAACAGGATAACATGCAGCGTTTTTATTCCCATTTTTATATTTATTGATACATGACACAGTCTAATAATGCATGGCATACAGTAATGGTAACACATACTGTATTATCTAACAGGTTAAAGCCTTATTTAAATTTACGTTAATAAAAGTTTCAATGTTGTTAAAGTGAAATGAAGCACGACCCGTTTTCATAACCTGATATATACATAAAGAAGTTATGTTAATCATTTGTAAGTGATCAACGGACAAATTCGATCACACGACTTTATTCACAATCAACGCATATATACTTTAGGGCAGGGGTTCTAAAACTTTTCTGCTGTGACTGAAACTGGAACAGGTAGTGAATGGAACTGCCCTAACCTATACTTTATTGCTTCATAATTTCGTGCTTCACTAAAATAATCTTTTATTTGAGAAGCTATGGTTTCTCGTTAACAATATACCAAATAATATAGAGCTATGATACATAGCTTTATATAGAGCACACTTATTGAGGTTATTTTTTTATAAATTTTTAAATTTCTCTACTTCTTCGGAAAAGAATAAAAGGATAAAGAAAAATGAAGCTGTTTATGAAATGAAAGACACGCAATCGTTTCCGTTTCGAATTTATTTGTGGTAATAAATTCCATTATAAACGAATGATTTTATATGTGAAAATGAATGTGAGAAAATGCTTATCAACCTTATTTGAGTCGTTTATGCTCTCTAAAATGCTAGAAATATCTTCAATTTGTGTCCAGTCATGCGTCAACTAGAATATATTTTCAACAATGGAAAGGACTCGCTATGCCGGGGCCACACTAGCCTAAAGGCCTGTTGACACGTACAGTGGGCAAGCGCTTCACCAGGAAAGAGAGGCTTAAACCACGCCCATTTTCTCTCGTTTCAGACTGAATGGAGCACAAGACAAGAGTGTCTCTAGGTTTGGTCTTCGTCCAGTTCGTCGAGCTATCCAATGCTTGCCAGTGCCATTTGAGATGCTGAACGTGTAGGGTGTGTCGTCTCTGCTCCATGCCTACACGTTCTCTTGGAAAAGTGGCGTTTAGCTGCCAAAAAAGGACTTTTTTAAGCCAACGCTTCGCCCACATTTTCCTCATTCGTTTATATTTCTTCTTTATAGCCGCGACAACTGGTAGAGATTGAAAGCGCCATTGCCTGTCTTAGAGCCACCTTCGTACGTTCTCTCTACCGCTGCTAGGAGCCGACTGAGGAGTTTACTTGGAGCAGTCTGCACCTCTGCCATGGTCCGTGTGGACACGCTGACTCGAACAAGTACTATACTGGGCTCGTGATGAAGCGCTCGCCCACTGGCCGTGTCAACAGGCCTTAACGTTCGTTAGTCAAATGAACTTCGTACGTCAAATGAACTCTGGAAGGCCCGTTCGCTCACCATTTGATGAATGGATGTTCGTCATTTCGTGAAATGTCTTCGGAGGTTTTCAGTAACCAAATGAACTACGAAGAACAAAGATGGCGGACAGTGTTGACAAGTTTCGCAGCTGTTATGTTGACTTTAAATGATGATGGTGGCCAATTTTGGCTATAGATATATGTAAGCTATGGTTTTCAGCTGTTTTCGTGGCGGTATCAAACTTTAAAGCAATGAAATTCAGTGCTAGGTCTTGCAGTTTAGTGAAAAAGCAAATAGCCTGTTACCAATAAAATTAAACATTCATTTCCAAACATGTCGACATGGTTTACATGGATGATTATGTGGTAAGTCAAAAACTGTTGGTTTTTTAATTTGTTAGCATTGCTCATGAATGCTATTCACAAAAAGATGTGTCAAAGAACTTGTTTTGCAGGCGTTTTTATTGTAGTTCCTTTCAGTTTATTAAAACTTATTTATTGTTTTTTAAATTATGAAAGTTTGAATATAATTGAATACAATTATATTTTATGTTGAAGTGTTAAGTTTTTTAACTAATGTGTTGTATGAAAAAAGATCTATCTAATTTTAATGATTTTTAATTTACAGATCCTAGACAACCAGAAGTTAGATATTGCTTAAAGCGTGCATTAATTATGTAGACCTTAAAAAAAAATCGTGACTAATAAACATTGAGAGTGTTCTCAAATTTTTTGGGACCACCAATCAGCATTTCACTTCTAAGTAAGTGTAATGGTGTGCAAGAATGCCTCAAGAGTTCATTTCTTTTTTTTGCATGTGTTAAAAGTGAGTTAATTATATAAATATTATAAATAAGCAGTTATTTTATTCAACAATGAAATAGGTCATTTTGAGAATGCAGGGTTTGAATTTCCAGATGGTTAATTTTATCTAGGCTTATTTAGTTGAAGTTAGCAACTATTGAAAAAAATAAAAATATTTATTTTGAATTAGATACTCTATTTTCAAATTTGAAGAGTAAACATTGGCTCAAATCAAAGAGGGATAGATAATGAGAAGAGCAATGTAATTGAAAATGCGGATGCTAGCTAAAAAATATCTCTGAAGTATTTTTGATTCATGTTGCACTTTTTCTTTAAGTAGAAGTTACAACTAACAATGACTTGATCAGGTTAAAAAAAATCCACTGTTTTTTGTGATTACCATAAGTCGTAGAATTCCCTTCAGGAATACTGCATAATCTTATGTTTCAGCAAATGGTGTTTGATATTTATTTTTAACTTTTAAGTTCTATACAATGAGCATGTTAATGTTGAACACAACAAAAATGAAAAGTAGGGCCATTAATACCTACCAGTGTAGATACACAAGCATTATTGACATTAGGTTATGAGTTTAGATAATATTTGTAATGGTATTGTTGTTCTGTGGTGTAAAGCAAGTGGTATAGATGTTAGTGAAGACCTATTTAAACTGCCAGTTATTTGTATCACATTAGATTCTGTAATTTTACTCTTAATTTTGAATTTGTTGTTTTAGCTATTGAATTGTAAATACTCTATTTGCATGGTGCTGATCATCTATGCTGAAATTGGTTTTCTCTATGTTGTTGTAATCTTAAATTTGTACCTTTTGCAATTGTGAAAATTAGTACAGATGTCTTATTGTCATTTTGCATATCAGTGGAATTTGGGCATTCATTTTTTTCTTGTTTTAAAGTATTTGGCATAAAAGTTAGGATTTTGAAAATAGGTGAGATTCTCTGCAAATTATTCTGAATGTACGCGAGAAGCTTGTGGAAAAGTGTGCACTTGTTTTACTGACAGTTTTAGAAGTGAAGTAAACATAGCCTGATATTATTTATTTCTTAACAAAGTGAACACCTTGTTAGGAGGGCAATTTCTAATTTAGATCATACAGTTGAGGTTTATGAAAACTTTCATTATAACATAGGTGAATCTCTGTAGTCATGTGTGACCCTCATGTGACATAAAGTTGAGGTTTTTATTGTTCTTCATTTGAGTTCTCAATGAAACTCATGGAAAACTTTTCCTTCATTAGCTAATAATTTTCATTATTGGATGAAAGTCAGTCCCAGATTGTATGACTGTGTACTATAAACATTATTGTAGCATTACCTAATGATATTTCTTTTAACATATAATTTTCAAACAATTCATTACAAATATATCTACTTCTTGTGTTGTTCCCTAACAAAACATGTTTATTTGCAATGAAGCTCATGTACTGGAGCTTACAAACATGTATTATGTACTTGAATTATCAAGGCTGTCACTAACACTATTGCAATAATTAATATTACCAGTAACTATGTACAGGACTATTATATCAATGGTGTAAGAATAATTCTAAATGATATGATTTTTTTCAGATCTTCTAAAGAAGAGGACATCCCTCCCACGCTTCTATTTGTTGCAGCTCCTCGCTTCTGAAAGGATGAAACCATCAGGGTCTGGAGCTGTGGAGAGCAAGCCTTGAATGCACACTAACCTTATGGCCTTTTTTTCGGATTGTGTGCGCCCAGACTGTAGCATGAGCAGCATGAATATTAATTCAAGTGATGATTTTGTTACCCACATTTCAAATGGAAGGCAAATTATCAAAGAACCCTGTACAGAGAGAATTTTTGAGTTGGTCGACAGATTGGTTTCAGGAAGAGCCTGACAATACCGTAGAGACTCAGTTAATGGGCACTTCAGCCAAAATTGATAACATCGTTCTTGTAAATAGTGGATCCAAGCCTCAAAATTGTGGCGCCTGCATCAAGCCTTCCCCGGCAACAGATACATGTACTGATGTCATGGGCAGTGGGAGATTTTGTAAGTGTTAAAAGGAGTTAGAAAGATGAGAGCATTTTGATTAAGTACGGTAGAGTTATTTCATGAGAAATTTACTAATGTTGAGAGCTCATTAGCATGAAAAAGGAGTGCTGGAAATGATAATTACATTACCAAACTTGCTGTGAACTTCTGCGGGGTAAATTGAATGACTTTGCGGGTGAAGAACAAATGAAATTCATGTCGAAACTTGTTAAACTCTGTTCTAAGAATTGACAATTGTTTGATGTCATTTACTGGCCTCTTTAATAATATTCATAAACTTTTCTATAAATTGCTTCATTGCCTGACTGTGGAATTGTTTCTTTCTTTCATTTCAATGTATGATAGGATCAATTATGTTATACCTTATGTGTTAAAGTAGCATATCTAGGGACAGTACAATACTATTCTATAACATGTTACGGACCATGCTATTATTTTTGCTCTTCTCTGACTTATTTTTCCACCCTAAATACTTTACCCTTAACCTTCATCTTACTTCATAAATCTCCTGATTTTCTGTTTCTTCATCACGAGAAAAAAACTATTGTATCTAAGGGAAGTAACGCTTCCAGGAGAAGAATGGTAGGGCACGATCGAGCTCGTTAAAATAGTGTTTCTGGTTTTGTTTCAGTGATCATGTTTTTTCGGCTCATTACCATCTTTTTCTTCAGCACCTACTACTTCCTTCTTGCATTTTTATCTTATTTTTATTTTCTTCCCGACTTTCTGTTTAAATGCGCATTATACCCTGTGTGGCAAGACACGTTTTACCATACAATGATGGCCTGTGTGAGACACACATTGGGCTTAGATTTCCAGTGTAAGTGTCCATACTCGATGGTCCCTTCACTATTCTTCTCTTGATCACGTCGTTGTCGTAACTGAGAAGGATTAAACTAACCTAAATAATTATAATAGTAACTAGTAATTATTGTTATTCACTGTTTCTATGCGCACGTAATCATCTGTAAGAACACTTTGCAAGAATGTTTCAATATGCTGTTGAGTTGTAATATAATTTAATCTAAGGTGACCAAAGAAACTATTCAATTTAACTAGTGAGTATGCGAACTATAGCTATGTACCATACCTGCAAGATGGTAGGGCATTCGAGTAAATCGATGGAACTATTTCATATAGTCGCAGATTTATAAGCTAGATATGAGTGTGGTGAAAACTGTTTAGTAACATTGGTTTATGTTTTTTGTTATTAAAAATCGGATTTTTTATACGTGTTGAAACTCGCACATGGATTTCGCCACAGTGCGTGATTGTAAAGTCAGATTATGGATGTTCCTGTAGTATCGCTGTTTTCTGGCGATATTAGGTTCGTATAGCAGGAAGCATTACTTCTATTCGCCTAGCCGCATACCAGGCAGGAACGACTGAAACTCTCCGCAGGACTTCTAGTAATGTACTGACTCAAAAAGGAACACACATGCCTTAAGACTAGAGTGCCCCCGGAAGTTAAACAAAGCCCTTCCGGTAAGTGCACCACACGGCGGCATGCATCGGCTGCGTTTATGACACTTCCGCCGGTGACTGCGATATCCCAAATCAAGCACGCTAAGGACATCCTGTGAGCTTGCCATGCGAGGCTCACAACAATGATCTTCCGGGACTCGTAAACCTAGGCCTCCGGAACTCTCACTTACAAACCAGTGTCATACTATAACGATGCATATTTTAATTTATAACAATTTCCCTCCCTTTTTAGATGAATATATGACACAAGAAAGGAAGAACTCAGCAACCTATTCGCATAACAGGTTTAGTTAATCTACCTGATCTACGAGGTTCATTTTGCACAGGTGAGCTGCTAACAGGCTAAAAAGCAGGAGTCTCTGCTGCCCCACTCCCGGTAGATTCCAAACTACTGTGCAACAGCTGATTTGAATGTGTCTTCCAGATTACATTTAATGCTAATATTTGAACATGAAAAATATTAACAGCAACTTTACTAATAATAATTCCCTTCAACCACTTGGGACCATTTCTTAAATTCAGAGCAAGAACATGATCACCGACATCAAATTGGGTTACATACATAGGCTTAGACCTGGACACAGAAAATTTAGGATGAACTCTATCTTTGGAAGTAACAAATTTACGATTGTTCACCGCAACAGAGGAAGCAGTTTCTGTAACACTATGCGGAATACAATGCGATTGAAATAATGCTTTTGCTATACGGGATTTGAACGATTCGGAAGAAGAGAGTTTTTTCAACAAGTCTCAGCTTGACCATTGCTCGCTGGAGAGTAGGGCGGAGGTGTGAGGTGCTCAATGCCGTTGGAAATAAGAAAATCTTTAAAGTCTTGAGACGAAAAGTTAGAAGCATTGTCACTTACGAGCACATCACACAACCCGTTTCTGCTGAAAATCATTCTCAACGCATCGACAGTATCTGACACACTCGTGGATGGTACCACTACGCATTCAATATATTTAGATAATGCATCTACAGCAATGAAAACAATTTTATTCTCGAAGAAAAAGTGATCGACATGAATGCGTTCAAAAGGACGAGAAGAAGTGGGCCATTCTACATTTCTAGACGTAGGTTTTGCTCGATTTAATTGACATTGGGACAACATTTTACGATGTCTTCAATAGTTTTGTCCATTCCGGGAAACCAAATAACAGATCTGGCCAACGATTTCATGCCACAAATGCCAGGATGTCCATGATGAAATGTTTCAAGTACTAAACTACGCAATGACTTGGGAATAAAAACCCGTTCTTTATAAAGTATACAACCTTTCATGATGGTTATCTGAGGTAGCAGGTTCTTAAATTTAGACAAATCAGGATTAGGTTTAGGAGGCATGCCAAACTTTATGTATTGTTTAAGTTGGCATAGTTCGCTATCCATATCAGTGTGAGTTTTTATATTTTCACACCTGACAGGAGTTTTATTGAGAGTTCACAGCAAAAATCATTTCGTACTGTTCTAGCTCTTTTACAGTCGTGGGTAGTGGCAGCCTACTCAGTACTATCGCTATTTACGTTACATTTACCTTTCGAATAGTTGAAACATAATCAAACTGGGAAATTCTGAAAGCCCATCTTTGATTTCGAGCGGAACAGTTGAGAGGTACACCCATGTTAAGTGCAAAAAGTTTACAAAGTGGTTTTTGATCATTATGGATAATGAACTTAGCACCAAGTAGAAATTTTTTGAATTCCTCCACGCCAAAAACAACACTAAGGCTCTCTCTTTCAATGTTAGAGTAGTTTTGTTCTGCATTATTTAGAGATTTCGAAGCAAATTGAACCGGACACCAATCATGAGAAGGACTAACGCGTTGCATGAGTATGGCAGCAACTCCGTAACCCGAACTATCAGTTTCAAAAAGAGTTTCATGGTTGGGATCAAACAACTTTAGAGGTTTATGCGAACGAAAGATGTCTTTGATTTTCTGGATACTTCTATCCTGTTCTGGAGTCCACCGGAACTGTACATTTTTCTTAAGCAGCGAATACAGAGGATGCTTGACATTAGAAAGTTGGGTACAAAACGACTGTAGAAATTACACAATCCGATGAAAGCTTGCAACTGTTTGAGGTTTTTAGGAACAGGAGCATTGAGCATAGCTTCTACTTTCTCAGAGTTAGGGTGAACACCCTTGTTATCGAAAACGTAACCTAGATTAGACACACGATCAGTTAGAAAGGCACATTTAGACAGATTTAAGCGAATTCCAGCGTTTTTGAGGACAGACAGGACCATTGTCATGAACTTCCAAATGAGCATCATATGAAGAGGTCAAAATGAGGAGGTCATCCTGGAACACAATGATGTTATCGATGCCAGAAAGAGTCCTATGCATGAATGCTTGAAAAATGCCGGGGCTTGCACGTAAACCATAGGGTAAGTAATTGTACATAAATAGACCTTCAGAGGTGTTAATGGTCGTAACTTTCTTTGATTCTTCGTCCAACGGAATTTGCAAAAACGCGTTAGACAAATCAATTTTTGAGATAAACTTAGCGTCTCCGACTTGAGAAATGACATCATCAATAACAGGGAGTACAGATTGAACTGGATTCAGAAAATTATTAATGGAGGATGAAAAATCTCCACAGATTCTCACACTGCCGTCAGACTTTAGAACATTAAAGGTAGGAGATGCCCATTGGCTATCATACACTTTGGAAATTTTGCCCATACTCTGCAAGCGCTCCAGTTCGGTTTTGACAGAGTCTCTTAGTCTTACAGGAACTGGGCGTGCTTTACAAAATACAGGAACTGCATTAGGCAACACATCAAGATGAACTGTTTCACTAACGTTGAACTGTGAATCAGATGATAAATATGAATCATATTTCAACAAGAGATTTCTCGGCAAATTAAGACAATCCGTTTTATTTATGGAGTCGTATTCATCAGGAATGAGAACGTTTACGTTGAGTTTAGAACAAGTATCTCGGCCAAGTAAATTGACTCTATCATCTTCCACAATGAGAAACTTATGATCAAAACTGACATCTTTATAAGCGACAGTTACTGCAGCTTGACCAAGCAGGTTTACCGAGACACCACTGTACCCGAAAATTTTGCTGCATGTAGGATTTACAACGGCACCAACTTTGAGTGCATCTCTTTCACGTATAGTTGACGCGGCACTGCCGTTATCCAACAGGAATTCAACAGGTTTACCATTTAAGTTGCATGTAATCATAGTGGGCTCTTTAGTAACGGGAATTACAGAGGTGTTTACTCTAAAAAATTAGAATCATTCAAGGAATAATCAGAATATTCATGTACATGATTACCGTCACCACTTTCGTTCCTAGGTTTTTGTAGAAAAGCTTCGTTTTACTTCTGTAGAGGCACCCGTGAACTCTTCATTAACACGTCGTCTCTTCCGACGTTGCCACAGCAACCGCTTCTTCCCGGCTGCACTGTATAAGTGCGAGCTGCGTCAAATTCTCCTCGTGTAGGTCCCTTTCGTGTAGGCTTAGCAGGAGGCCGTGCTGCAGTCGTAGATTTGCCAACTTCAGAAATATGGCCTAATTTTTCACATGTGTAACATTTCAATTTCAAAGCATAGCAATTCTTTGCAAGATGCTTTTGCTTAGTTCCGCAGCGAATGCATATGTAGTTCGGCGGAAGTTTTTTTGTAGTGAAGATCGATGAAGATGAATCCTCACGAATAATATCTTGAGCGTCGGAGCTTAATTGTTCGATGAATTTTACGTGTTCAACACATTCGTTGAAGGACTTGCTATCGCACTTCTGTAGAACCGCGCTGAGAATCTGCGCTGAATGTAGCCCAGCTACGAAGGCATCTCTCTCTCAATAAACGATCACAACAGCAATTGCCATAATTGCATGAAGATGCTAAGTCATTTAACGTTTTACATAACTTTCTACGGATTCATTAGCACCTTAATGTCTATTTAGAAATATAACCGATGCACCAACAATGTATTTTTTTATTTTCAAATTGCTGTGTTAATTTTTCTTCAAGTTCCTCATGTCACGAGAAATTGTCCCTTCACCTCCTTGTTAACATTTCATTAACAGGAAGATTCGGCTCTCGGAATTGAGGAATGGCACACCTCCAAAGTATACATATGCAACACAAATTAATGAATAATAATCGGCAATTACAGTACATATACTAAAAAGAAAGGTACTCACCGGGGATCGCTGACCCACTTACGCAGCGCATTTTCTGGGCGCCCTCCGTGGTATTACGATGGATCGCTTCTAATATTGTGGGGCATGATACACAGGATGAACTATGCTTAACATTTATAATTCCCAGCTATACGTAATACAAACATTAATGAGCGCACACACAATGGATGGTGTTAGGAATAATGCTAATTAAGTAATGAAAGCAAATAGCATACGTCAAATGACTTACTTCACATAATTACACAGAAAATTGGCTGGCCAGCCTTTAACCGCAGATTGCTTATGCATCCAAACATAACACAAATAATGCCTACACTATCTCAGCGCTCCCAGCAGCCCAGTAGGCGAAGGTCACTTCAACCACAAAATTCATCCGCGACTCGCTTCAGTTCAAAGGCCTATCTTATGCACTTCAGAAAATGTCTAGTGATGACGTCATCTTGCTCATCCCGTTTCAGCATGTTCACACGTCGATTCCCTTCATTCGAGCTGATCAATCCTCAGACATATGACTGAATAACCGTCCCGCCTGTCAAAGATAAAATTTAACTTGTTACTTTTTAAGCGCATCAATGACTGAATGACAATGAATTATCGCAATATTTATCTCAACACTATCTTTACTCTTTCTTTTTTTTAAGAAATGCATCTCTTACCCTCCCTTCTAGTGTGGCATCTCCATGATCCATCAAATGACTCCCACGGTTTGTTATGTTTGATAAATTTCCCCTTAGTGAACGTGGTACCGGGAACACGTAAAATTTCCTCTCTGCAAGTGAAACGAGAAATGCATTAATTTCTGGATTACATTATAGCGTCAACTTTAGTGTAATTTTCAATATATCCAATAATCACTTTTCATTATATCTTTGAGCACGTTTGTTACAGCGAACACACCCGAGTTTTATCTTTATACTTCGCGTCGCGGCGTCGACTGTCGAACTGCCCTCCTGTTCATCACGATGTCTATCGTATATTTTGAGGGTTGTGCCCTTCCTCCTGTCCGACCAATCTGGTCCTTCTACTCGTGGACAGTGCCCGCCTACTGCTTCCCTGGTTATATGTTGGTTTCACTCTTTCCCACGCCCAGGCTCCTTCGAAACCGTTACTCCGTTCACCCTCGCAGCTCAAGGGTCGCGATTTATGTGCGTTGAGAAAGCGACTTTGTTTGCGAATGGGTAGGCATTTTTCGATCGTCTCAAGTTTCCCAAGGGCTCGCCCGACTGAAAAGTTGCTAACACAACAAAATAGTCCCCTCCAGAAACAACACACAATGTAAACAACCGTCGTACGAGCCATTAACTCTTATCGCTCCCCCTTAAACACACAGGCATAAAAGAAAACATACATGTTTAAGCGACATAAATACATTCATGTTGAAGCGACCCCTCTGTGCTGCTGGGACTTACTGAGATTTTTCAACACACAACTTTTTACGTGGGCACAAAATTTGTTACATTACACACAATTACAAGAATTTTCATTTTTATTTCGCAAAAATTTGATCATTCTGAACAGATTCTCGACAGACGGCCCTCCTAGAGTAAAAAAAAATTGGCCTGAAAAATTTTTTTTTGAATTAGCTTTCAGCTATTTATTGAATAATAAGTACTACAGTATGCAGCCAATATAAGACACACATGGTAAATTCTACTTAAGCACATTATCATCTAAACTTTGTTCCGCAGAAACAGGGTACCTTACAATTAACACTACAATCATTACTATCAGCCACAGCGTGATATATTGTGTCGTGTTCTTCTAACCGATGTATCTGTTTTTCGCGCCGAAGTAAAGTGCGTACTAAATACTTGAGTACTTAACCCTAATAACATTCACAAAATTTCACGGGCACCTTTCCCACTCCTCAGACATCCTAAAGTATCGATGATTTTACATTCCGTAGATTTCAATTCCCGCTTGTATATTCTGTTGTCCAAGTCCTTGACGCTGCTGTTGACTATTCGATGTTGACTCCTTTGGTATCGTTGACGAATTTGCTCTCTTTCCATGCTTCTCTTCTGGCATGTCAATAGCTTCACACACGCGTTGAAGATGGGTACTTAATTTCAGGAGGAAGTATTGCGAGCCCAATATCCAGACTCGTATAAAATTTCTATACACCACACTACTACACGATTGCGTTCTGTAAGATGGATCATTATTACGATTCAGATTACCACCAAATCATGTTAAGTGCAATGTTTCACACATATTTTTATAACGTTCATTCAACTCAACTTTTAATCGGCAGATTACTCCTGAATGCCTATTCGTTGATCAGACGAATTGGCAGATCAGGAACTTATGTTGATCTGTCGAAGAATAGAGTAGAAGCGTCGATAAATTTCGTTCAATATGGTCTCCCCTCGCGATAGGGTTCCGAATTCCACGAAGTAATGCTGAAGTATTCCGAGGCACAACCCTGCGTAGTGCACGCTGGTATCCTGAAGAATTCCTCTCAGTATTCCTTGACGTCGACGTGGAATCTAATAGACACGAAATAATATTTTATTTTCTCCGAGTGAACATTCTTATTTATGCGAGAATTTCGTGGGTTAATATTCTTTGAAGATCGTACGTATCATTCAAAGGCTATCCGACGTAATCTCTTTTAAATTTTATTTCACGTATAAATAGAGATGCCTAAAAGTGCGGCTTCAATATTCCAAAGTGATAATTTGCCTAGTCAAAATTCACAGGAAACTTGCATTCGAATTTCAGGAATGCCTTACCAGGCATAAATGTTACGACGCAAACTCCACATTATTCAAGTCAGTTACAACACTCAACAATGCAAAGTACTGTCACTGTTTCATAAGAGTGCCCATTTTTATAAAAGCATTTTTTGAACGCTATTACAGTTTGGCACCCTAGAATAAATAATCTGCATTATTTTCACTCCTTCTTCCGTCCTCACGCTGTTGCTGCGTCGTTCTGTGGTGCTTTCCACTTCGAAGCATGAGTGCTAATTAGTCGAGAACTCCTTCCTGCTCTAGCTTGTTAGTGGCCAGTTGGCTCAGCTACAGCTCAACCACAAGCGGCTCCGAGGTAATTACTTGTGCGTCCGGCGTCCTTCTTAAGCATGATGTGAAATTTCCAGCTATACATTCGTCTTTGTCGCCTCTCACTGCAACGCTTGAATTTGGGCAATCCTTTTAAACATCTCCAATGCAGGTGCAATGTGTCCCCCATGTCGTGTTGTTGTTCTATCTTCTTCGTTCTTGTAAAATAATTGCTTGTGCTCCACCTGAGTTTCCTTGGTTTTGCTGCTTATATGAGCCGCATTCGTGTTATGCAATGTTCTGGCCTGGTTTTGTTGAAGTACTTACTACGCTATTCTACCGAGAAAATCAATTACTTAAGTCTGAAGAAAGGAACACACTATTGTCTACAGCAAGAAAGAATACGCTACTTTTAATATAATGCCAAGCATATTTTCCCCGTTACGAAAATGAACGGTCTAAAGGTATAGATAAAATCAGCAAGTCTGAGATGACCTCAGCCTAAGAACTTCTGATGAAACTTAATTAATTCGCTAGAGCTATTTCGTATGAAGCGCGTACGCTTCACAAGAAGCTGGCGAGAAATATAAGCATCCTACAAATGAAACAAAGTACTCCTCTTGAGAAACACACGAAGTTAACCTATTAAACGCTCAATTTTCTTTACTTAGCAAGAGAGAAAAATGAGAATTAAGCATAGTATAAGACTGGATCACTCAACAAGATTTTCGTCCAGACGAAATTTCTTGTGAGCAAAGAAAGTTGGAGTTACATAACCTAGAGCATATTCCTATTGAACGAAGCATCACACTCTAGTGAGTGAGATTAGATACCCTTAACAGCTAGAATAACACAATTCTACTAAATAACACATTTAGATTAAATCAATACAATGCTAAAAAAAACTCACTCCTACGCAAGAGTTTTTCTAAAATTAAACACACAAGAACACATCCCGCAAAGTCAAGGTGATGCATGATTTCGGTCCTCTGCAGTTCGTTTCTAGTTGTCGGTTCACCTACACCTAGAACGTAGATTGTAGCTCCGTCGCTCTTTTAACGCAGCCCTCTCGTTTGCGTGGTTTTCTGTCCTCAGGTCTTCCTCTACACTTTCGACTGTTTCATATCCGTTTCCATTCCCTGGTTCAGCTGCGACGTCCGACGTGCCGGGAAAGGCCTCGCCCCGTAGGTAAGCAACTTTCAATCTATCCAAGTGAACCCTCTCTTGTCGGTTACTATATAGTGCTTTAATGGTCGCATTTGTGGCATTCCTTTTAAGGACACGAAAGGGGCCTACCCAGTCGGTAGGCCACGCGCTTGCAGCTTCGGCCTTTCCTGTCGGATTGTATAATAAAACAATATTTCCGCTCTCCACCTGGTTGTTTTTCACACCTCTTTCCTTCATTTGCACCGACTTGTCGTGTGACGCCTTGGACTTGGCCTTCACCACTTTGAACGCATTGTGAAGTCGGGCGCTCACCTCTGCACTGTAGTTGTCCCCAAGAGAATAATCCATGCGAGGTGTTTTCAGCCAGTCCACAACAGGAATTTCAGCGTCCCTACCAAAAAATAAGTAATACGGAATTTCTTCAATTACACTTTGGTAGCTGATGTTCAGTGCCAGGCACGTCCAAGGAAGTGCATCAGGCGACGAAGATTGATCGTTGGCGGCAAGGTGTGATAAAACAGTCTTGATATTCTGATTTTGCCGTTCGGTCATTCCGTTTGATTGGGGATGATATGCTGAAGTGTTGTAGTATTTTATTTTCAATTTTTCACACACATTTCTGAATAAAGCTGACGTGAACTCGGTGCCCCTGTCTGAGATGAGCGTCTTCGCTGGGCCGTACGTAGTAACGAACTTAGTCAACGCTTTCGTTACTTCCTCAGTCGTCTTGCTTCTGAGCGGAAACGCTGTAACATATCTACTAAAGTGATCGACCACTGTTAGGATGTATTTGTGGCCCTCATTCGAGACTGGCATTTCAATTAAATCAACACCTATTCTGTCCAGAGGCTTGTCAATTGCAGGGAATGAACCCATGCTAACACAAATGCGATTGTTGATCTTACGTTTCTGACATTGCATGCACGAATTGACGTACTTGTTAACGTCACGCGCCATGTTAATCCAGTACCCGAACTCCATGAGTTTCTTCCACGTTTTAGCACGACCTTGGTGTGCACCAATTGTGCTATCATGCGCTAACGTTATTGCTGCTTCTCTCAGAGCGTCTGGCACCACGATCAAGTGCCTTGTTCTGTTAGGCTTTCGTTGCGTTTTTCGGAAATACAATATGCCTCCGTCAGTGTAGATTTCGGATTTCAGAGCGAGACTTGGTGCGTCCCCTGATTTGTCACCTTCAAGATACCTCAGCACTGGCCCCCAAACAGGATCCTTCAATTGCTCTGCTCTCACGTTTTCTTTCTGCAAACTACTTTCCGCCTCTTGTACCTTGGGCGCTTCATCTATCATCGTCGTGACGAACACTGCTTTAGGTGCTTCGTCATCTGGATTTTCTTCTCCGTAGTCGTTCGCAATATTTCTCGACAATGCTTCGGGCACCACGTTCTGAGCTCCTGGCTGATAAATCACCTCAAAATCATATTGAGAGAGTGTTAGGGCCCATCTCATAATTCTGTTGTTCTTGGTGTTTTTACCTTTGAACAAATACTTGAGAGCCGTGTGATCAGTAATTACAACAAATTTATTACCGTACAGGTAAGGTGAAAAGTGATTTACAGCCGCTACTACTGCTAATCCTTCACGTTCAGTGATTGAATAACGTTTTTCAGCATCATTGAATCTTTTGCTGAAGTATCCAATCGGTTGTTCCTTACCATTACATTTCTGTGCAAGGACCGCGCCAGAGCCCTCATTTGAGGCATCACAGCTCAAGTAATACGTGGCATTTAGAGAAGGCTTCTTCAGAACTGGAGCTTCTATCATGAGCTGCTTAAGTTTGCAGAAGGCTTGTTCGTGTTCTTCCTCCCACTTGAACCTTGCCCCTTTTTTAGTCAGCGCATTAAGGGGTGCAGCTGTTGTAGCGAAATGCGGAATGAACCGCCGGTAGAAGTTCAGCGCTGCCACGAAGGAGCGGACCTTGCGTGCGGTCGTCGGCCTAGGGTAATTCTGCATCGCATCCACGTTCTTGGGATCCGGAATGAGTCCCTCACGACTGATGTAACATCCTAGGTACTTCACTTGTTTTTGCGCAAATTTGCACTTGTCTAAGCCTATTTTTACTCCGGCACATTGAAACTCGTGCAACACTTCCCTTAAATTTTCTAGGTGACTCTCAAAAGTCATAGAGCTAACGCACACATCGTCCAAATAAATGGCGGCGAATTTTCCAAGTTGCCTTTTCAGAACATGACAAATTACTCTCTGGTACACTAATGTTGAGCACTTGAGTCCCATAGGTAGCCTAGAGAATTCGAAGTTGCCTTGTCGAGTCTGAAATGCCGTGTACTGCTTACTTTCTTCATCCAGCTCAATTTGATGGAAGGCTGATTTTGCATCGACAATGGAATAGTATTCTTTGCCAGCCACCTCCTCCAGTGTCCCTATGATGTTGGGAATTGGATAATGTTCGTTTATTACCCGCATGTTTACAGCTCGCAAATCAAGGCAAATTCTGTGTCCCCCACCAGGCTTCTTTACGAGTACGAGGGGATTCTTCCAAGCACTTGTGCTCTCTTGCACAACTCCACTTTCAATCATCTCCGAGACCTTCTTATCAATAATTTCTTGGCTGGTGTACGGAATACGCCATCCTTTCGTTTGAATTGGCCTGTAATCACTCAGCAAAATTTTGTACATCACTCCTTTCACGTGTCCAATATCCATCTCGTCTGCACTAATTGTCTTGTGATATTCCTTCAGCAGGTTTCTGACTTGTCCTTGTTTTTCAGCATCCAAGTGACTGAGATCAAGCTCATCAATTTGCTGAAAGCGTTTCTCTCTGCGGCGATTTTCTGCTTCGCTATTTTCCGCATTGTTTTCTTCTGCAGTTGCATCTTCATTCGAGATTTCGTGGCATGTTGCAATTATTGCTCCTTCAGTCAGAGCGATGTCTTCGGCAAAAGGGTTAAGTACAGGCATCAAAACATACCCGTTTTGTACCTTTGCAGCGGTGGCTCCGACGTAAGGCGCCCACTTAATTCTAGGCTCTAAAATTACTTCCTTCCCATCAAACTTGCCATCTGTTCGGCACTTAACCATGGTTTGCGCGCGAGGCTTCACTGTGATATCCTCAGCCAGAGTGACTGATCATTCTTCCCGCGTTACACACAGAATTTTCGGAGAAGCGTGTCCTGGTGCTGAAAACATGTTCACGTGAGTGCCAAAGAATGATGCCCTACATTTTCCGAAGTCTAGCTTTGCGTTGACTTTGTTCATTACTTCCACTCCTATTAGCAGGTCTCCTGGGAATGCATTTTCCCGCACAACAAAACATCTCTGAACAATTTTCTGACCGTTAACTTTGATTGGCACATTAATCTTTCCCAGCACCGGTACGGGTTCCTCTCCAATCGTTTTTAATGCAGTCGATGTTCCTTTCACACTAGCATTTTTAATCCCCGCAACCACACGCTCTTTTACCAAGCATATATTTGCTCCGGTATCAAGAAGTGCGGTAACAGGTGTACTATTCACTTGGAGTATAACGATGGGATTTATTAGTGGAGCTAACGGTCTCCTATTCCGTTTTTTGGCTGTCCTGCAAACTGTTGCACTCTGCAATTAGCTCTTAGGTGCCCAAATTTCCCACAGTTGACGCACGGCGGTGGCACCGCTTTATACTGTGCCAAGTCCATTGCAGGTGCAGGTGTTACTTCCGGTTGCGGCTGTGGTTCTCTTGCGTGGTAAATTTGGTGCTGATGACTCCTAAGTCTGCCTTTTTCGCTCCAGTGGGGTGCTTCAAAATTTCCTCTTCGATGATAAGGAGAGTGTCGTATCTGTCTGTTCCTTTCTCTCCAGGGTGGCACTTCATGGCGGTAGCCTCTTGGCCGTTGTGGTGAATACCGCATCGTGTGGTCGACACGTGCAGTCTCATGCTGTGGCCTCCTCTCGCTTCGCTGCGCTCTTTCTCTCTCCGGTTCCCTCTTCTCTGTCGTTTCCCTTGGTACTGGTACTATCCGTCGATTTTCCACCTCGATTGCCATGTCCCTCAATTCTTGTACTGTCGTAGGTCGCGCATCACTTCGAAAGGGTCTTGTGATGTTCTCCCTTAATCCGAGCCACATCAAATCTACAAGGACTCGTTCCGGATGTTCTAGATAATTCTCGTTGTACAGCCTTTCCATGCGCGTCAGGTACTCTGAAACTCCTTCTCGGCTTGTTTGCTTCTTGGTCACTATTTCAAACAGCGCTTGAGTCGGATGTTCTACTTGGTCTGCGTAGGAGCGCAGCCATCTTTCTGCTTCTCGTAGGTTCGTTAGTGTACCAATTATTTTATTGCATTCCTTTGCCTCTTGTGGACCTAGGCATAGGAAGAAGGCATTCACCTGCTCGCTGTTATTCAGATTGCCAGTTAAAAACTTCAACCTTGCCATATGTTCCCCTACATCGTCGCCCCTCCTGAATTTGGCCCCTATGGCTCCCACGCAACTCGTTACCACGGGCATGTTTACTGCTTCCTCTTCGGGCTGGGGTGGCGTTGCTGGCGCATTTCTGCGGTCGTTGTTCCTTCTCCCGCGCGAAGGCATAGTGTCGATCTTCTCCAATTCACTTTCTCCAAAAACTCAAAATTTTGCGATCACTCAAATGTTTTCCACACCTACTCACTGTAAAACTTTTACTGAAACTTTGAAATTAATCGAGTGAACACACCAGAATTTTCTCACCAAAACTTATCACTTTTATAAACACATTCGCTTTCTTTATCTATATGGCAGTGTGCTTGCTGGCTTCTCACACCGGAACACAGAAAATCATCACTACGAGACATGTACCTCTACTGAATTTCTGTATGTTTTGCACATGAAATAACAAACGCAAAAAAATACAATGTAACTGTCATACTACACTCACAAAGTATTACAAAGCGATCGTGTTGATCTCACCAAATTGAGATGTCACGAGAAATTGTCCCTTCACCTCCTTGTTAACATTTCATTAACAGGAAGATTCGGCTCTCGGAATTGAGGAATGGCACACCTCCAAAGTATACATATGCAACACAAATTAATGAATAATAATCGGCAATTACAGTACATATACTAAAAAGAAAGGTACTCACCGGGGATCGCTGACCCACTTTCGCAGCGCATTTTCTGGGCGCCCTCCGTGGTATTAAGATGGATCGCTTCTAATATTGTGGGGCATGATACACAGGATGAACTATGCTTAACATTTATAATTCCCAGCTGCACGTAATACAAACATTAATGAGCGCACACACAATGGATGGTGTTAGGAATAATGCTAATTAAGTAATGAAAGCAAATAGCATACGTCAAATGACTTACTTCAGATAATTACACAGAAAATTGGCTGGCCAGCCTTTAACCGCAGATTGCTTATGCATCCAAACATAACACAAATAAAGCCTACAATATCTCAGCGCTCCCAGCAGCCCAGTAGGCGAAGGCACTTCAACCACAAAATTCATCCGCGACTCGCTTCAGTTCAAAGGCCTATCTTATACACTTCAGAAAATGTCTAGTGATGACGTCATCTTGCTCATCCCGTTTCAGCATGTTCACACGTCGATTCCCTTCATTCGAGCTGATCAATCCTCAGACATATGACTGAATAACCGTCCCGCCTGTCAAAGATAAAATTTAACTTGAATTTTTTTAAGCGCATCAATGACTGAATGACAATGAATTATCGCAATATTTATCTCAACATTATCTTTACTCTTTCTTTTTTTTTAAGAAATGCATCTTTTACCCTCCCTTCTAGTGTGGCATCTCCATGATTCATCAAATGACTCCCACGGTTTGTTATGTTTGATAAATTTCCCCTTAGTGAACGTTGTACCGGGAACACGTAAAATTTCCTCTCTGCAAGTGAAACGAGAAATGCATTAATTTCTGGATTACATTATAGCGTCAACTTTAGTGTAATTTTCAATATATCCAATAATCACTTTTCATTATATCTTTGAGCACGTTTGTTACAGCGAACACACCCGAGTTTTATCTTTATACTTCGCGTCGCGGCGTCGACTGTCGAACTGCCCTCCTGTTCATCACGATGTCTATCGTATATTTTGAGGGTTGTGCCCTTCATCCTGTCCGACCAATCTGGTCCTTCTACTCGTGGACAGTGCCCGCCTACTGCTTCCCTGGTTATATGTTGGTTTCACTCTTTCCCACGCCCAGGCTCCTTCGAAACCGTTACTCCGTTCACCCTCGCAGCTCAAGGGTCGCGATTTATGTGCGTTGAGAAAGCGACTTTGTTTGCGAATGGGTAGGCATTTTTCGATCGTCTCAAGTTTCCCAAGGGCTCGCCCGACTGAAAAGTTGCTAACACAACAAAATAGTCCCCTCCAGAAACAACACACAATGTAAACAGCCGTCGTTCGAGCCATTAACTCATATCGCTCCCCCTTAAGGACACCGTCTAGGTAGAAATCAGGTTATTTGTTGATTTTGTGTTTATATATGCATCTTATAGAGAATTTTCTTGCGCTTCCATTGGTACTTTTATTTTTCGTCTACTCCGAATAGTGCGCCCACCGGAGGGGGGGAAAGCGATGGGGGTGGAGTGACCTTGAACCCTCCCCCCTCATTATTGGGAGTCAATTGAGCGTTTCTCTGCGGGAATGGCATTATAGTTCGTTAATAGGCTACTCAAAGTGCTTCCATTATTCAAACAAAACATTCTAACGCTGAATAAACATTTTTTTTAGAATTTTTGACAATTTCAGAATTTAGTTGTCCTGCCGTATCCATGATACCGCAGCTTTCATTCATAGCTCGATAACAGCTGCAGTATCATAGCTACAGCTATGGCGAGCACACCAATCCAAAGGGCTTGAAAAGAGCTATAAAACAAAGGAGTTGACTTGACAAAAAAACGTATTTTGGTCGAAAAAAAATGAAAAATTAAAAAAATTATTGCTGTCATGAATTACACCTATTCTCTTTTGTTGTATATTTTTTCTCAGAGTTACAGAGCTACAGCAATGTAAATTATATCAATCGAAAGGGCTTGAAAAAAGCTACAAACGCTCAAGAGTTCATTGTAGAAAACCCTGTAGTTCAAAAGATAAAAAGAAAAACAATTTTTTTTGTGAAAAAACTCGTTTTTATGGAAACTTGATAATTGGTTTCTCAAATGCTACTACTTCCACAATTTCAGAGCTACGAGAATGGTTTATATACCATTCGATAGGGCTTAGCAAGGTGTATCCTGGCGCAATAGCATTTTTTGATAAATTTATTATTTTGAAAATTACACGAGATAAAAAAAATGAAAAAAGTTCTTTTTTTTTCAAAATCCACAAAAAATTTTTTATCGAAATTCCCTATTGCGAGTGGTTATATAGACATCTAAGCAATCTAAAAACGAATTACTGGTTCTGTAACTTCAAAATTGTAGAAGTAGTAGGATTTTAAAAAAACCCCTATTTTATCAAATTTTTTCGAAAATAAAAAAAAATCCAGTGCAGATACAAAAAATTTATCGAAATAACAAATGATATTTGGATCAATTCACACCTACTGTGAAAATTTCAGAGAAATCCATCTATAAACAACGGACTTTTTTTTTTACCTAGACGGTGTCCTTAAACACACAGGCATAAAAGAAAACATACATGTTTAAGCGACATAAAAACATTCATGTTGAAGCGACCCCTCTGTGCTGCTGGGACTTTCTGAGATTTTTCAACACACAACTTTTTACGTAAGCACAAAATTTGTTACATTACACACAATTACAAGAATTTTCATTTTTAATTCGCAAAAATTTGATCATTCTGAACAGATTCTCGACACTCATATGTAGCCTCAGTGAGTAACGTAGGTTTAATTCTTCGTTGTAGATCAGTAATTATGTTCACAGGCAATGCTTTAATTAAAATACTAGCTTTTTAACCGCCATTATTTCCCGCTTTCTGAAGAGCGTCTGCACACTGCATTTTAAACCTTTGCAGGAATTCACTCACTGCTTCGACTTCAACATCGAATGGAGGACAGCTAACTGTAGAACACGCCATCCTAATTTTAGAGCACTTGTAAAGTTCAAATTCACTTAGGAGGTTCGAAGTCTCGTCGCCAATTGTAGTATTGCTGTTTTCTGGCGATATTAGGTTCGTATAGCAGGAAGCTTTAACTTCAATTCGCCTAGCCGCATACCAGGCAGGAACGAATGAAACTCACCGCAGGACTTCTAGTAATGTACTGACTCAAAAAGGAACACACATGCCTTAAGACTAGAGCGCCCCCGGAAGTTAAACAAAGCCCTTCCGGTAAGTGGTAAGTGCACCACACGGCGGCATCCATCGGCTGCGTTTATGACACTTCGGCCGGTGACCGCGATATCCCAAACCAAGCACGCTAAGGACATCCTGTGAGCTTGCCATGCGAGGCTCACAACAATGATCTTCCGGGACTCGTAAACCTACGCCTCCGGAACTCTCACTTACAAACTAGTGTCATACTATAACGATGCATATTTTAATATATAACAGTTCCTAACCTTAACACGTAATCGTGTACAGTAATTACATTTCCTAAATCCTGTTGATGTACTTCTTTAGTTAGCCTTCCTAAGTAAAATAATGTCATGTCAATGTTTTATTCAACGATGAAAGACTGGAGTGAAATACATTATGTTGTTTAAACAATTTATTTGTTGATTGGGACCAGTTCGAAATTGTTGGGACCAGTTGACTTGCTTAACGGCCGTTTGACATGAGTGTCCGTGATTCATTTGACGACCGAAAAATCGTTGTGTGGCCCCGGCATTACTCGTGTCCACTTTCGAACGTATGTCACAAACTAGTAATGCCAGAAAATAATGAGGAACAATTATTTCTCAGATATTTCCAACACCTTTAGATCGCCTTTCCACAGTAGTGTTAGTGGAGTCCCAATATTTTATCCAGCCAGCATACAGCCCCTCCGCTTGTGAAGTTATTCTTCAGCTGATCTCTGATGGCTGTACTGCCACAGCCGATCGACCGCCTCAACACAAAGAACCGAATGATATCCATTGTTTTCTCACCAACTGCCGGTTGTGCGCGATCCAATGATAATGTCCTTTTTTCAAGAGCAAGCGGGTTGATGTAACGGATGTCTGTATGATCATTTAGGTAATAATAAAGAGCGCAAGTTGCTAGAGTGATACACTAGATTCTCTCGACTGTGATGTTTATATCATTACGGAAAACTCTGAACGTACATGACATTATGCCGAATGCATTTGCCTCTGTTTTTCGAGCTCTAGAAAAACTAGCTGAAAACTCTTTTGTCGTGAGAAAGGTTCGTGCAAGGATAAAGATTCATTAAACGAGTTGACAATGGGAACGCATCATCTGCCACTATGACATATGGAGAAAGGAAGTTGGTCCCAATCAGTTCACGAGTATGGGGCATGTTCAGGCTGTTAGAATCGAATGCTTGCTTTAAGGATGATTTATTGAACACTCCTCCGTCAGAGACTCGATCATTTGTTCCCAAGTCCACAAATAGGAATCGTAAGTTGGCATCAACCACAGCTAACAGCACCACACTAAGTCTATTTTTATAGTTGTAGAAGTGGCTTCCTGACTGATAGTTGTTGACTTTTTACGTGATTTCCGTCAAGTGACCCAAAACAATTTGGAAAATTCCACTGCTGATAAAATTCTGTCACAATAGCTTCTCATTCCGCAGTCGTGTCGTTTGAGAAGTGTGCAGGTTTTCTTCTCTCAGCACTTCGTAAATGGCCGGAGTACATTCAGCCAAAAGAGCAGTGAGGGTGCTGCGACCTACTTTGTTCTCGAAATACAGAGAAGCTCTGGTTTCTCCTGAAAATAAATGATAATATTATTAATTTGTGAAACGCAATGAAGTATATAAGATTAGAGGTGAAAATGATCGCTTTCTTAACAGACAGGTAACTCAAAGCAGCCTATTCAACGGCTGTACGCTTTTAAATTGCAAGTACCTGTAACGAGGTATCAGAGGGAAATTCCGAATCAATCACAAGCAGGGATGCATTTCCGGAACTTGGGAACTGGCTTGCTGATTACTGAACCAACTTTGCCCAGTATATCTTATACCTTCTGCAAAGAATAAGAACACTTTTGCATAATTCTTGTTAGACTTAACACGTAATAAATGACTAACGCCAAAGTTATATATCAGAGAAAGCATCATCATATTATTCTCAACGAAGGCGATGGAGAAGACTTATCTTGAATCAATTTTTTAACGTTTCATGCCCTAAGCTCATTTGCAACAAGAAAAACTTGCACAATTTCAACAGATAATAATAGACAAAAATTTTAAACATAAATGGAGAAACTTTGACAGTTTAATGACCTCAATCCCTCCCCAGTAGCTCTTTCTGAGGGTTGCTGAGCACACTGGCAAAAATCATCGAACTGGTAACATTATTGGATCCCCTTTTCATTCCTGTATTATGGAGCATTGTGCAACTCGGCCATGTTACCAAGCTATTGTCAGCGGTAAATTCAAAATTTTACACTCCAACTCAAATAATTTCAGTGTAAAACTTTCGGTCTTTTCAAAAGCTGAAGCCTTCCCTCAACAAGATGCTGAGTTCACACCATCACAACATAGCTAACTGATAAACCGTAATTACTCCTTTCAAACGTATGTAATTGTTTCCAATTTTTTTAGCAGTCTCGCGAGTTACTTTTGTTATTTTACGCATGGTTTCGTCTTCCTTCGATTTCATAAACTTTTTTATTTACTAATGTCCTAAAATGTAGATGTATTGAAGTTTTCCCTCATATATTCGTAGGATTTTAGTGAAAATGACCTCTTAAATGAATTAGGAACATTTAGATAAAATGTTTTATGATCCATCTAGAAGAAACGTTCAAAAATAATAATTTTTTCCGTAGGAACAATCTGACTTACCTGCAATCGTTTACATCAGCAAGCAGATCTTCTCTCAAATCGATTCGGATTGTTAGCTCTATTTCGCCATGGTTTTACGCAACATCTTCTTTTAGGTTTCGCTGTTTTTGTACTTTCATTAAAAGTTGCGGTCACAAGAGTTGCTTCGACAGCAAATTTCTAGAGCTCACACACATTTGCACGTCCTGCTCATCCGTATCGCATACCTACTTCGGTTTGTTTACATTCGATGAACGTCGGACGCTCATCACAGAGCTGAGTCAGAGCCACACACAGTTGCAATGTGGCCTGACTTGCTTTAACGGCCGTTTGACATGAGTGTCCAAGATTCATTTGACGACCGAAAAATCGTAGTGTGGCCCCGGCATTACTCGTGTCCACTTTCGAACGTATGTCACAAACTAGTCCCAGTTCCTGGGTCCGGAGTGGAATTCATCGTAGTGAAATTCAGCACAGTGGAGGGCATATAATGCATAACCTAAGTGTATATTAAATTTTTAAATCATTGATACTAAATTTCAAAGGAATTGAACGTCCAGCTGGTTAAAGACAATATAATGGAAGATCGTGAGCGATGCCAATTGGCCAATGACGGAGCGCAAAAAACGTCACGTGACGAAAAATCGTCACATGACTTTGTTTACATCTGGTTATGGCGGCCGTGAGTGATGCAGAGTAGATTACTGGAGTTAAAATGGTAAATGTTGAGGATTATTCGGGAATCGATTATCCACTTTTCGAATGCTAAACATAGAAAATTAGATCGAAATAAACAATTATTCTTCTATGTGAAAAATGATGTTTGTGTAGAAGAATAACATGTTTTTGGTCCGTTAAAATATATTAATAACCGTGTTTTTTAGTAATGATTTTTCGTAAAAAAAGGTGTTTAAAAAACATGGTTGTTTTTGGTCACATAAAGTATGTTGATATCTAAGTTCTTTTTGTCATGATTTAAAAAAAAACAGCATTGGGTTTTTGGTCACATAAAATATATTATTATCTGTGTTTTTTCATTTTTTGTAAAAATAACATGTTTAAAAAAACAGCATGTTTTTTTGGTCACATCGTTTTCATTGACCATAGATAAAAATATATTAAAACAACACACCATTTGAAGAGTTGAAGGTGATTCACGTGCATTGTAAAATAAATAAAAAATCAAAACATGAAACCACAGAAAACAAAAATTTCATACCACCATTGAAAACCATGAACTAAGAAGTATGCTGTTTTATTTTCTAATCTGACGTGAAAACTAATAATGTAATGTGGTTCTTTTCCTTGCTGAGTTATTTTCAAACAAAATAATACAAAAAATATCACTTTTTTATCCATGGTTTTTCTTATGAAAAAACATGTTTTTTTTTAAAAACGGCATGGTTTTTTCTTAGTCACATCTCTTGCCCTGTCGTCTCCTCATCCCAATTAAAGGACGAAGATGTGTAGTGGTTAATTGAGAGGGCTGGTCGTTGTAGATATTTGACGTCTAAGAATGGTAGTGCGCAAATTCAATTTAAAATTGGTAAAATTTTCATACTAATCGGTTGCTTGACGAGTCCTTATGTGGTGGTGGTTAATTTTAAATGAATGTTATATACGTAGTGTTTGCAGTGGATAATCTTACAATAAACCGGTGATGGAATTATTTGCGTGCCGAAGAAATTTCGTAAGAATTAATTTTAATAGTTAAATGACGGCTGTTGAAAATGAAAGAAATATATTTGTTGAAAATCTGTAGTGTTTTAACCTATTTATAAATCAGTGACGATTTGAAATGAGTATATTGTACTGTGAGACTTATCGTATTAGTCTCGTGTTCTACGATGAAGATGACAATTTGAGCCCTCTTACTGTAGCATTCATCTACAACGAAGCTATTTTTTCTAATAATGCATTGTTACTTGTTACAGTACGACTCACCCTGTAAAACCAATCTGTTCAATTTTCGCAATTTGTAAGAAACCTAATGAAATATATGGAGAGTATTAAACAAATTTGTTGAATTTAAATAAGTAATTTCGGTAAGTCTTGTGAAGTCTTCAAATTCACGGTACTTGGAAAGATGCGTTTCACGAGGTGTGGCTTATTGTTTTTGGGAGCAATTCGCAATTTATGGGAAAAATAGTTGCACTGCTTATGAATCTCCCGGAATATAGTGGTTAGAGTAGTCATTTTTAACGTTAAATTACCGGTAATTATAGTAAGTTTTGAACGAAGACCGACTGTAATAACCATTTAACTACCGGTAATTAACTGGTTCAAATCGTCGGTCTTCGTCCAAAATTTACGATGAAAACCGGTAATTTAACGTTAATCCGTCGATAATATGAGACATTCGCTACACTTATTCCGACGATATATCTTCGGTTCATAGGAAGAAGAAGACGATAATTGCCGGTAAATTCAGACTGAAATTATCATCGATCAGATGATAAATTTTAGACTGGGGTGTTGCGGGCTAACATTTAGAACCCAACATTCCTCCGCAAGAAAATAAAAATAAAAACAGTTTATTCCCAATATAGTTGATACATGAAATACATAACATTGGGTTTTAAAACGTCTTAACATTAAATTCCTAAATTGATATTCACTCGTGGGTATCGTAATACCCATGTCAATAATTTCGAAACAAATGATTGCGAGAAAACTACATAAAAATGCGTTACCTTTGTACAATTAATTTATTTTGTCATTCTGTGGGCTTAATGAAATTTGTTATGGACATGAAACAGACATTTAGTTATATTCTAACATTGACAGAGCAACATTGAGCTTCAGCTACTCGTCAGGTTCTTAATCCAGAATACACTCAAGATTGAAATTCTTTCTTCTGATTTCATGGGGCAGATTGGTGAAAAAAACGTACCAGATGATATGGTATGTAAGCAGTTAAGTTTTGCAGGTTTTCGAATTCTTCGAATGAAAGCTTGATTGGTTCTTTACACAGGAGCTCCAGGAGGACGGTTTTCAGTTCAGATAGTTTGTTGCGTTCTCTGAAATCAATGATACGAAGTTCCTCGTGGTGATCGCTGAAATACTTGTACTGCATCAAGCACTCCTTTTTCTGAGAAACTTTCAGCCATTTCAGTTTCAACCAGCTGAATTTTTTTTTGCATTGACCCTCCGAAGCGTAAAGCCTGGCTATAGGCTTGGGACATCGAAAAACTTGTCCTTCATGTGAGTGACTAAATTTCTGCATTTGCCTTATAGTAGTCCACTAAGTCCAGTCACTGAGGGTATAAATTCGAACATTCCTCTTCTTGGTATATTCAATTTCTCAGAAATCAGTATCATTAGATAGTAATGAATGGCCCCTCCCTAGAAAAGTATGAGTCGAAAACCTTATATGCGTACTTATGCAAATAAACATGAAGAAAGCGACAATGTTTTTATTGCGGTTTTGTCCTCCACAACAGCCTGAAAATGTATGAATCTTGTCGTAGTTATTAAGATGATTTTTCTGCAGGAAAGTTAAAACCGATGAAACGATCTCACAACTTCCTCACTTCTCTTCAATCTCTAGCTAGACATATATATGGCCCTTATATAGACATATATGTGGCCCTGTATATACTCCTAGGTTGTATAACCAAATTTTCCTCTAATAAAGAGCGACAAAAGTGTTGAGGTAAGGAATCGGCTAAGTTTTCTCCGGGTCAAAAATGAAGTACAGTAGGCGGGAACTAGGCTGTCAACATTCGACTTCTGTCACGAGCATTCCTCTTCTGTTCTGTCACTTACAAGTTCAGCACGTGAATGCGCTCCTTATGGTCTTTTTCTATACCTAGCTCTTCTTTCTTCAACAGCTAGATTTGCTTTAACTATCACCTTGTATTCACCTCATCTAGCACACGTATCTTTTTTCGGCAAGTATATTCCTAAAGGCCTGTTGACACGTGCAGTGGGCAAGCGCTTCACCAGGAAAGAAAGGCTTAAACCACGCCCATTTTCTCTCGTTTCAGACTGAATGCAGCACTAGAAAACAGTGTGTCTAGGTTTTGTCTGCGTCGAGCTATCCAATGCTTGCCAGTGCCATTTGAGATGCTGAACGTGAAGGATGTGTCGTCTCTGCTCCCTGCCTACACGTTCTCCTCGAAAAGTGGCGTTTAGCTGCCAAAAGAAGACTTTTTTAAGCCAACGCTTCGCCCACATTTTCCTCATTCGTTTTTGTTTCTTCTTTATAGCCGCCACAACTGATAAAGATTGAAAGCGCCATTGCCTGTCGCAGAGCCACTTTCGTACGTTCTCTCTCTACCGCTGCTAGGAGCAGACTGAGGATTTTACTTGGAGCAGTCTGCAGTCTGCACCTCTGCCATGGTCCGTGTGGACACGCTAGCTCGAACAAGTACTATACTGGGCTCGTGGTGAAGCGCTCGCCCACTGGCCGTGTCAACCAGGGTTGCCAGATAACTTCATGAATTTTAGGCCAAATTTTACCATGAAAAAAGCCAAAAAAGGCCAAATTTATTTATAGGTAAACTAATATAGCAGGTAGATGCCCATAGAGCAGGGGTCTTCAAACTTTCCAGACTTAGGGCCATACTGATTACTCCAGTAAGTTCCAAGGGCCAAAAAAGTTATAATTTTCCTGTCATTATCTATAATTTTTTGAGTAGTCGCCGAGTACGCGGTCGGCTTAACCGTCGCGGGCCGGATTGAACACACTGGCGGGCCGGATTTGGCCCGCGGGCCGTGGTTTGAAGACTCTTGCCTTAGAGTATCATAATTCTACTAGCCATTAAAAAAATCTTATTACAAAGGAAAAATAGACCTAACTTACCCTATTCTTCAAGGAATAACATAAATTACTTTGACTTTTCTTCCTCAGCAGAAGTTTGAGAGGTAGAAGCAGCTAGAGAGCTAGTTTCTTGGTTTCAGTTTGGCAAAAGATGCTCGATTTGATATTAGATTGCATTCTTGAAGCAACTTCGAAGTCCTTACAACAAAAGAACTATTTTTGAGATGTGCTCGGATTTGCACTTTTTCATCTACCTTTCAAGTTCGTAATCTAATGTTGGGCTTTGTTTTGACTGCTATCACCATAGAAAACATTCTTCCAACAATAGCATTGCTAGCGGGAGTCACCAGGCAATGAGCGCACAACCTGAGAGTTCTTAACCAAGTCAAAACTGCATGGTGTCTTTAGGAATCTCAACACCGTCAAAATGCCCTCCTGCTTCCAGTCTATGATACTGATTTTTCGGTACTGCGGCTCACTAATGTTGATACAATCCTGAGCTAAATACAGCCTGTGCAAATCTGCAAATTCTCCTTTGATTCCTTTATTTGATATTCGCAAAGGATTTAATAATATTCAGCAAGATCTAGCTGATCCTGTTGGAGACTAGCTGATCCTGTTGCTCCTGCGTTCAACTGTCAAGTTTCAGTTTTACGCCTTGGGCGGCACAAAAACCGGAAAATGACTAAAAAAGCCAGAAAAAAGCCAAATTTAAGAAAAAGGCCAAACCTATAATCTCGAAGCCAAACGCTTGCAAAAAAAGCCAGATTTGTGATATTTGGCCTTAAAAAGGCCAATATGGCAACCCTGGTGTCAACAGGCCTTAATTTTGAGCTCAGTCATGAAAACGAATGTGCTGACGGGATGATCAGGTTTCTCTCCGTGTAAAACGAATGCATTTCTCTTAGGTAAGATCAGGACTGGAATATAAGTTAGGACTATCAATTTAGTGGAATTTGTGCTTTGGCGACAAATTATTAAGGATTGTTGACACTTTTTCTTCAACCTCAGGGGAAATTTTGTTAGCAGGCACATGCTTGCCTCTTTTATTTAGGGAAAAAATTCCTGCTTTCATTTTCTTGTTCATTACATCCGTTACAAGCTTTGGTGAGATTCCCAGTGTAAAACAAAACATTGCCTTGCACACTCTGTGGTCATTTACAGTGCAATGAAATGAACTACTTTTCTGAAGATTCAGTGGAATTTAGTTGTGACTCTTCACTGGCACTACCAAAAAAAACTTTCACAGTGCAATTTACGCAGATAGGAAAATAGTAGTAACCAGGAGAACAAGTTACCTGAAAGTTAAATAAACTGCTGTTTCGTCAGTAATAAGGGAGAACTTCATCGCATTTAGTTTAGATACAGGGCTGTTTAAAACTGCAGAACCTTTTATATATGAAAAATTGCTAGTTTCTTTCGTTCGTGCACCCTTGTTGTCTTTGGTAAATTTTGAGTCAGAACATACCTTAGAAATTTGTCTAGGCAAATGATCTAAATGAGCAATGGGTTGGTAATGTTCGGTAAAAAAGCCACACAATTTTAGTTTTGCAGATGCTACTTTGTTCTGGTGATCTCACGGTTCACTTCTCATAAAATCAGTGACTATAATCAATTTGCAATCAACCTTCGCATTGCTTTTATGCTCATCAATTTCCTTGAGTCGATTTAAACTGCTGGCTATCTCACAACTGAACAATTTGTAATACCCTTTGCTGGAGTTAAACTTGCTGACTTGTAGCCACGATGAATATTTCTCATCCGTCAGTAATTTTGATGAACCTTTGCGTTCAATAGTGAACTTTCTGTTTCTTTCTCCGAACATCACTGTCCTCACTATTGGGGGCATACTCAATATTCACTTCCTTAAACTCATTATTTCTTAATGCTTAATGTAACTAAAGAATATTTTTC
This sequence comes from Morinoia aosen, assembly GCA_030386875.1. Classification (NCBI taxonomy): domain Eukaryota; kingdom Metazoa; phylum Arthropoda; class Malacostraca; order Amphipoda; family Talitridae; genus Morinoia; species Morinoia aosen. The sequence continues at coordinate 29,886,879 of CM059559.1, forward strand.
CAGTTCTTCACGCGTTTAAAGACGAAGAAAATTGTTTATCCTCTTTACTAAAACACTCACTAAAAAATTCGATATCACTGTCTATTCATAAAAAGCAACGTTTCGATGTACGTACATCATCTTCAGGCTGAAAAATACAAGGTAAATTATACAGTCACAGTACTATGAAATGTAAATCAAATGCAAAACAGAATTATTCGGTTAAAAAACTAACACAGATCACAATACAAGATGACTAGAGGTAAATAATTTGTACTATAGGAATACTGATATCTTGATGACTAGCCAACATTGAGCAACAACTGCATTTTCACAGCACCAGAGGCAAGGGCAAAATGAACGATCAAGCGGGTGATTCAAACTTCTAAGCTACAGTCTTATTGAATAGTTTTATAGCAAAAAAATCTATGCTATTTTCATTGAGCCAAGTCCGAATTTTATCGTCGGCGTAACGGTAATTATCACCGGTTTTCATCATTTATCGAAGTATCCCGACGGTACATATATTATGTACCGGTGATCAGCGGTCATTTTAGACGCTAAAAAATGCCCGCCGACGATGATGACCGTTATTTATCGTCGATTTCTGACTGTCATTCCTACCGTAGATATACGACTGTAAAATTACGGTTGTATTTCAGACTATACTTCATAATTTGAAACTAACGGGAATGATAGATAGCCCATGTCTGAGGCCGGTGTCACACGGGACCAAATGGTAACGTTTCGTCATAATCGTCTACGTAGCGGTACCATTTGGTCTGCCTAGCGCTACGAAACCATCAGATTTCGGCCATGAGCTACGGTCCGTTTTTGGTGTAGGTATCGTTACCATTTGGTGACCAATATGGCGGAAAACCTTGGTTGGCGAATGCTTATTTACTTCTATTGGGTGATTAATTCCGTTTAATGACGCGGCAAATGAATATGAAATGTTTAATATATGTTTTTAACGTAACATCTTTAGCTGAGCGTATTTTGTTTCGGTGCTCTGGTGTGGGGTCGGTAAAAATACACCCAGTCGATTTTGTTTGTAGAGAAGAGTTGTGAAAAAGGCATCATCAATGTGGGATTGATAGGTGTTATTAAACTGGTCTGACAATTTTGTAGAAAAATGAATAATATATGTACTCTACTTATAAATTTGTATGAGCTATTACTAATTACAAGGAATATGAGGAATAATTCTATAAGAAATAAGGTAATTCATCATTAAAGTTTGGTTCCCCCTTCATTTATATTGTTTAATAAATTGTCTTGAAGTAGTAAAACTTGAGTTCTCCAACCTTTAATCCATAATAACTATTATTCAATCCTGAAAATTTATTGAAGTATTTTTTCTTCAATCTAATCATCAACATTTGAAGGTTCCTAGTGCCAAGTGTCAAGTCAGGCTGCAAAATAATCTATCTATAGTGTGATGTACAGGTGTTATGAGGAAAAATTTATATTTTTAAGAAGAATTTATGCAAAGGACAAAAGTTTTATAATTTCAAGAGATTTCAGTTCTATTATTTTTTTGGGGGGTGAAGTTTCTTCATTTATTTTGAATAGTTATTACCTAAACCGGCTAGTTGAGCTACTGTCATAAAGGTATAAGTTAGGCCCAATAATTTTAATCATTTAAGAAGCAGTGCATTCAGCACAATAACCGGGAATAAAGAACCTATCCATTTTTCAGAAACCCTTCATTATTGCAGCATGTCCAGCCTTGTTTGAACTAAGGCTGAGGAAACTCTTCTAATTGATGCAGTAAATGAAAATCAGTGCATTTGGAATGTGAAAACTGATACCTACCATAAACGACGTTTAAAAAGTTTAGCTTTTGAAAAAGTAAAACAGTATTTGTGCGATCTACATCCTGAAGATGCCAAATTTTTCACAGTTGATAATGAGTTTCAAATACTACCATATATGTAATCATTGGCAGCATATGTATGTGATTTTTCCTCCAATGCACCCATTACCTATTTGTTCTTTTTAGGTTATGAGTATAGTAATCTAAATTTCTCAGTAAATGATGAAAAGAGAGAAAGATTTTCTTGTAGAAAAGCCTTTCATTAACAGATCTTAATCTCATTCAAAACATTTAATGTCTGGCATATAAATTAGGTTTGGTATCTACAATAATTTAGTTGCAAAATTGCTTTTTTAGGCAACTGAAGTACTGTATGAGCTTTTTTAAAATACATTTATGATTTTTTAACAGTATACCTATTAAAATTGTACAAAATGCGTTTTTTTACCTTGTATCTACTGAATGCCAGCTATGATAAGATGCATTACACTTCTTTTTAGCCCCAGTTGTTGGGTTTGAAAAATTTGAGAAGTCTTATCAGCAAACTTCTGGTTTGAGAATAGAAATTTTATATCTCTATGCAAAGAAAACATTGGTTATTTTGCTCTGGAAGTTGTTAGTTTCATCAGAGATAAAGAAACATGAAAGTATTCGTTCTTATATGTTTTCAAGAATAACCACCATAGAATTATTTGATCCAAACTTGCTAAAGTAATTCAGTTAAGCTTTCAATCTACCTATAATGGTTCTAATAAGTTATTTTGATATGTCTAAAACAAAATAGTGTTTCATTCACAATGTTTTGGCTGTGTTATAGTAATTTATGTTGCTTTGTTGAACAGTATATTTGGGAGATATTTTCATATATAAGCTTGATGCATGCAACAATATTTTAGTATGCAGCGCATCATGTTAGGGATGTGTTTTTTTCAATTTTATATCCTTGGATTTTAAATAGATTCCTGATAAAATACCTCCAGCAAAGATGTTTAAAAAAAATTAAATTCATTTGGACACATTATTCTTCATCAGTGTTACTAGATGCTTGTATATTATATTCAGTCAATAACCTATTTATTTTATAAATTGGGAAAAGTGATACATTTTGTATTTCTTTTAATGTTTCCTGAAATTAAAGTTTCCATCGGATGAGTGTGACCTATCAAAAAGATGCCATTTGCTCATAAAATGAGGGGCTGGTATTCAAAAATTTCTTAATTCACAAATAAAAATACTAGCGAGTAGATCATGGCAGTAAAGTGAAAAATTTTTTTTACTGGTTCCTAGTTTTTTACCATGAAGTTTTTTCTAAGGTGAATCCAGAATGAAGTAGTATAATTTGGCGTTGGACCACATCATATATGAGGGCTGCCATGATGCTTGGTATGTTCTTCTCAGTCATGAATTATGACTTCTGAATTTTAGTCCCTCTTTAGTCTTCCTGTGGTTTAAAATTGATTTTTACTAAGAGTATCAGTGTATATTCACCGTTCTTTTTCACCATGTTTATTAGAAGTTGGTTCTTCTTGTTCATGAAATGTCTATACTGGTAAAAATGTTAAGTCCTCACATTGATCAAATTAAAGTTGGCACAAAAATCGTTTTGAAGAATCTCCATTCAGCATTTCTTCCTTCTTTTTATTCATTGATATTGTTTCACATCATAGTCAGTGAGGGTACGTTTTTTACTCAAAAATTTCAGATTGATGCAACTTAATTCTCTCTCAGCTGTCCGTGCAAACTGGAATCGACTGAGGGCCTACAAAATTCAGCTCTACAAGGCACGTCGTTTCAAGAAATCAGGCTCAGCTGTTGCACCTGTTAAGCCATGGGAGCATGAGGGTCACTTCAGGTCGGAGAACACCATCACGATCTTGGAGGACACCATCACGGCTGAAGCCAGTGAATCAAATCTGGATGCTTCACTTCTTGACAATGAGAGCAGTAGCTTCTCGACTGTACGTTGGTATGAATAATGTAAATGAGTTAAATTTCTTTTAAAATAGGTATGTCTATCAGTTAAATTTCAGAAATGGGCACCAAAAAGGTTTTGAGCTCCAATTCAGTATTGGCTATACCAGAGAAGTGTGGCGTGGGCTTGAGGTTGAACTCAAAACAGGAGCAGTAAGTGATATGATGAGAATTGGTAGCTAATATGGACTATTTGAGTATTAATATGGTAGGGGACGTTCTCTCGTGGTTAATTTGGAAATATTTACTTAACACAGAATTGCCTGTCGTTGCAGGGTAAAAATGCGTGTACCTTCTAAACATCATTTGGAAGGTCACTGTATAACAGTGGGCACTTGAGATCCAAGGTGACCCATTTCAACATAATGTAGTTCGTGACTAAGTTCTTGTTTATTTAGATGTATCTGTTCAAAATTTAATTGTTTGGTTTACATATATCCATTAATATTTGAAAGGTTAAAAATTGCCCATAGTTTAACCACAGTATTGTACCATGCGACTAGGATAGGTCAAAAGTGTCTGTGTTCAGTTTATATTCAATTTTCATCACTTGTCTATTTATTTTCTCCGCACATTGATATGCTTTATATATAACAGCAATTGGAGAACAGCTTCGAGAATTTTTTAGGCGTTTAAATTTACTTGAACTATGTGTTGACTGGAACACAAGAACTTCAGTATATAGGGGCTAACATATCTGTCGGTTAATTCAATTTTGTTACACGATTGTGAGATGCATTGTTTTAGAAAGACCAGTGCCATTTGAGACAACACCATGGCTCGCATGACACTGCCAATGTCTCTAGTTCGCAAATGATTATGATGCTCACAGTAACTTCTGCTTATTTCAGCTTTTTAACACAATGCTGTCCCAGCCGGCATTTGTGTAATTTAATAATTTTCGAGCTATAGTTAATTCATTGGTACCCCTCAGCACTCGCATTATTGTCGTTCTATTCCAATTTACTGTAGAACATTGCTGAACCAACCTCTCTTGCAGGTGACCGACCTTGGATTTGATCATGTGGAGGCGATGCATATGTGTGAACTTCAAGTGGAAGACACCAACTCGTCATCCAGCCTGCTAAGAACTGCAAATTCGCCTTCAATCGTTTGTGAAGACCGTGTTCTCAATATATCTTCCATTCCTTGCAAAAACATTACTACTAATATTCAGGCATCTTCTGTCCCTTCTGCATCAATTTCAAAATCCATAGAACCTAATTGTAGCCACTTTTAAGACCATGCTTTGGATGAAGCCCCTTTAGAAAGATCGCTGGTAGTAGACGCAGAATCTTTAAGTTCTACTACTAGAAATTCTTCGAAACTTCCTGTCAAACGAAGGCGAAATTTGAATGATGAAAAATCTCAACTCTTCCAAAAATTAAATAAGCTTGGCGATGACTTGTCTAAAAAAATCAATGAACCTGCCCCAACTCCACGGGGCTCATTGTATTCTTTTGCTCTAGATCTTTATAAAAGTTTTCCATCCTGGAGTTTTAATGGCAATTTATCATGATATGAATAATGATTCCTATTCTTTGGAACGTAGGAAAGAAATTTACCATGAAATTAACTGCATTTATTCTAATTTTCTTTGCGGAAAGGATCTCTAAGCCATAGGTTTTATGTTGAACGCTCTTATAATGTCGGCCATTGATCAGTAGTACTGTCAGGGATATTGAAAGATTTCTAATTCTATTCTTACTGACAACGATGATGAAATATTTTCTCAGTTGTGATTGAATCTGTTTATGTCTTTTCAAGATCCCCCTAAATGAACCCAGATGTGGGGATAAAAATTGAGCTTAAAAAAGTGCATTTTCTTGGTTTTTATAATTCTGAGTAATTCCGTAAAGACACTGAAGCACTCACCATACATGTTACACCAGTTAGAGTTGAATACCATGTAGCTTCTTCGTTTGGACTTATCATTTTGCATTTTCGTGGGTAAGACAGCGTTTTGCAACCTACGTTATTTGTGTTATCTTGCTTTATAGCCTACGTCAGACTCTATTTTTTTGTCCAGCTGGGGCGTTCCATCTGTGCAGCTGTTCTTACGTTCTTCCAGTGCTTACGATTTCAACTTATATGATATGAAACGTAATACCAAAGCATACTTCAATGCGTAGATAACTTAAATTTTAAACGGGATGAATGTAAGTGAAATGTATTTTTTATATCAACTGTATTTGAATATTGTAGTTATTACAGATTTCAGGAAAAGGTGAAATCCTGTTTATCCACAGTTTAAATTAAAGCGCATGAGCTTTGAGACTTTTCAGGAATGACGCAACGGTATTGATAACATAGGGCATCTAATATGCTCTAGCCAGCGGCGCAGCCAACCGAAAATTTGGGGGCAGGGCGTTGCAGACCTTGATAATTATCAGCAATTGTTTATTCTTTTACTTTAAACGGCTACTGAAAATGGTTCCCAGGTTAACATTTCGGGAGAGGCTATGGCCCCTGTGCCCCCCCCCTCCTCCTGGTTGCGCTACTGGCTTTAGCAGTTTAACTACTAATGGATTCGCTAAATGGATTGAATTTATGTCGAACGTAATTGACCGGAAATGTTTATTGATAATTTCATTAGTACAACTGTCTTGGATGAATGGTGTTTCAACTACTTGACCTGAGACAAGGGAGTGAGTGAATGGAAACAGGCTCAGTGAGTGGAAAAGTTTCCTTTCAAACATTTTCTGCCCGTTTTCTCAGTTTATATTTAGCACGAGAGAGTTTGCGGGCTGGATCTAAAGACAGAATCTCGATCTAAAGAGCGTATACGTTAAAAGTATGGTTTTAGTCTCCTGTGAGTGGGTATCACTTAGCGAAGTAAATAAAAGTACGTAAAAAAGTAGAGTAAGGAAGTAAAGCAATTTTTTTCCTTTAGTTTTCTTGTGATGATGCATGGGTAGTTTTCCCTCTACTTGCTGATCATGTCACCTTGCTACGAAACCGATCCTTTGCCGCTAAAGTAATCACAAAGCAGATTTTTGATCCGAAGGGCTTCTTGTGAAGGCCGTCAGCATTCGCTTTCCAGGTTCAGAAATCCATTAGCGCTGTTTCTCCAGTCCCCTAATTTCAGAGTTGTTTCTACCACGTCTTCGCTGTCCGTAAAACCGATTGGAGTGTATTGGTTCTTGTCAGTTTTACGAAGCAAATTATGCAAGGAACATATGGCCAAGACAATTTGGTTTACGTTCGGTACGGTGGTTTCAATTGGCCGCCGAAAACCTGGAATCGACTGGCAGGTATGCCAAATGCATTCTCCACTACTCGTCGTGTTCTGCTCAGCCTGTAATTAAAAATGCGTTGTTTCTTGGTTAGTCCTTTTTGTGGGTAAGGCTTCATGAGTCTTTTTGTCAGAGGGAAAGCATCATCAGCTAAGATGATAAATGGAACATTTATATTGGTATCCGGCAAATCCGCACGTTCTGGCATGTTCAGAGTATTGCCGTCAATGTGGCCTTTGAGACGAGATTTCGCATAAACACCTCCGTCTGAAATTCGCCCATTTGTACCAACATCGACGTAAAAGAAGTTGAGGTTGGCATCCACGAGATCAAAAAGAACAACAGAAAATGACCCTTTGTAATTGAAGAAGTGGGATCCACTAGGTTAAGGGGTCGGATAACTACGTGCTTGCCGTCCATAGCACCTAGACACAAAGTGAAATTCCAAAGCTGCCAGAATTGTGTTGCCACTTGTAACCATTCTCAGTTTGAGATGGTACCGAGATGTGAGCAGCGAGCACATGAGTGATTGCTTTACAAACTTCAGTTATTATGCCGCTGACTGTTGACCTTCCCATCCGAAACTGGAAGTGGAGAGAGCTTCTGCTTTCCCCTGAAATGAACAAATTAACTAAGTGGTAATTCAGTTCGGAATAGGACAGACTAACTGAATGAATCCAATTATGTATCACTTCGAAGCAACTTTGACTCTCCAAACATAACAACGCGTTGCCACAGTACAACAGAACACCTGCATTCAAAAGGATCTGATAACATAAAATCGACAAACCTGTGGCGGGTACCGCAGAGTGACTGCCAGACGATCATGCGCTGAAATTGCGCTCCTCATGTTTGTGTCCCTCTTCTGAATGATAGGAGTGACTCTCTAGTAGCCAAAAGAAGACGCTGGGACTCATCCGGAGGAAGTTCCTGGAAAAAATAGGTCACTTCAAACTCTGAACTAAGAATAATTTGCGTTACGGGCAGCATTTGAATTCCTGTATAAATTTGTGCCCATTAGCCGGTAAATTTTTATTCAAAAATGAAAGTAAAATTTTTTAACATTAATAGTAGTGATAAGCAAGTCTCAAGGCTTGTGAAGTTGAATATTTTGTTTGAAAGAATTCAATTATTTTTACCAACCTGACAGCTTTATTTGGGAGAGAGACACTGCAAAAAATATTGGTTACTCCCACTTTATTCGATATGACGTGAATTTTGCGAAATAATTTCATTTGGGCAAACGTACTCATTATCACACAAAATAAGGTGCCGCTATTTCAGCATTAAATACTTTGGTAAAAAAAATATGAATACTTGCACTCATTTCCACAGTTGAAGGGACCTTTCAATTTCAAAGGTTTTCCAAATACAAGCTGGGAGGGTCCAAAATTGCAATGTGCTGGTGACCCTGGTAGAAAAGCATTAAGTACCTGATTGAGTCAATGAGATTTTATGAAGATAAAAGTTTTCATTTAATGTACAAAGTAAATAATGATTGTACATGCACACATTTGAATAGCTTAAAAAGGTGTAAAACGAGATAATTTGTGAATTTTAAATGGGGGTGGAAGAAACACATTTACGCAGCTTAGAAAGTTTTAAAGCAGGATAACTTGGTAATTTTAGTGATGGGCTGTCTGAAGAGACAGTGGCATGTAGCCTATAACAGAATACATTTTTGAGTACTGCGATAAACATGCAACGCGGAGTTATACAGTCTCATATTTCAAAGTGTGAACTGGTAATATGGTTTTTAAAATTTTACAAATGAATAAAAAAAACTGTTTGAGTTTAGTATATCCGTACCTGTAGCAATCAGCGTCTTCCAATCTAATTTCTTTCACTAGGTTGTTCGCAATTCCTTGTTCATCACGTCGATTCAAAATCGAAGCGCACCACATTTTTCCCTTTTTCCTTGGTTGTTCAACATTTTCCACCAATAAAGCTTTTTCACAGAGCGTGATGAAATCTCTTACTCGAGAAACACTTGTGTTGCCATCCATCTAGCACGGTTGCTCGACAGCGACTGTAGCCCAAATGGTAACTGATCGCTACAAAACCCGGCAGCGTGTGACAGCTCTCTTCATAATTCCGTCACGCTACCCGATTAATTTGGTAACGTTGCGCTACGGTTTGGTCATCGTGTGAAGCCGCCTTAAGGAGGTCACTTCGGCCCCCGCAGGCCATCTGGCTCCATTTACATTTTTTTTGTCGAAAATGGATCTTTAGGTGATGGGTTATTGTGCCCTGACAATTTTATGGCACTACAGACGCTAGAACCCCCCAAGGAAAGGGACCAAAAATCGTGAATTTTCGATTTCATGGAAATGGAAAATTTTTTACCGTAATTTTTTTAAAAATGTTCCAATGATTCTAAAGCTGTCTTTGTCTTTGTTCTATCATAAACACTCAATGAGTTCTATTCTTATGAAATATCAATAAAAACGAATATGTCTAATTTTCGAAAAACTATGGCTTGAATCGAAAAAATGAATAGATGAAATTGTGTTTCTTTTTAAAAATTACATATAGTAGTCAAATTTCAAAAGAATCAGACTACAAAAAAAGGTCATAATTTCTATAGATTTAGATTTTTTGTAAATAACATATCACAGTGTGAATATGAAGTAAAGCATAGAGATTATCGAAATAAAAATGAAAACAGCATTCAATTACGTAAATTGTCTATTATATTACAGTTCAGATAAATATTTGTTTAGGCCTTATTAGTAACAAACTCTTATTTGTCAATATTCAAAAGAATAAAAGTCAGTGAGTTTTTATGCTAGAACGAAAACAAAGACAGTTTTAGAATCCTTGAAACATTTCTAACAAAAGTACAGTAGAAAATTTCGCAATTGTACAAATGATTTTTTTTTATCAAGCTCAAAACCCAAGGTTAGTGTACATTTTAGTTAGTGATCACATATCGCTCATAAAAAAACGAAAAGTCACAAATGCAAACATTTTCTTCCGTAAATTCGTTAGAAATGCTCCAAGGATTCTAAAACTGCCTTTGGTTTTGTTCTGGCATGAAAACACAACGACTTCTATTCCTTTGAAATATCCATAAAAATGTACCAAAAAACTAATTTTTCGTATTATTAAAAAAATAAGGGGTAAATCGAAAAAGTTACATGAGTAAATAAAGTTTACTTCAACACAAATATATAATGCCCAAATTTCAAACGAATCGGATGAAAAAAATTGAAATCTTGAAGTGCCCCCCGCCTTTTAGTTTCTTTTCGTTCATTAACTAATATCTTTCCCCTCTGGCGGATACAACTATTCTATCTATGAAAATTAACACTCCCATTGGGAAAATCAGGCCAAAGCCTGATGGGCCAAATGTTGCGACCACTTGTATAGCAAGTCTTGCTTGCTCCAAACCCAGTGGTAGTTGAAACACAGTCATTCGGCAAATGGTATTTTATTTTTGTTCTCATTTGCTCAGTTAATAATTACTAATGTATTCCAATTTATCAGATGATTTAGCTACAGTCGGGTATGATGAAGATTAAAAACTAAAAACGTCAGCCATACAAGAGGTCCTTCGTCATTGCAACGATTGGGCTGGTACAGAAACGACGACAGGAAACCAGACGACGATGGAAACCAGTACACTTCCTCAAAGTCTACTTGCTCCTACATCGCTTCTATGACCGCCTCTCAATCGCCTTATTTGGTAGCTCCGTCGACATCAGGTTATGATATTCATCCCATAAGCTGGGTTTAGACGGAGGGTGCTTTCCCCGGGGCAAAGACCTTTCTCTCTCCCCGCCTCTTCAAGAAATCCCTAAACCCTCGATCTAATGCCTCCCACCCGTTCACCATGCGTTTCGTCCCTGCCAACCTTCATGCCGGGAAAACTCAGGGGCGCGGGCGACAGACTTGGCAGTACGTTATTGGCAGTCTAAAAAGTAGGGTGTATCTCTCAGTTGCTATGCCGTCAATTCCTCATGCCTAATTCCAACCCAAAAAGTTTCCCCTGATCTAGAAAAGGAGCGAGGGCTAAAGTTTCAAGATTGATTGATTTATTGCAAGCACGGCGTTAGTCTAATTGTACTTGTTGTGCCTGTAAATATAATTTCTTTATGAAGTACTATCGCTTCTCGGTTGCCGACTTTGAAATGATCTGTTGCTGAAATAATTTTCCATTTAATTGAAAGTACGTGCCTGTTCACAATCGTAACGCATATTTTTCGCTGTTATGCTATTATTAACACAGGATGGCTCGTGATAGGACTTGGATATAACTTTAACTTATATCTGTAATTCCTGACTTCTTCACGAATACGTTGATTTTCTTCTGCCGGCCTACGTGGAATAGTTTACAGGTTAAAAAACGTGAGGTCTCGGCATTACGAAAATTTTTGTGGCTGGAATGCCAATAAAAAGAACGTCAAAATAATATTTCCATTTACGAATTAATGAGTTCATTTGAAACCAGTCGCTACTGATCGTACTAATTTGATGTGGTATCTGTTCATCTATTTTTGGTACCAAAAGGACCAAATGTATGTTGCTTTTTTCTTCGGATTTCCTTATTGTTTCATTGAACATGAGTTATCGGCATTACAAAAATTTCTGTGCCTAATAGCACCAGTTTTATGGGAAAGTTCCATTGGGAAAAAATTGAGCTGTTTATTTGTTTTTGTTGTAATTTCTTGTATATTAAGAATTCTTAAGAGATTACAAACGTCGAAGCCGTATAGAAGCAGGAGGTGGAGGGTAACTTCTTCTGAAGAGGTATAGCTGTGGAGCATAATATCCGCCCTCTGCTACTTGCGACTCGATAGCATTAGTGCGGGCCCTGTCGTCTCCTCATACCAATTAAAGAACTAAGATGTGTAGTGGCTGAGAGGGTTGGTCATTGTAGATATTTGATGACTAAAAATGGAAGTGTGCAAATTTAATTCAAAATTGGTACAATTTTCTTAGTAATCAGTTGCTTGATGAGTCCTTTTGTGCTGGTAGTTAATTTTAAATGAAATTAATATACGTAGTGTTTGCAATGATGAATCTTACAAACAACCTGTGATGGAATTCTTTGCGTGCCGAAGATATTTTTGTAAGAATTTATTTCAATAGTCAAAATAATGTCGGGTGTTGAAAATGAAATAAAAATAAATTTTGAACATCTGTAATGTTTTACCCTATTTATAAATCAATGGCGATTCGGAATAACATTATATTGTACTTGTTGTATAGTGACGCTCTTGTGATATTTATGGAGGTTCCGGCTGCGGAGATTTATGAGTCTCGCTCGCTCGGCACGGCCACATGTATAGATAGAGCATCCTGCGGAACAGCCGATGCGCGCCTGGTATTTACGAGCGCCGGATAGGTCGGAAGCGCCCCTACTGCCGGGCGGAAGTTCATTGTTCGAACTAGACTTAAGAGCAAGCTGTGTGAACTAGATATCAGTACAATACTAGTAGTCCTGTTGTTCGTTTTGCTATCCTCTTGCCTGGCTTACGGCTAGGCTAACCGATCTACAAGTGCTGTCCAGTAAACCTTATATCTTGCTGAAATTCCAAGATATTACAATTGACGACGAGGCTTCGAACTTGCGAAGTGAATTTGAACTTGAAAAGTGCTCTGAAATTAAGATGGCGTATTCTACAGTCAGCTGCCCTCCGTTCGACGTGGAAGTGGAAACAGTGAGTGAATTCTTGGAGGGCTGGAAAGTACAAAGTGCAGACGCTCTTCAGAAAGCAGGAAATAATGGCGGTAAAAAAGCTAGTATTTTAATCAAAGCTTTGCCTGTAAACATAATTACTGATCTACAACGAAGAATTAAACCTACGTTACTCACTGAGGCTACATATGAGGAACTTGAAAAAAAATTAACACAGCAATTTGAAATTAAAAAATCCATCGTCGGTGCATCGGTTACAATTCTAAGTAGAAAACAAAGTGCTAATGAATCCATAGAAAGTTATGCTAAAACGTTAAATGACTTAGCATCTGCATGCAATTATGGTAATTGCTGTCGTGATCGTTTATTAAGAGATGCCTTCGTGGCTGGGCTACACTCAGCGCAAATTCTCAGCGCGGTTCATCAGAAGTGCGATAGCAAGTCCTTCAACGAATGCGTTGAACACGCAAAACTTATCGAACAATTAAGCTCCGACGCTCAAGATATCATTCGTGAGGATTCATCTTCATCGTATTTCACTACAGAAAAACTCCCGCCGAACTACATATGCATTCGCTGCGGAACCAAGCAAAAGCACCTTGCAAAGGATTGCTATGCTTTGAAATTAAAATGTCACACATGTGGAAAATTAGGCCACATCTCTAAGGTTTGCAAATCTACAACTGCAGCTCGGCCTCCTCCTGCTATGCCTACACGAAGGGGACCTACACAAGGAGAATTTGACGTAGCTCGCACTTACACAGTGCAGTCGGGAAGAAGCGGTTGCTGTGGCAACGTTGGGAGAGAAGACGTGTTAATGAAGAATTCACGGATGCCTCTACAGAAGAACGAAGCTGTGTTGCAAAAACCTGGAAACGAAGGTGGTGACGGTAATCATCTACATGAGTTTTCTGATTATTCCCCAAATGATTCTAATTTTTTAGAGTAAACACCACTGTAATTCCCGTCACTAAAGAGCCCACTATGATTGCATGCAACTTAAATAGTAAACCTGTTGAATTCCTGTTGGATAACGGCAGTGCCGTGTCAACTATACGTAAAAGAGGTGCAATCAAAGTTGGTACTGTGGTAAATCCTACATGCAGCAAAATTCTCGGGTACAGTGGTGTCTCGGTAAACCTGCTTGGTCAAGCTTCAGTAACGGTCATGTACCATAATGTTAGTTTTAATCATAAGTTTCTCATTGTGGAGGATGATAGAATCAACTTACTGGGCCGAGATATTTGTTCTAAACTAAACGTAAACATTGTCATTCCTGATAAATACGACTCCATAAATGAAACGGATTGTCATAGTTTGCCGAAAAGTTTGTCGTTAAAATATGACGAATATTTGTCATCTGATTCACAGTCTAACGTTAAAGAAACAGTTCATCTTGATGTGTTGCCTAATGCAGTTCCTGTATTTTGTAAAGCACGCCCGGTTCCTGTAAGACGAAGAGACTCTGTCAAAACCGAACTGGAACGCTTGCAGAGTATGGGCAAAATCACCAAAGTGTATGATAGCCAATGGGCATCTCCTACCGTTAATGTTCTAAAGTCTGACGGCAGTGTGAGAATCTGTGGAGATTTTTCAGCTTCCATTAATAATTTTCTGAATCCAGTTCAATCTGTACTACCTGTTATTGATGATGTCATTTCTCAAGTCGGAGACACTAAGTTTTTCTCAAAAATTGATTTGTCTAACGCGTTTTTGCAAATTCCGTTGGACGAAGAATCAAAGAAAGTTACGACCATTAACACCTCTGAAGGTCTAATTATGTACAATTACTTACCTTATGGTCTACGTGCAACCCCCGGCATTTTTCATGCATTCATGAATAGGACTCTTTCTGGCATCGATAACATCATTGTGTACCAGGATGACCTCCTCATTTTGACCTCGTCATATGATGCTCATTTGGAAGTTCTTGACAGGGTCCTGTCTGTCCTAAAAAACGCGGGAATTCGCTTAAATCTGTCAAAATGTGCCTTTCTAACTGATCGTGTGTTTTATCTAGGGTACGTTTCCGATAACAAGGGTGTTCACCCTAACTCTGAGAAAGTAGAAGCTATTCTCAATGCTCCTGTTCCTAAAAACCTCGAACAGTTGCAAGCTTTCATCGGATTGTGTAACTTCTATAGTCGTTTTGTACCCAACTTTTCTCATGTCATGCATCCTCTGTATTCGCTGCTTAAGAAAAATGTACAGTTCCGGTGGACTCCGGAACAGGACGAAAGTGTCCAGAAAATCAAGGACATCTTTCGTTCGCATACACCTCTAAAGTTGTTTGATCCCAACCATGAAACTCTTCTTGAAACTGATAGTTCAGGTTATGGAGTTGCTGCCATACTCATGCAACGCGTTAGTCCTTCTCATGATTGGTGTCCGGTTCAATTTTCTTCGAGATCTCTGAATGGTGCGGAGCAAAACTACTCTAACATTGAAAGGGAGAGCCTTAGTGTGGTTTTTGGCGTGGAGAAATTCAAGAAATTTCTACTTGGTGCTAAGTTCATTATCCATAATGATCAAAAACCTCTTTGTAAACTTTTTGCACATAACAAGGGTGTACCTCTCAACTGTTCCGCTCGAATTCAGAGATGGGCTCTTAGACTCTCCCAGTTTGACTATGTTTTCAGATATTCGAAAGGTAAATGTAACGTAAATAGCGATTGTTTCAGTAGGCTGCCACTACCTACGACTGTAAGGGAGCTAGAACCGTACGAAATGATTTTTGCTGTGAACACTCTTGATAAAACTCCTGTCACGTGTGAAAATATAAAAACTCATACTGATATGGATAGCGAACTATGCCAACTTAAACAATACATAAAGTTTGGCATGCCTCCTAAACCTGATCCCAATTTTTCAAAATTTAAGAACCTGCTACCTCAGATGACCATCATAAAAGGGTGCATACTTTATAAAGAACGGGTTTTCATTCCCAAGTCACTGCGTAGTTTAGTCCTTGAAACATTTCATGATGGACATCCTGGCATTTGTGGCATGAAATCGTTGGCCAGATCTGTTATTTGGTTTCCCGGAATGGACAAAACTATTGAAGACATCGTAAAATGTTGTCCCCAATG
The DNA here is from genome assembly GCA_030386875.1 of Morinoia aosen. Classification (NCBI taxonomy): domain Eukaryota; kingdom Metazoa; phylum Arthropoda; class Malacostraca; order Amphipoda; family Talitridae; genus Morinoia; species Morinoia aosen. The sequence continues at coordinate 29,902,617 of CM059559.1, forward strand.
TCAATTAAATCGAGCAAAACCTAAGTCTAGAAATGTAGAATGGCCTACTCCTTCTCGTCCTTTTGAACGCATTCATGTCGATCACTTTTTCTACGAGAATAAAATTGTTTTCATTGCTGTAGATGCATTATCTAAATATATTGAATGTGAAGTGGTACCATCCACGAGTGTGTCAGATACTGTCGATGCGTTGAGAATGATTTTCAGCAGAAACGGGTTGTGTGATGTGCTCGTAAGTGACAATGCTTCTAACTTTTCATCTCAAGACTTTAAAGATTTTCTTATTTCTAACGGCATTGAGCACCTCACACCTCCGCCCTACTCTCCAGCAAGCAATGGTCAAGCTGAGAGGGGGGTAAGAGTAATTAAAGACTTGTTGAAAAAACTATCTTCTTCCGAATCGTTCAAATCCCGTCTAGCGAAAGCATTATTTCAATCGCATTGTATTCCGCATAGTGTTACAAAAATTGTTCCCTCTGTTGCGCTGAACAATCGTAAATTTGTTACTTCCAAAGATAGAGTTCATCCTAAATTTTCTGTGTCCAGGTCTAAGCCTATGTATGTAACTCAATTTGATGTCGGGGATCATGTTCTCGCCCTGAATTTAAGAAATGGTCCCAAGTGGTTGAAGGGAATTATTGTTAGTAAAGTTTCCGTTAATATCTTTCATGTTCAAACATTAGCATTAAATGTAATCTGGAAGAGACATTCAAATCAGCTGTTGCACAGTAGTTTGGAATCTACCGGGAGTGGAGCAGCAGAGACTCCTGCTTTTCAGCCTGTTAACAGCTCTCCTGCGCAAAATGAACCTCGTAGATCAGGCAGAATAACCAAACCTGTAATACGAATAGGTTGTTGAGTTCCTCCTTCCCTTTGTCACATATTCATCTAAAGGGAGGGAAGTTGTTGTATAGTGACGCTCTTGTGATATTTATGGAGGTTCCGGCTGCGGAGATTTATGAGTCTCGCTCGCTCGGCACGGTCACATGTATAGATAGAGCATCCGGCGGAACAGCCGATGCGCGCCTGGTATTTACGAGCGCCGGATAGGTCGGAAGCGCCCCTACTGCCGGGCGGAAGTTCATTGTTCGAACTAGACTTAAGAGCAAGCTGTGTGAACTAGAGATCAGTACAATACTAGTAGTCCTGCTGTTCGTTTTGCTATCCTCTTGCCTGGTTTACGGCTAGGCTAACCGATCTACAAGTGCTGTCCAGTAAACCTTATATCTTGCTGAAATTCCAATATATTACAGTACTGTGAGACTTATCGTAATAGTCTCGTGTTCTATGACGAAGATGGCAATTTGAGCGCTCTTGCTGTTGCATTCATCGGCACCGCAACCATTTTTTCTAATAATGCATTGTTACTTGTTGCAACAGGCCTTACCCTGTAATACTAATCTGTTCAATTATCGCAATTTGTAAAAACTTGATGAAATAAATAAACAGTATTTAACAAATTTGTTGAATTTAAATAAGTAATTTCGATAATTTTTGGGCAGTCTTTAAATTCACGGTAATTGGACAAATGCGTTTCACGAGGTGTGGCTTATTGATTTCAGGAGCAATTCGCTATTTTTTGGGAAAAAATCGTTGCACTGTTTATGAATCTTCCGGAATATAGTGATTAGAGTAGCCATTTTTATCGTTAAATTACCGGTAATAATCGTAATTTTTGAATGAAGACCGACTATAATAACCGTTAAACTACCGGTAACAAACCGGTTAATATCGTCGGTCTTCGTCCAAAATTTACGATAAAAACCGGTAATTTAACATTAATCCGACGATAATATGAGACATTCCCGACACTTACTCCGGCGGTATATCGTCGGTTTAGAGGAAGAAAAAGATTATAATTACCGGTAAACTCAGACATGATTTATCGTCGGTCAGACGATAAATTTCAGACTGGGAGGGACAGTTTAAATTTATGAATATGTAGGGCTTCTATTTTTTGAATATATTTTTAACTACATAATATAAAATTTTGGTACTGGAATAAAGATCTTCATTCGAGGGTTTAGAACTATTTTCAACACGAAAGTGATCAAAAATCGAACCTTGGTACTTGTGCGCTGTCAATCTTTGTTTAGGGTCATCCTAGTCATGCCAATGTAACTTTTATTGAAGAGACTTACATTCTCTTCTGTCGCATTTTAACTGATAAATCACATTGGCTTTCTCTAGGTCACTGACCCTGGATCAGAAAATAATATTCTTCACTAGTAGATCACTGATTGTACGGTTTTTGTAAAATACACAAACTTTAATAGCTGTTTCAGGAAGTATAGTTTTACCAAAATTTTTAAATATATTTCTAAAAATTTTCTCGTCAATTTTGTAGTTCTTGTGCATTTTATTTTCATAAAATACATTTACATAACGTGTTCAAGGTCCAGGACTATCATCACAGCCAAGAATTCGGTTTAGAAAGTTGTTGATTATCCTGTCAACCAGAGTATTAGGAAAGTAGTTATTTATCAGCAATCTTTTAACCCGAAGAATTTCAGAATGAAAACTTGCCCAAATACCCAACTACTAAATTATTTACTTCTAGTCATCTTGAAATGTGATCTGTGTTAGTTTTTGTATATCGCCTGATTCTGTTTTTGCATTTGATTTACATTTCTTTGTATTGTGACTGTAAAATTTACTCTGTATTTTTCAGCCTGAAGATGATGTGAGTACATCTAAACGTTGTTTTTTATAAATAGACATTGATATCGAATTTGGTAGTGAGTGTTTTAGTAAAGATGATAAACAGTTGTCTACGTCTTTTAACGCGTGAAGAACTGGAAAATTTTCGTAAGGTTGAGAAATTAGAAAAGAAATTATGTAATTAAAGAATAATAGAAAGCTATTAAGTATTAGTTTCCAAATCAATGCGTGACCAAATACCATGAGGAACTTACTGCACTCAGGAACTACATTAGACTGACTCTCACTGCTCACTGACACGTGAGACTAAATCAGGCGGAGAAGCCACAGCAAACGTACCGAAACAGAACCAAAACGCGACGAGTGCAGAACAAATCAAGCATACTCATCACTCAAATGCTTGTTAGTGAGTCATCGAAACGATATCGCAGATAAGCAATTTTAGCAAATAACATAACTAGTATTGAATAAAATTTTTTAACTCTTATTTGTATATCAAACGTACACACAAAACTTTAGACTGTAGAAATGCCGCGTGACACGGGTGACAATGCGACGAGTTCTAAACTTCAAACTGATATCAAACGCGTTGCGAAACTTTTTTTAATTACACATTCCGTTTAATTTATCTGTCATTTACATGACAAGTTTTATAACTGCCAAAAATAAGGATAATATTTCTGGGAACATAGTGACATTTGGAGCAGATCGTATCAAATTTGTCCGAATTTACTAATTTTGGCAGCCCTGCTAATGAGCTTGCCGCCAAAATAATGCAGTGCACTCATGATGCAACTCTGCTCTGTGGTGCAGCAGCTCATCGTTGCCATGGTAACATGCACCTGCTGCTGCGATCATGCCACAGCCAGTCAGGACGCCCCACTCGTTTTGTTTGCGACAGAGTAGCCTAAGCAACCGAGCAATTCCTAGTTCAGTATATAAGAGAAACGCAGTCGCTTATCCCACTTTGCTTTCACTGGCCTGAAATTCTGGATTTCGTGGGTTAGGACACTGCATATTTGCCCTCCTATTGCAAAATTAACATGAGGCCCTAATCCTCCTCGTGACAATGTCGTTGACTTCCCCAATGGGAGTATTCTGTTAGTTATTGGCAAAGGGGGGAAAATAATAATTTTAGGTGAATAAACTAACGAATGAATACGATGAGGAGGATGGATTTTGTGCGAGAAGAGAGAGGTCGAGTTAAAACTCGAAAATACGCGCGTATGAAATTTCGATTGAAATTTGCTGAAGCTTTTTCGAGTAGTCGAATGTTGAGCTATTTATTTTGAAATCCAAGTCTTTCATAATGTGCCATTTCATTGATGATATTTGTTTAATCCTTTCATGCGACGAGTCTTGGCTATTGCATAAACAAAATTAAACAAGGCATACTTAAATACTAAATTAATTCGCCAGTGTACGACTCGTCATGCATAGTACTGCGATTAATTTGCTTTACCACGGTGCTTTATACAAATGAAAATCATTTTGCTTCTGTGAATCTCAAATAATTTCACTTTTCAGAGGAAAACGTTTCCGCCTCATTTTGAAAAGTGCGGTAAAGGGTGAGATAGTAGCGTCCACGGGACCTTGTTTTTGGATTTCGTAAGTTTTGTCTGTGGTGCCCTAATAAATAAGCCTCTTTTGCAATCCAGTAAGTCTACGGAGGTATGATCATGCGTAATCAACTTATTCATTTGCACAAGTAACGTCCATTCTATAGTTTTCTCCTCATTAGTGTTACGTAGTAGAAAGGTAAAGGGGAGGGGGGAGGTAAGCAATGGTTGCAACTCTCTCTCGCACTGTTCCTTTGACTTTTGCTGCAAATTTTTATGTCATTATTCTTAACAAACAACTTCCATGGTTTAGAGGTATTAATAAAAACTGTACCAAAACATGTTGCGGTATTAAATATTCCATGATGTTTTCCACATCACCTCAGAGCTAGAGACAAGAACTGAAGTCAAAATTAACCAACTTTAGGCTGTGAGAAACAATAAAACAAAATATTTATCTTACTTTGTTTAGCGATAAGTCAAAGAAAAATATTTAGCAGACCAACTGAGTTGTCAGGGATTTTAAAATAAATGTATTAGGTTTTGATTATACCTCTAATTCTTTTTACGACTGTAACATTTTGTTCATGAATGATTGAGGAAAAAGGACAAAAAATCGCTTTTTTAAACTGAATATCTGATAAATTGGCATCGTTTTTTGAACCTGATACAGTCATAAAAAAAATAAATACATTTTGACGAGTTGGTCAAAAAGTTATTTGTTAAGCAGATGGCATTCAGTTGCTAAATTAACGTGTACGGGTACTTCTATCACCCCTGGGGGCTGTATAATGCATAATCATCACACGTAAGGCTTTATTTTAACGTGCGTCAAAAATTTCGCAATGGCTGGATCTCAGAATCTAAGTACAATACGCATAACTTCTCAAACAACACCAGACCTACAATCAGTGTTGTTAGCTCGAAGTCTGATAAAATATTCTTTGTTCGGCGTGAAAGTTTTCCTTAACCCTTTAACGCCCCAGAGGACACCAGTGTCCTCTTTCAAAAATACCCTCAATATATTGTATTTCTTGTTCAATTAGTTCCCTAATGTGTTCTTTGAAGTTCTCTGTCGGGTGGCAGTTCCTATCTCATCCTGATATTAGTGACTGCCTGATGCCAGCGCCAGTTTAGTGACGGTGGTTGTGTTAACGGTAATATGAGTACAAAAATTCGGACGTTAAAGGGTTAAATGTAACTCGATAATTGACATAGTCTCACACTTTCTGTGCATTAGTTACTGGAGAAAATTCAGCGTCATTCTGTAAAGATCAATCCTTTTTTAGAAAGAAAATAAGTGAACGAGAGCCATAATTAACTTATCAAGATTTATATATAATGATCGTTATATTTCATTTTCACCAGTGAAAAAACAGCGTATTACAAAATATTGCTCTGCTGGTGTTCAGAATTGGCTTAATTCAAAGCGCTACAAATTGTGAATGGTCGTGGTAGTGACACAGAGATAGCTGTGAGTGGCAGTAGAGGCATAATGTAGTTGAGCGCTGGCATCACAAATACTGTGGATGAACGTGAACAAAAACATCTGCAAAGTTGGGCGAGCGAAGAGTTCTACGGCGAGGCAGGCCGCTCAATTGCTGCCCCGCTTCTCAGAACAGTTACGAGACGAGGTGCGCTTTCTTTAGTGGCGCCCTGCGGGCCAAATAAAGATGGTGGACTGATTACAGGACGTGAGAACGATGAGACTCTCGTCTCCGAGGACTGGATGAGTCTTGAGTTTACACTGCCGGTGGCTGTAAACTTATGACGCTCGTGCAAGTTTGACGTAGCTTAGAATACGGTTCAAGTGCTCTGGGATAAGTATAAGTTTATAAAAATCTGTTCTTTGAGAGTGCTAAGTGATAAAATCTCAAATACTGAGGCTGCCGGCGTGCAAATTGTTTCGAATTTACCAAGTGAGCTGTTAAAAAATGCCTTTTCTCCTTCATTACGAAAAACCACGTATAATGGGAAAAAACAAAATTTAACGGCCGGGAGAATTTATTCGCAATAAATGAAGGTATGTAAATACATTCAACAGTGCGAACAAATAGTTGGGTGGACATAATTTCATAACTTGTCAGCAGCTCGGTTTGGCCGCGCTGCTTTGGGCCACTAAGTAGAGAAGATGAACTGGCGCCATCTTCTCTGCCCACTTTGGTTAATCGCGTCCTGTTGAAGATGAAAAAAATACATAAATTGAATATTGCCGCAGTTACTACGTTTCGTGATAGCTACCGGTAATCAGTTTTAGAGTAGACCCGGGTCGTTGCCCATACAAGTTATAGAGACGGGTCGTAGCCCATACAAGTTATAGAGACGGGTCGTAGCCCATACAAGTTATAGAGACAGGTCATAGCCCATACAAGTTACAGAGACGAGTCGTAGCCCATACAAGTTATAGAGACATGTCGTAGCCCATGAAAGTTATAGAGACGGGTCGTAGGCCATACAAGTTATATAGACGGGTCGTAGCCCATACAAGTTATAGAGACAGGTCGTAGCCCATACAAGTTACAGAGACGGGTCATAGCCCATAGAAGTTATAGAGACGGGTCGTAGCCCATACAAGTTATAGAGACGGGTCGTAACCCACACAAGTTATTGAGACGGGTCATAGCCTATATAAGTTATAGATAGATACGGGTCGTAGCCCAAACAAGTTATAGAGATGGGTCGTAGCCCATACAAGTTATAGCGACGGTTTGTTGCCCGTACTAGTTATATTCATTCACCAGGGGAATTTATGGGAGCAAATTTTATGAACGCTCAATGACAGCCAACTCACTGGTAGATATGGGCCAAGTCTACGTAAACTAGTCTCAGCTGCCATTAAGTAGGGAGTTCCGTAGACGACGATAAGGAGATCCGAAGACTCCTGTCCAGGCACGGATTCCCACGCAGTCATAGGTGAAGTAAAGAGGAAGGCGAGGCAGTGCAGTGCGGTAACAGGTAGCATGGTTCCCCCACGAAGTTTGGTCGCATTCAGACAGAAAACGCTTATGCTCATCGAAGCCTCAGGAGAGTGGTCAGAATGGACCAGGGGAACGCCTCGAAGTTAGATGAAGTCCAACAACAATTAGAGACACGAGGCAGCTGCTCGGTGGTAGGTGTTCTGGCAGTAAGGCTTTGAAGGGTTAGAAGCCAGTTTCTTTTTGCTAAACTTTGGTCACCTTACAGTAAATAGGACAATTCACAAGACTGGAACAGTCTACCAGTGAGCATGAGCTTTCATTTATGGACAGTATGTTTGTTTCCTTTATTCATTGATTTTCTCGCAATGTTGATGTTCAGAGACTCTTCAAGAAAACTGGACATTGGGCTGTGAAAATTTATTTTAGTGCGTTAAGATCTGTGATTACGAAATATTTCTCGTCTTCATGTAAATGATAAATTTAGCGATGGCTCTAATGTCTCGCAATTTATCCATGCTCACCAACGCTGTCGTTTCTTGGAATTTCAATTAACTGAGAACTTCTCTTCAGGAAGCAGCTTACTATGCTCCAGGCAGGTCGCACGACGGAGACCCATCACCACATTCAGCTTCCCTCAGTGAGTGCACATAGCCGCGTTCTTTTTGTAATTTTAAATTTGCACTCGCCTCTGATGCCGGGGTACTCACTGGGGGCTCGTCAATAGCATGCAACAGTTACCCATAGTAGTTCGAGGTAGCTCTCAATCCAGGAAATACAGGGTGTTACAAATTGTTGGTGCAAACTTCGGCTACTAATAGAAAACATTGATATTAGCACGATTTCATAAACGAAAAAAGTTCAAAATACACTTCGTTTTGAGGTTATCTGATATAAAATAGTAACGCTGATTATTAGATAAACTCTGTTTATTGATACACACGAGGATAATTCAAAAAACAACTAGCAACAGATAATTTATTAGTAGCGAGGACCTCATTACAGTAATTTTGTTCAAGATGTCGATCATGAGCATCGAAGCGAGTGCGACATCGTCGGAGGGAGTTGCGTATACGTTGCCAAAGACTCCAGGCATCTCAGCAATATCTTCAGCAGCGACTGCAGTTCTGGCGACAAGATCTTCGTCCGACTCGACAGGTGTTTCATAAATAAGACTTTTCATGTGAAAAAAAAATCTAAAGTGGTAAAATCAGGAGATCTTGGCGGCCAGCACACATGACCATTATGACCAATCCACCGATTTGGGTAGTGAAGACCAAGAAAACGTCTCACAAACACAGTAAAATGTGCCAGAGCCATATCATGCTGAAATGATATTCTTCCACGAAAATCCAATGGAACATTGGCCATTAAATCTGGAAGGACTTCTTCAAGAAAGACGGTCTGGCAAAATGTATGGGACAATGCATTCCCAATGAGACGGTCTTGCAAAATGTATGGGACAATGGTTTAATTATGAACGATACCTGCCAAAACATTGACAGATTAGCGATGTTGGTATCTATGTTCATGGATAACATGAGGGGTGTTCGTTTGTCATCCGTGAAAATTATGGAAATTTAACATTCCATCACGGTTGACGGTAGCTTCATTTCGTGAACAACACGTGTTCTACGAAAAAGGCATCTTCTAACTCCTGATTTCAAAACCACTGCGCGAATCGTTCGTGAAGAACATAATCTGCAGGAAGTAGTCCATGGATTCTCTGGAGGTGAGACGAATGATAATTATTCCGATTCAATATCCGCCACACTGCAGTGAGATCTTGAATTTCCATAGATGCTGCTGCTGCCCGACACACCTTCCTCACGATCCAGATCGAGCTGTCTTGCGCGAACAGCATTCACTCTGTTTGCACTGAAACTTCCGTTCGCACACAAACTTCTGTGCAAAGCAGTGAATAATCGATAAATAGGCACCTGTATATTGGGTAACTTTTTTGGTGCATTCTTGCAGTACGTCTTGCATTACCATCTACGGAACCACAGACGAAATGCATGTCTGCCATTTCTGGGTTTGTTGGGTGGTTCATCTTACCAGAAGAGTGTCACGATGCCAACTGATAAATGATCACGGTTCAAACTAAAGGTTACAACGTTGGCGGAAAAGTTCTAAAATTTTTTTTGTATTCTTGAATAGTAAGTTTTTCGACATTTCACAAATGGGAATAAATGGGTATGACATCAATCCTGCCTAAATTCGTCAATTATTTCTTCTTATTGATTTGTTCCTGTCTTTTGTGAATTGACCATCGTGCTGCGATAAATGAGTCTTAACAGTTTACTAGCATAATGTCTCATCTATGAAGAATTTTTTTAACTTTGTTCATTGATAAAATGGTGCATATATCAATATTTTCTATCAGTAGAAGAAGTTTGTTCCATCAATTTTGCAACACCCTGTATAAAAATCGATTACTTTCAAGTTTCATTAATTTCTTATAAAAAATTTTGCACATGCAGATGTTAACTGAGACTTTTCTGCGTATTACAAAACTGAAGTCTCAATAGAAGAGCCAGTTTACTATAGGTAAATTATGAAGCACTATGTACGAAAATTATGAGATCTTTTCCGGAGTAGCTCTTAATGGCAATGTAGTTAAGTATAGCGGCTCTCATGCAAATATTAGCGAGTAAAAATACTCAGTTTCCACTGTTTTAGTTATCAGAGGAATTCGAATCATAGATATAATCACCCGTTATAAGCAAATGAGCATAGCTCTTTTGAGTTTCTGACGAGGTAAATAATTCAACATGAGATGAATTGCACTTTCTAGAACTTCCATCGTTAGAATTTTTATAGGATCAATTTTTTTTTCTTAGCACGAATTTTTGCACATTTACGTTCTTTATAATTCGTAACGGTATCGAGCTAGGTTTACTTAAAACCTAGTATAATTAAATTTATTGGGCATAAATACTGGTTTACTGATACGATCTAAACAAATGGTTAAATTAAATAGTGACGTCTAATTATAATAGAAACATCACCAGATCCCATTGCGTAGTATCAATGATATATGTAAACAATAAGTAAACGAGAAAAAGTCCTTTAGAGGTATTTCTTTTCTTCTCGTCTGGCCAGCAAGTTCTCACAACAGTCATCAGTAGGTACGCGGAGACAAATAGGAGCGTTATGGTGGTCACTGAGGGAGTTTTCATAATGCTACTGGCCGACCAGTAGTCAAGAACTCAATTTTTATGAATGCTAAACCAAACATTAAAGTTTACTATTTTCAGCATTGTTTAGTATAATTGACTTTAAATTTGAGTTGAATTAAAACTCAGTTTGCCCAGCCGCAGCCAAGGTGTTCAATAAGTTCATACTGGGCTGAACGTTGTGGGTGCGTTTATTTTTTACGTAACGATTATTTCTAATAATACTCCCGAGAGAGCAAAATTGCTGCAATTGCTGAATTGTTTCAATGCTGTTTGATGTAGAATTTTACTTGGACCATGACGAGAGGCGCTAGTTGTCGCAAAGGAAATTTTCATAATGCTACTGACTGAACTAAATTTTCATTAATACTTAATAAAAATTAAACAGAGGAACAATTAAATTGATGTTGGCTATTTTTAAAATTGCTTACAACTATTCAATTTAATGCGGAGTTGAATATTGAACTGCAGTTAACCCGCTGCAGTCAACGTGTTAAAAATTCAAAAGTTCTGCTTGCGTACAGAGCCATTAGTGATAAATGACTTGTCCTTATAGTTTACCAGCTCATCGCTTTCAATAGCACCTTGACTGCGACGAGACCCACTGGTGGTCACTGAGGGTACTTTCAAAATGCTGCTGACCAGCCCACAGTCCTAAACTCTATTTTCATGCTTACTTAGTGAAGACTAAATGATAGCGTGTTCTATTCGATGTTCGTTATTTTTTTTATTTCGTTTGAACTTTCTTCAGAAACAACCTACTTGTAGTTCAATAAAAAGAATTTTTGATAAGTAACATGTATGCTGATGTAATGATATATTTAAATATGCGTAGCAAACCGGCGCGCCAAACTCAGCCGGGCGTTGCGAGAGGGGTATAGGGCTTTGACTTACCTCAGGAGTAGGGAGGAGTACGTAGGGGATAGGAGCGGTATTGAAAGCTAGTGCGTAAAACTTCATACATAAGAAGCCGATGGTGACATAAATTCATAACATTGAAAAATAGTGGGTTAAAAATTTATTATCTAAGAGTAAGGGAACTAAGGGGTGTTTGGAATTTGAGAGAGCTGTGTGTAGCAATATCAGATGAAAGAGAGGGACACGTAGCTTAGAGAGGTGACGCTAGAGGGCTATCCAATGGGAGAAGCCGCCGTCTCTTTGCGGGCCTCCGCTCAGCCTGTCCGCGTCCTTTGTTCGGGGAGCTTTAAAAGCGTAGGGATTAAGAAGAGCCGGTCTATTTGGGCGTTTGCCTGGTTCAGTGCAAGATGTAGGCTCAGAAATCTACGAGGGGAGGTAAGCATACTGTTGTGGGTTAGGAAGTGTTATCGAGTGACGCCAGTCTTTATGTTTTTGTTCAACTGTTGTTCTCAAACGGGGTGTTTCGATTTTATTTTGAACAAGGGAGAAAAAAGGGAATCAGATTATTCGTGTTCGTATTGGAAAGCAGTCTTTGTGTATTTTTGTCAATTGATGCTCTCAAGCGGGGCGCTGTGACTTGCATTCGTGGAAATCAGAATATTCGTGTTCATATTGAAAGGCAGGCTTTGTGTATTTGTATTCAATTGATGCTCTCATGATGCTCAATTGTGATTTTGCATTTTTTAATATGGGGGTAAAATAATTATTTAAATATTTCTCAGAGGGGGATTCACGTTGAATGGGATGCGTTAAGTCAACTAAACGTTTCATTGTGTGGGGAAAGGCGAGTTCGTCTGTCAAGTAAAATGTTAAACTTCGGGATTTATACAACTTTGTTTTTTTAGTATGCATTCAGATGGAAAATGAATAGGTTCAGTGCGTTCGATTGGAACCTAGTGAGAATCTTTTGAAATTGTTTTTGGATCAAAGGGGAGTAAAATAAGATCAATCAATTCTATGTGGACGGGTGTAGTAGCAGTTATATTACAGGGAAAGAAGGCTTAAGGGGAATGGATTACTCAACCCCTTTATTGTTCTCAGGGTTTGGGTGGAATGCAGCTTGAAGCTGTATCGCCGTGAGACAAAATGGGGCACACCAAGCTGAAGCGTCATTGCCTGGCCGTCCACCCAGCTACATCAGGGAAGTGAAAAGGTGGCTGAGCGTGTCAAGTTTTACAGGCGCCACGAGATACTTGCAATCACGTGCAATCCACTATCGCCTAGGATTGTGTAGGATGTGTTTCTTGCTATGGAGCATCGGTTGTCTTTGCGTTAAGGCCTGTTGACACGAGGGGTGAGCGAGCGCTCCACCGGGAAAGAGAGGCTTAAACCACGCCCATTTTCTCTCGTTTCAGGCTCAATGGAGCAGTAGACAACAGTCTGTCTATGTTTGGTCTTCGTCGAGCGACTCAATGCTTCCCAGTGCAATTTCAGACACTGAACGTGTAGGGTGTGCGTCTCTGCTCCCTGCCTACACGTTCTCTTGGAAAAGTGGCGTTTAGCTGCCAAAAAAGGACTTTTTTAAGCCAACGCTTCGCCCACATTTTCCTCATTCGTTTTTGTTTCTTCTTTATAGCCGCGACAACTGATAGAGATTGAAAACGCCATTGCCTGTCGCAGAGCCACCTTCGTACGTTCTCTCTCTACCGCTGCTAGGAGCAGACTGAGGATTTTACTGGGAGCAGTCTGCACCTCTGCCATGGTCCGTGTGGACACCCTGACTCGAACAAGCATTTTACTGAGCTCGTGGTGGAGCGCTCGCTCACTCCTCGTGTCAACAGGTCTTAACAGAGCTGCGCGCGAAATAATATCCTCTAGGATTGGGTTTCGTAAAATATTTTGTGTTTGCCTAGGATGCTTCATGCCAATCACGTGTTCTTAGGTGAGATCATAAATACAAATGTAGTTTAAATGAATTTCTTGTAGTGTCATTCTCCAGTGTTCACCTGAGGTACTGAAGTGAGTGAGCAGATCAGTAGCTAATGTTTTCTATCTTCCACCTGTGCTATCATACCTCCTTTGTGTTTCTTCCGCTCTATTTTTCATTTGTCCCTTTCACTATGAGATTTAAATTCCCCACCACGAATATAGATAGGCATCAGCCATATCTGTTTCGTGCCACTGACGGAGGTTTCCTTAAAAAGTTAGCAACGCAAATAAACCTAAATTTTTGTGAGAACTTATTAGGGCAAGTACTGGAAAATAACTTAAGGGCACGTTCTGGGTAAAATTTGGATAATGGTAGGTTCTCGGTTTGTAGACTCATCTTATAGAGAATTTTCTTGGGCATCTTACGGTATAATTCGCTCTCAAGTACGTACATTGGTTCGCCTCCTAGACGGAGTAGTAGACGCACAGTAACGTGACCTTGGTGCGCCAGTGTATGAGTGATTTCCCTCTTCCCCCCTAATTACGAATCAGTTTTGGGCGTTCCTCAACGTAAATAGCGAGAAAGTTTATTCATGACCTTGCTTGAAATGCTTTAGTACTCAAACTAAACATTCTAACTCTCAGTGTTAATTATGATGATGTAACTGAATGTTTGTTTTGAGTCCGGCTGCTCTGCGTCATCAGCTAATTAGCTGCTGTGTAAACATATAATCGCCTCCCGCAGTTTTGAAGGTACAGGAATGGCTAATATACCAATCGATAGAGTTTGGAAAGATCTACATTAGCTGTTAAATTTATTGGGAAAAATGCATAGTTCAGAAATAATACGAAGAAAATATATTTTTTTTTAGAAAAATTGCTTTCCTGGAAACTTCACTTTTTGACTTTTGAAGAGGTCCTTCTCCCACAGTTTAGAAGGTACAAGAATAGCAAATATATCAATCGAAACATTCTAGAGAGGCGGTGGTACAGTTTTTTGAATTTCAAATCATGTTGCAATTTAGAAGCAAAATAATTCCAAAAAACGGAAAAAGTAGTCGGTTTCGGGGAAAAAATTTCTTATAATCGAAAAATCATATTATCGGAAAACCTTACCACCGGATCTCATGACAAGACAATTAGCTACCTAGAAAACCGATATCCAGTTCTGTAACTTTAAAATTGTGGGCGATGGACATTTTTCCGCAACACCTACTTTCAGATTTTCTTTCAAAAAAATCATTTCTTTAATAAATTCACAAAAAAACACATGAGTTCAAAAAGAAATGCCGCATCATTTGACACATATTGTGAAAATCTTAGAAAAATCCGTCGAGAACTGACGGACTTTTGGTTTCCCCCGGACCGTGTCCTTAACGTTTACCTGGCCAGATGAATCACGAAATTAAAGAAGACCTCTGTCAATGTTTACAATTTTCTAGTCATTCATGTTGTAGTATTTTTTTTAAATTTAGGTGAGCAGGTGTTTTTTCGGTCTGCATGACATGCTATGAAGGCTCACAAACATCTGCTTAGCGTCAGACGTGATCAATTTTGATGATAAAAGCCGCTCACTGTTAACACTCAAATCAAAAGTTCTTGAACAGCTGAATGATAAATACATATGTCTTTAGAAATAAACAGTCGGTGAGCAATATCTAGGCGAAATGATATGCCACATGAGCGCTGACACGCCATGCGACCCTTCCCGCCGCTCCTTCTCCCCCCGTTTACTCGCCTTAGGTGTTTCAGAAGCTTCTAAATTTTTTAATGCATATTAACTGTGCATTGCTCTTCCAAATTAGGCAATACAAGAAAATTCGACACATTTCGGACTTCCGAATAGACGGTCCCCTTAAAGGGATAACTTTGAAAGATAAAAACATTTAAAATCCATTGCAGGTCTTTTTTTAATTTAAAAACCAATGATCTCTATGAATGAGGCATTAAAATATTGGTTTGTAGTTGTCCAGAGTTGTTACTAACGATGGCGAATATGTTTTTGAGTAAATGAATGTTACTTGATATGTTTTTATTCTCCTTATCATACTGGTAAATACGGACAGAACTTATGGTACCACCTGATAAGTTGTATACAAACTGCCACCTTGAGCACAGTTCACCCCAATTTCCTTATCAAGAAATATATACAAATAACCTGTGATGAAATTCAGCTTTAGTGACTAAATTTTGAAACTTTTTATATATAGAAAATACTTACTTAAACGATCGACATATTTCTCAACGTGTGATTTCCCTTCTCAACGTGATCTCCATCTTTAATAATCTTTATTTCATTTCAGCATTATGATCTACCAATTTCTGTCCTAACTTTTCAAAATCTTATTTTTCTTCCGCATTTACAATCGCATCTCTAACCTGTATATGTAGATAATTCTTTAAGATTTCAATATATGAAATTATGTCACGAACAAAATCTAACTCTATACTTTATACTTCCTCTTTTTCTCACCGATTAATTTTATTTTTCAAGAACCTTACGGATTCTAAAGTGCTCTAACGGATATATTTAATCCTCAGATATTATATTATTATAATATTATATTATTATAAAATATCCTCAGATGTTTTACTCTGTTCATGAAGATTTTGCGTAAGATTTGGATAGCATCACTTCTGAACTGATGATTTTGATTGGTAAGAATTCCTTTCACTTCTGTATAATTTCTGAAATTAATTCTGAAATTTTCTATAACTTTCATGTTCGCTGAATCAAATTCTTTGATTGGGAAAGAAATACTTGCAAGTTTTCAATTATCTAAACCAAAATTTTTTCATCATCTAGATATCTGAGGCTAACACCCGGAGAACCTCTTACTTGAAAAATAGCTGTTGAAATATTCCTTCTACCAAATATACATATTCCTAACACTTTTTATACAGTATTCTCTAAACTAAACTTAACGTTCAATGTTTTCTCGAACACGAGAAGCTACAAGATTGTTTACACGTTCTTGTAACAATGCTTATTGATTTTTCACATTTGACACTTATCAGCTCCTCCCTGTGTTGATTTCAATTGACTAACTTCGTTTTGGTTTGTTGCGATATCGTGTTGATGCTGTTGGAAAATTCTTTTTACAATATTTAAATTTGAATTTAGATCGTCTAGTCTAATTTTCCAATTGAAATTAGCTCTTAACTCCATTAGGTTTGTTTGAAATTCATTGTTTTTATTTTCAGTACTTGAAATAAGATTGGATGTCATTGTTTCCAGCATTGTAGCTGATGAATCAAATTTACTTTTCATGATCTTGAGTTTTCCATCAACCTCATTATTTATACTTGACTCCATGTTATCAAATTTACTACAGAAGCTTTCTTCGAGCTCATAAAATTTTTCATCTTTCTCGTTAACTAATGTTCCCAAACTATTAAAATTTTCTTTACATATGTTAAATTTATCATTATTTAGATTATATACCTGTTGTTTTCAAATTTTTAACTTCTTCTTGTATCGTATCGAATTTACCATCCCCTTTTCTGACTGCATTCTCAATTGAATGTTCAATGCTTGATTTCAAGTTTTCAAACATCTACATTTTCCGTTATCATTTCAAAATTATCTAACCTTTCTTCAACTGGAGTGAATTTGGTCTGTATTAGATTATTATTATTTTCAACTTCCTCATTTATTTTCTCGGTTTTTATAAAGTTTAAATTAGTTAAGCTTTCTTCAATGGGACGAATTTATGACTGTAGAATATCAAATTTATTTTAGAGTTGTTTATTTGGAATTTTTGTAACCGCTGAGTTTCAATTATGCAGCCTATCATCGTTTGAAATGAAGTTTGCCTGTAGAACATCAAATCCTTGCGCAAGATCCTCATCAGATCCGTGAATAAATTTTACGCCAGATTTCTACAAAAAATAAATGGAAGTGAATCGAGCTTATCCAAGCTCTGTAAGTATTAATTTCCACCAGGTGGTTTCAGTACCATACAATGATTGATAAGAATTCAAGGTGGAATAAAAGATGGTTAATTATTTATCGTAGAAAGTTTTCTCCGCTCCACGTACTTTTTATCTTTATTAAGTAATAGTTCCCGCTCTTCACATCCACGCTAGCCTCACAACATGCATTGCACTTGGGAAGAAAAAGAACGAGAGCTTAGAATTTAGCATAAGTATAGTTTGATATGTTTAATGATTACAGTTTTTGTAGTAATTTATCCACAAAACCTGATGGAAACAAGATTACGACAACTTCATCTAATCTTTCAATTTCCATACGTTGCAATGCGCCTAAGCATAAATTTCCTCAAATGACTTCTAATTTTTTTTTTTGAACAGACCAAATAATTTGGTAATGTGTCATACATTTATCCAATTCTCTTAGATATTTCAAACCATAGCTGTCACACTAATAACATTCATCTTTACTTTACTTTTTATCATATACCAACAAGTCCAATGTGTTCCTGATCCCCCTTCTATCTCAAGATTTAAGATGCCTTTTTCAATTTCCTTCGGTGCTTAGGTAATGAACCTCTCATAACAATGCCTCTGGCATATGATTCATTTTAAATTTTTATATAATACTTCAAGTCATGCTGAGAAACTGGTGTGATTGGGGTTATATTTTTGATGGCTTCAAATAGAGACCTTCGCAGCAATTTTTTTTCGCAACAGTTATTCTTATACCTGAGCCTTCATTCTTACACCTGAACCTGAACGAAGTCTTGGGTTTGTGAATGGACTTTGGTCTCGTCTCGAACTTGAGGACTCAGAACTTTCAATTATACTAGGGTTTGTTTTAGATGGACTTGCTGCTTTAGATGGACATGCTGCTCTTGTGTTTAAATTGCAGATCGAACTTTTGGTGGTTCAACTTTTTTATAAAAGTGTTAAATAAATTTAGAATATTTCTTCCCCCTATTTACTTTTATGGTACCATCTTCCCTCAAATAGGCATCAGTTAAATACAACATCTCATAATAATTAATTTCATCTTCGTCTTTGAAATCAGCAGGTATTAGCTTTGTTAATAGTTCCCATAATCCATTTGTGCTTTCGAATCCTTCATCTCTAATTTTCAAATCATTACCCAGAATATCTACCTTTTTATCTTAAGCTTACACAAAACTCAAGAAATTCAGTGCCAAGGTCGAACTGCAGTGTTGGATTCAGAAGAGGGTTAAAAGCGATGTTGTGGTGGATTTTACAACGAAGAATAGTTTTCGAGCATATTTAAAATTATTTGACCATTTCATTGCTTGACATCAGTGGGTGATATGAAGGAGAAGTACGAAGAGATACAACATTTACTTACGTCAAGCAGACACGAGAAGGTTCTCAGCCAGCTGGGCTTGAAGTAGAATCTTCGTCAACTGATAAGAAAACCTGTGTAGGACTCATAAACATCAACAATCAAATGAAGAAACTTGAAAACAAGACTAGAGCGCATAAAAAAATGAATTATCAAACTCTGTGCACATACACGCTAAGCACATGCGATTAATATCTTTTTTAACAGATCAACATCGGTATATTGCATCAGAATAGCTAAAAAGTAGTGGTTTAATAAAATATTATAAGTGAAATTTAGTAAGCAGAATTGAATAATTCATTCAATATTGAATGAACGCATGGAATATTAAGAGAGACGTCCACGCTGAAATCGACTGAATCAATGAAATGGCTGTAATGTTCTTTTTATAGAATTTAGATCTATGAAAGTTGGCATACATATGTATTTTCGAAAAATTAATTGGGGTCATCTCTATTATTTTTCCCGACTTTCGACATAACTTTGGAGACAACGGGGGAAAGGGGAGTGGGGGAAAGAGGAGCGGGGTGGGGGGTAATGTTTGAGCATGTAATTCTGAAAGTAATTGTTCAGTTGAACCAAAGTTTACTGTGTGCCTGATCAATTCATACAAAATAACTTTAGAGAAAACTGCATGCAATGAAGGAAGGCAGTGCACATTATTCTAGTTGAATTATTTCTACATTTCATGGTTTGTATGCTTTTTACTGCAACATTGATCACTTTTTTTGATTTTGCATTGTTCGTATTCTATAAACTTTCAGACTTATACCAGATTGCTGAATATTAATTCTTTCGCATTACTCATCGGAGCCAAATTCTTCATTTCACAGTAAAAGTTGTCAACTTCCATATGATGATCTGACTCCATTCAAATTGGTCGTCACCTACTTGAATTGTTGTAACATACTTTTTATCTCACAGTAAACTTTGGTACATATGTAATTAACTCTATTCCTCTCTATTCCTAGTATAAGCTTCATTTCTCCCACCAGTCATGTTTATCAACATATATTGTATCTAATGTTTTGCATATTTCTGCTTCCTTCCACCTTTTTGCATATTTTCATCTTTACTTCTACCCTTTAACTAATCAAACTTAGTTTTCAAGCCCACAATCTTAGTCATTTACACTTTTTCATGTGCAATGCTTTCAGTACATTCTAACTCCAAATTTTTCCCGTTCCTCCTTTCATCTTATCCATCCACTTAACAAACTCTCACATCAACCTAAAAATACAACTCTACATAAAATAACAGCTCGCTGCCGTTTGTCTCCCGCAGGTGAGTTAACTCGTAAGCTGCTTGTTTCTGAATAGCAACTAGTTAACATAATGAAACTCTACTACTTGATAAGTTGCTATTGGAAAAATAGTGATACAAACGAGATATAATGGAAGATAATGTGTTGGTCAATGAAATATGGACAACGAACTATGGATTGCAGCAATAAATGTAAATAAATTAATGGAACTTAGAAGAAGAATGAAATGGAACTGAATGCATGAAACTAAATTAACAGGAGTAAATTAATAGAACTAATTTTATGAAGTGAGTCAACGGAGTAAATTAACAGAGTGTGGACAGGTGGGAAGAAGACACTGTAGGAAATAAACCAAAACCTTAAATTAATTACCTGTCAATGGGAGGGACTAAGAGACCAGTGAAGGGAATATGAGGAGATTGGGATGCAGCATGCAAACATCTTAACCAACAATACAATATAATACATACAAAAGATATTTACACAAATAATAAGTAAATACGGTATTTACAAAAAGAAATGCATAACTTAAGAAACATATTAAACTCTTTAATTGGAATGAATAAGAACAAAAAATAAAATAAATTCTATAACTCAACAAAATATGAACTTGAAATAATAAAGGTACATATAGAAATAAAACAGCAAGAAATAATAACAGAACAAGCAAGTAACAAAATACAGCAAAATTATTCACACGTCATTAAGAGGGACAACTCATAAACTCACCTACCAGTTCAACTGGAGCTTTACTTTTACCTAGAATTATTTGAGGGTCTTTACTGAAATCTTACAGTAGTTAAATTCATTAACAACTCAAAAGAATGAAAATGTACAATTAGGCTATAATCACAAGAAAATAACAATAGAGATTATCTGAGCAAAAAGAGGCATGAAGGTTGTGCTGTAAAAAGTAGTAATAGACCCCCCGGTTGTATTATCCATCGTAAACCAGGCATTCTCATCTACAGTTATTCTAAGTCATTTCTACAAATATAAAATCGTTCATTAAAACAAATGTTCATCATAATGGGTTTTCCAGACTGTTTGCAATAAGGCACAAACAAACTTGTGATATATATCGTAATCCAACAGATATAAACCATAAGCCGGTGTTTTAAATTAACCTGCAAACACTTAGTGTGTTCATTTCATAGCAACTTGATCGGAATTAAAGTAATAAACTTTGACATATACAAACCGCCGAAAACATAATTAGTATGATAAATAGTTCTATTTCTTCCTAAACATTAAGGATGATGTGCCATGATACCTCTCGTGGTTCACCATTGCTTAGGATTGCAAAGCTTAAATTAACATATCATTCAAAGTGAAAATAAAACTTACTTTGGCTGAGAGATGACTAGTTTTGCTGTCCGGGTGAAAGCAATACACCGAGGAAGCTGAGAAGTTGCCCTGCCCTCATCAAATTTTCACTCTGTAGTTGAGGTCCCAGTGATATCATACAGGTTATTTTCGCAGCGTTCATGCGTTGCTGGGATATGAAAAAAATTATAATGTAAAATATTGACAAGTTATTGAAATACATGAATAACATTTTCTATATGCTATATATTCATTACCTGTTCATTATAAGAAACTATTACGCAACAATTAGGATTACATTTCGTTTTCTTTTTATTGAAAATAAATATTTTCTATTTGCCACATGTTTATTTCTACAAGGTGCCCACACTGTTTCAAAGAACTTAAGCCATTTGAAAAATTTATTTACCACAGGTGATACAGAGGTAGAATGTTTCTTAAGTCTGTACAATGGTCAAATTTGAGTATCGCTACCTGTGGGCCCGAACAAGTTCAGCAACTTCAAGGGCATCCTACCATCACGTTATTCTAAGGTGTACAATAATGTTTAATCTAATTCACTTAACCTAGTTTCGCATTAGACTGATCACTGAGATAATTAACTCGATATTTGATGCTGCATTTTACAATAAAGGTCAAATCGGCTATATTTAACAGTATATTCGACAAACGATTTAAGAGCAGACTGAAGATCGGCGATGTTACCCATGGCAAGTTAGATTATTTGGACCCGACATGTAGGAGGCAAGATTTGATTTGGTGATCTTACACGACTAGCATTCTGATAGGAAGTGAGACTCAAGATTTCTTTTGAATACCTTTTAAGAATTACTTTCACGGATCTCCGCAGGTATTGAGTTCCAAGTTTTAGTTCCAACGAATAGAATACTGTGTTGCGACCGGGCCTTTGAATAATAAGGAAGCAGGAATTTACTTCTATTTCGCGACAAATGGTCGTGATGACCAGTTTTCGCAGTCGTGTCACGAGAAATCGGCCCTTCACCTCCTTGTTAACATTTCATTAACAGGAAGATCCGGCTCTCGGAATTGAGGAATGGCACACCTCCAAAGGATACATATACACACAAATTAAGGAATAATAATCGGCAATTACTGTACATATACTAAAAAGACAAGGTACTCACCGGTGATCGCTGACCCACTTACGTAGCGCATTTTCTGAGCGCCCTCCGTGGTATTACAAGTGATCGCTTCTGATATTGTGGGGCATGATACACAGGATATACTATGCTTAACATTTATAATTTCCAGCTATACGTCATACAAACATTAATGAGCGTACACACAATGAATGGTGTTAGGAATAATGTCAATTAAGTAATGGCATCAAATAGCATACGTCAAATGACTTACATCACATAATTATACTGAAATATTGGCTAGCCGGCCGCCGCTAAGTTTACAAGAGTTACACATGAGAATTCATCTATCTTGTCCTATTTCTATCTCAGTTGATCCAGCAGCACAGCGGGCAATGGTCACTTCAACCACAAACATTCGTCCGCGACTCGCTTCAGTTCAAAGGACTGCCTTATTCACTGTTCAGAAAATGTCTAGTGATGACGTTATTTTGCTTATTCCTCTTCAGTATATTCACACGTCGATTTCCTTTCATTCGAGCTGATCAATCCTCAGACATATGACTCCGCCCCACCTGGCAAGACAAAATTTTAACTTATTAATTATGATAGCACCCATTAAGCTCCCTTAAACCATTTCAATTTTCCATTATTGTATGCCAATAAATTTCAGACAATTTTATAAAAGAAAATCATCCTTTCCCAAGAAACGGCTTCGCTCTTACCCTCCCCAGAGACGTTGCGCCTAAGTGTTCCATCAATTGATTCCCACGCTGCGAGTTTAATTTGCTCTTCTGCAAGTAAAACGAGAAAATGTATGAATTTCATGATCACATTTTGGCGTGAAACTTAGTATAATTTTCACTATATCCAATAATCACTTTTCATTATATCTTTGAGCACGTTTGTTACAGCGAACACACCCGCGTTTCATCTTTTATACTTCGCGTCGCGGCGTCGGTTGTAGAACTGCCTTTTGTTCATCCCCGATGCCTAGCGCCTTTTCTTGAGGTTGTCCTCTCTCATATTCGGCCTATAAGAATCCTCGGACTTGACTGCGACCGCCTTCCCTCTCTTCTAATTGGTAGTACCGCATTCTCACGCTCTGCTCCTTCGAAAACGACCGTTGGTTTGCCGTACGTCTCGGCCTGAGTGTCTCGATTTATGTGTGAGTACAAGGCGGCTTTGTTTTGCACATGGGTAGGCATTTTTTCGACCGTCTCAAGTTTCCCAAGGGCTCGCCCTAATGAAAGATTTGCTAACACCACAAAATAGACCCCTCCAGAAACAACACACAATGTAAACAGACATCTTTTTGGGCTCTCGCATCTTATCGCGGCCTCCTAACATTGCTGAGTTAAACATACGGCATAAAAACATACATGTTGAAGCGACCCTCCTGTACTGCTGGGATTTTCTGAGATATTTCTAAGTAAGCCAAACAAAGCCAGACATTTATTTATTACACACAATTAAAATTTTTCCCTAAATTCTCATTTTTAATTCGCAAAATTGATTATTCTTAACAGATTCTCGACAGTTGATAATTGCTTTAGGCTACTGTCGCCATCATTTGTTAATGTTTTGTGAATGAAATTGCAAACGGATATTTTGTAGAGATCCGAAAGTTTAAGTATTTGTAAATTTTTGAATGAATCATTTGTGTGAGCATTATATTCTAGATTCTTCACCGATCTGATGGCTCTTTTTTGCAGAGTAAAAATTATATTGGTTTTATTTTTAACAGTTCCGTGCCATGCTTCTATTCCGTATTGCAGGTATGGTGAAATGAGCGTTCGGTAGAGCATTTGTGAAGCTGTTTCAGACAAAATTTTTTAACTTTATTTAGGATTCCGATGGATTTTGATAATTTAAAACTAATACCCAAGTAGAATCTGTCATGGGCCCCATGTGGGGCCAATGTGGTTTGCCCACTGGGGCCCATGTGGTTTGCCCATGTGGGGCCTAAGTGTTTTTTTGGAAAAAATGCCCAGGTGGGCTTTGCATGGCATTTTCTGAGCAAACCACTGGGTAACCCAGGTTTTACCAAATGTTCCCAACGTGTTTTGCCCACATGTCATCCATGTGGCTTGCCCGCATGCTTTCCATGTGTTTTTCCCGTATGTTTCCCATGTTTTTTGCCCACATGTCATCCATGTGTTTTGCCTGCATGCTTTCTATGTGTTTTTCCCGTATGTTCCCCATGTTTTTTTGCCCACATGTCCTCCATGTGTTTTGCCCACATGTCCGCGATGTTTATTGCCCACATGTCTTCCATGTGTTTTTCTCACATGCCTACTATATATGTTGTGCCCATATATGCCCACGTCTGTTTTACCCCATATATGCCCAGTTTATTTTACCTCAATACTGTATGTCCTGTGTGTTTAATTTCACATTTCCTGTCTATTTTACCTCACATATTTCGTCAGTTCCACGACACATATCACGTCTATTTAACCCCACATATATATACCCTGTCTGTTTTACCCAACATATCAGTGTCTAAGTCAGGTTCTGCCCACACTCTCAGAAGTTACACAATCTTCCGACTAGTCACATTAAGGGCTTCTACTTGATATGTTCAGGGGGCAGTAACTTCCAGCAACAGATGATCTGTACGGCTACTCTTAATTAATTTCTCGCTCTTTATTCATGATGATGATCGCTATAGCATTTGACAGTCTTCTCTGGAGCTTTTCGAGGATGAAATTGGTTTTTTAGCCCCATTCATACAATCTGAGCGTGAGAAATACTCTAAAATATGAAACTGAGACTGAAATTATGCTTTGCGTTTTCTTTAATTACCCTAACTCCAGTGTATTATCGTCCAAAATGACTGGTACAGCGGAACAGAACAGAAGTTTTAATGTCATATAAATAGATGGCAACATAAATGAAAATGCAAAAGCGTTTATAGTATCAACTCACCCGAGCAAATCATGCAGAAATAGCGCAAGCAGAGTCATGGCACTGTTGATCCAATGAATTGAACTGCATAGATGTCCACACTGTGAGCGGAAAAATTTGAGGGGTCCGATATGATGCCATGCAAAATATCAAGACGCACTTCACACGGACATGATGTTCATACACGGCATCACCTGAAAATACCAATTGTAAAATAATATTCAAAGTCCTAGTTGTGCTGAAACAGTGAACACATACCCATTCAATTTGCATTTATTGCTATGATATTGAAGCAGAAGATTTACAATTTCACGATCAATCCCTCATTGCCCAATACTTCGAGGGAAATGATGAAACCTTTTTTAAGGAGGGGCTGTCACAAAGAGCACTTATAAAGGAAATCATCAGTAAACTTTTGATATCTACTATGCAATCAATTTTGCACAGGAACCTGTATCCTTCTTTGTATTTGTGACGGGCGTCGTACTGTATGCCGTGGAAGCTGCTTGAAACAACAAAACACGTCCCCCCAAGATGCCATATATTGTTTACATTTTTTTCAATCAGATTACGGACTCAATTTGAATGACAGAATTATCTTTAACAGTAGTAAATTCGATATTATGGCATATCAGTACTAAAGGGTATCACGGCAGCCTTCCCCGCTCGTTATTGCGTGTTTTAGAGATGTATTTATGAATAAATTATTCATGAACTTACCTCCAGGTTGATTATACTAGACAATATTAGAAGTTCTTACAATTTGTTTTTTTCATTTCAGCTCGAAAAAGTTTGACTTATTCTGGTAAGTAATTTACACTCGTATGTCCACACATCTTGTTGAAACTATATGCCCTTTCGAGGCCACTTAATTCTCTTTAGCATAGTCATGGACAACATTCTCTTGGGTTATATTTCAAGTTAAAGATTCTCATCTAATTGCTAATGTTGTGATAGCCATTGAATGTACAAAATATAATTAAAGCCAGATTTTAGTGATCGTGCACTTAATTGTTTTATACAAAATTCAAGGACGGCGCTGGCACCAAACAACGCATTCATATGCTACGATTCCTTCTTCCATGAAAATAACAATTTGCTCCTCTCCAATCTTCTTTTCGTTAATCGTTAACGTTCTAATTGATATAAGCAGCCGAACGGCCATCTGAGGTCTATTTTGTATTTATTGCATTCCAGAAAAAGAAGATTTAGGTGGTCATAGAGAAGACTTAGTTTTTATAAATTCACTATCGTATAGCTATTTCACAAGAGCACGGAGCATTGGTGAAACCACTCGAGCTATGAGTTAATAGTTTCTAAGTAATGATCTACTACTTTCACCCAGAAGTATTTATGCACAATCTTTTATCTGTTGATATGCTATAGTGCTAGTATTTATAATTCTAGTATTAGGCTGCCTCTTAAGTTCTGTTACAACGAAAACTTTTAACTGATGTTCGTATGAGTATTTTAGTATTTCATAAGCTAAGCAGAGTGCTAAAATGTAAAAGCTATTCATATGAATATCATATACTTTTTTCGGTAACAGAAGTTTTGGGGCAACCTAGTAGTAAAAAATTTACTAGCTCTCAAGATGCCATAGGTTGCTGAAGCACAAGATGAGTAGGAGTTACTAATTTTACGGGTTGAAAAAAAGTCCGTTGCAGTAAATGAATGAAATGAAATGAAGCATAACAGAAACGCTTCCTCATGCAATAAAGTAACTAAAACGGTGGTAGTAATTAAAATATATCTAAAAATAGGATGTTTTCTCAAATGAGAGATGCAATATATCTATTTATACTGGATTTTTGAGCGACTATTGGGAAAAATACTGGGTATAAGGGGCATAAATCTCCAGAAAGCGAATTTGTAGCAGAGCTAAATAATAAACTTTTTTACATTGAGAATTAAACAAAGAACTCCGCAAAAAAATACAAAAAATACTTGAAAGAAAATCATGACAGAATTGAAAAACACTCACAGTATCAAAGAAGCACCATGAAAAACTACAAAAGAGTTTGCCAAGTGCTAACATATTTTTTTTATTGAGCGAAAAGAATCTTTGCTCACCTTCCTTTTGTAAGTGCTATAACTAGTGAATAAAGAGAGCATAAAGATAAAATGTTCATACCATCTGTAATCAAAACATTCTATTTTAGATACCAGGACAGAGATAATATATTTGATTCGTATATTCAAGAATATCACAGATGCATCAGAGATCCGTCGTTACAAATAACCAGAAACAGAAAAATACAAAATATTCATGCATTCATTTATGTACCCGACATTTTAGTCATCTAGTGAAAACAACTTCTCACAAATAGCAAACACACGCAACTTATTTCTACTTTCACTCAAATCTTCGGTATGCTAACAATACAAAATTAGAAATGACTCCACTCTCGCATATGCTTCCACTCGTATATAAAAATTGAGGATTAAAATATTATGTTTTGCATTTTCATTTTTTCCACACATCATACCATCGCAAGCCATAAATTATACTACTTGTATTGACATATTCTTTGACATTCATTCTCATTTTCAATCACATGTCTGCAACTAAAGAGGCAATTTGTAATACAAATGTTAAACCCTTTAATAAATCACTAATTGACTAATGTAGTGTCTGTTTTGCTTCTCTAAAAAATTTCTTCATAGATCTGAACATCTTTATGATCTACAAATGAAGTCAATGTAGGTGCAAGTAAATATGCTAAGCAATCTAATTTACCCGAAATTGATTTTAATCTTTGAATCGTGCTCCTTAGGAAGCATATTTCCTTTCCATCAATGAACTGATTATCTCCAATTTCTGGACCTTTCAAAACTCTTGAAGTTCATGCCGTTATAAAAATTTCACGAATTCACCAATCATTTTACTTAAACTAAAGCACTAAAACCAATATGCTACACTGGAGCGTTTCACATCAAGCAGGGTGAGCAACCGCATTGCAATTTCTTCGCGCATTAGACTAACTAGCCTAAATTATTGAGACTAAATAGAAAATAATTTAATTTCCTATTTATTAATACTGAACACAAAAATTTATTTAATATTTTTCAACACACAGCACACACGAGTCAACAAATAGGGAACTAAATACGTCCCATAACGGGATACAAACGTCAGTAACAGCCGCCCTATCTTTCACAATGCACTTTATTCACTTTAGCTGCCTAAATTGACAATATCCAATAGAATATCATTTGAATTAATATTTATTAATATTGAATACACAAAGTTACGACAATTTCATTCAAGAACTCTCCGAGTTAAATGACAGATCGCAAAAAATTAAAGGTTGAATACGACGTGTACATATGACAAACACTACACACCGTCAAAGTCACGCGAAGACTGCCGTTCAAATTGGGTGCATTTTGACTGTTGCCGCAGGCACAGTGTCCAATAGGGTGGAGCGTTTTTTCACGATTTTCAATGTTCTAATATGGGTAGTGTAGAAAAGTTGTGAATGTATGTCAAAATAACTCATGCAAAATCTTAGACCTGTATGATAAAATTTTCCCGTTGCACAAGCGCATTGAAAATTTGAAAAAGTGAGAAAAATTGCTAATATTTTCCAAGTGTGGAGTAAATAAAAAATTGTCGCATTGACTTTGGGTAAGTTTTAAATGAAAGTACTAAATTTGCTCTAAAATTTCATTTCAATATGTTTTCCTGTGAAACTTCGTCTTCTGCTTGCACATTTGATCAGAAAAAATGGAAAAAATACTTTAAAATGTACTGTTTTTAGAATGTCACTATTTTTACATGTGGAGATTCACCTTCTTGTGTAATGTTTTATATGCAGCTCTTAGTTTATTTTATCGATTATTAGGGTAATAATGACAATAAAATAATCCAGAACTCACTACGTGGAAGTGGCTGCATGTCGAGTTCCACCCTACCCAACCCAACCTCCCATCCATGTTAGGTAGTCAAATTTAGTTCAATCTGTATTGATTTTTTGTTTCAAATTTTGACAACTTCTTTCTACCTTCAATTCTGTTTCTTATGTACCCGTCACGGGCCTCATTGCCAACTACAGAGGTAGAGGCATCTGTCACTAGTTTAATAAATCTTTCGACTGCCTGTGTGTGGCAACGGAAATCGGGAATGAGCTTTGACAATTCTTTTGATTTAATTAGAGTTGTGATATCTTCTGTAGATATCTTTTTTGTTGCTGGAGGTTCTGTAAGCTGGATGGTTTGCCAGTTAATCATAGAATAATATGAAGTAGCAGAGAAAATAAGCTTAGGTAACTTAAATTTACTTGGTACTGTTTCGTCTGCACATTCTCTTGCTTTCAGGATGCGTCTAAATCCAAGTTCACGAACTGTTTCTGATTCATCATGAATCATAGCAAGCAACAGGTTTTCCGGATGAGCAAAGTAAGCACTGTTTTGTATGACTTTCTCAACAATATTGCGATGTTCCTCTGTCATTGAACGAGATTTGGTTATCAACGCAAATAAGTGCTGGGCGCCATGAATTACAGAAGGTTGCCTTTTGATAGAGAACCAAACTGGTGCATAAACGGCCATGATGTAATTTACTATTGCCAGCAAAGAAGAGGTTGGATTAACTTCGGATACATACAGTCGTAGTATCCGATTTGCGGTGGTAAGCCACCTAGCATGGTGCATTTTCCCTGGATTTTTAAGTGCCAATTCCAGAGAACATTCTCCTGTTGACACGGCTCGATGTATTTGCAGCAAATAAGCCTGGTCTTTACTGAGATCGGAATTTTCAAAACAAATATCTTCACAAGGAATGGCAGTGAACTGTACTATTGGTAATTTTTCACCGTCAGGTAGACATTTGCCAATGGGTCCTGTGAAGCCTCTTGGTCCGGCCGTTTGTCGATCGATGTTATTAATTAGGTGACGCAAAGGCAGCTCATTTGCATGTAGCAAACAAACAAACCAGTGTAGTGGTTTCTTCAGTTTGTCTTCCAATAATTTTATAATGCCACCTTTTTCACCTGTATTCACACTGTGAATACATTTTCAAATTTTCATTTTCAAATTTTCAAATTTTCAATGCGCTTGTGCAACGGGAAAATTTTATCATACAGGTCTAAGATTTTGCATGAGTTATTTTGACATGCATTCACAACTTTTCTACACTACCCATATTAGAACATTGAAAATCGTGAAAAAACGCTCCACCCTAGTGTCCAATGTTGCAGGATTTCTACCCCGCCCACCCCTCTCCCTCCACCTCCGAGTGGCTACATGAAGTTGCCATTCGCACCAATTACTTAAACTATGTAGTACTGCTGATGTTTATTAACCTATTTGTTCGTTATACAGTTATTTTTAATCACTGCATTATAACCACTGCCAGTACTTAGTAAAATGATACTACAGCGGAATATCAAAGTTAACCTGGATGAAATCATTGTAATAAGTTATGACAACGACTGCTGGTGTTTGGCCATTCGACCCTCCATTTCGGCACTGAAGAACAGGGATTCTCAAACTTTTTAACTTAACCTTAAACTAACTGAACTTGGCCTAACCTAACCCAACCTAACCTAACTTAACCTAACCTACTTAACCTAACTTAAGTTAACTTAACCTAACCTAAATTACCCTAACCTAACATTGCTGTATCTGCTCGGAGGTGGTGTTGTAGCTGCTCGGAGGTGGAGGGAGAGAGGTGGGCGGGGTAGAAATCCTGCGACATTGGACTTTGTGCTTGCCGCAGTCCGTAACATTACACGAACAAGCTTCATAACATTGGTAGAGCTTTTTTTCATGTTTATATGCTATTGTGCGTCATTTTTTTATTCGGACCACTTGGGAATCCAAGTTTACCGCTTCTTACATAACTGACAGTAACCAATTTACTGCAAAGAAGTGCGTCCTACCAACGAAAAAATAGGGACAAAAATTAGGAGCATAAGAATAATTTCTTGAATTCCTAACGCATATATATCAAAAAACAATTGCTGGGATTGAACTCATGAAATGATAACATGAATATGGATTACATATTTAGTTTTTTGAGGAATTAAAAGGGCATTATTTAGTGCTTGAATTAATGGGAAGAACTGCCATAATATCGAAAAATATGAAATAACCACAGTAAAGTAAATAAAAACACAACATTGAAATGGTATTCCTTCACTTTTTCTCGCTTTTCATTCGCTGAAAATGAGAGTCCCATACGACAGCCACTTCTTTAAAATGATATTGCTGACCGCATTTTTTCCAAACATAATATAATTGTGTATTATTTATTTTTTGGTACATAGCAACTCTATTAGGAGAAAAATTTTATTTGCGTATACGTACATACTATGGTACAAAGTCTAAATTGGGGCTGGTCACTACGCAGCCATGTTGAAAAACCAGGTGCAGCCCACATTTGAGGTTTAATGACCTAACCATATTTTACCCACCTTTTGCCAATGTTTTTATATATACAGGGTGTTTCAAAAATACACGGCATAATTTCAGGTATGTATTTCCCACATGTAGACAATCAAAATAGTTCATTACAACATATGTCCGGAAATGCTTCATTTCCGAGTTATGGCCTTCACAACATTGAAATTCACCGGAACGTTTTTCTTTCCGCAGGTCGTTGCCGTCAAAGGACACATTAAGAGGGCACTCTGACAGATCATTCCTAGGCGAAGGTTAAATTCAGTGTTGTGTTTGGCGTTCGACTGTGTGTCATGTACACAAATCAGGAGCTGGCAGAGATGCACTTGATCTACGGTAAGGCAGACGGCAATGCTGCGCTGGCTCGTCGTTTGTACCAGGAGAGGTACCCACAGCGACAATGTCCAGATCGGAAGACATTTGTAAGTCTCCATCAGCGTCTGTGCGAGTATGGAAAATTTGACTCTCCTGGATTGGGAAGGGGACGACCAAGATCTACAACTCCAGAAGAACAGGAGGAGATTCTGGAGATTGTGAACAGAACTCCTTCTATCAGCACACGAAGGTTAGCGTTGCAAGTGAATGTTCCCCATACGACTGTCTGGAGACTGCTGAAAGAGTATCAATTGTATCCTTACCATTTGCAACGTGTACAGGCGCTGTCACCAGCAGATTACCCTGCACGAGTTAGGTACTGTCAGTGGTTCTTGCAGCAATGTGCTGCAAATCCGAACTTTCCTGCCTTAGTATTATTTACAGATGAAGCACAGTTCACACGAGATGGCATAACAAATCTCCACAATCAGCATGTATGGGCGTATGAAAACCCAAATGCAACTGTTGTATCTCATCACCAGGTGCGGTTCTCCCTCAACATGTGGGCCGGTATCATTGGTGATCGGTTAGTTGGACCCCATGTACTTGTAAACAGACTTACGGGGCAGGCGTACACAAACTTCCTGGAAAACATCATACCTGATGTTTATGACGACACTCCACTGATCGATCGTCAGCACGCTCACTTCTTGCATGACGGCGCTCCTGCACACTTCAGTCGTACGGCTCGCCGGTACTTGGATCGGAGATTTCCTGATCGATGGATAGGTAGAGGTGGCCCAATTGCTTGGCCTCCACGCTCACCTGATCTGAACCCTCTCGATTTCTACTTATGGGGCCATTTAAAATCATTGGTTTATTCGTCTCCGGTGCCTGATTTGGAATCCCTTCGGAATCGAATTGTGGCACGCTCTGAGGACATACGCAACATTCCTGGAGTGTGGGATCGTGTTCGCAGGTCAATGAGACATCGATGTGAGGTCTGTATTCAAGCAGGAGGTGGTCATTTTGAACATCTTCTGTAATGGCAACGACCTGCGGAAAGAAAAACGTTCCGGTGAATTTCAATGTTGTGAAGGCCATAACTCGGAAATGAAGCATTTCCGGACATATGTTGTAATGAACTATTTTGATTGTCTACATGTGGGAAATACATACCTGAAATTATGCCGTGTATTTTTGAAACACCCTGTATACATCACCATTACCCATTTGATTCCCATTTTCCCATGTGGGCCCCATATGGGCCCCATGACCGTCTTCTACTAGGGTATATGAGCGATGTGCACTTTGAAGGTCAGATGGTTATCTAATATGATGCTGTTGGGATATACCTGTATGTTTTATTGGGATTTACTTTTATGTTTAAATTTTTGGGATAAGTTGTGCATATTTTCTACAGTGCTTTTTTGTTTGAACTAAATTGTGAGTTTATAAATTGTGTTCAGGCGCATTCCAGCGGTACAGATGGGTCGTTCCAACATGTGTGTTGTAGGCCTGAATGTTTAGATTCAACATAAGTTTATGTATCGTGTGAGCGAAGTTGTGCACTCGAGTCTGGGGCCAATGTTTTGCTTTGTAATCAGACCTTGAGAGCCCGAACAGAGGGGCAGCGTGTGTAACCGCAAGGGCAAAATTTATTGCTGACCCATAGGCCTAGTCCAGTGTAGAGTCGTGGGAAGCTTCGTTCGCCGAACACTTTGGGTAAGAGGAAAAACAACGAGGGGCTGACAGTGACAAATCGCTGTACTTAAAATACAGAGTAACCATAGCAAAGATTTCTGACTTCAAGATTGACTCATAAAAGAGGGCGGGATAAGTCGCGTTCTTGTCACAGCGAATAAGGAGCTGGCGAGCGCCAGAACAGCCAATGGAATGGGGTAGGCGTGTGTTTTGGAGTGCGGGAGAACGACGATTGGTCATGTATTGGGAAAAAGGGCAGCCCTCAAAGAACACTCTGGGTAGCGCGGGGAACATAAGTTAGTGAGTTTTGGCGAGCCTTTCGATAAGGTGCGTCGTGACTAGGTGTTAACTTAAAATGTCATATTCTGAAAAATAAGTGAGAAGTGAAACTTGTTAAGATATATTTTTTGAATCAATAGATTAAAATTTTACATCTACATTTACAGAGGGGCGAAGGATGTCCCGTACCGTGAAGGTCGTTTAGAAGAAAAAAAAATTTTAGTTGCTTCGCCGGGCGGGTGAGACTCGTTCTTTTGTTACGATAGATACCGTTGGAAACAATAGGTTCATATAATTAAAAAGAAAATCGGTGCAGTTGAATTAAATGTGGAATATGTACATGTATATATGAGAAAAAAATTGTGGATTCAAAGTGATCGGCAAATTTTGTTGTCCTGCAGGAGGGCGGTTTTTGTTTGCAAGTTCAGTCACTTCATAAAACGTCGAAAGACATTATCTGCACTGTGTATGAAACAGGGATTTGAACTGAAGCTGCTCTTGGGCGAATGAATTGATGAGCCGAGGCTAATAACCATCTACTGTGCCGTTGGAGTGGGCCCCGACAGTTAGGCATTATTTTTTGAGGAGAGCGTCCCCCATACGGACTTTTTTCTTCATTATTGAACCTAGAACAATGAAATTTGATATACTGATAGGAAATTGAATTTGGAATCGTTTTTGCTTAAAGCAAAAGTTCAATTTTCTTGAAAAGAAAATGGGAAATCGAAGAAAACGAAGTTTGAAGAGGGGTTTCAAAAATCTTCTCCTCCTACAGTTTTTGAGCTACAGTGATGATTTTGGTATATCAATGAATGCGGAAAGACACGGGCTTTTATGGATGCTAAAATTCATTCCAAAATTATTTATTGCTCTTGAGTTATGACGTCATAAATTTTTACATTTCCGAAAAAGAGCATTTTTTTCCTATTTTTACACTTTTTCACATTGAAACTGTAAATTTGAGGAAACGAATCTTGGCATCCATAAAATTCCGCGTCTTCCCGCATTTAATGATACCAAAACCATCACTGTAGCTCAAAAAGTGTAGGAAGAGAAGCATTTTGAAACCCCAAAAACCATTGTTTACATTATAAGCAAAACAAAGAAACATAAACAATACAAATAAAATTTTTTTTAAAATTTTTAGTTCAAGTTAGACCCCTGAAATCATTATAGAGTAATCCAGAGACAAAGGAGATGACATAGCAACTTTGCGCCGTGAAGAAAGTGCCATGGGGGAGGTGTAAAATGATAAAATTCAACTTCCCCCTCCCCTCCCCCCCATTCTTTAAATCCCCGTAGCGGGCGAACGAGTGAACGTACGAGTCTCATTTTTTCACAGGATGTACCTGACCTCTTGCACTTCTTATAACAGCAAAAATCCTAGTTTCTCAAGAAATCCCAGAAGCAAGGATTCATAAGGGGGACGCTCTCCTTAAGTAGTGTTCGGTGTGTAGTTAACTAAAAGAATTTGACTGGTCAATTAGGTAGAGCAGCACTTGTCAACTTGTATAACTTACAGTTCCAGTAATTCACGGTTAATTTTTGTAGCAGGGTGTTTAATTATACAAATTTCTTTAGCATTTCACTGGCGTTTGATAAACTCGTTAACGCCAGCATCACATCTCGCCGAGGCAGAGGCGTATAGAAAAACGCTCTTTTGAAAGTGGTTGACTGCCCGCTGGTGAGTACCGTCCTTGTTTTTGTATTTTTTTGTATACATGTGCATTTTGCTCTGCCTGTAATTTATGGTGTTTTTGGTATTTCATGGAGGTGTGCCAATTCCTCAATACCGAGAACCTGATTTCCTTACTAAAGCAATTTCGTAAGGAGGCGGGACCTTATCTCGTGACAATGCCCAGAAACTTACACGAGTTGGTTTCCTCGATTTCACCTTCGCCAATTTTAATGCGTGGGAGAGATACATTATTCTTGTATGAGAATGTAATATAATTCGTTTTATCGATATTAAGGCTTATTTTATTAGCTTCAAGCTACAATCAAACCTCATAAAGTTCATTATTTATACTCTCCGCGATCATAGCGGGATTTTGGTTCGGGAGGACCGTAGAAAGCGTACTGTCATCGGCAAAAAAGTATTAATTTTAAGAATGCTGTAGATTTAACGATGTCATTGATTAAAATCAGAAATAGGAGAGGCCCAAGAACAGATCCTTGTGGAACTCCATAGCTAATTGTATGTGGGTCCGATTTTGCGTCGTCAATGACAACGTATTGCTTCCGATTTGTTAGGTATGATCTGAACCAATCGTGGGCAACCCCTCGAATGCCATAACAGTGTAGTTTCGAGAGTAATATTTTATGGTCCACACAATCGAAAGCTTTTCAAAAGTTAAGAAATACAGAGAAGACAGGCTCTCCTTCATCTATATTAGAATAAAGGAATTGAAAATGATTTAATATTGCCTTGAAGTGGATTTTTTGGAACGAAAGCCGTTTTGTTTATCGTAAAGAAATGATTTTTGGTAAAAATAGGAGTAAACTTTTTATCCACAATTTTTTCGAATACTTTGCTACTAATTGGTAACACGGAGATAGGTCGATAATTGTTTACACAGGTTTTTTCACAATTTTTAAAGATAGGGGGTACTCTAGCAATTTCGAGGGAGTTCGGGAAAGTGCCTAGAAGAGAGACTGGTTAATAATATTGGATTTCAGCGGGGTTACAATATCAGCAACAAATTTAAGTACTCTATTCGGAAACGTTTGTAACCCACTCGATTTATTTTTCAGAATGTTTACGCACTAAGTTACATCGGAAGAGTTGATAGGCGTAAAGAAAAGGAGTTTTGTTCTCGAATATGATTCATGTATTCCAGATGATCAGTTGGTTCACTTGGAATACCATCAGCTATAGTTTTCCATACGTTTACGAAGAAATTGTCAAAGAGATTAGCAATTTCTTTCTTCTCATGGTATTTTACAGTATCTTGAACAACATATTCAATTTTTTTATCGGCGTTACTCGGTTTACAGCAAGAGTTAAAGGCGACGCCATGTCTTTTTAATGTCAGCTTTTAACACTAGGTAGGGACAATTCAAATAAACATACAAAGGTCAAAGACAGACAATTTCTGATGTATTTTAAAAATACATATTTGTGATTGCAGAGTGATATCTAAGAGGAATGTAATGCTCAAAAATTCAAAACACTTAGCTAAAAAATGGCATTATGTTGCGTTTGAAATGCATTTTTCAATTGGCAAACCAGTATTTCATACAGCACAAGCTGAAAGGAACTCAAAATAAAAGGCTGAAATGACATAGACTAACAATTTTGCATATTACTTACGAAATGGGAAAAACTACACATTGTGATTTTAGAGAATGTTCAATGGATACGCAGATTGATCAAAATTCAGACAAGGTTGCAATTTTCTTATATAAATGGATTCTAAAATTCTGATTTCTATTTCTTTGCAAGTATCTATAATTTTGAAATCAGCACTGGAGAAACTATGATTGGTCTGATCACAATGGTTCCTGGGAGCAGACTGAGGTGGAGTTTGAAGTGGATTATTTGTTCTGAATGAACGACCTAAATGTTGCCAGAAACGAATTTTCGACTGCTTTCGCGTACTCCCAATATAGGAACTCATGCAAGTTCCACACGTATATTGATAAATAACATTGGAGAGAACAGCAGCAGGCAGTCGATGTTTATATTGAAAGAAATTTTGAATTTTGAATGAATTTTTGAAGCTGAAACGAAAGTCTAGTTGAGGATAAAATTTTGATAAAGTCATAACTAAATATTTCTGCATATCGTGTGAACACTCGCCAATGAAAGGTAAAGACTCATGAAGTTTTTTTCCTCGCAACAGTAGGTAGATCGGGATTATCAGACGTAAATTTAGTGCACAGAAACTTCTTCACGATATTCTCGAATAAATGGATGGGATAACAGTTGTCTGAAAAGAATTTACGGAGAAAGTCAAATTCTATAGCCATTAATTTATAATTGGATGATAAATGATAACCTCTGTAAATAAGGGTACGAATTGCATTCAGTTTTTAAATAAAAGAGGAGAAACAAAGAAAATTCATACCGAGTCCAGTGAACGTAGGTTTCCTATAAACACTTAGTTGAAGGTTGCCATTATGCTTGTGAATCAACATATCAAGGAATGGTAATTTGTTATTGGTCTCTTCTTCCATGGTAAATTGAATGTTGCTATGGCGTTGATTAATGAAATTCAAAAATTCACCCGCCCGCAGCGGATCTTCGAAGATTACGAAAGTATCGTCCAAATAACGTTTGTACAAAATAGGTTTACAGTTTACAGGACAGTCTGCTAGAAATTTCTCCTCCAAATCACAAAGAAATATATTTGCTAGAGTAGGTGCCAGTGGATTTCCCATAGCTAAACCATCCATTTGCTTATACATAACATTATTGAATAGCAAAATAGTGTCTACAACAGCTAATTTCAAAAGTTCAAGAAATTTATTTCTGTCCAACCCGTGAAAGGACTCATTAACCGAAAATATTTTCCTACAACAAGTCTAAGGTTTCTATAACAGGTACATTGGTATAGAGGGAAGTGACATCAAAACTGACAAGGGTATAGTTGGGTTTAACTTTGAGACCATTAACTGAGTTAAAGAATTCATAGGAATTTTTTATTGAGCATTCATTATGGGAGAATTTATCCACAAGAGGTATAAGAAATTGTGATAATTTGAACATGGGCGTTTTAAATGCTGCTAAAATTGGGCGTAAGGGTATACCATTAGTTATGAACTTTAGCTATCCCATACAATATACCAGGAGCAGAGCCTGTGGCGTAAACAGAATGATAAGTTTCATTAGAAATAATGTTCATATTCTTCAACTTTAGCAAGAACCTATTGATTTTGTCTTCAATTCTAACAGTAGTCATAAGAGGATCAGCATCGTTCAATCTTGAAAATTTTGTTGAATCAGATAATATAGTGTTCATTTTATCCTCATAGTCCTTTCTATTCATTAACACGACACCATTGCCCTTATCAGGTTTACAAACAACTAGATTAGTTTCCTTGCCTAATTTTTTAAGTATTTGGATATCGTCACCTGTAAAAATAGGAGAAAAAATTCCCGCAGATTTAAAACCATAGTAGCTTTCACACGCCTTTTTTTTGAACAAGAAGAAATATAAGAAAAACATATATACAAGATATACAAGATATATACAAGAAAAATATATCTCTACCATGCATTGAAATTGGCGAAGATTAAATCGGAGAAACCAACTCATATATATTTCTGGGCATCATAATAGATAAACATCTGACCTTCAAAGAGCACATCGCTCATATTAGTTCTAAATTATCAAAATCCATCGGAATCCTGAATAAAGTTTAAAGTTTTCTGCCTGAAACAGCCTTACTAATGCTTTATCGAACGCTCATTTCACCATACTTGCAATACGGAATAGAAGCATGGCATGGAACTGGTAAAAATAAAACTAATATAATTTGTACTCTGCAAAAAAAAACCATCACAGCGGTAAAGAACCTAGAATATAATGCTCACACAAATGATTCATTCAAAAA
Source organism: Morinoia aosen (assembly GCA_030386875.1). Taxonomy (NCBI): domain Eukaryota; kingdom Metazoa; phylum Arthropoda; class Malacostraca; order Amphipoda; family Talitridae; genus Morinoia; species Morinoia aosen. Next base: position 29,941,870 of record CM059559.1, read on the forward strand.
TTTACAAATACTTAAACTCTCGGATCTCTACAAAATCTCCATCTGCACTTTCGTTTACGAAACATTAACTAACGATGGCGACAATAGCCTACAACAATTATTTATTGCGCAAACTGGTCATCACGACCATCTAACGCGAAATAGAAGTAAATTCATGCTTCCTTATTATTCAAAGGCCCGCTCGCAACATAGTATACTATTCGTTGGAACTAAAACTTGGAACTCAATACCTGAAAGTAATCCATGACAGTAATTCTTACAAGGTATTCAAAAGAAATCTTGACTCTCACTTCTTATCAGAATACTAGTCGTGTAAGATCACCAAGTCAAATCCTGCCTCCTACATGTCCGGTCCTAATAATATAATTTGCCATGAGTAATATCACCGATTTTCAGTCTGCTCTTAAATCGGTATCGAATATACTGTTAAATGTAGTCCGTATGACCTGTATTGTAAAATCAAACATCAATATCGAGTTCATTATCTTGTTGATCAGTATAATGTGAAACTAGGCTAAGTGAATTAGGTTAAACATTATTGTACACCCTAGAATAATGTAATGGTAGGATGCCCTAGACCTCACTGAACTTATTAGGGCCCACAGGTAGCTATACTCAAATTTGACCATTGTATAAGACTTAAGAAACATTCCACCTCTGTATCACCTGTGGTAAATAAATTGTTTAAATTGTTTAAATTGATTTATAGGACATTTCTTTCCATTGAATTAACAGCCATAAACGTTTCTTAAATTTTTCTTAGATTTTATACGTTATTGGACGTTTTTTAATTATTCTACTGTACATTTCTTTTTCACAAAATGTGAATCGGAAATTAATTGCTCATTCATATTTTTAATACGCCTTGTAGATTTTGATGTATTTTTAGATTAGTTACATTTACACAACAAAAATTCCTGAAATTTTTATTTTTTCTAAAATATAAGTCTGAGGTTAACAGTTTGCTCACGTTTTTATTGTGTTTTATACCTTTCTCATCTCGTATTGAGTTTTTGATGTAAATACTACGAATACAACACAAATTTTTACCTAAAGTCATCTGTGCTGAAGTTTTATTAAATTGTTATGCGTTTTTGTATTTCTAGTATAAGATTAACCAGACACATTTAATGGTTTCTTTTTTGTGCATAGTTTTCCCAATGTATTTTAAAAATATAAATCTGATTTTTCAATGTAAATGTTGAGGCATTTTGAAAATATATGTTAATCTGATTGAAAAGTTATATTCCATGTGAAGTAATCTCCATGTATTTCTTTTATTTACGTTTGAGATTTGAAAAATTACTTCTTCTAACTAGATGGGAAAAACTCCCATGGTATATTAAAAGATACAACTGTTTAATATATGCTGGAAAGAAAACATTTTTATAGAAGGTAACTGTTTCTCCCTTCATTGCCTAACGAGACGAGCAATAAGCGGGGAAAAAATATCAAATAATTAAGCTTAATAAACTGGAAGATATTTGTATATATATTCAAAAAGTATTTTTTCTCAATACTGCGAATATGATCCGATTGTAATTAAATATTAAACAAACTCAAACTGAGGTCGAACTCAATAATGCATATATAAATAACACATAGTCAGATATGATCCAACTTTAAACATTATCGAGGATCATTTCTTATAAAATAGCAGATTTGAAAAAATGTTTACATCCGTTACAAACAGAAAATAAAATTTTTGAAGAGTGCTGTATTTAATTACTTAAATAAAATGGACTATATGAGGAAAGACAGTAAAAGAAAAATATAAAAAAATTAACTGCTTCTTCTCCTAGTTTGAGATGTCTCATCGTTGGGAGGTCAAACTGTGGTAAAGCTTTTTTAATGAAGCTTTTGTTGGAAAAATTTGTTAATTTTAATAATTTTTATTCTATAAAGGTAATCAATATATCAATCAGAATATAAATCGTTAAAAAATGCTTATGAAAAAAGGTTATAATCAATCTGAAATAATTGAATCATTTGAAAACCGTGTTGGTAGTATTGACGATTTCTTTTAAAATTTACCCATTAAACGTTACTCAAAATATAAATATAATATTTTCAAGATACGACTACTGCTCCTGATCTAGATGACGTAGGTTCTAAAAAGAAAAATCTTTTCATTTATGATGATATATCAACTGAAAGAGATCAAAGTACAGCAGATAGCTTTTGTGCAAGAGGAAGACATAATAACTGTATTTCATTTTACTTACTACAGAATTGTTATTTATTTCAGAGACAAACAATAAAAGAATTGCTGACGTTTTGATTCTTTTTGTGTTAGACTTAGACTGACATGAAGAACATTTACACAGTTATCGTAGCTCATGACATGCCTTATGAAGAATTTAAGGGAAGTCACCTTTTTAAAAAATTTCTTTATTATTGAACCTATAGTAATGAAATTTGGTATACAGATAGTAATAAAATTAGGCAATTTGGAATATTTTGCCATTCGTGAAAAAATGCGATTTTCCCCATAGAAAACGAGATATTCACAGAAAAAGAGATTTTGTTTTTTTTCAAAATGTATCTCCTCCTACAGTTTTTGAGCTACAGTGATAACTTTAGTGTCATTATATGCGGAAATACTTGTACATTATAGAAACAAGCTTTGCATTCTCCAAACTTCAGTTTGAAGTTGAAAAAATCAAAAAATTCAAAAAAGGTCTTTACTCGTAAATTTTCATACATTATGACGTCACAATTTTCGATCGAGAATGAATTTCCGAAGTGTCATTTAGTTTTTAGAATGCCCACGTCTTTCCGCATCCAATGACACCAAAATCATCACTGTAGCTTAAAAACTGTAGGAGGAGATACATTTTGAAAACGCTACATTCCGATCCTCCAAAAAGAGGCAAAACAGGTAAACAAAGATATATAAACAATCTAAATTTTGTTATTATTTTTTATTGGGTCAGCTAGGACCCTTGAAATCATTATACAGTGATAAAGAGACATAGAAGATGACAGCAACGTCAAACCGTGAAGAAAATGCCAAGGGGGAGGTGTAACATGATGAAATATCACTTCCCCCTCCCCCCCCATACTTCAAACCCCCGTAGCGGGCGAACCAATGAACGTACGAACTTCATTTTTTCACAGGATGTACCTGACATCTTACCCTTCCTATTGCAGCTAAAACCCAATATCTCCAGAAAATTTCACATTTATAGGGAACTCTTCCCCTAAAGTTTTGTGCTGAAACTTAAAAAGAACCATATAATTTCATTTTTGTAAATAAAGACAGACATCCAGTTCAAGGTAGGTATTTTAAAAACTTTGATGATTTATCCACATAGTATATTATTTATCACGCTGAATCTAAATTTCATTGATTTAGTAGCTTCAACTGAATGGAATACGGTCAAAATGTGCGTGCCTGCTCAGCGCTAAAAGGAATGTGATACCATAGTAAGAACTCCCCCAGAATGTTACAAACGGATGCAAGTGATTGGGGTGTCAGGAGGGCGCCCGTGAGTGCCGTCTTGATTTCCCCTCTCATATTTTATTGGTCTCCCTCGTAAAAATACCGAAATCTCCCATCAGAATTTACTGTGTTTTTCGTACAATCTCAAGTCCCCTTCGGTTGCTGAAAATTTAATTTCAAGTTCAGCTTTGAAGCCGGGTAGACGACCGAGGACGATCTCTTTTAGAATATTCCAACATGTGTGTGTAGAATGCGTGGATGCCCAAAATAAATTTTCATACCGATTGTTTTTCAGAATATGATATCCTGTCCCATGACTGAATCACTCTTTCTCTTCTGGTACATGACTGGAGAGAGATGAAACTACATTCCACAAAGCCTAAAGTAAATTGAACAACATTTTTAGAGTACATTTTCGATACTCTATGAATATCCACTCAGATTCGTCCTTCGGCAGTAAAAGTCCTTCACGAGATATTTAATTTCTTGTTGCTATTCGATCTGTTGAAAAGTTGGGATTCTCGAATTTACTCAACCTAATCCGGTAGCTAGCAGTGACTTTAATAAGTTCCATATCGAAGATAACGCCGAAGCTAAGTTGCGGGAAGTACAAATTATGTCTATAAAAAGTTCGTCACTAAAGGACAATGGAACAATTAGTTGACTTGAGTGAATCAAACCTTCTTGATTTGGTAAAAATCATCATATATTTCACAATATCCATATTGGGTGCCATAGGAAGTGTACGACGTCAAGTAAGCCCTGTGAAGAAATGAGGTTCGTTCCTTCGTTCGCCAGCTACGAGGGTTTCAAAAATGGGGGGATAAGTGGGGTTTTACCATAGGTGGGGTTTTACCATATCAAAAGAGGACGTTTGCTGATACGTCACGGCAAGACGTTGCTATGTAAGCACCTTTGTTTCATTATTACTGTGTAGTAATTCCATGGGCCTAGCTGGCCCCACAAATGAATTATAAGAAAAAAAATGTATGTTTACATTGCTTTACTTTGTCTCTTCTGAGAAGCACCAATTTTGGGGTTTCAAAATGCATCTTCTCCGTCAGTTTTTGATCTAAAGTATTGATATGGGTATCATTGGATGCGGAAAGATTTTGAATATACGTTGACAGTTTAAGATTTTCGAATTTTGTATTCGATCATAAGTTGTGACTTCACAGGTTCGAAATTTTACAAAATAAGTTAAAAATTTTGTTAGATTTTTAAAAATTTAAAGGTAGGAATTTTGAAAATCTCAGACGTCAACACATTGCTTAAGTCTTTTCGCATCCAATGATACTCATATTATTACTGTAGCTCAAAAACTGACGACGGAAAACATAGATTCTAAGCCCATGAAAGTTTGTTCTCTGTACGGATCACATTTTTTATGAGGAAATCGAATTTTTTACGACATGAAAAGTGTTTATTTTGCGTTTTCTATATGTATACAAAATTTCATGGTTCTACGTCTAATAATAAACTTTTTTTACAAAGGGGTTTATTCCCTCAAGCAATGACGAATAGATGCCTGGCGCTGTTTATGAACTTACTCTTGGTTCCGCACTAAATGTTTATCTGGGTTTCCGAGTTACCTATAATAATCTCAACTTCGGGTCCAGAGTTCCTGAATCGACACCCGACAAGGTTCTTTGACTCATCTCGCTCCTAGAGCAGGAAGGGAAAGTCGTAGCGGGGTTCGCATACTATTACAATGAAGTATAGTGAACACTATAGCAGGAAAAGTGCTACGTGACAGCACAGGTTAGGTATGATGGCGTAATTTAACAAGTAAATGGCATTAGTCTCACGGCCTTCCACCTTCCAATTTGATGCGAAGAGGAGTAAAGTTGATCTTGTCTCTGCGTACAATTGGGTCTTGTATGACATTTTGCATGCCTGCATCGAGGGTGTCACGAATAGGCCAGCCCTTCTGGACCCAATATCTGTCTCGTGTTCGGCTGTCCCACATACGTACAGAGGAAACATGGAAACTTGGTGAAACCTTTCTGTTGTCCAAGAAGAAAGTTGACCCTTTTCAGTCTACGCAAATGATCCAATTGTGCGCGTGATACTTCAACAAGTTCATGACTATTCTCATATGATCAAAAGTCTTCCCGCAAATGAACTGAGTGACCGACAGGTACGGCTCCATAAATATTGCCTTTATGTAAAAGTACACTTTAGACTGCATTTTGAACTGTTTAAAAATAGTCTCCATTCAGCAGGATTAAAGTCCAGTACACCCAGTTCTTGGAGAAGTCCTGGGATACCATGGCAATAAACAAACTATCTGTCTTTTGAAGAGAAGGTCACAAAAGCTGGTCACGCTTTCTGAAATATGATACTCTAACACAGTGATTTATAACACTTCAGCCTTGTAATCTTGATGCCATAAGCTCTGCTGCTGTCTTTGAAAGATCTAAAGCTCGTCCGAAATCATTTAGTTCAGCCTGGAAAATGCTTGGGGACGGGAAAAATATCAATGTCTGAAGGGCAATTCTCCGATCGTAAACACTATTCTGAAAATTCACTGTCACAACCGTCTTGTTCGCTTCTCTCATATCCAATGTCTTTATCGTCCAATGAAGGAAAGCTTTTGAAAACTGAACCAGGAACTTCTTCAGAGTGCGGAGCAGGCTGAATAGCTGAGGGAATATTCGGATGCGTAATCTTGAGGCGGTTTTTCCTCCCAACACCCAGTGTGTTCACCATGCAGAAATAACAGTCAGTTATATGATAGGTGGGTTCGCGCCAAATCTTTAAAACTCCAAAAAGCAGCATTTTCCTTCGATCCATCTCGAAGCATTTCCTCACAACTGGGGCAACATAAGGAGCACATTACTTGTCTTGATTGCCAAGATGAACTCAAAAATATACTTTGTAGGCCCGCTTGACGAACGAGGATATGTAACGTCTCTCACGAATGAGTGTGCAGCATCCACATACGTAGCAGAAGGCATCAAGCTTGTTTCTGTAATTATGTCTCTTTCTGGACGCCCTGTTTGTACTGAAACGAAAGAAGGATGATCAAAATATTAGAAGCTATCTAATATTTAATACTGTGGTCCCTATTTATACAGAAAAAAAATTGCTGTGCCCCTGTCAATTTGTTCCATTCGGTTGAAAAACCCAGTGTGCTGAGTTTGATTGATATTTATTAATATTTAACGATGTCTCAACACATCTCAAATTCTTCTTCAAAGAGTTATGGAATATACTGTAATTTCACTGGTTAGGTTTCTTTCCAATACGCACAAGCCTGGGTCCCCTCACCGGATTATCTGCAGTGGTATTATTTGCTGCTGCAGGGGTGTCGTGATGACCAATATCACTCATTGTTGCCCAGGTAAGGGTCATCTAACAAGAGTCTGGGAACTTATTGCGGTGTTCAGCAAAAACACTCAGAACAAACTGGAATAAATTATTGTTGCTCATCATTTGTTACACGGCGAGAGAAATCCTCGACCAACGCGATGGTTCGTTCAGCGTGGTCATTAGTGACAATTAATGTGGTTACAAAATTTTTTGCAGCACTGAAGCTGTGATGAGGCTTCCACTGAACTGCCGGGTGTTTGAGGAAATCATCTTGAAGACGCAAGTTATTAAAAAGGTGTCTCGATTTCTCGATCGTAAAGTCAACTAAAGTTTTTTTGCATGAATTTCTTGTCGATAGTTGCACGTTTCGGTGGCTTTCCCTCGTCCTCTTTTTCTTTCATAGCTGTAACCATCTTGTCCTTGACGTTGTCGTCCAAGTCATCATCACACAATGCAAAAGCAAACAAATCCTCAGAAAGGTACCACAGTTGATCTGCATTCTTCACCGTAGCATTGGATATGTCGGTGTTAATCGTGTGGTACATCTGACATTGCTTCAGAACTTCAGGTGCTTTTTCGGGGCCTTCGAAGCAATGCTGGCTGTTAGCCACGCTTCAACGTAGATACGGGAAAAAGAAGATGTAGAGTTTAGGGTGAAGCGTGAATTCGATCAGAAGCGTGAATTCATGATGTTCGCAATCCTCGATGCTCGCGTGCTGTCAGCTTGCACTGTGAGCGAAACATCCAGAGTCTGGATTCCAGACTTTGAAGGTGTAGATCACGTTCGCCATCCACCGGGTGTGATATAATCCTCCGGAAGCTGCAAAGTGAATGTTTCGAGGAGGGACAGCTCCCAGGAAAATGATAGTCAGTTCAATGAGTTCTCTGTGGTCATCTCTGTGTCGAGTGACTGACAACTGTCTCCAAGATCTCTCACCATCTCATCTGTAAAGTTGACCACAGCGTTGGCTGTGAAATCATCTGTTGACGAGTCATCATACGTGGTCTTGTCAATGTTATGTCTACTTGTTTTGAAACGCTTGAATAATAGAACATCTGGAGTAGATGACGGACCCATCGCTTGAGAAAAGGCTGCTCCAGCAATTAACTCCAAGATGATGGAGACAAGCAATGTGCAGTAGTTCGTGACCAAGAAGCGGTTCCAAAAGAATACGCGTTCCTATGTGCCGATCAGTATTAAAGCAGGTTATGTCGAAGCACATCCCGTGGGCCCTTTCCTCTGAATTCTGGTCTTTCAGAACAAAAAAGAGAGTCTAAGCTTGTGCTACTCGTCTTCCCGATGGTAGCTATGGGTTTGAAAGAAGCTGTGATTTATCTTTACCTGTCACTAGCACAGGCAATCTGTCCACAGTACCAAAACCAGTGAGACCTGGGATAAGCTCCTCGTCTCAGTGCACGACGAGGAGGAACTGTAGGTCAAGCTCTTCCTGTATTTTTCCGAGGCGGATTTACGATGCTAGTTCAGGGCTAGTGGCTAGTGCTGGACTTCATATCCCAAGGTGCGCATGGTTTCACCAATACCCATGACAGCAGCGCTATCAGACGCCTTATTTCGGTCCAAAGTTGCAGCAAGTTTTGTTGACGACACTTGTTGGCGCCCTCATTTGAAAGGACCTGGTTTCGTGCAGCTGGTACTTGGGCCCGCAACTAGATCTCCTTCGTTTTCGCTAATACTGTCGTTTGTGCTGCTTTCTACCTCTGCAAAATACACTGCAAAAAGTGGACATCCTCTATAACTCTTTTCGCTGTTTCATAGTTTGCTCTTCTCTTCTCCTTTTTTTGTATTCTTTCTTCTTCAAACTGACATCTACTGAAACCTTCACTCTACGACGTCCAGGTTCACGCTGGCCAATCAGAAATGACCGGTCTTCCGCGATTGAAACAATCTCCAGGGCATTGGAGTGGGCAGTATCAAATGTCTCCAAACGTGCCTTCGAAAGCTACTTCTTTGTCTTTTTTGAGTTGCAGTTTGTCTTCCTGCTTTCTTATTGATACTTTTCCCCTTCTCAAACAGTCCAGTTACTTTTTTAACACAATCTTGCTTGCGCCAAGTGGGAATTCTGGCTCGATCCCAAAACTCTGCTATCATTTCTACAGCTTTGGTAGCAGAAGCGTGGATAGTTTCATTTAACTTGCTATGATTATAAAGAAAGAAACATGGTACCAGTTTATTGGAGGGGACATTAAAACCTCTAATATCTTCCTCATAATTCTTAACGAGATATACGTTTGTAAGCGTTTCGTTGGTCATTAATAATATCTATCAGTTTCTAACAGTGATATCCAATTAATATTTATCTGTGCGAGAAATAAAATTCGGTTATTTGAACACACAGGCTAGTAATAAATTTCAAAATCAAGAAAGAGAAACAAAATAAATTCTTTCCTTTCTGTCACAACACTTCCTGGAGCAATACACAGTACACCCCGTCTCTCTCCCACAGGCACAACTAAACTAAAACGTTCAGGCTGTATAACTTAGCATAAGTGTGCCTGTGGCCTGCTGGATGTGGCCTGAACTCTGGTAAAATGTGTAGGAAAGATGTTTTATTAGTGACAGTTTATTTTCTTACATTTCAATTACAGCCCATGTAATTTTTGCGTGTGTGTGTATTGTATACCTCACCTAAGAGGAACTTCGGATTCATTGTACCACCCCTAAATGCTAATATATATCAACTAAATTTTAAACATAGTGTTTTTCAACGAAAATGAACAGTTTTTCAGTGAAAATCAAAAATTTAAAAATAAGGACTTCCTTAATGCACATGGACGAGAAAATGCTTGTACATGGTTTACCCTAGTTCACATTTGTACAATTTTATTAACCTCAAATTGCAAACAAACCGGAGCTTGTAGAGAAAACCTAATTTCAGATTTAAAATCAGCGCCTTAAACTTCTTCAGAACCAGTTAAAATATTCTATGCGACTCAAAATTACAGAAAAAGTGTTTCCCAATGTAATCATCGACCTGAAGAAAAAATAACAAACTCATGAACAAGTCCCTGTGAGAACGATGCAACATCGGCTGGTGAAAGATGTGAAAATTTCAGAGTGAGTTGGTGCCAAAATGCCTCTGTCCGAATAAAGTAGAATTGACCTGACTGGTCTCTCTGCTACGATAATTACGAAGGTCTTATGACACGTAATGCAGAGGACTGCATCACTGCGAAGCCAAGGGCACATCAATGGGGAATGCTATGTCAGATGTAGGTCAATGATTGAGGAAAAAATTATTGAGGGGGTCAATTTTATAAATAGCGTAAACTTCAGATTGAGCACGCGAATTAGAATTGAATCTCGCACCGGTCATGAGGACCATAATTTCTGAGGGTCAATGATAGTACAAGAAACAACCAACTTTAGTTCACACAACGAATGATCTTGTACACTGAACTAATGTCTCCAGGGCACTGAATAAAGACGAACTTTAGTTGATCTAGGAGTACAAGCATGTCACTGAAACTTTGGTTCATTCGGTGGAGTGAACAGCATCCGGTCAATTTTATTTCATTTAGCATAATACAAACAGCAATAAATTGACAAAGGATCGTGTTTCATAGCTTTAACGTCACGGATGCAACAGTCGACTTTAGGCAGCCATGAAGTCTGAGTGCTCTCGACAGTGTGCGTAAGACGAGCGTCAAACATCAGGACCACTTTCAGTGTGTACATTGCCTTGTTTTCAAACATCAGGACAGCTTCAGTAAGGGCATTACGTTGTTTCCAAAACAAAGTCTGGCACTCCCGACAGCTCCTCTCTCTTTCAAGCCAACGAAAGGCAAGACCAAAGTCAGCTCCTCCATGTAATCGCCCATACATAATTCAAAGGCGCTGACGCCGGCACGAAATCCCTAGATTTTGATATGCAAAAATATTCTTTTGGGAGGACGCTGTCGACGGCAGACTGCTTGGTGCTCGCGTCCAGAGTACTGACGGAATTTTTTGCTCCAATCCTCGCTAATTTCTTGCTGTCGACATGGATGTCTGACGGCGATTTGCCGCTGCTCTAATTGCATAAAACATGAGCTGATAAGACATGGCTAATCACACTCCCTTCTTAAAAGAAATCTGAGATTAACGGAGGGATCCATGAATGAAGAATTGGTGCAATTCTCGATAATATACATTATTTATCTTCTCTCCTGACATTGAGTATTTTTTGTGCGTGAATGTACGAATAGTCATAACTGAGTCCGGGTACTATATAGTAAAGCTGGGCTACTTTTCATGCAAGGGAAATGAAAATAGATGATTTTAATCAAGAAGAACATTAAGACTGATATACAATATAGTTCAGTAGACAAAATTTGATACGTTTCAACGCACAGACTTGAATCAAACGCTAAAACTAGGGTTCGCGTCAAAAGGAGGAATCATGGGGAATATCCTGTCAATTAAATTATACATTAAATTTTCAATTCGCCACACGAGACTACAAGCGTTTTTAAGAAAGTTCGACTCTTAAATTAATATGCAGTAAGTTGTAGGGTACAGAAATCTCATCCTGTTCGATTTGATGTCAGAATTATAATTATGTTATTCGTGTACGACTTACGAAATCCCGTATCATAGATTTTGACGGTAAATTTTTTTTTGTGTGTTTGAAAAGATAATGAAGTTCCCATTTGACGTTTGGGCGAAGCATGGATAACTCACGCTCACACTCCCATAATTTTCGAAGTCGCTCGAGATACATTTAAAACTCTCGTATGTACGATTTGTTAATACGTACCGATCGTTAAACTATCATAATACTAACCGTAGGGCTAAGTCATTTCCTCACTTGCGTGTGCAATTTGGATTGAAAAAACATTTAGAATTTACATGTACAACGTACTTAAAAAATTGTCTTTCGCCAAACATCTGACGAAATATTTTTTGGAATCAAAATTTGACAATTTTTCTTTTACATGTGATCGAGTGCTTTCACTCTTAAGTAAATTCATGTCTAATAAGTCCTCTCAAACTTCGCCGTCTCTTTCCTCGCTTTGATGAATCATTGCACGGCCGTCGTCAATCTTTCTTTCAGCGACCTCATTGAACCTCAAGTACCGCTGATGACATCATATTAAAATGCTACTAAGTGGAGTAGACCGATAAAGTTGTGCTTGTTTCTAAATTGCAAGAAGCAAATAAGACAGTACGCTATTGGTTCAGGTTAATCGTCATTCATTCAATGTTTTTTTGTAAGATGTAGGTGTCTACCAGCTTTCATTCGAACCAACCAGCCAACGCTCTTGCAGTCCTGGCCACTATTTTTTGCTATGAAGTGGGAATTAACGCCTCGGCATTGCCAGATTGTCTACAGGGAGAAAAAATAGCGAAGCTTTCTATTTGTTCTGAGCACCCAACGGCAGCAACGGCCAACGCTGATCGCACTCAAAGAAGTTTTTCCTTCATTGAGGCTGACATGTTTTGCTTGCCTTGAGTAAAACAATGCTGCTAATGGTATGGAGTGCTTTCTTTGCATGTTACTGGCAGAAAGATTTTTGATGTGCACGTTAAACTCTCGCGATTAATTTTACAGAAAAAGTACAGGCACGAACTTTTCAACGAACAGAGAGACATTTTTAACCATGAACTTAGCTGGTATTCCGTTACTTAAAATTTCATCATTTCGCTTGTATTTTAATCGATTACATCGAGATGGATCCTCTTGCAGATGGGAACACATTTCGAATTGAGTTACCACAAGCGTCTCGTCGAAATAAATATTCGCACGCTATGTGGTTGGTAGTTTGCTTTGTAATTGACATTTCATCAATGGGACTTTCATCCATATTCCCTGAGGTGCATTCTCAAGATATAAACCAGATATTCTTTAGTTGACTTTCTGCAAATTTAGTTCGAGCATAACATTGTCGTTTGTATTCAAGATGATGTTGATAGCTTCCTTCTACCAGAAACCAGCCTTCTTATCCACAACAAAGTGGTCCCAGAGAGAAGAAGGAGGAGGGGACCATTTACTATGAACTTTAGAAAACGTGGAATCTAGGCACAAGCTGAGTTAGGAAAGAAAGAACAGCTGGACACAGTGAGTTAGGAAGAAATTTATGAAATAAGACAAAATTTTAAGAAGAAAATAGTAGTTGGGGAAAAACAGGGCAGCAGTGAACCAAAAATAGCGGTCACTAGCGATACAAAAATCTAATTTATTTTAACAGAAGGGAGGTCTACCTAACCTCGAGCTCGGCAACTCACATTTTCCCTTTTTGATGGGCTCACAAAGTAGCTATATATTGGAATAAATATTAATTTATTGGAAAAGTAAGTTCACGTATAATTATTGCATGGATTTGTCAAATACAGTAAGTTAAAATTTGAGAAACCCATCGCCGACGAAAGTTACTCCATCAGTTATTGTCGTAATGAAGTTCTCGTTCAATGATGAACTAAGAAATAAACACTGGGTTGAGAACGCTGGGATTCAATTGAGTAAAAATTCGCTATGGCAGTGTTGACTAAGTAGTGCTCGCACTCTCTAATAATACCCTAAATTTACAATAGAAGTGATAGCAAAGATATCTGATTTAAAAATCATTTTAATGAGTGAACGTTTCGGTTTAAAGCTCAAGCCATTATCAACACCTGTAAAAGCGAATTGAAATACAGAAAATATGACATGGCTTAAAGATAAAAATAATATAACTCAAAATAGTACAAAAAAATAGAGAGATTATACTGCAAATAATTTTTGAAAATCAGGCTATTTGTAACTGGAATGATGACAACATTGAATTTAGAGCTGGTTTCAATTCTTTTATGTAAAGAGATTCTAGTATATGTAGATGGCTTTTATTTGCACAGAAACTTAAAATTGAAAAATCAGATTTGCTTACTATTACACTGCACTGCTCTGCGTGATTCCTAATGACTGAAAAAGATGGCTTAGCTAAAACTTTACCCGTTCTGGAGCTCCCACCAACGTGCTCGAAAAATCTTGTTCTAGAACTACGCTGGGTGCAACCCACGTAGCTAGACCCGCACAGCGGGCAGCAATACTTGTAGATTATGCGAGAACACAGTTCAGTAGGTAGACGGTCTTTAAACCTAAAAAACGATCCTATAGTGCGCTTGTTTGTCAATATTGGAATAAAATCTAAGCCATTCTAAAATTTCTCCACCAGCTTTGAAACTTCACTGGCTAGCTTCTCGGACTGTGCACGATAAAAAAAAAGTTACCATAGAATTAATTTTTCTTTACAGTTGTCTCGGAGTAGGTCTGCATATATTTATTGTCTAAAAATAACCTTATAATTTTAGAAATTAGATTATTCGGAAAACCATTGTTACTGAAAAAGATTTGTAGAAAATTACATTCATCATGCATATTGCAGAACGTTGAACTTATATGAAATGTGCGATGCAACTAGGGTTGCGGAGTCGGAGTCGGTGTCGGGAGTCGGAGTCTCCGGAGTCGCTTTTTTTAGGGTGGAGTCGGAGTCAGAGTCGCTTCTCTGAGGTGTGGTGGAGTCGGAGTCGGAGTGGCTACTCTGAAGTGTGATGGAGTCGGAGTCGGAGTCAGAGTCGCTTTTCCGAATATGGTGGAGTCGGAGTCGGAGTCGTTCATTCGGATGTGGTAGAGTCGTGGTTGGAGTCGCTATTTTTTGGTGTCTTCGATTCTAATTTTTTGCTAAAAATTATTTATATATGTTTAAAACCAAAAGTAAACAAAACAGAGTTAGAATAGTTTGTTGAAAAATCTAAAAAAATCGCAATGTTTTTGTTGATTATTTTGTTTTAAGTTTGAAACAGCGTATTTATACCTATCACCTAATACCGTCATGTTATCTATTCATTGTGGGTTTGCATACCTATATATGTATATATGATACATACGAGAAATAAATATAATTGTACTGAAGTAATAATGCATACTTTGCATTTAAAAAGCAAAAATTTGTAATTGAAAGCATTGCAAATTCCTTCTGTATATTTCTGTTTTGTTCATTTCTCCTTCAATTAGTACATAGGAATGGAAAATAGTAGTAAATGTGTTGCAAGTTACTTGTAGAACATTTCAGCTGATGCAATACATTGTACTCACATAAGGAGTTGTAACTCTGTACGCTCTTCATGATACATTGCTTGATAATGACTAGTCTTAGCAGAAACTTAAAGTTATGTTGCGATCATAAATATTTCTAGTCTTTAGGTTATGATTCATTGCCAATGAGTAGTCTTTGCCAAAACATGAAGCTATGGTTTGGTGCATAAAGACTTCTAGTTGTCAGGTTATGTTATCAAAATTGATATGGCTTTCTTTTCTTTAAGTCGAATTAACATGTAATGATAATAAAAATTTCTGCTCATTTCTAAAGTTATTCCTTGAATGTTGTTTGGTTCTTTCAGAGTTATATTGTATTTCACTATATCATCCTGTTTAATTTTTATCTTCGTATCACTCCCCAGTTTCTAAGTAAGCAGACGCTGAAATGGAGAATTTTTTAATTATTTTTGTTCAATTTTAAAAACTGAAAAAGTATCCGTTTTGTCGCATTATATAATTAATTATTTCTTGTTAAGGAAGATTTGTAAATGATGTAAGGTTATCAATATCGGCATTGCGACACTTGAAAAAAATTAAAATACAATGTAAACGAGCTGCAATGCAAATAATTACACGCAGTAGCAAAAACTTCACTTATAGTCAAACACATATTGTAATTGAAAACAATGTAGTATCTCAGCTGCAATGGTTGTTGCATTTATGCGATAGTACAAATTTTCTTGCTGAAACGTTTCAAATTGCTCCAAAAAACACGAAATGAGAAGAACGTAGGCGTTTATTAAAAGAAGAAAGTGTCATATACAAAGCAAAAAGTTAGACGAAAATAAGAGATAGTATCATATTACACACAGAAAAGCTAGAAGTGACTTTTATTCGTAAACAAAACGTTCCGAAAATGTCAGGCCCCTGCGACGAAAGCAGGATAACTTTTGCCTATTATAGCCTAAATGTAACATAGAGTTGAACAATAACATGACGCCTTTTCTGCATTGTTACCCTGCATCGTGTACAAATTTTCGCAATATTTATTTACGTTGAATTTACGTTGATTACTTATTTTGAATTTTCGTTGATCGTTTAAATTAACTTTCTATAATTAAACATGTTTGAGCTTCTAGCAGACCTGCATTAACCTTTAATCGCTGTAATTAACACTAGCAGAGCCCGTGGAAATTCCACGGAGAATGTCAGCAATAAGCTAGGTGGATCCGTGAAAAACATTTGGTCAACATTACTTCCCAAATTTTGAAGTAAGATATTCTAGCCTAACTATCTTAACATATTCAAACCTATCTTCTTCTACCCTATGCTAACCAAATTATTCTCACCTAAAATATCTTAACCTATCCTAAACGAACATATCCTGACCTATCCTATCCTATGCTAATTTTAAGCAATGTCAGCAATAAGCTAGGTGGACCCGTGAAAAAATTCGGTCGACATTACCTAACAAATTCTATCACAACATTCTAATCTAAGCCACCCTAACATATACAAACCGATCCTGTCTTAACCTATCCTATCCCAACAAACTAAAAAAATAGAATGATAAAAAATGTAAAAATCTTGAAAAATTTAAAACATTAAACAATTTTCATCTTCCCTGCCCCTCTCCCTCTCTCTCTCTTCCTTCCTTCTCTTCCTCACTCTCTCTCCCGCTCTCCCTCTAATGTAACGCGACCCGACGCGAGCCAACCCGTATCATAGTTACCGCAATGATGTTGAAGGGCGTGACGCACAGGTTAGCGTATTAATATATAGATTACACGTGAAGCTTTGGCGTTCACTTATTAAATTATCTTTGAGCTTGCTCTGCTTGGGCAGCATGTCGTCCTTTTATTAAAAGTTGGCCTGGTAACCCTAACTTACATCTCTTGCGTAAAAAGCAGTCTCTTTCTGCGACTTGAACTCCTCGACCCGGCTCTCGCAGCCCCTTGAATAGACACTTATTATTCAAGGTAATTAACGGTCAATTAATTGTTAAAATCTTATGCTATATGCAATCTTACAATAAGATACGATATTCAGCTAGTCGGCGACCAGACATCTTAAAACTTTGTATCTCTACTCAGGAGGCTTCTAAAATTTCCTACCGGAGTACCGTGCTGATGACCGGCCGCGTCCATTGATTATCTTCTATTTTCAAGAGTTTCGTTTTTAAAAACTAACCTTGCGTTAAAGATGACAGAGGACGCTGCTGTGCGTACTTTTGGAATCCTCAAGATACGCCCAACTTGGGTACGGTTTCTCTTTTTGCGCATCTCGGGAAACGACTTGCTGTTGTTCCCTTGAAGTTCTTCTGTATTTGAAATAAATGTTCGAACAGTCGCCCTTAAGTTTTAAGTCCTAAAACTCCATTGTAATAACACAGGAGAGATTACGCTCACGAAATAGCTAAACCTATTTATTTGTTTAAAAGAGACACTTGACCTTTTATTGTACAATAACAATCAACACTATACTGGGTGTCCCACAAAAATGTCCCGGACTTTGCAATTGATTATATCTCCGTTTTAAATTAACATATTTTATTTGTCTTTTATTAACAATGTAGTGAATTATGTTTCCTTTTAAAATAATTTAAGTTTTTAAAAATCAGTTGAATAACCAATTTAACACGTTAACTGCGATGGGTTCAACTGAAGTTCTATATTCAATTCGAATTTAAAGTCGATTGTGGTAATCAACTTTAAAAATAGCGAACATGAACTGGATCGGGCTTTTATTTAGCTCTCATTAAGTATTAATAAAAAATGAGTTAGTGACTGCAGTTGGATCAGCAGTACCATGAAAATCACCTAAGTGACCACCGGTGGGTTACTTTGCAGGATATGTGTTAAGATGATCGATTTACTGAAAGGGGTAGAAAAATTGTTCAAAGGGAAAGTTTTAAAAACAACACTGGTGTTCTTCTTCATTTCTCAATACCTACTGTTGAGAATAATTTCATAACGATGTATCCTACATACCACAAAGTATTTAAACCCGCTGAGAGGTTTCAAGTTTCAAGTTTTCTCAATAATAGTGTTTCAAGAATTGATAGAAAACAGTGGAATAACGGGTAAAACTCTTCGTTCAATGGTGGCTAGAAGTAATACTTGCCATGAGAGAAATGGAGGGTATGTCGAAGGATACTAAATTACCTTATTTATTTAAACGTTATTTAAGGTAATGATTTGTTACTCTTTAAAATTTTTGTTTGTTCATTTTTAAGGAATGTACAAAATAAGGAAGAATATCAATATTGTTTTAAAAACTTTTCCTTTGAACAATTAGTTTTTCTACCCCTTTCAGTAAAATGATCATTGTAAAGTTGTTATTCAACCGATTTTCAAAACTTAAATTATTCGATATGGAAACAAAATTTGCTACATTGTGAAAAAAGGCAATTCAAATATGTTAATTTAAATCTGAGATATCTTTAATTAAAAATCGGGGACATTTTTATGGGACACCCGATATAATAAACAGCCAGGATTCCGTCAATTTATAAATAAGTATATGTTCTCTTGCGTAATTTCCCCCTATGTCATTACAAAGGGAATCTGCTTACTTGAACAGTCTCATAAATACCATTGAAATATTATGGAAAACCTTGCATCTGCTCACTAATGTTTATAAGTAGAAAACATTGCGTGAAAATCGAATCTATTGTCAAGAAAATGCGGCTTATCGCATTTAAACTTAAAAAGCATTCAAATGCTTAAAAGGTATGGCAAATCATTTAAAAACTTCTTGCGAACAATGATTAAAATTATAATGCACAGTTGTTGCTTGCTTGCTTGGTGTGTGCGTCTGTGACGTTTTTAAAGATGCTTAATGACAGTATCTGTGATGCTAGTTTTACCAGTGAACAAGTACGAGAATACGGTATTTTAATCGCGGGTACCATTAGGATGGATATATTTGTTTGCCATTTTTATCTTGAGATTTGTTTATAACGATACCATTGAAACCCGTCATTTTTGACCAATCATGTACACTAGTATCTTGATTATTAACATTCTGTAGTCAATTTAAAAGTCGTTTGCAAATAAAGAATATATTGAACATTTGCACAGTTTTCAACACCTGCAACCGTATACTACTAAGAATGACTGTTGTGTGTTGATTTATACGTTTTGTGTCACGCTGTTAAGAATAATTGATAAGAAGAAATTAGCACTGGCGGTTTTGGTGTCAGTTCACGGTCAATTAATACACTTATTTTCGTTGTGCAAGTGCTCTATAATAAGTCACTTTCAAAACAATAAGAGTGATCCAGAGCCTTATATGCTCGAGTTTGTATCGTGAATACTGAGTTCGGCGGGGTATTGTATATTACAATGTAGCGTATTGCATATTACAATATGCTGTATTGTATGTTGCAATATACTGTATTACAATGTACTGTATTGCATATTACAATATACATACACAAGTTCGCAGTTGCTTTCAGTAATGCTGAATTTATGTATCTTGGATACGACACGAATGGCTATAACTACTTCTCTTGCGGCTCAAAAATACTGTGTTCTGAGTGTTTATTACTCTTATATAAGAAAATTAAGTTACCTTTGGAATAAGCTGAAAGCATGGAAACTCCACTCAAACGAAAATTTGTCGAAGAAAGGTCATCCCGTCATTTTTGACGGTCCGTGTACACTGGTTAAGAAATAAAATATTTATCTTATAAATTATGAATAAGTGAAGTTGGAGTCACAAAATTGTGAATAGGTGGAGTCGGTGTTGAAGTCGCCAAATTCTGGAAAAGTGGAGTCGGAGTCGGAGTCGCCAAATTCTGAAAAGATGGAGTCGGAGTCGCCAAATTCTGGAAAGGTGGAGTCGGAGTCGGTGTCGCCAAATTCTGAAAAGGTGGAGTCGGAGTCGAGTCGTAAATTTATTCCTCCGACTCCGCAACCCTGGATGCAACAATGTTTTACCGCTATTGAGTTTAAAACTAAATGAACAAAAACTAAAGAAGCTTGTGCCCAAACCAGTAAAGGTATTTTTCCTATAAACAGAAGTTATGAATCTTTGATTTTGTTTTTCAACGAAACAGTCTAGAAAAGCAAGCTTATGATTAGTCTCACATTCCATCGTAAATTTCAAATTGGCGTGTTTGGAATTGATGTAGTCCAAGAATTTTCAAGCATGACACTCCTCACGGAATATAATAAAAGTGCCGTTAACATACCTCCTGTAAAAAATTGGCTCAAAGTCAAGCGGACACTCAGACAACCAGTTCACTTCATGATGACACATAAAGTTACTTGCGAAAGTCGGTCCTAATGGGAGAGCCATTCCTAAACCTTCTGTCTGCCGATAAAACCTACCTTGAAACATGAAAACTGAATTCAGCACAGCCATTTCGAGCAAGGTCTTAAAATAATTCAGAGTCAAACCTAACACTACTTGACTAGACTAATACTAATACTACTTGACTAGACTAAAAAAATAAGTACTGTCGAATATCATTTGCCTGGTATCTCCATTGCTCAAAAATCTCCCTCGCTTATTGTTTTATAATACAAGATATCACACAACAGTTTTAAAGTATGCGTAGGTATTGTGATTTGATCGCCTATACGCTGCCATTTGCAAACATGCTTACTTGAATATGTGTGTACGTATATAGGTGTATGTGGGCATATGGGTGTGCATATGTGCACGTACACCTGTGTGCACTAGAGTAGATAAACCAGTCGAAGGTTGCATTTTATGTCATTCCTCTCCATTTTTGTGCAAGCATCAAACTAGACCGTCATGGTACCTATGTGTGTGTGTGTGTGTTTATCAATTGCAGACATTCTGCACCATATTACAAAGATAATGTGATTTTCTTTCTAATATGAAATTGTAAAGCATCCATGTAAAAAAAGCAATAAATTCGTTGTGTGATCATCCATTTATACTGCAGTATTACGCTTATAGTTATATGCTTATAATAATGTGATACCTATGTTTGTTTATCAATTGCCGACAATTTGCGCTATATTTCAAAGATAATGTGATTTTTTTTCTAATATGAAACCTTTATAGGACATTAATGTTTTCTTTCTTATTCACGTCCCACAATCGTTTTCATGTTTCAGACTTAGGTAGACTGTTTTGTGCCACTATTTTTAGTACGAAATTTTATAAAATTCATGCCATAATAAAAGATATTTTCTCCATTTCCTTCGATTGGAATTTCTTGTTTATACTGACTGGTTTACGCTGATATTCGCGCATATGCTTACTTGTATATATGTGTACGTGTGCACGCTGTGCGTATGACACTGAATAGAATGCGTATCTATTGCCTCGATGCATAGAAATGCATTTGTGTATCCTCACGAGTTTGGTGTAAGTATGTGCGTGCATGTGTATGTGTATATATTTTCGTGTATATGTGCACAAATGTGTGTACTAGACTGACAACTAGCATTTTACTAGAGATAATGGTCTTTTTTCTGTTCACTCTCAACTTGTAACATTACCTAACTCGTCATCTCTTTATTATTGTAAAGCATTCATGTAAAAACTTTACATTTGTTGTGCGATCATCCACTTTTTGTTTAAACAAAATGCTTATTAACTAATGACCGCTATGTTAAAATTGTTGGATTAGAAATACAAAACTTATAATCTTCTTGGTCCTCATGCTTATGTGTACGTGTATACATGTATATGTGTGTGTGTATATGTACATGTATATATATGTATGAATATATATATATATATGTATATATATATACGGATGTATATTTATATATATATATTTTTTTCCATGCTTCCTTAAAATGACACTTTTGAACATTGGCCGAAACAAGCGATTCATGTATTATTTCCTGGCGTCAAGAATTGCGAAGTTTTATGTCATGTACATGTAAACTGCCAAAAGTGTTTTCACCTCACAATGAAAATGCATCGTCCATGAAATTGTGTTGTCTCTTATAATTATCATTACATGTATTATCAAATGTAGATTAAGCAAGATTAGGAGTACATTGCCCTCCATCATTTCTTTTCGACTAGTGACACGAGTTTTACAATACTCGTGTGTGTGTATCATCTAAGTGTATTAATTTTAAGAGATTTTAAAAACCAATGATGGTACTTTTGTACCATCTATATTGGAAATATACTGTTTTTCTTTTTTTTTCTTTCTAATACAGGTACCCCAAGCAAATTTGTACTGTCTCATGTAGAGGCACATTAGTAAAAAGATTTTTGACGTCGTACGAAACCATAAAACAAGGGCTATCTATTTTCAAGCTATTGATTTCAGCGGCAAATTGCTGAGAATTTGGAACAGTGAACTGGTTAGAGCTAAGTGTATGGATTCAAAACAGAGACAAGATATTTAACTAGTTTAAAGGTAGGACAATTATATGCAGCAAATATTGGACGCATTTGAAACCTTGATGAAAAATCTACTTTACGAATTTTGGTGAGACCGTAAAGTACACCAGGTGCTGAGCCCGAGTCATACAGCTCTTTGTAAAGAAATTCGAAAATTAGTTCAGATTGCTTTAAGTTTACGTAAAAAAATATTGACTTTGTCTTCAATTCTCTGAATAAGATTGTGAACTGGCTCTTTGATTTCCACGAATTTAGTGCGGTCTGAAATTATATTGACAAGGCTTTCGACAAGGCTTTACGTTCACGCATTAAAATGATTTTTAAATCAGCTATCTTTGCTATCATTTTTATTTTAAAACTGGCAACAATGCTCCAACCTAATTTAATCATACCGTAAATTCAGTGTAAATTTAATTGGGGCTCAAACATTGACGATCGACTGATTTAAAACTAAACTTTCGGTTTACGAACGCTGATATCCGAAATGCTTTCAATTATCACATGTTTTCAGGTAAGAGGTACTGTCATCTACATCGAATCATTTTTTTGCTGAACTAAGTTTTGACGCGTTAAAAAGTTTCACTATTACATCCTAGATAAACAACGCAAAGAACTTTAAACTTGGTAGCTTTCCTTCGAAAAATTTGGCTACCGCTATGCCTGCCAGTTCTGCCATTTCTTCCAGCGTGGACCATGGATTGATGGACATTCTTTTGCGGAACGAGCTTCTGGGAGAAAACACGAACAATGCCAGCTAGCAGAAAGCTTGAACTAAAAAAAAGACAGAGTAATCTAACGAACTCCTGGAAATTTGCTACAGAAAACCGCTTTCTTTCGTTCCCAAGGAGGTGAATCTTTGAGATGCAAATTTATTTTGCATATTGCTGACACGAAGGCGCAGAAATTTAAATCATTCCACACTTGAAGCCTCAATATTTTCTTTGAAAATTATTTCGGGAGAGAATTCAAAAAATCATTTTCATTCCGGGCTTCTGGTGACGAATGGAGCGTGAGCCAAATTGAACGGCATGTAGGGTTTTATAACCGGAACACAGGAAATAACGCACAGAAGAACTCGAACTTTTATTAATTGAAACTTTTACAACACGACAAAATTGTCAACGTTAAACATCTCACTTGGGAGAATTCACAGAATTAAATGGTCTTCATAGTGGCAGGAGACCTAACGAGTTTTACGGCGTATCTTGTTACGTCATGAGGCTTAACAAGGAGAACTGGAGGCCATTATAGTTCCGGCACCTCCCAGCCCAACACAGAACTGCAATTTAATAAGGAGGCATGAATTAGTGATTTAAATGAGGTACCACCGCGTCAGATCATATAACACTTAGACTTGATTATTAGAAAGTTTATTTGTATTCACATACGAACCTAAGCATACCCAGTATCGAAGAAATTAAATTTGGAGATGAAACACACGTTGGAGAAAAGAAGTTAGGCTTGGTAAACCAAAGAAAGTGGCCTCTTAAAGGAGCATCCCATCCAGATCACGCTCGCCAAAGGATTCTGAGGGAGAACAAAGAGCCACAACAGAAAACTAGAACCTTTCCACGTTTCGCGTTTATAGGAAATCTCATATGACCACCGGCTGACCTTGAAATAGTGCCTAAATCACTTATGATTTCAAGAGGGCACCGTAGAGCCACGGGTAGTATGATAGTGAAAAAGTTTAAGGTCTCAAGGACCGAATAGTTAAAGAGTCACAAGGACCAAGTAGTTTTAGGGTCACAAGGACCAAGTAGTTTAAGGGTCACAAGGACCAAGTAGTTTAAGGGTCACAAGGACCAAGTAGTTTAAGAGTCACAAGGACCAAGTAGTTTAAGGGTCACAAGGACCAAGTAGTTTAAGGGTCACAAGGAACAAGTAGTTTAAGAGTCACAAGGACCAAATAGTTTAAGAGTCACAAGGACCAAGTAGTTTAAGAGTCACAAGGACCAAGTAGTTTAAGAGTCACAAGGACCAAGTAGTTTAAGAGTCACAAGGACCAAGTAGTTTAAGAGTCACAAGGACCAAGTAGTTTAAGAGTCACAAGGACCAAGTAGTTTAAGAGTCACAAGGACCAAGTAGTTTAAGAGTCACAAGGACCAAGTAGTTTAAGAGTCACAAGGACCAAGTAGTTTAAGAGTCACAAGGACCAAGTAGTTTAAGAGTCACAAGGACCAAGTAGTTTAAGAGTCACAAGGACCAAGTAGTTTAAGAGTCACAAGGACCAAGTAGTTTAAGAGTCACAAGGACCAAGTAGTTTAAGAGTCACAAGGGCCAAGTAGTTTAAGAGTCACAAGGGCCAAGTAGTTTAAGAGTCACAAGGGCCAAGTAGTTTAAGAGTCACAAGGACCAAGTAGTTTAAGAGTCACAAGGACCAAGTAGTTTAAGAGTCACAAGGACCAAGTAGTTTAAGAGTCACAAGGACCAAGTAGTTTAAGAGTCACAAGGACCAAGTAGTTTAAGAGTCACAAGGACCAAGTAGTTTAAGAGTCACAAGGACCGAGTAGTTTAAGAGTCACAAGGACCGAGTAGTTTAAGAGTCACAAGGACCGAGTAGTTTAAGAGTCACAAGGACCGAGTAGTTTAAGAGTCACAAGGACCAAGTAGTTTAAGAGTCACAAGGACCAAGTAGTTTAAGAGTCACAAGGACCAAGTAGTTTAAGAGTCACAAGGACCAAGTAGTTTAAGAGTCACAAGGACCAAGTAGTTTAAGAGTCACAAGGACCAAGTAGTTTAAGAGTCACAAGGACCAAGTAGTTTAAGAGTCACAAGGACCAAGTAGTTTAAGAGTCACAAGGACCAAGTAGTTTAAGAGTCACAAGGACCAAGTAGTTTAAGAGTCACAAGGACCAAGTAGTTTAAGAGTCACAAGGACCAAGAGTCACAAGGACCAAGTAGTTTAAGAGTTTCAAGGACCAAGTAGTTTAAGAGTCACAAGGACCAAGAGTCACAAGGACCAAGTAGTTTAAGAGTTTCAAGGACCAAGTAGTTTAAGATGGGCAGAAAAGAGGTTGCGAACATGCAAGACAATAACTGAACAAAAGGAACAGAAAACGCGATTGCAATCACAAATTAAAGTAGTAAAGAAAAGGCGATCACATACTCCCTGACAGGTGCTACGCACAAGAGGCCAAGACCCTCATCACAGCGCGGTTCAATTCAATCTCATTTGTCACAGACAAGGCACCTGTCGAGGTTAGTGTTGCCACAAGCCGCAACTTTAGCGAAATTTCTCTCCAAGAAAATTAGCGACTTTTCCATGAAAAAACATTTTAAATTCAAATTTCTTACAGGCAAAGCCGGCGCTAAAGTTGAGCATATTTTTACAGCGAGCTTAAATGAACGTACCGTAGCAAAGCGGGATAAGGTGCAAAGTTATCATTTCACGGATCGAGAAAACAAGGCGAATTTTACAAAGCAATGCATTTTAGTTCTGATTGAACAATAACAAATAAAATGAACGATTTCTAGAAACGCGGTAAGCTGATCTGAACATCAGATCCTAATATTATTTGACTACGATGGTAGAAGAACAAACCAATGCTACCATTTCCGATTTCCATACCATTGAGATGATAACTTGAAAGCTTGACCTCCCATAAATAATAATGGACAGTGACGTTCATCACCTTGTCTTCATCGCCTGTTCAGTGGACACACCATGTCAAGTGTCCTATGAAGCAACAGCTGTTCAGTGGGCACACCATGTCAAGTGTCCTACAAAGCAACAGCTGTTCAGTGGACACGCCATGTCAAGTGTCCTATAACGAAAACGGTTCGGCTGAATTCATTACGGATGTTCAGCAGGAAATATCTAACAATTAGGATCTGTGATGTCTCATGGCCGTGTCATAGTTCATCATGATATACGAAAGATCATTTACCAAGCCACAGTACCAAATCAGGAGCCGACAGACTGGATAAAAATACGACTACGTATATTGTAGACTCAGGTTTTACACGTCTAACTGGACTTTGTTATTCAACATTTTCATTTAGTTCACGTCATATTTTAAATTCTATGCTAAAACAACTAACGAAAAAATTTTGTACGATTACGGAAGCAGTCACAGATGCAGCGTAAACTTTGGAACCGTGGATCAATGCTGGTCTATAAAGAGCTTATGAAATTTGCTCATTAACTAATGAAACAGTGGTATGAAAACATACCTATACTGGTTCGTTATTTAGGAATTAGTTTTCTCAGTTTTTGTACATTCTCCTTCAAATTAAATAGCATCAAAACATTGTTGTGTAGGGCCTATCGTATGTGTTCTTTATTTGAAACTGTGCATGAAGAATTTGAATTTCTGAAGGTTTTTTTTTCTAGCAATAATGACTTTCTTTCACCACTAGTTGATTCTTGTGTTAAGAACTTTTTGAACAAACAATTTTTACGGATTTCACTCTACCTACTGCTCCTAAAAAGGAACTCTTTTTCTCGTTTCCGTTCTTCGGTTACCAATCGGAGAAACGTAAAAATGACCTTGTCATTCTTCTTTCGAAATGTTTTCCGCAGATTGATTTTAAATTAGTGTTAGTCAAAACGTATTGAATAGGATCATTTTTTAATTATAAAGATAAAACTCCTAAAGCTATGCTCTCATTTGTGATTTATAAATATAGTTGCGCACAGTGTGCGTCTGAGTACGTGGGCTCGACCACTCGAGCCCTCATTGTTCGTGTTGCAGAGCATGCCAGCAGGAGTTTTAAAACTATAGCTATAATCAGTTACTTTCCACACCCTCCCACTCTTCAGTCCGCTCTCATGCTGAGAAGTGCGACATTCCTGTTAGATTAGGTGATTTTAGAGTAATAATTATTTTCGCAGCGTCAAACCAAATAAACCTCCGCATTTTAGAATCTCTCCATATTTTGAAAGAAAAACCGGGTTTAAATTATATGCAGTCTGCCTTTCCTCTACTACTAACTTAATTTTAATAATGAACATTCTTATTTTGTTCCTTTCGTGTTTTTTTTGCTTTCTTCTTTCATGATTGATGTAAATTTGACACTTGACTAGTTTTTTCTACTTGTTGTCAGGTTGATTATGACCCTGGAGGTCTAAACGTTCCAGAAAAGATTTCATTGGCTTTCCTAAATAAATAATGAGATCTAAGACGTGTATCATTGCACTTTTATTTATAATACCTATACTGTAGTTGTAAGAAAGGTTCGGATACACGTGATGAACCACAACAGATTAGATGCGAGCTAATTGAGGTAGATGAAATGAGGTGGCTGAAATAAGGTGTAACAAAATAGATCTTTTTTCCGTACAGCTGTCATAAGCGGGCGGTCATGAGAGACAAACCGGTTTTAGATGATATTCAATCTTCCTTCCCCTTGCAAATATCCCGTTAATACCCACAAATGTTAACCGAATATATATTTTTTTAAATCTGTACGAAAAATTTTGTGTTTCCTCAGATGCTGAAGAGGACTCTTGAGGTCGAAACGTTCATCTTCACTGTAGATTTTTAGCTGTCCTAACTTGTTAAATTCGCTAATAAATTATGTCTATTTTAAAAGTGGTTATCCCTGCTATTTTATTTATACGTAGTTTCAGTACATATGCTTACATGTCTCAGCATCAAGGCATTCACAAAAAAAGAGTACATACATACTAAAAATGCCCTTTCAGCTGTGCTTACGCGACCGTGACATAATGCAGAGAATAGCGCATTTGAAATTGAAGTCGAAAATATCCCTATGGCAGTTTCAAAATCGTTGTTTACGGTAGTCGTAATTATACAAGAATGCAATATTGTGTCATGATGACGCATTGGATCAGGGTTACAGATTGCAAGATGGTGACAAATTGTAGCATTGTTACACAATGTATCGTGGTTACGCATTAAATACTTTGTATCATTCATGTAATATATACTAAAGAATTGAATTCTGAATGAAAGTATATTTTTCGGTTTTTTAAATCTGACTTACGGCGTGCACCATCTCATTCACTGTTTAATTTTACGGTAGTAGAATAAAAATCTAGATATATTTTTGAAATAATATGCTTGACACTGCATTAGTAAGCTTGAATTCGGGACGCATTATATTTTATGAGCTATATATTTTGTTTTACGTGCAGAGTAATTCAATCTCGCTAGACTTTGGTCTAACGTGGTCGGTTGATCATCAGCATCAAATTAACGTCGATGTTTTGCAACTCGCGCGCAGATTTTATCAACTTTGAAACCTAATTGAATTCAAGCTTAAAAGCTGAGCCTCTTTGAAATTAATCCGTTTTTGGAATTGCTTTCGCTAGCAAAAACTTACCATGGGAAAATAGAATCTCGCCATTTTCATCGTTAGTAAATGACCGATCACGTTATGAAGAATGTTTCCAAGTTTGCAGCGCAACATCTAATGTTCCCTTAAAACTATGAATGATTTAAGCCACATAAAATGATCAAAATACTTACATATTTGTTTTATTATGACATTTTTTGAGGTTGGAATTTTAAATTTTCAAGCACTGCTTAACGCATTCCTATCAACCGTGAGAAAATCTGGGTTTGAATCCCAACTTGGCTGGTATGCTGGCGTGAGTGTTGACAGACCAAAGCCTTCTATGCAGTGAAGCTGAAATTGAGCTCACGCTGGGACTAATGTTTCGTCAAAATCACTGAATATTAATTCAAGCGCTGAGAAATCCAGAATTGATTCTGAAATAGATGGTGTATTCAAAATTGACAGGTGTTGAACTGGATAGCTGTCATCTCAAATATTAACTTTGGAAAGAAGCAGAAATTTGATCACATTTGGAATAAGCACTGAGAGCCATGATAACAACAATTAAGTCGCAGTTAAGCCAATTCAGTTTTTCCTGCTATGACGTTCTATTTACGAGTCATAATTTGAGCAAGGAGAGGAAATATAATTGAATTGTTAGCATTATTAATGTATCAAAAGTGAGATTGCAAAATGTCAACATAAAATTGTATTTAAAATTGTGAAATTATAGGCTAAAAACCTGAATATGCCTACATATCGCAAAAAATCATACACTGAAGCGAGGAAGTAATTAAAGTACGAAGAATTAATTTATTATTTATTAGAATAGATTGGCGTTATGAGGTATATGACCAGTAAGTAATACCATAAATGATAGAAGAAATTACTCTCCTGAATGCTATTAAGAATGTTAGATCAGAAATTAATAGCGTAATCAATAGCTTGAAGTGAAAACTAGAGCTCAAGTTTCGGGAAAAGAAGCACAACGTCAGACTGCAGGCTGCAGCGACAGCGTACCTCACTTTTATTAGGAACCCGATACCCAAAAGAGAAGGCTGCCCGCACACCTGGCGCCGAGTTTCACTCAAAACTCTAGACGCACTCAACAAAAGTTCACCAAGTCCAGAAACTGCACACAACTTCGCAACTTGAGGCGCATTAAGCACTGCTAAGTTGAGCGATCGTGTGGCTGTTGTGAGCGCTCCGAACTTCCGACAGCGACGTCGTTTTGTGGTGAAGTGCCACCCGAGCGCGGGACGGACGACTTTTGCATTTCTTGTTTCTTCAGCGCCTTCACACTAGGTTGTCGCGCTTTGTGAAATTTCAGAAAGTAGTAGTAGTAGCAAAGCCATGTTACCACTACTACTACTACTTTGTGAAGTTTTGGCAGATCTGTGAAGGATTCGAAGAAATGATTTCTTCAACTTCCCATGAGTGTACTATCTTGAAACAATATGGAACATAATATATATACTTGAAATGAATGGAACTGAAATTATTTTCTTGCTCTCAGGACTAATCCAATATAGCTCAAATTTCAATAATTGCTCAATAGTTTCATACACATGCCGATGTATGAACAATAACTAATGTTATTTAGATGCTTGGGCGTTATAAATCAGTCTGTTGCAACGGCATGGCGCATAACCAACTCAAAATGCGTTAAGGAATCCTAGACGAAATTTGCATTTTTCTCAGAAACTCAGCGAATTAAGTTATATCATAACAAAATGCTATCAGAATACTTTAGATTTTCCCGTCAGTTTGGCGCTACTGCTGCGCGAGCGTCGCATTCCGTGCAGCAGCAGCGAATGCAGGCGGAGTCCTCCAGGACGCACGTTTGATCATGATCAAACTGCTTAGGATTGCATGGATCAAAATTTATTTTTCGTCTCTTTCAACTGTTTGAAAATCACCATAAATTATCTAATGATCCACGAATAAACTTTATGATCGTCGAACAAGAGCTATTCGGAAACATCAATCGATTCAAATTATATAACAGTAAACCAAGTATTTATTTGTGTTATTATTAATAACTAGTTAACCTGCCCGTCTTTCACGATGAGATTTTATGCTGATCATTGATGCACAAAATTAAAAAAATAGGCTGTTATTGTTGAAGAGAGTATTTACTTCCCTCCATATTATCTTCATAAAAGTCGTTGAAGCTAATTTGCAAAAAAAATAAATTAGTTTTAATAATACTAAAATCCATGATTCAAGTAGTACGAGTGTATTCAAACTAAGGAAGTAGTGATGCCTGAATCACAGGTAGGCTCATCATTTACATCTCGCCTCTTTCAGATGAATGATCTGATTATTGGAAACAAAAAATTATACATAATATTAGCAGCCATTTTTTGTTTATAAATAATTCTTCCTTTTCATCCTCTAACGAATAAAAGCTATTCAATTAGTCCTGTTACCACTCATGTTAGGTGTTTTAGAATGAATGACATCGTAAACGTAAAAAACTCCATAGGATGCCATAGAAGACAAGAGTAGTTATATCTCAAATGCAGACTGCAGTTTGTGTGTGAAAATAAATATATATAATTGTTCATCCTTTCATATGTGAGGGGATTGAAAAAATGATCGCCAAAGCACGTAAGCCATTTAATTCGGTTGATATTAGTATAAAAACCATTATTCACCCATCCCGTGAACGAGGAAAGTATGCGGAGAGAGTATCTACTCCGTAGGCACCGTTATACATTGAATTTTTTTTATTCTCATGCGCTTTATAATTTCTTTTGCTCATCTAAACCAGACCAATATGTCCATCCTAACAATAATGTTATCTTTACACCCGTGAGATAGTTAAACTCGCATCACACGTGCAATCATCAAGTACTTCATGCTCACCCGGTGAGAAGATTTGGAAGATTCGGATATATTTCAGTTGAAAATTTAAGATTTGATCCGCAGCACTGATACAAAATTCCACAAATTTGCAGATGCATTATATTTTGATGCACCTCGCTTCTTTCTTTGTGTAAGGGAAAAGCGCACGGTTGCACTATGAAATTGCAGAAATAAAGAGAATCTCTGACATGGGAACGTAATTGGACAGGTATTCATTTAATACACATGATTAACCACTCAATTGAAAACTGGTGGGTGTCACCAAACATTAGTTTTGAGATATCATGTAGATTGTAAAGCCTAGTACAGGCCTTGCGTTACCATAGTGCCTGTGGCGTTGCAAAAGAACCGCTCCTGGCCAGACGGCTTCAGTGTTTCCACGAGCGGGGTAATTACCCTAGATTAGGGTAATCCGGGGTACCCCAGGGTAATGTTTAGGGTAATGAAAAATATGGCCAAATCTAGGGTAATCAGAGCTCCCTGAAGAAAGTGTTCGCCTAATCTACGAAAACTGGAAAATTGAAAGCCAATATGTAAGCACCCTCCTTGAACGAAATGCAATGAAACGAGTCAGAATTTAGTGTTCATAAAACTGCACTGCTGCTGTGAATAACTTCGCGCATTTGAGTGTCATCAAGTATCGCTCACGAAAGACGGCGTCAAGAAACGAAGCCATAATATCTCCTGTCCACTTCGTTTTGACAAATAATTCTGAATTGCATTTCGCCAATAAAAAACTCGATCGGTGCCAGCAACAGCCACTCAGCCAGTCGACGAAAGTCACTGTCATGTTCTAATTTCGCGCGTGCTTATAAGCTTCAACAGAATATTGACAGGTATGTTTATTGTATTTTTAAATATCAGAGATAATATATTTCATCGAAGAAATAATTAATAGGTTCATTATTAGGATAGTGATTGAATTAACATCAGAGTTACCCCACAGCGCCGGTATTTTGCCAGCTAATTAGGTGGAAGGCGTCCTATTTCTTAGCCATGCTGCACGCCAACGAAGCATGTTATTGTAGCGATGCAAACAAAAAAATCAAGACAGGGTTCTTTGAAATTTCGAGTTACAAAAGGTGCTAAAGGCGTATGGAGAAGCTATAAAATTAATTACAAAAATTCATACGAACTAACGAGGACAGTTATTGACTTGAAATTTGCAATACATGTTTGTTTTCTCACTGTCTTTCTCAGGCGCTGTAACCCGGACGTGGAATTTAATATAATTATCTGCGATCATGCATAGAATTCCGCCAACCGAAATTAAAGCACTAGGGGTTTTAGCGAGAGTGTTGAAGAAAGTTTTTACATGTTAATAAGAAGGCATGGTAGTTTTTTCAAAAATCCTCTGAATTTCCTCACCCGGCCTGTAAGAAATGAATAAATTTGATTACTTTACGATCAACTTCATGAGTTAATGAGTGAATGTGATTGCAACGAAGTCTCTGAAAAGCATATGAGATGTAACAAGATTGGATAAAATCTGAAATGAACAGATATGACGAAGGTCATGTGTGAGGAAAGCCAGAAAGCCATCAGAGAGAGTGGATCATAGTGTTAGGTTAGATTGAGCATGTGGAAAGGATGGCAGAAGTGAATGGATGGATATAGAAAGGAAAAAATGATAATTTTCCTAGGGATAGGTAAACATATTGCATATCTTGCAGCATGGCCGATGATCGCGCACCGAGTGAGGAAGAGCCAACGACACCACCGCGAAAAAATAGTTCCACGTGAAAGCTAAAAACTACTAATAGAAATTTAAAGACTAGTCGACTTCGGAACCTGAGTTTTAGGGACGGTTAGCCTAGTCCTCAAATTCATCAGTACCAAAGGATAGTGCATATTCTGAGGCCGGGTCTTGTTGCTGCGTCGGTAATACAGTTCCGTATGTGGTAATTAAGCAGCGGCCTTGATTATATACTTCTCGAGTTCGTATCGGTGGTACGCAGACAAGATGGAACTTGCTGTTTGATAAATTTATATTCACACATTTTAATATTACTGAACATAAAAGGACTAGATTCGAGGTTTGAGGGGTAACAGAAGTAGAGCACTACAAGGTTTATCGAACCGATATTACTTGTGGGAAATCGGAGGTCTAGGGTCACATGCTCTCAGAGAGACACTAACAACGATCCATGGGGGCAAAGAAAACCCCATCAATTGCCAGCCATGTGCTATCCAACAATCCTCTTGAAAATCGTGCTCGTAATGTGAAACTGCTGGTTTGTGCATTTTTAGCTGAGCACCACCAACTCTTTAAGATTTGATGAAAATAATGTTGCCAAATCAGGAGTCGCTGAAAAAAATGCGCCTTGGAAAACAGCGGGCATCAAACATAATTCGACAGGTATTTGGCAAACATCTTGTACGTGATATTGTCTGGGATATCGAACCAGCATTCTAACGCCGATCAACTGGCCTTCCCTCCTGACGCTCATGCAGTATGTGACACAGTGTTAATTCATACTGACGGAGCTCTGGAAACCAGTCCATTGTCCTATTAGTTAATTTATTGATCATAGCTCAAGATTAGCTTTTAGGTTAATCTGGGGTAATCAACAACCTTCAGCTAGGGTAATTAGAGTCGCCTCGCGTGGAAACCCTGGACGGCTTGTGAAATGCAGTGGCAATCAGTTGCGCATGAGCTCTGGGAGGGAAAGGATATCTAATAACGACGATGCGCTGTGCGAAGCCGCAGAGACTATAGCTGCGGAGAGATCGCGGAGCGCTACAGCCTTCCTCAATCACACTGACTGACAACGCATACGACAGGAATCCAGGACGTTCAACTTCTTGGTCAGCATGAAAAATCGTCTTCCCAAGCGGTCAGAGAGCCATCTGCAGCTCGTCTAAGCGGAATCAAGCACTATGGTAACGCAAGGTTTGTACTGGGCTTTAAGCAACGTTTTTGCTCGCAACCGAATTATTATACCAGGATGAAAGATTTTTAACGCGGGCGATTTGTTTGAAGATTTTATTACGTCAGGATATGTTCGTCATGCTGTCATTTTGAAGGCACGTGTACGCTGGTTAGCATATGAATATCAGGGCTGCCACTGAAGATTTTCTCTTTCCCCAGATTTGCTGTAGAAATTCCCCCATTTTGAGCAAAAATCCCCCAAAATTTAGATAAAATGTATTATCGTAGATGTTAACTAGAAACTCACTTTACTTACTGTATATTTAGTCCATATGTAATTTTGTCCCTTTTATTGGCATGCTTGTAAGCCATTTCGCTGTCAGGGTAATTTTTTTTACCCATCGATAAGAAATGATCAACACGTCAGAATGGAATATTGAGTTGGGCAAAGTATGCTACAAGAGTACGTTCGCTTATGCCAATTTCATCGGATTCCTTTGACGGCTCTCTGACCATAAAGTGTACGATATCAGCGCTGGTACCAACAACATTTATACCTCTTATGTTTCACTGAATGTTGCACGAAGCATAGATTTATTAGGATTTTTCAAATAAATATTACAGCATTTACAATAACTGCAGTCAGGATTATCATTCCATTCCAGGTAAGTTTTTAACTTGGGGACACTGAGCCAGTCATCTCTATCTGACTCTTTATAGAACTTCCGTGTTCTAGAAGATGATTCGGTTTGGTCATTCATTAGGGGAACAGTATCAGTATTCCGAAGCAAAAATAATAACTGTAAAACAACAAAATATTTATATAAGTCTCATTAACCAATAAAATAAACTTAGTTGACATCCCTGTAAAACTTTGGCTGCAAAAACGCAAAGTAAATATTCAAATTAGGAAAATTCTGATTGCGTAACAGCATGTTACAGAGATAGCTTCTGTAACGCAAATAAATTATGACAATGCAGATAAATAAAAATAATTATAATTATAATTATAGTTGCTTAGGAATAATGCAATCATGAGTGTTGGATGCACAACAGATAGCATCTCAAGCCAAGAGAGAAACAAGTTAACTCTCAAGAATATCTCAACCAAGACGCTCCTAATTTGCAAATGCGAGTCTTAAAGTATAAAACCACTGGTTAATAAGTCACCACCGTATAAGAAACAAAGACTAGGCCTGCCGCATATTTTTAGCATCACCTGAATTTAAGGCACACAAGTAACTAATCATCGTAAATACATCTGCGTTTTGCTTCCTTTGCCTGAGAAAATACGTTGAAAGATATTAGAATTCACTATTTAATATATAAGATAAATTACCACACTTTTCACACACAATTCAAGTTAATGAAGGAAGTGTTGACTGAGGAGTAATCGCTCAGTGAAAGCAAGTTATAGCGGCAGTCACACGGTCACTGACAGCTTTTTTATTCCACTAATTGAGCGAACTCTTCGATTCTCGAACCTGAGCTGTGAATTGAGACTGTTCTTTATTCCGATGTGAATCTCCTTTTAAGTCTAACAAGTTCGATCCACTTTCAAACTTCGTGAAATTACCTCTCATTTGTTGTTGAGGATGTGTTTTCTGTTCTGCATCATGATATCTTCATTCGGTAAATGTGTAGCTTTGGTCAGTAATCGATTTTTGAGTTTTCAGTGCCTAAACGTAGTTAATTAGATCGAAATAAATAAGTTTTCTTCTATGCACTTTCCGTCGTAAATGAGTATTTAACGAGTTATGGCGGTAAGTTTATTTTCGTCTTTGATGACGAATGCGCTCGAACAAACAGCTACTCATCGATTTTCAAATTTTTGTTGCTCGAATCATGGTAATAACATCGAAATAAACAACTTTTCTTCTATACACTTTTTTCGTCAAATGAGTATTTAACGAGGTATAGCGGTAGGTTTGGTTTCGTCTTTGATGACAATCGGGCTAGAAGCGAGACGGCATTGCAGTGTTGCCGTCCGACGTGCTGTTTGAATTAGTTCCCGCTTCAAACACTGGAGTTGCGGTCAGTAATTTACCGCTATAACTTGTAAAATATTCATTTACGACGGAAAGTGCACAGAAGAAAACTTGTTTATTTCGATCTAATTAACTACGATTAGACACCGAAAAGTGGAAAATCGATTACTGACCAACGCTACACATTTACCCTTCATTCGAATAACCATACGCCTGCATAAATTATTCAGGTTTCACAACATTTTCATGAAAAATGATCCCTAGCTAATTTCCCGGTCAATATTGAGTTCAATGTTGTCAACGAATTTCATAATTTCGTAGGTATTGATAGGTTATATAGTCGATTTTAAGACGTTTTACACGAATGACAATGTGCCAGGAAATGCTTAGTTTTCGAGTTATTTAAGTTTGAAGTTAGACGAACGGCGCTCCTGAATGGCCTTTTTTGCTGAAAAGCAGTCATTGTTTTTGCAATAGAAACGGAAGCTAACCCCCTATTACAAACGTAAAGAGGTTGGGTCGTGAGGGTTAGCCACAGTTCTTTTAGTGAAAATTATAAACAAACGTCACTAGAAGTCTTTATTTATAATTTTCACTAAGAACTGTGGCAAACCCTCAGGACCCTACCTCTTTACGTTTGTAATAGGGGGTTAGCTTCCGTTATTAATTAAAATACGCTAGCCGCGCGCGCTTCCATGGCGCGCATAAGCCAGCTTCAAAGTTGAATAATTCAAAAATAACGCATCACCGGGCAGAATGTCATTCATGTAAAACGTCTTAAAATAGACTATATTACCTATATATACCTACGAAATAATGAAATTCGATGACAACATTAAACTCAATATTGACCAATTTCCCCTAAATTTAGTCGATTTCACGAGAGTTTCCCCCATTCCCCCAGACGACCACCGTTTCCCCCAGATTTAGGGGAAATCCCCCATCAGTGGCAGCCCTGATGAATATATATAAGGAGCTATCAGAAATTTCTTGGGCTGTTCACATCCCTGCTCTTGGATGCAACTGCATACAGACCGCGCCCGCTTCCCAGTACCCGACTGCATAAGATTTATTAAGCTAGTGCGCTAAGTTTCGTAGTATTGTGAGGTGAAGTTCGGTTTACGAGTTGTGTTTCGTAACCGCATAAATATCCCGTTCATTTACGAATTTTATGATGGCTGAAAAGTTTGAGCTATGCGTTTGTATTAAGGTCATCTTAAACTTATCGAATTGCCTACTGAAAATTTTAAGATGCTTCGAGAAGCACTGCATGGGTTAAGAAATGCACGAGGAGAAAACCATAAGTGTTCAAGGATCATGACTCGAATAGCTCTAGGGCCTCCATAATGCATCTGTTCCCTTTTCAAAAAAAAAAACGACACAGCTTTGACTAAAAAGCAATATGACTGCAGTCCCACACCCTCCATATTCACCAAATTTGGCCTTCAGTGACTTCTCTCTTTCACGAATTTACAAGATAGGCAATCGTTTTGAGAATCATTCAGAAAAAATACAAGTGCTGCTGCACAAGCTACCGGTAAATAAATTTTTGACATTTTCCTGAATATGGCAAAAATGCTGATTCGTTATTTTAACTCGAAAAGCCACGAATTTTAGGAGATGGAAGATGTTAAAGACCTAGTTAAGCTAAAAAGTATTAGACTCACTTCGAGAATTTTACCTCAAACACTTAATTTAGCGTATCAGCCATGTATATGCAGATGGGAAAAAGTTCATTCCCACTTTTTATCTTTTTTTGTAACTCGGCAGGTATTTTAACGAGTTAGTTTGTGAAAGCCAGTTCTACTCTTACAGCATATTCATTCAGACTGAACGTTAAAGCTGAAGCGTGTTCTGCAGTGATGACACCATAGCTACGCTTACAGCGTCCGTCATGATCGCCTTCAGTTGTACATTTCGAGACCACAAAAGAAATCCCTCGCTTTACTTCTAAATTTTTCTCTAGAATTTTTGAATAATTCTTGAGCTAATGCGAGTAAGAACTTCAAATTAGTCTGAAACTAAAACTCATGAAATTATAACACAACCCATGTATCAGAAAAGCTTTTGGATCTTTCAGGAGGAGGAAGCGAAACTCGCCTTCTCTCACCAGTTTTCAGTCAATTTTTTCCAAAAACAACAGTGTTACTTAAACTTTTACTTCTACGGTTTTGTACTTATAAACTTTGCATTCGGTACATTGTAAAACTTAATAGTCAGCTTCCAGTAATTAGAAACAACCTTTTTGGTCACGCTCTACTACACCATTGCACCTAAGAAATTCAAATTAGTCTCAATTCAAGGCTTAAAACAGTTCCTACATTTAAGTGTGTATCGCATGAGGGCGCTAGGAGTGATGCTTCTCTTCCCACTTTGTACCCAATCGATTTTTCTTAAAATAGACGTTTTAATCAAATTGTTACTTCTACACTTCTATTGCCCTTAAAAGCTTAAAATGCTTGGCAATATAATGTTTAAAACGTTAATTATATTAGAGTACACAGCAGGCGTTTTTTTCAAACCAGGGGGGAGAGGGAGGGGGGGGGGGGGGCTTATTTCTTCCCCGTCGAATCAGTCGATTTTCATTATGAAATACCTAATCTGATTGAGCTCCTACTTCTACTCTATAACACCTATAAGCTTCAAATAAGTTTCAGTTTAAAATATAAAACACTTTTTACACTATAGTGTGTAATACAAGTCTTACATTTTTTATAAAGGTGAGAGCAGAACTCTCCTTAACCCTTCTCTATTCAGTCGGTTTGATAGTTCACTGCTTGTATTAGAATTACCATTATTTTCATGATTATTTTCACCAGCGGCTGTGTATTGCAGACTGCCTGTCACGGGCTGCGTCATATTACACACACCTGTCACAGGCAGCGCGGTGTTGCAGACAGCTTTCACAAGCTGTTTGAATTTGCAAACTACTGTTTTCGGCAGCATTGTGTTGTTATTGGTGGGACTCAGATCACTCACAGGAAATGTGGTGTTGTACACAGCTGTGACAGGCTGCGTGACGTGACGTAGCGCTGTCAACACACGTGAACCGCACGAGAATCATGATGCACCACTCACACTAAACTAACTAGACATGAGTAAAATGCCAATCACAAATGTCGCGCACCATAGTCACATGAAAAAATTTTGTTTTTAATTAAGGTAACATCTTCAATGATCGATCCATTGTTCTAATCGATTTGTGTAAAGCGTTTTTCTGCATTTCAACCCACGGAGAGGGAGTGAATGATGAAATGTAGCTCGCTCAATGAGCAGAACTGTTCCACTCTATTCGTTCCTGCTAAATTTCTCCTTTTGCTATTTTTCACAGAATGGCCGCACAAACTCAGGTGTAAATATCGCTGTAGAGCTTCACTGAGATCGAACCAGGATGAGTATTCATTGACCAAAGTATTACGCCCAACTCCTCACGCTCTGCGGCTACGTAATTGCGCAGCCTGTAAAACCTTAATACAATACTAAATTGTCTGTGGCAGGTTTCTGTAACACTGAGCACCTTGTGAGAGCTGTATGCGGCATCACGCCTCCTGCAAAAAATGCTTGCAACACTACGCTTTGTGCAACGGTTTTCTACAACCCAATGCAGCCTGTGACAGCTCTCTACAACATGAACACCATGAGCCAGCTGTTTTTATGATACGCCTTGAGTCAGCTGTCTGCAACATGATGCAGCCAGTGACCGCTGTTTCCAACATACACAGCATCAAAAGAAATTAATCAAGGTGATCACTGCAATTTTAGTACAAACGTAAATTGGTGCGGCACGGGAGGAAATTTGCGTTACGTACATAAATCTACTTCATGTTTTAAGTTGCAAATCAATGTTGATATGAAGTTATAAACTGTAAGTGCGATAGTGTAGAACTATGAGCATAGTCAAAATAGATGTTTTGGGGAAAATCGACTAAATACCAGGAGAGGAGGGGGGAGGGGAAGTTAGGGGAGCTTTGCATCATTTCCTTTTGAAAGAGCAAAAAACTCACGTCAAATATGAGTGATCTCAGAATTTCCTGAGCTTTATTTTCAGATAGATTTGAAGTCAATTCATACGTGTAATTTTTCATGAGCTATTGTTGAATTATAAGGAATAAGCAGTGGTTTGAAGCGTGCTTGCAATAGTGGTGTCAAAACGACCCTCCGGTCTTCCAAGTGCTCTGTGGTGGCCATTACTGCCTCCAGTGCTGCAGGGTGGTGGCCGTTACTGTCTTTTTTTATGTCAAAATCCAAGCAAGAAGTCGCATGTTTCATAAATGTGTTATGAAGGATGCGATTAAAATGTCAAGCATTGTTTAACCAAATATATTGTGATGATAACAAAAATTCAATTTACAATTGCAATTAATCAGTCTATATTCCTTTGGGTAGCCATCATCAGCAACTAGAAATCCTTCATACATCCAGTAGTTAGCCATCCACTAGCTGGGGATTCTAGTAACCAACCAGAAATTACGCAACATCCAGCAAATAATCTGCATCCAAGAGCTGTCATCCTGCGAATAACTAACAACATCAAGGCATCGTCCAGCAGCTACGATCATCAAGCCATCATCGAACAAGTAACTAGACAGCATTAGTCATCACAGATCTGGAACTGATGATCAGAGAATTTGAAGAGAAAGCTTCAGGAATACATGAGAAAAAAATACATCACTGATATCAGTGCCGGCAAATGAAAAGAACGACAAAAACCCTAGTAAGAAAGGAAAAAAAGAGCCCCATTTAGTGAGCCGTAAAAATCCTCTTACGGAAAAAGAGCCCTGTCTGGAGACAATTTTCTATATTCCTGCTGAGGCTTTGGGCTGCGCGGAAACCTATTTCTTCTTTTGCCCGTGAAAGGTTGAGCCGCGCTGCTCTAAAGGTACAATGGAATCGTTGAATAGCTCCGTATTCGACGGGCTTCTAAACTACCAAAGAAAAGGAGTCCTCTAAAAAAGTCCCGGTAAGAGGATACACAAGTTATTTATGACGCAGTTACTGGAACCAGGAAGGAAAATAATACCGGGAAACCAATGCTCCAGATGTTGCAAGAAAAAAATGCTAAAAGTCTTCGTTTTTAGTTAATGAAGACTGAACTTTTTCTGACGAGTCTTCACACTCAAGTTGCAACAGAGACGTTTACAACCACGAAAAATTTGCACTATGCAATTTTAGTTCGGGAAAATAAATATTCATCGAAACGGAATTAGGAAGCAAACAAATCGACATCATATTTTCTAAAGGTTCATTCAAATCGTGAGATGTTATAATGGTATTCAAGTTCGTCATGCAAGTATCACGTCTGTAGGAGTTCCCCGAACTTTTCTGACCGCTCAGCAGTGAGAGAAGCTCAGGCTATTTGTCGGGGCCAAGCTACGAAAGTATTCCGTACAGCTCTAATAGTGGGGACGTCAGGTCAAAACGCTCTAGGCACCCCAACCGCCTCGGGAATTGAAACGCGAAACAACCAATAGTTTTACTGATTTCATAAATAAAGAAAAATATATAAATATATATCTTAACTTAAAGTTAGGACGGTGGAATGCAGGTGGAGAACCCGTGATGTTGGGCGAGCACAACAGCGGTCATAGAACACACGCCAGGATGGGGCACCAAGGACCGGTGCAGGATGGGGCACCAAGGACCCGTGCAGGATGGGGCACCAAGGACCGGTGCAGGATGGGGCACCAAGGACCGGTGCAGGATAAGGCACCAAGGACCGGTGCAGGATAAGGCACCAAGGACCGGTGCAGGATAAGGCATCAAGGACCGGTGCAGGATAAGGCACCAAGGACCGGTGCAGGATAAGGCATCAAGGACCGGTGCAGGATAAGGCACCAAGGACCGGTGCAGGATAAGGCACCAAGGACCGGTGCAGGATAAGGCACCAAGGACCGGTGCAGGATAAGGCACCAAGGACCGGTGCAGGATAAGGCACCAAGGACCGGTGCAGGATAAGACACCATGGAGGAGGCACGCAGGTGCGCTAGGCTACAAGCCAGCGAGTGAACTAGTTGGTAGACTAGACGGATGAACATGAACAGACACGAGCGTGGCTTCCCTTGGCACAGGGCAAGTCCAGCCTGCGAACAAACACACCACCATTAACACTGTTCGCGGCCTGCTAGGGTCAAACCTTGAGTTAACGGCGAGAGAAAATCTCACTAGCAGGTCTAGCGGGAAATAAGGTAACTAGTATTTCAATTTCAGTAAATCTACAAAAAGCAAGACAATGCATAAATACTTGTTAGATTTGTCTCTAACTAACAGCCAGTCTAAGCCTATCGATTCGCACAAGGCGTTCCAAAGAGAGGAAGGAAAGGGCACCACTTAGCACAGAGTTTCGGGTACGCAAAATCCACACAGGAAGAGCACAGACACAGTTAACGGAGAAAGAAGATTATGAAATACGATAAAGTTGGGGTAGAGAGTAGTAAGTGCTGAAAACGGAACAATTAACCGGAAAAGAGTACTTGACTTTACAACACTTAATTTCTATACAAAGAACGCCTACCTAACTTCAGCTAGGGCCCTAACAGCACAAAAACAGAAGTAAGCTTACTCGTCAGAAATGGTGACACTATCTACTGTTTAGAAAATTACGTTCACCAGGGTTCTATACGGTTCAAGTTCAAGTCTAGAATGAAAAAGAAACACAATTAGCGACAGGGCTTAACTCTGTGAGCTACAATAAACAGTTACTAATCACACATTAGAAGGAGACCACAGTAGGCTCGTATGATCACAAAAAGGTACCAATCTGTGAAGCATCGCAGGCTATATAGAGGACTAATCTATGTCTTCCGACGTCACTGGGAAGAAGAGCGGAAGGCCGGCAGGGTCGCCCCTACCTTATTACTTTCTTTCTTGCTTCCCCGATTGTACAGCTCCCACGGGTGTGAAGTTCCTCCCGGACTTCCAATTTTAAGTTCTTCATTAGCGTCTGTGATCAACGGATATACAGTTCTCTTCGTAACAGAAAATCGTCAGGGAATACTATCGGTTTAATTTTCTTTCGATTTTCAATTGATTAGAAAACTTAAAGTGTTTCAATACGTTTTGGGACATGCAGTTAGCGACACAATGTGGAAAATAAAGGCAAGCCAGACGACAAAAAGGAGCGAAAAGTGGAGTTCATATTCACATATTCGCTCATAAGAATTTACTTTTTTACATATGTCTGATCCCTCAGCCGCAAGTTGTCTGATGAATTGTAGAAATATTGCACCTGCGATAGGAGTCTTTATTTAGAGGTGTCTGAGCTGAAGTATATTTTATAGTTGCTGCACCTTGTATCAGCAATGGTAGCAAATAACAATGTAGTAGAAAAATAAAATTTGAGCACGAATAAAATTCCTTGGGAAATCTTTAATAAGATTACAGGGAGAACAAATTTGACAGTCACGTGCAGGTGAGCATGTGCTGTCCCTAAATCATGAAATAATTTCAGAAGCTGAAAGCTTAGCTTAGTTCCCT
The DNA here is from genome assembly GCA_030386875.1 of Morinoia aosen. Lineage (NCBI taxonomy): Eukaryota > Metazoa > Arthropoda > Malacostraca > Amphipoda > Talitridae > Morinoia > Morinoia aosen. Next base: position 29,985,442 of record CM059559.1, read on the forward strand.
AATTAGTTGAGCAAACAACACGTCTGTAGGCGGCAGCACAATACGTCAATGTGTTTTCTCATGAAACATGACGGAATTACCCTGAGTCTCAGTTGCGGCCGAGAGACGCAAGTCAGAGAGCAGGGCCAGGATTTTAACAACTTAAGTCGTCACAGTTGTGATGCTGGCAGCGGAGGATTATCTTAGCTAAATTTGTCGTGTGCTGTAACACAGCGTAACAAAATCGCCATCGAAAACGCGCGGCCAGCCATACCGCGACGACGAAGTAAATTCCTTGAAACAGACTGTGGCGCAGTGCAACTGACTCATACGTGCTTCGAGTGCGGAGCGTAACGCCTTACTGATAAGTGTGGGATGTGGCAGGAAAGGACGCAACGCCATAAAAGCAATCGATAGAAATTTTTTTAGTAAACGTATGGGAGCAGTATGAGCGATGCCACTTTACATCTGGATCCGAGTCAATGATCAGTTACTTCGACCCAGGTAAATCATGCTGATTGAAAAATTTTTGCTCCTCTCACAGCATAAAAAAGCCAGCAAATATTTTAGCGTCAACCAACGCTTTGACGAAGTATTACAAACTGTCAAACACGCGATAATTTAGGTAGTGCATTGTATACACAAAAATTCCTGTGTTTTAAAAATATTCTCAACAAATAACCAACGTATAAATGCAATTCTCATTATTTTACTCTACGTACGTCAAATATCATGTGTTTCTCCATAAAAAACTCATACTTATGAATTACAAATCTATTAGGGTCAAGTTTTAGCACTAAAATTTAGAGGAACCTCCAATGCCATCATGACAAAAACCACTAAATGCGAGTTAAAAACCGCTTTCGCTCTTTAGAAAAACTATGTGTTCATTTTGCAATAACTTAATGCAAAAATTTGTCTCTAGAAATACGCAAATTTGTGCCAGATTAAGAACCGAACCTACGATGAAGTGAGCGATGAGAATTATTATAGGGAAAAAAAGAAACTTCGCTAGATCCGTCTGCATCCAAGTCATCATTAGAGGAGACGTAAGTTTTTTTACTTCTTAGAGGAGGGTTCCGACGAGAAAACATGAAAAAATTGAGAACAAGATTGAGCGCATTGACTACGAAGGCTTCATCTGGTCTGTCAAGAAAATATTCAGAGGGAAAGCCGAAACTACGAGTAAAAAGATGTGTTGTATCAAAAGGTTTCTTGAGTATCACACGTACTGTAATAAGAACATGTTAAGAAGAACACCCAGTCCACATTTAAATCTTTGATCCAGTCCGGTTATCTTTGAGTTACATATGTTGGAGTTATTCAGGGTGAAAAGTAGTTACCCAAAAACGAGTAAAAATTATATATGGTTGAATAAAAGCCTCTTGCGTAGTACAATTTTGTTCTAGCTGAATGTTTATACTCGTATGCCCTTCATTTCATCAGACTCGGTAACATATGCGACATTTATAGAGAGGAGGAAAGAAGGACTCACTTTATTTGACCTGACCCAGTAACATGGAAATCAGGTGCATTTACGTTTCATGAATGACATTTTTGAAAGCAGTCATGAATACCTTATTTCATGATGTATTCGTTTTTTACTCTCTGCACGGTCAAGTGGTGCAGAAAACCGAAAACATAAGGTGAGGTTGTTATAGGGGAAACCCTCATAGTTAATTAGTCTGTACTTCATGCCCTTCTTATCATAATTTGAGCAAAATATCAGTATAAATAAACGAAAATGGGTACGAAACTAACTGATTAAAATATGTTTTCTCCCAAGCTATTTCATCATACCTCGCATAATGTACGCCGTTTTATAAGTCACGCACTAGAAGATAATACGAAACACTGAAAAACTTTGAGAATTCTCGAGTTTTTTTCTTGAATAACAAATAAATTCTGCAATCTATGTGGATGCGTTACTAATTTAAAAATTTCCTTTTTTGAGTAAAATTTTCATTCGTTTTACGTGCACATGAAACTATATCTAAAAATTGAATGCTCTCAAAATTCCAATGTAAATCATCTTTGAGTTTAAAATATGTTGATAGGTACGGCCACTTCATTTCATAAATGTATACGTAAGACAAATTAAGTCTAAAAATGGCATTATTTATTGCAGAGCATTTTCTTAACAAAGTCAATATTATCCCTGCAAATTTGACAAATAAGAAGTACAATATTTAGAACAGCGCTATTCGACTGATATTATTTCATGAATCCATGTTACCCAGTCCGAATTTCATCGTCGGCGTAACGGTAATTATCATCGGTTTTCATCAGTTATCGAAGTATTCCGACGGTATATATATTACCGGTGATCAACGGTAATTTTAGACGCTAAAATTGTCCGCCGAAGATGATGACCGTTATTTTCCGTCGATTTCTGACTGCCATTTATTCTGTAGAAATACGACAGTAAAGCTATGGTTGTTTTTCAGATTATACCTCATAATTTGAAATTATTGGCCATGATAGATAGTCCATGTCTAAGTTTAATCAAAGACAAGTCAGATAAAATTATTTTTTGCATTACTCGTGGTCACATGAAATTACATGAATTAGTTTATGCAACTTTCACATGAAGTAATTTGAGCTTTGGTTCTTTTATTGTGGAAGTGAAAACTTTAATTCGAAGCATAGATATTTCAACTGAATTATCGCGTATAATTTTTTCGATATTTATACATTTTAATTTTATACATTGTAATATTTGCAGTTAGGTTTTTAAATAACTCTTCCAGGTTAAAATATATATTAGGCCAAGCTTTCGAACTCACAAGTGGAGTTCGTCTTCAGGGCTGAAACATTCACAAGAGCTGGACGCATATGGCTACACACACGTATCTATGATACAGTTTTCTTTAAAGTAATTTTTATTAAGCGGGCTTCTACTTTGTACTGACATCTTTCCAAGCACATACGCTGTCATTTTGGAGGTAATAATTTATTTATTATCGGGAAATAACATGGGGGGATATCTTGTCTTCTATTAATTGATGCGGAATTTTACCTAGAGTAGCACGCTTCTATGAATTTTCTTGACATTGTTTACGACTCCGTTGCTAAAATATTAAAATTTCCGATATTCATTTAGTGACCAGTTTCTTGCTGGTGTTGGAAAACGTTACTTGTTATTTATCGAAACTGAATTGAACGTGTATGTTCCTCAATGCGCTACTTCGCTGTTCTCCCAGTCTCTCCTATGTATGATGCTGCACATTGGTTGCAGTCAATTTAGTATACAACATTTTTTCTCTCTTCCTTGGACCTTTTATCTTTCAATTTACAAAGTTAATTTTTCAGACTATGAGTGGATTTACTACAAAGCACAATATCCAATGGTTTGAGAATTTTTGCCACTCTTTCTGTGACTCCGTTACTATAAGGTACTGAAACAAATTTTCTACCATCGCTTGACGCTGCTGGAGGCATGGCTGGTTTTGTGACTAAAGTTGCTGATTTTTATATAATTTTAGAGGGGTATCCATTATTTCGTAGTTACTTAGCTATCAACTTAGCTATCGAAAGCGTACGAATTTTAATCAGTGAAGATGACACCCTTGTTGAGAGAACATGTCTTAACCCTACTGAAATTTTAAATCTTGTCAAATGCTGTTTGGAAGCCAGTATTTTTCAATATAATGGATCTCTCTACAGACAAATCAAAGGTGTACTTATGGGATCTCCGGTGTCCGTTGTCGTAGCAGAGTTTACGATGTAGCTTCTGGAAAGGAAGATCTTTGAAGCCCCTCCCGTCTAGCCCATCTTTTGGAAACGTTTTGTGGATGATTGTTTAACAGCACTACCAACGGCGTCAATTGAAACCTTCCTAAACCATATAAACTCCTTTGATTAATGCATATAATTTACAGCAGAAGTAGAAAAGGACAACTAAATCCCATTCCTAGACGTTTTAATCCACCGTCAACCAAGTGGATAACTGAAATGCACAGTTTACCGTAAACCAACGACAAATGACCGTTACCTGGACTTCGAAAGTTATAACCCCTTGTAATATAAATTGAGTACCGTCAAAACCTTATAACGAAGAGCGTTCTCGATTTGCACAGAAGAAACTGATAAAATTCAAGAATTGAATTTGGTAAAGAAACAACTACGAAATAATGGATACCCCTCTAAAATTATATAAAAATCAGCAACTTTAGTCACAAAACCAGCCATGCCTCCAGCAGCGTCAAGCGATGGTAGAAAATTTGTTTCAGTACCTTATATTAACGGAGTCACAGAAAGAGTGGCAAAAATTCTCAAACCATTGGATATTGTGCTTTGTAGTAAATCCACTCATAGTCTGAAAAATTAACTTTGTAAATTGAAAGATAAAAGGTCCAAGGAAGAGAGAAAAAATGTTGTATACTAAATTGACTGCAACCAATGTGCAGCATCATACATAGGAGAGACTGGGAGAACAGCGAAGTAGCGCATTGAGGAACATACACGTTCAATTCAGTTTCGATAAATAACAAGTAACGTTTTCCAACACCAGCAAGAAACTGGTCACTAAATGAATATCGAAAATTTTAATATTTTAGCAACGGAGTCGTAAACAATGTCAAGAAAATTCATAGAAGCGTGCTACTCTAGGTAAAATTCCGCATCAATTAATAGAAGACAAGATATCCCCCCATGTTATTTCGTGATAATAAATAAATTATTACCTCCAAAATGACAGCGTATGTGCTTGGAAAGATGTCAGTACCAAGTAGAAGCCCGCTTAATAATAATTACTTTAAAAAAAAAACTGTATCATAGATACGTGTGTGTAGCCATATGCGTCCAGCTCTTGTGAATGTTTCAGCCCTGAAGACGAACTCCACTTGTGAGTTCGAAAGCTTGGCCTAATATATATTTTAACCTGGAAGAGTTATTTAAAAACCTAACTGCAAATATGGAACCCAGGCGTCAACTATTCACCTTGACATTGTAATATGAAGTTCAAACTCTTCAACTGAGGCTTCAAATGTTTTGAATTTATTTTCAAATGTTTTAATTTTAACTCTTTATACTTTATGCGCACTGCCCACCAAAAATGACGGGATTCAATACCTTTCTTAAAAAACTTACAAATGTGGATGACAAACAAATATATCCATCCTAAGAGTACCCGCGATAAAGAATATTATTGTACCTGCACACTGGTGAAATTCGTATCACAGATACGGTCATTATGGCTATTGTTATGAGTGTGACATAGAAATGGAAGAAGCTAACTCCAAGCAAAGAAACCAATGGCATTATTAGGTAGTAGCAGGACCCGTGGAAATTCCACGGAAAATGTCATCGTTAAAGCTAGGTGGACCTGTGAAAAAATTCTGTCAATATTCCCTAACCTTTACTATCCTAATTTAATCACACCTATCCTAAACGAACTTATCCTGATAAAATTTCAAACACATCAATGTATGTAAATACCATTTTTTAATGTAATACTGGGGAATACGGCATCCATGATGCCGCAAACTCAGACGTTCTATGTTTCTTAAGAAGCGGCACCAAACAGATATATAATAAATATATAAATAAACACACAACGGGTATTATTAGGTTAGATTAAGGGGAGATAGCGCCTTTAAGAAGTTTTTCTTTAATATTGAGCCTAGAGCAATGAAATTTGGTATACTGGCAGGAAATGCATTTGGGAATCATTTGTCTTCTATAAAATAATGCGATTTTCCTCATAGAAAACGAGGTATTCTTAGAAAAAGAGATTTTTTTTGGGGGGGGGGTTCAAAATGCATCTCCTCCTACAGTTTTTGAGTAAAAATTATTATTTTGGTGTCATTGGCTGTGTGCTGCCTTCGCAGCAATTTAGGAAATTTATATTTTCAAACAGCGGTAGAAAATTTGTGCCTTCGAATATCAAGGGAACCAGTCCGCACGTTCACTCGTTTTCCGGAAACGCTCTCTTCCGGTACATTAGGTATTTAAACTCTGCGAGCTGAGTAGAGGCCGCCAGTTGTGTTGAAGTAGTGTGTAGACTCCAGAGAAGGAAATGTAAGTAAAGAGTGCTAAATATTAAGTGCATTGGGTCCCTATAGATGTCTGTTTTGTGTCTCCTACTAGACAGTGAATTCTTAGGTCCTAGAAAAGCTAAAAGATTTCAGGGGATGTTAGAATGTGTGCTGTCACAGTTTTTCTGTTTGTGCTTTTACAATTCTAGATACTGATTCTTCATTCGCGGTGCTAATATAATGTAATGCTGTGTTTACCTATTTGTACCTGGCTCAAATTGTCTAGTGGTATTGCCCTGTTGGACAGGGTTGTGAGACTTTCTTGCAAACACTCAGTCATGTTTGATTATATTGTTGAGCCTGATTTGTTCTGTGCTTGTCAGTGCTACTTAATTTATTTGCTGGAATTCACAGCTGGACTCATTGTGCTCAGTTGTTGATTTGATCTAAGCACATTGCATTATATAGATCCTTGTTATCATTCACGATTAATGTTAGTGGATTTAAACTCTGGTATTTGGACTCTAGAATTGTGTAATTCCTCACTCAAGTTGCTATTTTACCAGTCTGTAGAGTGTGGTGGTTTTTGCCTATTTTTATTTGTGTAATTCCTCACTCAAGTTGCTATTTTACCAGTCTGTAGAGTGTGGTGGTTTTTGCCTATTTTTATTTGTGTGATTTTTACTGTGCTGCGGATATTTTATATATTGCCTGGTTGATGACGTGTTCATGCCTGTTAGGTAACTATTTACTTGTTCAGAGGTGTCTAAGTGTGCCCCCTTGTTCACTTATTAACCACCTTTGTAGATGGGTGTGTTTTAACTATGCCCAGGTGGTACTATAGGTTGATAGACTTTTGTGACTAGTCATGTGAGTCAGAAACAACTCAAGTTGTCAGGCACTGTTTACGTAGGAATAGCTGTGTAACTTTAGTTCAGCGTCTACCGGGTTGGACATGCATTTTTATATGGGAATAGCCGTGTAACTTCAATTCAGCATCTACCTGGTTGGACATTAGTGTGTAGAGCCTACTGCCTGACCTTAGTATTTAATGAGGGCCTCATTAGGTTGACTGGTTATATCTGATTGTGCCATTGGGATGCTCGTATGAAAATTGTACTAAGTCTCGCCAATGATTTGGGTGTTGAATGAGCCGCTGAAGTATTACCCGTGTTCTCTGAATTAGATTTTCTTGTGCCAGTGATGCAGTTCTGCCCCAATTTTTGCGTCCTTATTTTCTGGTTTGCCCTCTGAATCACTTTTAGATATGCAATCTCTAAAAACTGTATATTTTTTGTATTACCTTTGTGCTAACTAGACCTTTCTATTTCAGGAAAATTTATGTACAAATAAATGGCTGCTTAAGACAAGTTTTGCATCATCCGTGGACTTTTCTGAACCTTCCCCTCGTCGATAGAAATTGTTGAGGCAGTCACAATAAATTTTCAACAACATCTCTGCAATGTCTCAAATGGCCAAAAGAAGCTCAAAGAAAACCCTTAAACTAGCTGAAGTTGAAGCCGTAAAGACCTATGACGATCTTTATGAAGCCCTGTCCAGGGAGAGTCCAGGAGAGGATGAGACGTCGGCCATCTTATCCTTCATAGCTGAACTTAAGGTCAAGCGCGATCAGTTCATCACTTCAAGCAGAGCCTTTGAAGGTTCCTTGGAACGAGCAGGACATAAGCAGCGGTACCATGAGCAATTTTTGAAGAGACGTGTGATGCTGGAAGACTGCTTTGGTCGCATCGCGACGCTCAACAAACAGATGGAGAGGCTTGGAGGGGACATGGTTTCCAACCTTGATCCCAAAGACCTGTCTTCTCTGCGTAGTGAGAGAATGAGTAAACTTACCTCCGTAAGAAGAGAAAAAGTTGGACCTTTTTCCACACCACTGTCGGTAGCCTCTGAGGTTTCTACTATCTCAGAAGGAGAGGATGAAGAATATCAAGAGCAGGAAAGCAACCTAGATGATCTGGCAGGGCTGATGGAACACGCTTCCGTGAGCTCTCGCAGGTCGATTCTAGAGCCTAGAGTAGAGGCAAACCATCGACTGAGAGCTCCTAGGCAGGGAAGCACTCTAGATGCAGCTTCTGTTCACCTTATCCGGGCCGAGCTGTTGAAGACCCCTGCCAACCCCTTCAAAGGAGACATCGGATTGTACCATTGCTGGGAATCTGATCTGAAGAATCGACTGCAGGGACTAGCTTTGGGCCCCATCGAAGAGCTACAAGTTTTGGCGGCCAATACCGCGGGTAAACCCAAGGAGTACGTTCAGAGAACTATGAGGTCAGTCATCGGAAACAATGCAGAGGCAGTGTTGCAGGTGGTATGGAACACCCTTCGTGAGCGTTATGGTTCGGACTGGTTGCTAGCAGAACACACGGCAGACCAACTTCGGAACTTCCCAAACATCCCTCCTGGGGATCTTACCGCTCTCCAGGATTTCTTAGATTCTACGAGTACCGCACTTACCAACGCAGCAAGATCGGACGAGCTGGAGGAGTTTTGCACTACCAGAGGCATGAGGCTCTTGGCACTCAAACTCCCGCCAGATCTGCAACGCAGATGGCATAGGAAAGCATCTGACCTACGAGCCAAGAGTGGGCAGCGCCCAACGTTCTCCTTCTTCAACCAGTTCCTAAGAGACGAAGAAAGAGCGATGAGGGATCCATTTTTCAACCCAGCACTGTCAGGCGGAAGACCCAAGCCCGTTCGGGTCCTGCACACAAGCGCTGACCAGAATACCAAGAAAGAGTCTAGTGAAGGTGATCAGTCCATGGTGGCCTACAACAAACCTGAGTCAAGATATGAGGCACAAGGACCTCACAACAAAAAACCTCCGGAAACGGACCATAGAATCAACAAATGTATTTTCCACAAGGTCGACGCCCATGGAACCTGGGAGTGCCGGTCCTTTGGAAGACTACCCATCGACCAGAAGAAGAAGCTCATCACCGAGGCGAAGGTATGCTTCCGATGCCTTGGTCCCCATTACATCAGGAACTGCGACAAACAAGTGAAGTGTTCTCACTGTCAAGGCTCACACTTGACGGTCATGCACCGGGCAAGCACTAAACCGGTGACCCCTGGTGAGGTCGCCACCTGCACCAGAACGGGATGCCTCGGTCTCGAGTCCAGGGAATTTTCCAAGACGCTGTTAGTAGATGTCACCTCGACGTCCACCCAGAGAAAAGTGCGTTGTTACGCCATCATTGACGAGCAAAGCTCAAGATGCTTTGCGGACCCTTCTCTGATAGAACAGCTCGATCTTAAGGCCACTCCCTGGAAGTACGCCCTCAGAACACTGAGTGGTCTGTCGTCTGAGGTGGAAGGACACGCCATCACCGGGCTCAAGATAAGGGGTGTGGGTGAGAACCGATGGCATCAGCTACCCACTACATGGACCAACGAAAATATCCCGGACACGACTGACGAAGTAGCCACTCCCGACGTTGTGAAGAAGCTCAGCCACATTGCGCACCTGGTCAAGCACTTCAATGAGCAGGATCCTTTGGCTCGGTCACTGATACTCATCGGAAGAGATGCCGTGTCGCTCATGGCATCTAGACACTATGGAGTACGAGGTCCTCTTGCCTGCAAGACCGCCCTGGGCTGGGCACTGTTGGGACCATTGAACGGAGGAGCGAGAACCCAGCAGACCACTGCCCTGCGGACGTCATTCGTGAACCACGAGGATCATCACTTCTCGATCAAGATACGTGGGCCCAACCCTGGGAGGCAGACGCTCGACGTCTTTGAGGAGCGAGTCGACGACGAGCTCCAGGGTCTGAGTGTGTTAGACAATAAATTTGTAAGTATTTTGAGAGCTGGTATCGAAGTGAAAGACGATAGGATTGTTGCGCCCCTACCCTTTACTAGAGATCCACCAAATTTGTGTAATAATTACGTGCCTGTATTGGGAAGAACGAACACGACGTTGGGAAAACTGCGTCGAGATCCCTCAAGTGCTACACTAAGTCTCGAGAAAATGCAATCGTACATTGACAATGATCACGTTGAGGAAGTAGTCGCAGGGGAACTTCCTGAGAAAGGCGTGGGATGGTACTTGCCTATCTTCCCAGTAAGGCAAGCCCAAGAAGGGAAAGTTAGGTTGGTGTTCGATGGTTCAGCAAAGCACAAGGGACACTGCCTCAATGATGAGTTGTTGACGGGCCCCGATTTGAACAACAGCCTTCGGGGAATATTGCAGAGATTCCGACTCCACCAGGTAGCCTTTACAATTGATATAAAAAATATGTTCCACAATTTTCGAGTCAAGATTGAAGACAGGGACTATCTGCGTTTCTTTTGGTTCAAAGATAATCGGGTTACTAACGAGATTGTCCCCTACAGAGCTAAGGTCCATGTCTTCGGGTTGCGGAGCTCTCCGGCCGTCGCTGCGTTCGCCCTTCGCCATATCGCCGACCTGGGCGATGCATCCGGACGCCCGAGCCGGGCCACTGACTTTCTCCGTCATGCGACGTACGTTGATGATGGGTCTGCTAGTTTGGACTCCCCAGACGAGGCCAGGGAGCTGCTTGGCGAGGTGCGGTCTCTGTTGCACAAGTATGGGTTGAACATTCACAAAGTTGCCACGTCTGACACTCGGGTAACGGTGGGTCTGCCAGACGAGGAACTAGCCGCACCAAAGACTGTCACTTGGGACGGATCCGTTATCCAACGAACATTGGGGATCCATTGGAACGTCTCCGAAGATCTGTTAATATTCAAGGTCAATATCCCGGACCGACCCTTCACTAGGAGGGGTGTGCTGTCTACTGTGAACTCCTTCTTTGACCCCCTCGGACTAGCTGCGCCTCTTATTTTGGGTGGCAGACTTCTACAAAGAAAGGCGCTGTCTGATAGCACTGCCGAAACTAACCAAAGCTCCACTCTGTGGGACGAACCTCTACCTAAGAAACTGGAAGAGCATTGGGAATCGTGGAAAGACGGGCTGAGAAGATCAAAGGAAATACGCCTCAGTCGGTGCGTGAAGCCGCGCGACTTTGGGGAGGTTTCACGGCACTCGCTTCACGTTTTTTGTGACGCCTCTCAGGAGGCCATTGGCTATGCGATTTATTTGCGGCTGACCAGTACCCGAGAGCAGAAACATTCCACCTTGATCAACGCCAGTTCAAGGGTGGCACCTAGGGCAGCTACCACCATACCACGGTTGGAACTGTGCGCCGCAGTCGAAGCAGTACTGGCAGCAAGAGAGACCCTCAACGACCTCAAGGTGAATGTGCAAGAAGTCAGATACTACACGGACAGTCAAATTGTTCTTGGATACCTGAAAAATGAGGATAAACGCTTCACCAGACATGTGACCCGGAGAATAGAGTTGATTAATAAGCATTGCTCTCCGACTCAGTGGTACTTCGTAGACACGAAAGAGAACCCCGCAGACATGGCTACTCGTCCCACGGATGTAGAGCAGCTCGTACACAGCCATTGGTTCACCGGCCCTGCCTGGATATTAGAAGATTGCGTCGTCGACGCTCAGCCCCCTTTTGAGGAAGCGCAACTAACAGAATCGTTGCCGGAGACCAAAGCCTTCACGACCTTGACCGGTTCGCCACCTCCATTTCGTACGGTGATGGACCGACTGAGTAGGTGGACCAGGCTGCTCGGGGTTACCCGCACCGTGCACAACCTGGCACATAAGTGGCTGATGCGAGCGAGATCTAACCTCAACACTTCTTCGGAACCGACACTACGTATACTTCAGAACGACCAGGAAGCTGAAATGTACCTCGTTAAGGCCGTCCAACAAGAATCTTACAGCGAAATACTACCCAAGATGGGGAAACCAGGTCCAATGCAGCTACCGGAAGGACATCAACTGACACCACTGGCCCCCTTTGTGGATGAAGAGGGTCTGATCCGTGTAGGAGGCCGCCTAAAGCACAGTGACTTACCAGTGGATCAAAAACACCCTTTGATCCTACCCAGGAACCATCCCTTCACTCAGATAATTATAAGACGGGCACACCAGCTGGTGGCTCACCAGGGCCGTCTCCTCACCCTTGGTAAGGTGCGATCTCTGGGCTTCTTCATCCCGCAAGGTAGAAAGCAAATAGAACGACTCCTGAGGAGCTGTGTGATTTGTAGGAGGCTGAGAGCTCCCTTTGAGCAACAGATGATGGCCGACCTCCCGGAAGATCGTCTCATCCCCACCCCACCTTTCACCCGGGTGGGCTTAGATGTCTTCGGACCGTTCACTGTACATGACGGACAGAGCACCCGAATCACAAAGGCCACGAAGAAAATGTATGGCCTACTGGTGACCTGCCTTGTGTCCAGGGCAGTTCACGTTGAACCTCTCTGTGGGATGGATACTCCTTCCTTTATGAACGCATTGCGTAGATTCATCTCTGTACGAGGCACCCCCCAGCTGATAAGAAGCGATCGAGGCACCAACTTTACAGGTGCGGTGTCTCAATCTTGCGATTTGAACAAAGTATCAAAGGACATGGAGACTCGGGGATGCGAGTGGAAATTTAATCTCCCTGGAGCGAGTCATCATGGAGGTGTGTGGGAGAGAAAAATTGGAGCGATCAGAAAGGTACTCGACCTGACCTTGGGGAGGTCAGGAAAGGTGACACTCAACCGTGATGATATGCACACCCTCCTGATAGAAGCCGCGGCCATTGTAAATTCTACGCCCCTGTACGCCCCTTCCGAAGACCCCAATGATGTGTTCCCTATCAGTCCCTCCACTTTGCTAACCATGAGGGACGCCTCTCGCACACAGTCGTCAGACTCGTTCACAGATCGCGACCTCCTCGCTTATGGTCCACGAAGATGGCGGCGAGTGCAGCTGTTGGCGGACCAGTTCTGGCAGCTATGGAGACAATTCTACCTTCAAGAAATCAGTCGTCGCAGAAAATGGACGACACCAAGGCGTCCCTTGTCCCAGGGGGACATCGTACTGGTACGAGACTCGCAGTCTCCAAGATGTCAGTGGCCCCTGGCTCGGGTAGAGTCGGTGCATCGCTCGGGATCGGACGGACGCGTGCGTGGGGCGACGCTGCGGCGGACGGACAATTCCGGAGGTACCAAAAGTTGTGAGCGATCGATTAAAGATATTGTAGTAATCTTACCTAGCACTGTTGAGAGAGAGGAGTGTGCTGCCTTCGCAGCAATTTAGGAAATTTATATTTTCAAACAGCGGTAGAAAATTTGTGCCTTCGAATATCAAGGGAACCAGTCCGCACGTTCACTCGTTTTCCGGAAACGCTCTCTTCCGGTACATTAGGTATTTAAACTCTGCGAGCTGAGTAGAGGCCGCCAGTTGTGTTGAAGTAGTGTGTAGACTCCAGAGAAGGAAATGTAAGTAAAGAGTGCTAAATATTAAGTGCATTGGGTCCCTATAGATGTCTGTTTTGTGTCTCCTACTAGACAGTGAATTCTTAGGTCCTAGAAAAGCTAAAAGATTTCAGGGGATGTTAGAATGTGTGCTGTCACAGTTTTTCTGTTTGTGCTTTTACAATTCTAGATACTGATTCTTCATTCGCGGTGCTAATATAATGTAATGCTGTGTTTACCTATTTGTACCTGGCTCAAATTGTCTAGTGGTATTGCCCTGTTGGACAGGGTTGTGAGACTTTCTTGCAAACACTCAGTCATGTTTGATTATATTGTTGAGCCTGATTTGTTCTGTGCTTGTCAGTGCTACTTAATTTATTTGCTGGAATTCACAGCTGGACTCATTGTGCTCAGTTGTTGATTTGATCTAAGCACATTGCATTATATAGATCCTTGTTATCATTCACGATTAATGTTAGTGGATTTAAACTCTGGTATTTGGACTCTAGAATTGTGTAATTCCTCACTCAAGTTGCTATTTTACCAGTCTGTAGAGTGTGGTGGTTTTTGCCTATTTTTATTTGTGTAATTCCTCACTCAAGTTGCTATTTTACCAGTCTGTAGAGTGTGGTGGTTTTTGCCTATTTTTATTTGTGTGATTTTTACTGTGCTGCGGATATTTTATATATTGCCTGGTTGATGACGTGTTCATGCCTGTTAGGTAACTATTTACTTGTTCAGAGGTGTCTAAGTGTGCCCCCTTGTTCACTTATTAACCACCTTTGTAGATGGGTGTGTTTTAACTATGCCCAGGTGGTACTATAGGTTGATAGACTTTTGTGACTAGTCATGTGAGTCAGAAACAACTCAAGTTGTCAGGCACTGTTTACGTAGGAATAGCTGTGTAACTTTAGTTCAGCGTCTACCGGGTTGGACATGCATTTTTATATGGGAATAGCCGTGTAACTTCAATTCAGCATCTACCTGGTTGGACATTAGTGTGTAGAGCCTACTGCCTGACCTTAGTATTTAATGAGGGCCTCATTAGGTTGACTGGTTATATCTGATTGTGCCATTGGGATGCTCGTATGAAAATTGTACTAAGTCTCGCCAATGATTTGGGTGTTGAATGAGCCGCTGAAGTATTACCCGTGTTCTCTGAATTAGATTTTCTTGTGCCAGTGATGCAGTTCTGCCCCAATTTTTGCGTCCTTATTTTCTGGTTTGCCCTCTGAATCACTTTTAGATATGCAATCTCTAAAAACTGTATATTTTTTGTATTACCTTTGTGCTAACTAGACCTTTCTATTTCAGGAAAATTTATGTACAAATAAATGGCTGCTTAAGACAACTTTTGCATCATCCGTGGACTTTTCTGAACCTTCCCCTCGTCGATAGAAATTGTTGAGGCAGTCACAGGCTGGAAAAATAGTTGTACTATCCAAAAACTTACACAGCATTCTTCAAACTTTTAGTTTGAAATGAAAAAAACATGAACAATTGCATGGCATGTCTTCTTTCGTAGAGTTTTGTAATTGATGACGTCACAACTTGTGATCATAAATGAATTTTGAATCGCCATGTTAGTTTTTGGAAAGCCCACGTTTTTCCGCATCTAATGATGCTATAATCATCTCTGTAGCTAAAAACTGTAGGAGGAGATGCATTTTGAAACCCCACAATCCGATCCTCCCAAAAAAGGTAAACAAAGAAACATAAACAATCTCAATTTTTTATTAATATTGGTTGGGCCAGCTAGGTCCCTTAAAATCATTATACAGTAATAAAGAGACATAGAAGATGACATAGCAACGTCGCGCCGTGAAGAAAAAGCCAGGGGGAGGTGTAACATGATGAAATACCACTTTCCCCTCCCCCCCCCTTCTTCAAACCCCGTAGCATCGGACCCAGTGCACGTATGCAGCTAATTTTTTCACAGAAGCTTCCTAACATGTTCGTCTTGCTAATACGAATAAAATCGAAAACTCCCCAGGTAGCAAAATTTATTGACCTAATATTGAGCCAATATACAGTCTCAATATTGACTGGATATTCAAAATGAACATTGGGGCAATACCTTATTTTTGAAAATTCGGTTGATATTAGAAAAATATATTGGCCCAACAACAGTACTATCATCAACCCAATACCAACTAATTATTGTGTCAATATTGACTTGATAATGAAGTGTTCCCATCCATAACATTGGCTTAATACCCAATTCCTGATAGGTTGATATTTGTAAAACGTATGGCCCCGATTATGATAATTTCACTATCCCATTATTAATAAATCAATGTGTCACTATGGACTTCATAATGAGGTGTTCATTAGAAACATATTAGCCTGTTAGCCCTGGAATTGTTGCTGCTTTAGCAATTGAGTTTCACTTTCGGCGAGTGATGCAGCGACCTTAGTTGTATAAACGAACTTCTCCTCAAGTTTTCGAAATTAATGCTATTCGTATTTCTTACCCCTTTTCTCTTGGCTTGGCTTGGCGATGCTTATAGAGAAGTCGGAAGGAGAGTTTGACACAGGGTGTGTCGGGAAGAGAAGGGGTGAAACGGAAAAGGATAGGTAGGAAAAAGATAGAGATGCGCTGTGCGCATATGATGCTAGTGTTCCTTTTCTCTTTGTTGATTTTACATTTACACGTATTAGTATTACTGAACACAAATGGACTAGAACTGAGTTTGAGAGGTAACTAAGGTAGAGTACTACAGGCCCAATACTTGTTTTCTGACATCAAGTGGATATTGGTAGAATATATTGTCCCAATAATAATTTATTTTTAACCCAGTATCAGCTAATTACAGTGTCACTATTGACTTGATACTGAGGTGTTTCCTTAAATAAATTACTCCGTATTATTGGCGTACAATATCAACCCAATATTTGGGCACTAATGATTTATATTTTAACAAATTTTATTAAATTGCGAGATTTTTAATTATTATGAGGTAGTTTCCACTTATATGAATATCGTACATATATACATACACTGTTAGTTTAATATTAGAAATAAAACTATTTACTACATTGTCCCAATAACAAGTTCATATCATATATAAATATATATTTTTTCGAAATTGTCTTGTTGTTAGCCTAGTATTGTAATCCAAGATTCCAATATCAGGTCAATAAAAATTATCAACCCAATATTGGCTTAATAATTTCTTGCTACCTGGGTCAGCCATTTTTCGAATTTTGGGCGCTATCTCCCCTTAAAAGTGAAACTGTGAAGTTAAAAAATGCAGGATTATAGTGGTATATATAAAACTATGAACATTCTCATTAAATATCTCATTCATGCACTATTATATTTTTATTCCAATAAACTAAATGTATTTTAGGCTCTACTCATTTTATAACTCAGGCTTTGAAATATTTCTCGTTTTAAAAGAGTTAGAATACGAGAGACAATTGTTTATCACGTTGTAACAATCCTAAACCTTAATGAGCTGTTTTCTAATAAAATTATTTTATTTGAAGTGATTAAAAACGAACATATAAAAAAATACAAGCCTACCTTTATACGCTACGATACGCTCTTTTTGTAGCAGTTAGGGATGCCTAAACTAAACTATTACCTAGTCTAATCTTGAAAATAGTCGTTACTGATCATACTAACTTGTTGCCGGATCTGTTCATCTATTTCTGGTACCAAATAGGACCCAATGTATGTATATTTTTTCCTTCGGATTTCATTTTTTTTATTGAACATGATGTCTTGGCATCGCGAAAATTTCTGTGGCTGGAATGCCAAAATAATATTTTTAAATACGAATTAATGAGTTCATTTGAAACTAGTCGTTACTGATCGTACTATCTTGATGTCGGATCTGCTCATCTATTTTTGGTTCCAAAAAGGACCCAATGTATGTAGAACTTTTCCTTTTGATTTCATTTTTGTTTTATTGAACATGATATATCGGCATTATGAAAATTTATGTGCCTGGAATGTCAAAAAACGGATGTCGAAATAATATTTCCATCTACGAATTAATGAGTTCATTTAAAACTAGTACTTACTGATCGTACTAATTTGATATGGCATCTGTTCATCTATTTTTGGTACCAAAAAGAACTCAATGTTTTTTGTTTTTTTTCTGCGGATTTTATTTTCGTTTAATCGAACAGGAGGTATCGGAATTACGAAAATTTCTGTGCCTAATAGCACCATTTGTATGGGAAAGTTCCATTTGAAAAATTTGAGTTGTTTATTTTTTATGATGTGAATATCTTGTAAATTAAGAATTCTACAGAGAGTACAAACGTCGGAGCCGCATAGAAGCGGGAGGTGGAGGGTAACTTCTTCTAAAGAGGTATGCTGTGGAGGATTATTCCGGCCTTTGCTACATGCGAATCAATAGCATTAGCGCGGGTTCTGTCGTCTCCTCATCCCAATTGAAGAACTAAGATGTGTAGTGGCTGAGAGGGCTGGTCGTTGTCGATATTTGATGTCTAAAATTGGAAGTGTGCAAATTTAATTTAAAATTGGTAAAATTTTCTTAGTAATCGGTTGCTTGATGGGCCTTTTTGTGGTGGTAGTTAAAATTTTAAATGAAAGTTATATACGTAGTGTTTGCAATGATGAATGTTACTAACAACCTGTGATGGAATTCTTTGCGTGCCGAAGATAATTTTGTAAGAATTTATTTCAATAGTCAAATGTCGGCTGTTGAAAATGAAATAAATATATTTGTTAAACATCTGCAATGTTTTAACCTATTTATAAATCAGTGACGGTTTGAAATTACTTTATAATGTAATGTGAGACTTATCGTAATAGTCTCGTGTTTTACGATGCAGATGACAATTTGAGCCCTCCTGCTGTAGCATTCATCAGCATTGCAGCTATTTTTTGTAATAATGCATTGTTACTTGTTACAACAGGCCTCACCCTGTAATACTAATCTGTTCGATTATCGTAATTTGTAAAAAACTTGACGAAATATATAGACAGAATTCAACAAATTTGTTGAATGTAAATAAGTAATTTCGGTAATTTTGGTGCGGTCTTTAAATTCGCGGTAATTGGACAGATGCGTTTCACGAGGTGTGGCTTATTATTTTTAAAGCAATTCGCTATGTTTGGGAAAAATCTTTGCACTGCTTCTGAATATTCCGGAATATAGTGGTTAGAGTAGCCATATTTAATGTTAAATTACCGGTAATTATCGTAATTTTTGAACGAAGATCGACCATAGTAACCGTTTAACTACCGGTGACTAACCGGTTAATATCGTCGGTCTTTGTCCAAAAAATTTACGATAAAAACCGGTAATTTAACGTTAATCCGACGATAATATGAGACATTCCAGACACTAATTTCGACGATATATCGTCGGTTTATAGTAAGAAAAAGATTATAATTATCGGGAATTTCAGACATAAATTATAGTCTGTCGGACGCTAAATTTCAGACTGGGAATTGTATAACACCACTTCAATTCTCAGGATATAATAAAGCTATAACTTCGTAGCGAAGACTGATTTTCAACACTGATGATAGTGCCGCTAGGAAACGCGTTTTTGTTTACATCATGCAAGCGTTCAGTTTGAATCGTGTTCAATGCTGCGTTTTACTTTGAAATTACATGAACGATAGTACATAGTTAGCTGCACTCGCAGTAATTGCCATATTTTGGTGCGTATACTTGCTTTCAACTGACATTTGAAAAATCTAACTTGTTATGAGCTAGGTAGACTTGTGTCTTTGTGGATTACTACGTTTAAAGCAAAAAATTTGACACTGAAAACAATCTCACTCTCCTGTACGTACGAATTAATGTGCCTGATTAGTTTTAATGACCTGGTGAGTATGAGCGGATTGCAGCATCTCCTTAGAGCGTGAATTGGAATTGGAATGCATTGGAAAAATATATTAACCCGCTAACAATGGGCATTGGTTGCAAAAGAAAAGCTATTCTGTTCTTCCCAGGTAGCAAGAAATTATTAGGCCAATATTGGGTTTATAATTATTTATTGACCTGATACTAGAACCTTGGATTTCAATAATAGGCTAATAACAAGACAATATCGAAAAAAGATATATTTCTTTACGATATCAACTTGTTATTTGGACAATGTAGTAAATAGTTTTATTTCTAATAATAAACTAACAGTGTATATATAAATATATATATATATATATATATATATATATATATATATATATATATATGTACGATATTCATATAAGTGGAAACTATCTCATAATGACTAAAAATTTCGCAATTTAATAAAATTTGTTAAAACATAAATTATTATTGCCCAAATATTGGGTTGATATTGTACGCCAATAATACGGAGTAATTTGTTTAACCCGTTGTTACCGTGCGCACTTTAATATACGTTAAACCCCAACCTATCTGTGAAGTACCTTGCTCGTGACGTGTCATTTGGTGGCTGCTTGCAGACTTGTGAGGATGTGACGCTGGGACATCTGCTGTTGAACGTGTATCTAATCCTGTTTTTATTTTTTCCAGTAATTTCACTTATTAATTGTCTAAAGTAAACGTGAATTGTGAAACCAAACTGAAGAACTCACGGTAGGTAGGAACTGTGGCTGAGGTAAGTGGATTATGTACATATGTGGGCTCAGCCAAGTTCCGTTTGTACAGTGGATATAGGATTCTGTTCGTTTGTACGTGACTTGCTTGATTGGTTAGTTAGTAAATTAACTTCGGTGAAATTCTGCGAATAAACTTCATTCATAGTTATTAAGTTTTCGAACTATATTTTTCCTATTTTCATTAATCGATTTGTGTGTATTCCCGCTGAGGTGGAACCATTCATAATATGCTTAGTTACTTGGTTATCAAAACCCGTGTGTATCGGTCAATATGTGAAATTTAACCAAATTATTTACTTCAATTATTTTACTTCCTATTTGAATATTATTGCTATTATTCCATCTTCCATTTCGTTGTATACTTAGTCTTATCCGTCAATTGTTATTTCTGTTGATTAGTGTTCTTGCATAATTTCGGCCTTAGGAAGCAGATTGTCATTGTTTTTAGTTTACCTGGTTTATCTTTTGCTTTCAGCCGATGTGTAAACACCCCTGTGTTTCCCGCCCACGCTCCATTTCTGGGGCTCTCCTATTATCGTTGCGTTTCCTGATTTTCCTTATGTTCTGTTTACCACTAGTTTTCATTCTGTCTTTCCCCCGGTGTAATTTACGCTGTTAATCTGTTCTGTTATAGATATACCTGAACGCTTTTGGTTATTCTCCTGCATTTTTCTTAAAGCCCTCTGGTAATTGAGAGAGCATTATCCTTTTCCTGAATTCGGCACCCGCTAACACCGTCGCCACGTCCTGGACTCTTAGAAGGTCGGCAAAGCTAGCACATGTTTCACATCAGCAACCCTAGGGTTGCCATATATGGTCTTAAGCGTCTCGTTGAGCGCTATTCATTGGTGTAAGGTAAAATTAGGTGGGGGGGAACAGGGAAGGAGAGGTAACAAGCTCAAATCTGTGTGAATTCTTCTGCTCAGTCTGGAGTGTAGCTACCGGCGCTGCACAACCTCTGAGAAGGCCAGCAGTGTAGCTGAGGCATACCAGCACACACTCTGCCTCTAAGAAGGTCGCCATCATTTATATTTTCTTATGTTTTTTGTTCCAAAAATGGGAGTCCAAATCCGCAGATTTACTCCTACGCAAAAAATAATACCACCATTGTATTCGGGAGGAAAAGCTCTATGCATATCAAACTCTTTACAAACAATGAAACTGCTTGATAACAGCCTATACACAAAATGAACTAAAAAACAAAAACTGTTTTACATATAGTGCACATAACTCCGGAACTATTGGACCTGGAAAAAAAATTCACATACCAAAAGATTCAGCAACTCAGAATCTATGAAAATGCATCATAAAAAAACATAAAGGTGCAATAAATAAAAAATGGCCAGTGATTTTCTGATTTCTTTTTTTTTTGTATTTTACCGAAATAAAAACTCGAATTTCGTAGATTTTCATTGGGGTAGCAGTATTTTTTTTCCCCACTGACAGAAAGAGCAACTTTCTCTCTTTACAATGAACCCCCAATGAAACTTCTAACATGATTAATGAATGTACAGTAAGTTGCACAGTTGACCCATTTTCTTCAAACCTCTTGGTAGGTCGACCATGTGGAGACGGGTTAAAATGTACCAATAAAGTTAATGAATAGTTATTGCAGTCATTAATGAGTGCAGATATATTTGACAAATATCAAGAAATGTGAATACGTTACATTAATATGTTTATTCAGAATTACTGTTATCACAGGTTCACAGTTCTTGTTTTTTCAGTCGTCCAATGAGTTTCGAAGGTCTAATTTTTTCAAAAAATACGCTAAAATCGTTTGTCATATGTTACTATAGCAATAAATGTCTATATATTGAATTAAAATGATATAAAGTCATTTATATAGATGATATAAATGATTTAATTTCGTAACGAAGGTGTTGAGTAGGCCTATTCCTACCATATAACCCATTTTGCATGCATCATTCTTTGAGTCAAGCGCTTTCGTACAATTTTTCAACCACGCATATATATACTGCTTAGATGAACGTATATATGCTGCTTAGTACAGGTTGCCCGACCACTGGTACGTACGTGCAAAAAGAAATATTGGACTACGATGCCAAAGAGGTTTGTAATCATGGATTTTAGATAAATTTTGAATGCAGTTTAATTCATGGTCTTGTAGGTGTGTAGGTATGTACATATGATAACATATTTATCAGAGTTATTTACATTTATCGTCTTTTAACCCTTCTGAATATTGATACGATATTAAAAATTAATTATTAAGCCAAAGTGTTGTTTAAGGATACACCTCAATATCAAGTCAATAGTGACACAGTAATGAGCTGATACTGGGTTAAAAATAAATTATTATTGGGACAATATATTCTACCAATATCCATTCGATGTCAGAAAATAAGTATTGGGCCTGTAGTATCCTACCTTAGTTACCCCTCGAACTCAGTTTTAGTCCATTTGTGTTCAGTAATACTAGTATGTGTATATGTAAAATTATGCCCATTCAGAGTAAAAAATTCTCCATAGCGTTCATATAATACCAATTGCAGGAGAATACGAATATATAACTAAGGAGCACGTCGCTGCTTTACTCGCCGAAAGCGCAACTCAGTTGCTAAAGCAGCATGAACTCTAGGCCTTAAAGCCAATATTTTTCTAAGGAACACCTCTATATCAACTCCATAGTGACAGAAAAATTAGCTAATGTTAGGTTAGTTAAATTATAATTATCGGGGCCGTATGTTTTACAAATATCAACCTATCAGGAATTGAGTATTAAGCAAATGTTATTGTAGGGAACACTACATTATCAAGTCAATATTGATTCAATAATTAGTTCATATTGGGTTGATGATAATATTGTTGTTGGGCCAATATATTTTTCTAATATCAACCGAATTTTTCAAAATAAGGTATTGCCCCAATGTTCATTTTGCATATCCAGTCAATATTGAGACTGTATATTGGCTCAATATTAGGTCAATAAATTTTGCTACCTGGGTTGTGTGATTGCTGGGTTGTGTGATTATATACCTGAAAATATTTATACTTTTTTGAAGAAATCGGGTTAAATCGAAGTTCTGCATTTCAATGATGTCACATTTATAAATAAAAAAAGCTTCGGTCATCAGTATGTAGATCATATTTCAAATTTTAACGAGAATAGCTCTCAATTTTTGTGCATATAGATGCAATCATATCTTAAATTTGACAAATTTGTATACTGAGCGCCATTAAAATTGATCTTGTTTATTCGTTAAGGATATGGAGAAATTTAATTCATCCAATTTTTTTTAACTGAAGCCTTTACTTGTAAGGACGTACAGCAAAATTTTATGTTTCCATAGAGCCTTTAGTATGTATTGAACTTTTTCACAGACAATTGGAAGAGGGAATCACTGAACGAAAAAAATATTTCGAATTTACGTCTTGCAAGATAGTGTCATTAAATATTTTTTTACTTTCATGTAGTCTGATAATAGTCCCAAGTTTGTTTTGCTTCTAGTTCAGTGAGTGCTTCCTGTAGCTTGAGCTAAGTGTGGAAGAACACTTAGGTTGCCACTTTGTTCATTGCTTAAGAAATTTCACTTGGTTCTATTTTAACATTAAACCATTCAATACATCTTCATTGAAAGGTTTGCTAATTTCAGAGTTTAATGGATTGTATTCAGGGTTGAAATTTATTTTTATCCCGTTAGTAATTGACCATATAATTCATTTCTACTAGAATTTCCATTCTCAGCGACTCCTCCTGTCAGCATTGCCAAAACATCTGTGTGTACTGTACTGCGCCACCAGTTCGTTCTGTCTGTGAAACTTGATTTGATGATATTGCTCTGGAAACTAAGAATGCATTAAGGCTTTGTTATCTCTTTCTTGGTATTCCACAGCAAAAAATATTAGAAGGTTTTTCTATATTGCTGAAAGTTTCATTCGTTTGAAAAACGTTGATGACAACTATCTGCATTTCAAACTACATATCGAGAATAATTACACACACTTTGCATTGGTCTTTGTTTGACTGCTGGCTGCACTCACAGGTAAGGTTTGTAGAAATATGTCAGTGACTGGTTGTATGTCTCAGATGTTGTTTTCATGAAAATCTTATTTTTACAACCGTAATTTGCATTTTAAGCGTCTTAGATTTTAGTCATGGCAAGAAATACCTTTGAAATTACAGATTATTCGATACACAAACTTGATTTTTCAAGTTTCAATATTCCAATGACTGAAACCGTGTTTTTCGTGACGCGGTTGTTTCTTTTACAACAAAAGAAGTGATAGAAGACATTCAATTCTTGGGATTAGACTATATTGGAAATGAATGGCTTAAAAATATGTTTGTCTATTAAGATGAGTGACCAAAAACTTTTTCCTTCATTTCGGTTAGTATTTTAGTTCGGGCCTTTTAACACGAGTAAGACTTGATAAGGTTTTTGGTTCGTTCTTGAAGCTTTTTAATCTCTTGTTAGAGACCGAATTTCACGAGAACGGAAAGTAATTACTTTGTTTATCTCGAAGGGCTGTAATGAGGCGGGGCTGTTCAGTAGAGAGACCAATGAAAGGGCTGCCAAACTGCTCAGCGCAGCCCACCTAATCAGAGCTCGAACAAACTCTAAGGGTGTCAGTACCGAGTACACCATATCATACTAAGGAATGACACGGTTAATTAAAACTGAGCTTCATGCCATTCTATTCAGTGTAAATGCGTTGTAAGGTATAATTTTAATTTGAGGAATTTACCTACGAGTTTATTTCATCAAATTGTTCGCTACAAGTTAATAGTGGTCAGTAAAACTGGTTTTGAAATTACTGTAAAACGAACATCAGTCAAGTATCACTTAGCTTCACTGAAGACATTTTGTTTGCCTCCTGCAATCGAAATCTACTTTTATTTCCATGCATTGCAGCGAAGCTTGTAATGAGAACGCAACTATCATCAAGAGGTTGATAAGATTAACGAGTTTTTCAAGTGAGTTTATACTCGTATATTCATTTCTCTATTCATCCCACGTCTAATAGTGCCTTGTTCTTTCCTCTATCGGGAACTCACTTTATGAGGCCAAGTAGGCTTAAAATATTTAAAATCACTAATGTGAGTTCCGATTGAAAACATGGTAGAATCAACTTATGAAGGTCGGACGTTTCGAGTAAGAAAAAAATTCTCTACGTCAAAATAGCAAATAATTTCTGAAAAGCGAGGTGAGGCGATCACAAAATTTGCAGTAAAAGTGAGAAAATATCTTAATACAGTCGGAATGTCTTGGGAAAGAATTAGTGTCCTTTTTACCCACAAAATTTTTCCTAGTCACGAGCTCAAAGTTCTTCAACTTATAATTGAAGCTACAGTATACCATTGTTTGTTGAAGTAGCATCGGTGACCTAAAAGCTTGTTCTCGAATAGTTTTTGTATTTTGACACACGTACGTGAGTCAGAACATGTGCGCTCAGAAGCTATAGTACTCGCATTTGCGGCTAGAATACCAGAAGCAACTTCTGAAAAACAATTCCATTTATTCTCACTTGGTTAAATTCATACATTCTGAAAACAAACGACTATTCTGTAAATAAGAGGAGTAGCAGATAAGTAGATCTTAGTCTTTTCAGCATCCAGTGTGTCAAAAGGGAACATTATAAATCTGTACTCATTTTATAAGGCAAGCCAATTTTAAATGATGATATACGTCACCATCTACTTCAAAGAGTTCATGAATTTTAACGCTTAGTATGTGAATTTGTTCACATATGTATTATTTTTCATTCAGATTATGAAAAATTATAGGTTATTTTTGCTGATATAGGTAATAGCCTTAATGGTTGTTACGTTCAATCTTCAAAAAAGTTTTCCCTTTATTCGACCGCCAAAATGTGTTCAGTTACTAAAGATAAAACTTGGTGTGTAGCTTTCCTCGCTTCTCTGTTCTGAATTAGAGGCATTCACTGAGAAAAAATATAGGGTCATTTTGACACTTAAGTTTGTCGAAAACCGGCACACAATTGTGTGTCATGGAGGCGCCATGACACACTTTAGTGTGTTATATGACACACTTAGGGCAGTCATGACACACTTAGGGGAAATCTACGGAACCTATAACATAGATTTAACTTACTCCTACCATACCCCTCTGTCTTGCCTCTGGATTATTATTATTATTATTATATAAGAAAGTTTTAGCCTCCCTTAACCACGACAAAGATATTCCAAGAGAGGAAAGAGGAAGGCACCATTTAGTATGGAGTTGAGGGAACGCGGAATCTATGCACAAGGTGCACAGAAACAGTAAGCTAGGAAAGAAGTTCATGAAACAAGAAAAAAGTTGAAGAAGAAAGTAGTAGGTGCTGAAAAACAGGACAGCAGTGAACCGAAAAAAGATGGTCCGTAACAAAACAAAAACCTATTTTATTACAACAAAAAGGAAGCCTACCTAACCTTTAGCTCGGGCCCTCACATAGTCCCCCTGGGAGTGCCAATTCCCATAGAGACAATAGTTGTATCCCCCTGAGGGGTGCCTCTGGATTAAGAAAAATGAGTATTTGCAGAATCAATGAATCATTCGAGGCTTATTTTGTACCACATTGATCATTAAATTTTAAATTATCACAATATTTCAACAGGAAAAATGCACTACTTATAAAATCAGCGTATTCTGCAATTTTACAAAAAACATATGAAATATTTCATGCCGTCGTGTAGATAAATTTCACGAATTTATGCAGAGTTGAACAGATTAATTGAAATCTGAGAAGAAATTAAGAGCGTCTACAAGATCTTCCTCACAACAGCGTTAAATGTATTTTAACATGACACATGAATTCGATTAATTGTGACGGTTTCAATGTCTTAACGTTTATCGAAAGAAGAGAGCACTGATGTCAAGCTAAATTGCATTTTAGATAACTAAAAATTTTCCACGCATTAAACATAGGCTTCAGCATAACCACATCTTACATTCTTCTGTTCAAATAAAAACAGCATCAGTTTAGTTCGCTCATTTTATTCAACACTGAAATGACACATTTTCCTTGCATTTTAATTCTCGGAAAATTTATAGTTGGATTCAAAGCAACAAAAATGGTGGAAACAAATTCAGCACTGAATGTTTGTCTACTTAGAACTGGAAGTGATCAAAATTATTTTACGTTTGTGAGCACATTTCCGTATAATCGAGAAATATTCTAACAATCAGAATCAATCTTATTTTCCCCTTTCAGTTCCATTTAACTTGGAAAGTAAAGGTCTCACGCTTCAGCACGAGAATTCTCCATTTTGAAACGAAAAATTCCAACACCTGTTATCACGCACAAATGAAATTCTAGTTTATCACAATACCTTAGAAATTTTGAATCTCATTTTTCACACGAATGAAGTAAAAAATTCATTTATAAAAAAAAAATATTTACACCTGTATGCACATTTCCATGTAAGTCTAGAAATACTCAAACGGACGAAAATAATTTAGTTCTGCGTTAAGTTTCATAATAAATTTCTCGTAAAATTAAGCATGTCTTTCACTGTGATGAAAATCATTTGAGTTGGAAAAAGAAAATAAATTTTCACACTTATCTCGCACAAATGAAATCCCGATTTATCTGTATACAGAAAGATTTCATTTTAATTTAAGAAAGAACCTAAAAATGCTTATTTAGTTTTTCACTCTAACACAAGTGACAAAATGAAGGTGAAGAATAACATATTTCAAGGATTGTTTGAACGTTCACAAACAAATCCAGGAACTTTCGAATAAATGGAAATATTTTATTCATCATTTTTGAGGTCCATAAATAACGAGTTCTCACAAAGTTAGAGAAAGTCTTACATTAGAATAAACAAAATATTTTCTGAAGTTGTATCAGCCAAAATAATTCTACCATAATTATCGCACAAAAGAATTCTCATTAAATTACTATGGCAATACAGCTTAATGACACTATTTTGATGTATGACAAATAGAACATTATAAATTACTAATTGCAGTTGAAGGCAATGGACGCTATAAAATAAGATATTTCTAGTGACTTGAATTTTTTGAACAACTGTACGTACTTTTCTACAAAAATAAAAAAATATTAGAGCAGACGAAATGGTATCTTACTTCTATTTTACGTAAAGTTAAGGTCTCATACAACGCTAGGAAACATTCTCTCTATTCTGAAACTGTGGAATAATTTTTTAACACTTGTCATCTGAAAAACGAAATTTTCATTTACATACTACTACGCACATACAATGTGAGAGTTTCATTTGCACTCGAAGAAATTTTCAGCAATATTTATTTTAAAGCAGTGTACTGAAAGGTTTGTACGTTTGTGACTCAGTTAACAGCTCAAGCAGCTAAGTTAATTACTAACATATTTATATATAAAAAATAGAAGGAAAATAAAATTATTTAATATTTGCATGCACATTTCTATAAGTCAGAAATGTTCAAACAAACGAAAATAATTTTAATAATCACGTTTAGTTTCATACTGAGCTCAAATTCTTGCTAAGTTAACAATATCTCAAGTAAGAATTCACGTTTCGATACAGTGAAAACGTTGAAGCTTGTACTTAGAACTAGGAATCTCAAATTTCATGTGAACATAAAATGAAAGTAATCGTGTTACTTTTGAACTATATAAAAGTAAAAAATTTCCACGCAAAACTGGAATTCCATAACGTCGCTTTCAACGATGTTCATTGGTTTCATTGAGTCATAAGGCCGTCATTCGTGATGTGTTGACCGCCATTGGTAACGATACCGAGGTCGATCGGTGAAGATACTCTGACTTGCATATAAACTTGCATCAATAATAAATTTACGAGGATCTAATGAATAAGTTTAAGTCTCCTTGGAAAGTTTTGTTATGCTAATAAATTGATTGTGAAATTAACAAAACAAAATTCAGTACTAAATAAGTACAAAACTCAGCACTAAAAAAGTTCATGTTAATAACACCTCTATCTTAATGGTTTTAAAACATCTGATATTCCTGGAAAGAGACCAATCAAAATTTCATTCTCAACTCAATCGACGGCATTTAAATTAATCAAATTTCAAATAATTTCACATAGTTTATAATATTTAATTAGTTTATCCAAATTCAATGGTTGTAAAAATTAAGAAAGTTTTGTTCCAGTTTATGGACAAATTGTGAACTTATCAAAAACCGGCTCATGCACGACCACGTCTATCAAGGTCTGAAAATGTCATTTGCTGTAAAAGTATCACTTATATTCCGCATAGAAATAACACGGTAGTTATTATATTTAAAAAAAATCAATTTCATTTCGAAAACGCAAAAAAATTCACGATTTTATCCGTCATGTTCTGATTTTATATTCAGTAGCAGCACACAAATAAAAATTGATTTATGCATAAAAATATAGCACATATTTTCATTTTTAGAACTCATATTCTTGGCAGATTAGATTAGTCGTTAGTGTTAGCCTCCCTACCCACAGCAACAAATGCGATCCAAAGAGAGGAAGGAAGAAGGCACCATTTAGTATGGAGTAAAGGGAACGCGGAATCTATGCAGAAAAGGCATAGAAACTGTAAGATGAGAAAGAAGTTCATGAAACAAGATCAAAGTTGAAGAAGAGAGTAGTAGGGACTGAAAAAAAAGCACAACAGTGAACCGAAAAAAATGGTCCGCAACAAAACCAAAACCTATTCTATTTCAACAAAAAGAAAGCCTACCAAACCTTTAGCTCGGCCCTTACATTGTCCTCCTGGGAGCGCTAATTCCCACAGACACAATAGCTGCATCCCCCTGAGAGGACTCATATTCTTAGCAGGTAGCAAAGGAACTACCAGAAGTAAAAACCAAAGCTATTCAGCACCAGTTTGGACGTCTCTATGTAAATCCAGAGACTTGCAAACAAATGCAATGAATTTTGTTTCACACATTTTAGCAAAAAAAGGAAACCGAAACTTTGCAAAGTTAAACAAGTCTACCACAATAGTAAAAATATTCTTTCTATTTGATACTGAAAAAATTTCCATACCTATTTATCCATACGCATTAATTCTCATCAAATCGTCTAATCCGCATTTAATAACCCACTCTTATCAAGGAATAATTCCATTTTCATTTACATGAATACAATAATCGCTATAGGCAATCACACTAGAAGTTCTTGGCTGCCATTAGAAAAATTATATATTCGTTCAACACGTTTTCTGCTCCGAGTTAAACTGCAGTTCACTATTCAATGCATATTTAAAGTCAATTGCAGTAACAAACATTGAAAATAGCAATCATTAACTCGATCTTACTTGTTTTTAGCTACTATTAACTATTTATAAAAATTAAGTGAGTGACCGGAGGTCGGTCTGCAGCATTATGAAAATCCCTTGAGTGACCACCGGTGGGTTCTTCGCATGAAACGCGTTAAAGCGAGAACGCGGTTCAATGCACTGTGAAGAGGTGTCGTCACAATATATCCTCTGTGTATAGAAACAGTACGTTGGAGAACTTGGCTGTAACTTGCAAGTCGAACGCACTGTTGGGGCGAGTATCCAAAACAGACTGAGACGAGGTAGGATGAGGACGACAACTGCCGAGGTTGTCGGAACTACAGGTTGAGACCACTGAGCGCCCTGACGCGGGTGTTGTGCTGAAACAAATGAGATAAGGTTTTCATTCTGAAATACAATGCGCTCACACCTAGGCAAGTTTTATTGAGCAGTGGTTTTGTGAAGTATCCATTTAATAAAGGTGCCCACTCAACTGCGTAGCAATGTAACCAGGGTTGAGTTTAAAAATATTCTTAAACGCCTTTAAAAATCCTGCATAGATTTACTAATTATTTTACTCAAACTTGAATCCACAATGTGTAATCTAAAACAACCATCAAGTACCAAATATTGCTAATTTACTCGCCCATGTGTGATAAGGCTACGAATAATTTCCTGACCTCAAGTATACGAGGCCTGTCGAAAAAGTATCCGACCTTTGGCCAGAAAAAATACTTCAACAACCTGACGGGGTTGGGACCCTAATCCCCTTCAAAGTAGGCTCCTTGTGCTTCCACACACTTAGCCCACCGATCCTTCCACTGCCGGAAACACCTCTGGAAGTCTTCTTTTGGAATGGTGTTCAGCTCTGTCGTCGCGTTCCGCATTATCTCTTCTCTACTCTCAAAACGGGATCCTTTCAGTGGTGTCTTCAATTTTGGAAACAACCAGAAGTCGCAAGGAGCCAGGTCTGGAGAGTAGGGAGGTTGGCGAACGGTCGTAATTCCATGTTTGGCCAAGAAATTGCGGATCAAATGGGATGAATGTGCGGGCGCGTTGTCGTGATGCAAGTGCCAGTTGTTCGCAGTCCACATGTCTGGTCTTTTGCGCCGAACTGCATCACGAAGTCGCCGGAGAGCATCCTGATAGTACTCCTTTGTCACTGTTTGTCCTTCCAGTGCGTATTCGTGACACACAATTCCACGGACATCAAAGAAAACAGTCAGCATCGACGGAGTCAAACAGGCAATGCGACGATGGAGCTGAACACCATTCTAAAAAAAGACTACCAGAGGTGTTTCCAGCAGTGGAAGGATCGGTGGGCTAAGTGTGTGCAAGCACAAGGGGCATACTTTGAAGGGGATTAGGGTCCCAACTCCGACAGGTATTCGAAATATTTTTTCTGGCAAAAGGTCGGATACTTTTTAGACAGGCCTCGTAGATGAATTTTCAAAAATTATCGAGCTTCATCAGTCCACTTCATTTATACTCTGCTCTGTACATAACAAAATATTATATGAATTTGGATGCAAGTTGATCTGAACCTCTCAAACTAAAACAAGCTTTCAACAATTATGAAAGAAGGTGCTGTTCAAAACGAAATGAAGGGAACGGGGAATCTGCGCACATGGAGTGTCCCAACAACTTGTGCATGAAAACCATACAATTGAAAAGGGCTTCATGATAACAAGATATTAATTTCACTAAAACCACTAATATTGAAAGAAGCTTCAGAAACCGAATACGAGTGGAAGAAAATAGCAATGAGTAACAATTAAAAACATCGACAGTATACCGAGAAACGATGTTCCTCAACCATACAAAAATCCTTATTCATTTGTACAAAGACTTCCTAAGCTTTAGTTGGCGACTTCACCAATTGTGAAACATCTGTTCAATTGAGGCAAAACAGGATGAACTCACATTTAACTGCAGAATGAACGTGGAGAAACATCCTAGCTGCCCTTTCAGCAGCGGCTTCTTTCATGTTTGCTGAATTCTACTATTTAACAACAAGTCTACCGTTTTTGTGCTATACAGGATAAAATGAATCAATCAGCACCAGTAAGATGTCTGATATTCAAACAACATTTGTGAAGCACCTAGAGGTTCCTTTATTATTATATAAGAAAGTTTTAGCCTCCCTTAATTGCACGACAAAGATGTTCTAAGAGAGGAAGGAGGAAGGCACCATTTAGTATGGAGTTGAGGGAACGCGGAATCTATGCACAAGGTGCATAGAAACAGGAAGCTAAGAAAGAAGTTCATGAAACAAGAAAAAGTTGAAGAAGAAAGTAGAAGTGCTGAAAAACAGGACAGCAGTGAACCGAAAAAAGATGGTCCGTAACAAAACAGAAACCTACTCTATTTCAACAAAAGGAAGCCTACCTAACCTTTAGCTCAGGCCCTCACATAGTCCCCCTGGGAGCGCTAATTCCCATAGATACACCTAGAGGTTCCTTACCTTCCTGAAAAGAGTTCCTTGAAATATTTCAAACCAAGCGTTGCTCCTCGCAGAAAAGGTTAACAAGCAGCAGAAACAAGTTAGCAAGACCATCATGGCTGATGTCCCTCAATGATGCAGACCTCTTCCCAACATGCCAGTGACACAGACGTAGTTGGCAGTAAATAAGGCTGTCACAGATGACCACTTGTCACGGTACCTGAACAAACAAAAAAGAGGTGAGAATGTGGATAACATATTAAAAACACTAATAATTCTGCTTGTTTGCCTTTTTTGTTTAGTTAGCAATGTGCTACGTGGCTTGCTTATCACCATCCACCCTTTTTGTTTTCAGTAATAATGAAAGAATGAGCCTAGGTAGTCAGCCTGATTTTCCAAAACTTCTACAAAGTGGAGGAGAATGAGAATACATAAACATGAATGAATTAAAAATTGTTAACAATTTTCCATTGCTAATGTTCTTGATTAGGGAAGAATTAAAAATGAAGGCTTCCTAATATCTCCCAGTGTGCTATGAAAGGAAATACAGCAATAAAATAATTTTTGTTTGTTACTGGAAAATTGGAAAAAATTAATTAATTTCTATGAAGTTGATGCAAAATCCATATATATTTGTTTATGAAATTTGTTAACAAAAAGATACTCGTTTGAAAAGCACATATGGTATCATACTAATCCATTGCTATGTTTCCACAATTGATTAAAAAAAATACAAATACAATCAAATTATTCCAGCAAAAATGAATATTAATACTGGTAATTATGAAAAACAACACAGAAATGCTGAAATAGCTGAGTAATTAGATAAGTTTCAATATACTTATTTCATTAAGTGCTTTAACTATTTCCAGAACAGCATTTGATTGTGATATAATCATTTTAACATGCACACAAAACAGGTAATATATACATCATGTACTGAAAGATGTTTCTCGGTACAGAAAGTGTAGACCACTTCTTTCTGACATGAATCTCAAGCAGGTTTATGCATATCTCATTAAAAGCATACTCACTTTGTGCAAGACACAAAAATTTCAGGAACATTATGATACTAACAAAATATTTTTATAGCAACCCTGCATAAAATCAGATCATATTTGGTATGCAAGTATACCAAGGCTTCGACAATTCTGAAAGTAAAAAACAAAAATAATTACCAACATTGTAACATTGAAACATTTGAAATTGTCAGCAACTGAAGTATTGTAGTCATATTAAATGATCTAGCAAGAGTCTTTAAAATAAGTCTTTTGACCCACCCTTCCCATTAAATCAACAACAGCTTGAAAAATATTATAGGCAATCTATGGATTACAGAACTGGTTTGAAAATATCAGATGACATGGAAGCAAAATAAAGAAATAATATTAACCAAAAATCAAATTTTAGAAAAATGACATATGTTATTCAGAAAGTATTTATTTTTTCCACCAATCAAAGTTAAAAAAACTTGGATTTAAGCTATCACTTTGACAAAGTCAAATTAGAGGATGATAGAGTTTACGTGTTATAGAAGCCAGTAGTAGAACGAGAGAAAAAGTTGTAAGATTGCCAAAAAAATACTTTCCATTAATTAATAGTGCAAAACTACTCACACAGTTTCATTTAGTTTTGTGTGTTTGGCAAAATCACAATGCTTAAGTTTTTAATTTGTATGCGCTACAAATTGCCGTTGTTGGTCATGAATCAGAAGCATATCCTTAAATTTTTACTAAGTTGAGTATGGAATCTTGCTAATAAAACCAGACATTTAACCAGTTATACTTTTTTCTTCAAGGATCAGTGGAAATTATACATAAATTATGCTTAAACCTACATGCAGCAATTATGAAATGCTGAGATTATGTTGTGAACAGCTATAGTACGCAATATTTAGCTTCTTCTATAATGTTTCAAAGAATACATATAGGTATCAAAATTACCAAATTTCATTTCTGTCAGGATAATGTGAACTATTTTGCACTCAAGAGGGAAAAATATTCGATAAAATCCTATGATGAAAATTTTAAATTTTAATAAAATCATTTCATGATGAACAATATAAATGTTTGCTCAAAGCTAAATTATATTTTGAATATATTTTATTAATCATCTTCCACAATCCCAACTGTCACTAACAAACAGCCACATAACATTTTAAATATATCCAGTAACAATATTCTAGCGCAAAAAGTAACAAATTCCTTAGTAGAATTCTTTAAAGAATTATTCGACAGAACATTGTTCATCACTTCCAAATTTCATGTTAGCTTCAGTCACATCTTTGTGCTCTAGTTGACAATCCATTCTCACTTCTAAACCTTGAACGGTTTTGCAGTTCTACACACAAACTGGCTCTAGCCACATTTAACACCAGAAAAACGCATGCTTCCTAAGCCTAATTAAATTTCCTTTCTTTAACAATTATGAACCAGCAATCATCACACACAAGAAGCACACGTACCACCGTGAAAGGCACTGAACTGTTTTTCAGAACATATGAGAGTAATGAGACTGAGGGATTCCAGGCGGCAGCCGAGGCACTCTTAATAATTTTCGCAGTAGTCTGTGACTGGCGGATGTTGGGTTGGGCACATGTCTGACGTACGACACAAAGCACCATTGAATGAGTAATTTATCGAATCCTCAAACTTCTTTAACCAACTGTTTTTTCGAAGGTACCAGCCTATTGAAATCAGTCTAATCAGCGCATATAAATCACACTGATGCTATCACTAGATATGGTAACCAAAAATTTAGTCGGCTGCAATCTAGTGCTTGGCAATAAAATGTTTCCAATCTGTCATACACTCCCTCCAACAGATGCACCAATTTTTTTTGCAAAAGAAAAATATATACAAGGCTATTAGCAATTAGAAGCATTAAAATAACAGACATGTTGAAAGAATGCTCCTTCTATGAACAAAAACAAAATATAAGATGAATACATTTCTTACAGATTTAAACGACTAAAAGAAGAGAATCGTCAGAAGCCATACTTGTATTCCACGAGGAATCAGAGGACTAAATCATGCAATCAACTTAATCTCATAGTGATGGAATACCTTTTCCTTGAGCACCAACCAGCATATTATGAGCTTTCTCTTCTGTGCTTAACGATAAGTTTGATGACCAACTGAATGGAAGAATTGTAGTACATTGTACGTCAACTTTTATTTAATCGAAATGGCGATTGATCAATTTTTCCGAACGAATGATTAATTTTTAAAACATATTTTCTTATGATTGGTAGCTATTTTTTAGCAGCTTCCATCGACTAGGTTCTGTGCTAAATAAAAAAATTAGGCTATCATCTGCAAATAGTGTTCATTTTTGTGGCATATTTTACGAAAATAAAGGTTTCATAATTCAGGACGCACAAAAGATAACGTTAAATAGACCGAAAAATGCATGATTCTTCAATATTCAGTGCTCAGAACATATTAGACGTGACCAATCCAGACCAAAGACCTGACCAGAGACCTGACCAGAGACCCGACCAGAGACCTGACCAGAGACCCGATCAGAGACCTGACCAAAGACCCGACCAGAGACCTGACCAGAGACCTGACCAGAAGCCCGACCAGAGACCTGACCAGAGACCTGACCAGAGACCTGACCAGAGACCTGACCAGAGACCCGACCAGAGACCTGACCAGAGACCTGACCAGAGACCTGACCAGAAGCCCGACCAGAGGCCCGACCAGAGACCTGACCAGAGACCCGACCAGAGACCTGACCAGAGACCGGACTAAAGACCTAACCAGAGACAGGACCAGAAGCCCGACCAGAGACCCGACCAGAGACCTGACCAGAGACCTGACCAGAGACCTGACCAGAGACCTGACCAGAGACCTGACCAGAGACCTGACCAGAGACCTGACCAGAGACCTGACCAGAGACCTGACCAGAGACCTGACCAGAAACCTGACAAGAGACCTGACCAGAGACCGGACCGGAGACCGAACCAGAGACCGAACCAGAGACCTAGCCAGAGATCGGACCAGAGACCGGATCAGAGACCGGACCAGAGACCGGACCAAAGACCGCACCAGAGACCTGACCAGAGACCGGACCAGAGACCTGACCAGAGACCGGACCAGAGACCGTACCAGAGACCTGACCAGAAACATTACCAGAGACCGGACCAGAGACCTGGACAGAGAAATGACCAGAGACCGGACCAGAGACCGGACCAGAGACCGGACCAGAGACCGGACCAGAGACCTGACCAGAGACCGGACCAGAGACCGGACCAGAGATCAGACCAGAGACCGGAACGGGGATAATCAGACAAAATTAGATTAGAGTAGATTGAATTATGTTTTTAAGCCTCCTTAACCGCAATACAGGCGTTCCAAAGAGAGGAAAGAGGAATGCATTAATGAGTATGGACTTGAAGGGATGCCAAATCTATACACGAGTCATATGGAAATGGGAAGTTAAGAAAGAAATTCATTAAACCAGATAACGAGTGAAGAGGAAAGTTGTGGGTACTGAAAAACCGCTTAGTAGTAACCAAAAAAGTGACCCGAAAAAATTGACCCGAACTACCTTATTTCAACTGAAAGAAGGCCCATCTAACCTTTTGCTCGGGACCTCACATATCCCCCCGGGAGCCTTAATTCTCACAGATACAACAGCTGTATTCTCCTCAGGGGTTTAAAATTCTTCCGTTTACACAATTCTAAGTTGGAAGAAGTAAAACTTTCATAAAATAAGCATAAATTCAATAATTACCACATTTGAACTCAATGTGGCCGTTAAAAAGATTAATTGGCATGGATTAGAGAGGAAACACTCAGCAACGGTAACCTTGGCAACGTTCTATCGGTGGAAGCTGGTCTACGTTCTCGACCAACTTGAAGGATTGTCATGGTGACACACTTAAGTGTGACATGATGACACATCCAGGTGTGTCAAGGTTTTTCTGAGTGTTGGACCAATCTGTACGAGTCGTGGTTCTGAATTCGCTTTTCCTTGGCTCAGAAAAGGCCGGAAGTGTCATTCCGACTGAATCGTCAAACTCTGTCGCTACTTTGCTTCCTACCGTTCTAATTTACGTAGGAGCGCTTTTCTCATTTTCTAATTTCAGAGTATTCAAAGATCTTAATAGGACCAAGTATGTTCCAATTTCCACAATAAAAATGTCATTATCGAATACTTCATTAGTATTTAAGTCTTCGTGTTTTATATATATATTAATTATGTTCGCTGTGAGGGTATTAAAATCTTTTCATCGTGGAAATAGTATGTATCGTTCAATAAGTTTGTTCGTTTTCGCTGTAGAAATAAGAAATATTTAGTCAGGATTGATTCTTGACGTAATTTTGGACCTCTAAGCTCATTCCGATAGTTTTCAATGTGCTCAATTCTTACCACATCTTGTTGAATAACGAAAAAAATAATCATGTAAAGTTTGAAAAATTGACAGCTGAAAATAAGTAATTTTTCTAGTTTTCTCGATATATTAGTAGACTGAGAAAAAACATTTTCCTTTAATCGAATGTTCATTAGGAATTTAAAAACGAGAAACACTGCTCGTAGGTTAAGCATTATTTAATATTACACATCGTCAAATCTATAAAACGTTTCGGAGTACTGCTCCATCCTCAATAAGTACAGTCTGAAAAAAACGTAAAAAACAAAAGTTCGTCAGACATGTTGAAAAATAAATGATAGAAAAAACTCATGTAAAAACTTCCAGCGGATATGAACTATTCATACTGTTTAAAACAGGGTTTTCTTTGGTATGTGTAATGCGTAATGATTCATTTGGTTCGTTTTTTCTATATGTAATGAATTCAAATTCTTAGTTCTGAATCATTAAAAACATTGCACAATATTTCAAATTGGCCTTCAGCGACTCCAGCACCAAACTGCTCTGAATGGAGTCGCACTGATGAATGAGGCGGTTGCTCAAGTGGCCTCCCGATACAATCACTAACTCCACGATGCTGGGCAATCCTTATATAAAACGGCAAGGTCGTCATACCGACAGAGCCTGATGTACACTGTACACAACTAAATTTATAAACTAAGGACGCCCTCATTCGCTTTGGAAGTACATCTTTAAACCGAAAAAATGAGCCTATTTCAAATGAATTGACAGAAATTAGCCTCAATTTTACGTCAGGAAAATAGCGATTGAAAAGCAACTCCAAATCTCTAGACATATTCTCAGACGACTGGCCAAAAAAAGGAAAACTGCAATACAAACATTGTACAGGGTAGACATTGTCACAAACTTTTGAATGCTTGTTTGCCGAAAACCTCTTAACATTGGTGTAGATAAGGGGATCATACGAATTTTCAAACTTTTTTCGTCCGATTCGTTTGAAAATTGGCCGATATATGTATTTTTGAAAGTCAACTATTTTACCCGTGTCACTTTCTCGATTTAGGCCTTATATATTTTGTCACGATAAATAAGTTTTTGGTACATTTTTATGAATATTTCAAAACGCTACTCCTCATAGAGTTTTGATGCTAGAACAAAACCATAAACAGTTTTAGAATCCTTCAAGCATTTATAACAAAAGTAGCTTGTAAATTTTTCACATCTGAAAAAAAAATTTGTGATGAGCGATATTTCATCATTATGTCACAAACAATTATTTTTGGGTTTTGAGCTATATAATTTTATGCCTATCAAAGTTGGAAAAAAGCCAAGCTACTGCTGTTAGAAATGTTTTAAGGAATCTAAAACTGTCTTTGGTTTTGTTCTAGCATAAAAACTCAATGAGGAGTAGCGTTTTGAATGTTGAAAGCTATAGGTGTTGGGTATAAGCCATAAACAAAATTTTTTGTTGAAGTGTAATATAATGAAAAATTTATGTAATTGAATGCTGTTTTCATTTCTATTTCGATAATCTCTATGCATAACTTCACATTCACATTGTGAAGTGTAATTTCCATGAATAAATTTTTTTTTTTCCTAAATTTGTCAATTTTTATTTTCTGTATGATTCTTATGAAATTTAACTATAATATGTAACTTTTAAAAATAAACACAATTTCTTGTATTCAATTTTTTGATTCAGGCTTTAGTTTTGAAAAAATTGGATATTCTGGTTTTTTCGATCATATGTATTGATATTTCAAAAGATGAGTGGTCATTGAGTTTTTTGCTAGAACAAAACCAAAGACAGTTTTAGAATCCTTGTAACATATCTAACAAAAGTACAGTTCAAATTATCCATTTCCCATTTTGTTTTCTTTTTATATAGGGTCGAAATGGGGTTGAAAACTCCAGATTTTGTCCCCTTACTCCCCCCCCCCCCATCCTTTTGGGGATATCTATTGTCCGTAGCGCCATAACATTTTAGGACCGAATAGTCAACCACCTAAGGGTCCTTTTTTCAACAAAAACTTGAAAAATGCTTATCAGAGCGACAGGGGCTTGGGATGATCCCCTAAAGAAAGAGGGAAACTTGTTGTTGCGGAAAAAGAGGGCAATAAATTGAATTCATTGTGAAGGTTACTAAAACTGGAAACAAATATTGTAAGCTCTGATTACAAGCGTCCTAATCGCATTAACTTTGAACTTGAAGCTACAGAAGCTAAAAAAACTCACACCCAAACCTGCGAACGAAGGTTTTCGATATATAGAAGTGGTGAAAATCTTACCGGTTCTTGCAACATTTCCATCTAAAAAGGAAGTACAATCCTGATCTTCGGTTTCGAGAGTAAATTTAATGGAATGATGTTTAGAATAATTCTAAACATCATTCCGTAAAATTTACTCCATACATTATATAATTCTAAACATCACTGAATGATGTTTAGAATAATTCAGAATGATGTTTAGAATAATTCTAAACATCATTCCGTAAAATTTACTCCATACATTATATAATTCTAAACATCACTCCATAAAATTTACTCTCGAAACCGAAGATCATGATTGTATTCCCTTTTTAGATGCAAATGTTGCTAGAACCGGTAAGATTTTCACCACTTCTGTATATCGAAAACCTTCGTTTGCAGGTTTGGGTTTTAGTTTTTTAGCTTTTGTAGCTTCAAGTTCAAAGTGAATGCGAAAAGGACGTTTGTAAACAGAGCTTACAATATATGACTCCAGTTTTAGTAACCTTCACAATGAATTCAATTTGTTGGCCTTTTTTTCCGCAACAACGGGTTTCCCTCTTCCTTAATCTTTACTAATGTTAAGAGGTTTTGGCAAAAAAGTATTCAATAGTTGGTGGCAATGTCGACCCTGTAAAATGTTTGTATTGCAGTTTTCCTTTCTTTGGCCAGTTGCCTGAGAAGATGTCTAGAGGTTTGGAGTTGCTTTTCAATTGCTATTTTCCTGACGTAAAATTGTGCGTAGCTTCCGTCAATTCATTTACAATAGACTCATTTTTTCTGTATAAAGATGTACTTCCAAAGCGAACGAGGGCGTCTTTAGTTCACAAATTTAGTTGTGTACAGTGTAAATCAGGCCCTGTCGGTATGACGTCCTTGCCGTTTTATATAAGGATTGCCCAGCATCGTGGAGTTAGTGATTGCATCGGGAGGCCTGTTGCGCAACCTCCTCATTCGTCTGTGCGACTCCATTCAGAGCAGTTTGGTGCTGGAGTCGCTGAAGGCCAATTTGAAATATTGTGCAATGCTTTTAATGATTCAGAACTAAGAATTTTGGAATCGTAACACATAGCCAAAGAAAATCCCGTTTTAAACAGTATGAATAGTTCTTATCCGCTAGAAGTTTTCCATGAGTTTTTTCTATCATTTCTTTTTTAACATGTCTGACGAACTTTAGTTTTTTACTTATTTTCAGACTGTTCTTACTGAAGATG
This sequence comes from Morinoia aosen, assembly GCA_030386875.1. Taxonomy (NCBI): domain Eukaryota; kingdom Metazoa; phylum Arthropoda; class Malacostraca; order Amphipoda; family Talitridae; genus Morinoia; species Morinoia aosen. The sequence continues at coordinate 30,026,721 of CM059559.1, forward strand.
GAGCAGGATTCCGATATGTTTTATAGATTTGACGATGTGTAAAATCAAATAATGCTTAACCTACGAGCGGTGTTTCTCGTTTTTAAATTCCTAATTAGTAGATTGATATCAAGTGTTAATAAAATATAATGCAAGAAAATCATGGATTTGGTTTTGCACCAATAGTCTTGAAAAAACACTATGTAATCCACATGTTATGCAGCCAGTCCCCATTCTTACTTAGAAGACGAGTGCAGGGTGCCCTTACAACTTCCACGGGCAATGTGGGGGCAACCCCACACAACACCTTCGATTCAGCCTGTGAGTTAGTGGGTTGCCATTGCACTGGCAACGCTTAAGGACACCCTTGATTCACCCAGCAGGGTCCCTCATGGACATTCGTAAATTCAGTCAGTACCTGGAATAGCGTGTTTTCCAAATACATCCCTGTACGCGCCCATAGAAAATTGTAGATTTAGCAACAGTGTGGCCGGTAGTAGGTTTCATTAGTTTCATGCCGATCCGCAGAGACATTTGAATTCCTCCACCTTATTAGTTGAGATAGCACCCCAGCCCACTCATTCATTTTGGCATTGCGACCGAGGTAATAGAATTTCCGGGAATTTAGTGAAAAAAATGTCGTTTATCAATTGAAGACATATACATCATAGACTCGACAATATACAAAATTCTGTTTCTGCAGAACCCGATTCAACCACAGATGCCTTTCTCATATCACAATCCAACTATCGTGACGAAAATGTGATGCAGATGTCATTGTGGTCACTTATTGGGAGGTTATGAAAAATGCTGAAATTTAATTTTTAAGCGCTAATTGACATTTTTTCATGTTACACACCTGAAGTGTCATAACGAGTTTAAGATCCATATCATTTTTTAAATACCTTTCGGAGAGTAAAGATGCCGTACATGTAATTTTCCGTTGATCCTATCAATTAATTTTAATTAGCTATCGTTCTTTTATTTCATTCCTATACTTAAATCCCTAGAATTATGAACATTATCTGAGCCAATATGTGACGTGCAGAACTTAAACCGTGTGAATGCACCAAACGCTGCTTGAGCGTCTCACCCACAGCACGGTAACCTACAGCCAAGTTTCGCTTTGTCCCAGTCCCGCAGTGGCCCCACTTCTGCGCCAAGTATATATAATGTCGGTAAAATAACTTAGAGGTAATAGTTTGACCTCATTCTATGACTCAAAAATGTCAGTACACGCATAAATGCTCCATAGACCTGATTCTTCATTCATGGTGTAAGAAATTATTTCCTAATTTATTCAACCCGGCAATCATATTCTTCGCCAATATTCGCACATCTTTCAGTCTTTTAAGTCTTCGATATGTACAATCACACTTTCATTCGTCCAGCAGCCAATCATCTCTTAATTAAACCGTCCTTTCAAACCCTCATTTATTCAGTTAGGCTATAAACCCATGCATTAGTTTCAATATATTGCGTTGCCATGCTGTATCATCAGTTGAAGTTATTTACTCAAGAATGTGCCGCTTTCTCGCTAATGGCAGGCTGAGCGTAGAAAAATAAGACTTTTTTCTGGCATGATCACTCACATAAAAACATATAAAAACGTGGGATTATCTAAAAACTCAGTTACACCCTGACGTTAAAAATTTCCAGTACAGTAGTGGGTTGCGACAACAAGATCCCCTAGTCAGGCTGTTCTATACGTTTCTCGTAATATTCCTCCTATAGTTCCATTGCGATCTGGAAATAAGCAAGAGAGTGTCCGCGTACCACGTGAACTAACTAGTACCTGAAAGTCTCAAATTTGTTTGCTAGAATATTTTTTTTAAACGTTCTTTGTCAATTCCATCCAGCTGACCTAATTTCGAAGCCACGTAGCACATCTCGTTCTCCAACCGTGATCACATTCATCACTGACCTCCCGGACTCTTCTACTTCATGTTTTCATAGGAATTACGGAATTCATTCTCATGGTTTTCTCGCAAAAAAGAACAGAATGAAATTAAAATAAACTGATCAAACATTCCGACGCACGGACAAAGCAAACACTTACGACTTCGTAAATTTCAAAAGGTTATTGAAAACATCGAGGTGCGATAATTCGATCTTATTACCTCATCATGACCTACAACATTTGTGCTTCTCTAGCTATTTACTTTCTCTCGTTCACTCGTAACGTTCTTTGGTTCAACTCGCACCAGATGAACACACGCCAGTTTCCTTCTGGTACCTCTACCGACTCACTGAGCTTCATAAAATTCAGTGATTAGAAAATATTTAGCCCATCTCTTATACAGCTCTCCATTCAACTCCGAAACCACTCCATTTTCACCTTTCTAATTTACCACTGTTCGCGCTTGCTCTCGTGAACTGTGCTGTTCTCGGTGAGTGCTTAAGTTTCATTGAACACGTTGTTTGATTGCGGCGTGCGTTTTTAGTGACCAGTTAACATCATGTGTTATAAATTATATTAGCAATGAGTTTCCGTGCCAAGAAGTGCAACAATTGGTCATAGTTCCCTGAGCTATGCGTATGGTGTCCAAAATAAAAGTAGGAAATCATTTTCACATTAATTCAATCTGTACTCGTCTTTAGGTCTAACTGCTCAAACTTGTTTTATTTCAAATAGATATACCAATGAAATCATTATGCACTAATATTTCAAAAATGCGATTTTAGCTTGTCGGAAGTCGCGAATATAAATTTTGATGAAAAACGTCACACAAACTACGTTTGAGTTTCATTTGTTTCAGTTTTTAAGTTTTTATGACGTTCATTGTTTGTTTCATGGTAGGTAAATATTGTATACGAGTATGTTGATTAATTCCTTTGATTCATCAGTCACAATATGTCACAGACTGAATTTTGAAGCCATTAATTAAAAGTGGATCCAGTCGCAAGCAAAATGTACTTTTCTTGGGTGAAACTTTTGAGTCCACTCTGAAAATTTATTGAAATTTTCATTTTGGCAAAATATCTCCGACTTTTTTTCGTGACGTGCCTCGAACAAACAAAACGACTGGTTTAGAGAGCCAGGCTACTTTTTCGCGTCATCAAAAGAACACGAGGCAGGTCGCAATCCTCATGCATAAGCTAGCTCAACCCCTCCCTCTTACATCTCAGCTCACAAATAGAAAGTTCGTCCTAATGAAAATGAACTCGTAAAGTTCTTCGATATCTTCCTCTCAGTACGAACCTTGGACGTCCATTCTTCCAGTGAATCCTCAAGTGCTCTAAGTTGTGAATGGAAACTTTTAATGAGAACTAAATCCGTGGCCATTTTTCCGATAGGCGTCTTGAATCGTGTCCGCAAATTGGTTTGCAGTTCGTCCAGTTATAATCAAAACGGCACTCTCATCTGAAACGGGTTGTGAATTTTTTTTTTATTTTTTTTTTCATTCGCGATAATTGTTTTTGAATGAATTCTTAGGTGTCAATGCGTGTTTTAGTTCTTTCGATTTCTACATTTTTTGTACTGTGGTACCTTGCGAACGAATTTCAATCAATTGCTAATGAAAACCATAAATTCACATTATGTGTAGCTTCCAGCTATCGACTTCACAGGGAGTGGCTCGAGACTGGGAGGGGGTTGATCAAGCAATCAACTGCACGTTATCATGCTGGGGAATAACTAATCAACAATCTATACTAGAATAAGAGCCGCGTCCGTCCGTCGGTCTGTCCGAAGCCAGCCGAAAGTGTGTGATGGGCGTATCTGTGATACAAGCTCCAGTCCTATATAGTTATACGGGCCGTGTTCATAAATTCTCGAGAGGTTGGATTTTTTATTTCTTACGCCCTTTGTCTCATTTTGCCCTCTTTTTTATTTCAAATAAAGGTGGGTGGACTAGTCTATACTATAATAAGAGCCGCGTCCGTCCGTCCGTCCGTCCGTCGGTCTGTCCAAAGCCAGCCGAAAGTGTTTGATGAGCGTATTTGTGATACAAGCTCCACCCCTATATATTTTGACGGGCCGGGTTCACGCGGCCTTATCAACTCTAGAGAGATTGTGATTTTTAATTTCTTACGACCTTTTTCTCATTTCGCTTTCTTTTTAAATTTCAAATGAAGAGGGGTTGGACTAGTGATCATAATAGCTGTAGTGTATTCATATACGCTAAAACATAATTTATTTGATCAATCTATTATGAAATGCTACATTTTTTGACGGATTCTGATCACTGTATAAATAAACATACGCATTAAACATTGGACAATCGAAGAATTTTTAAGCATTTCAAATGTTTTCCTTGAATACCGTCATGATTAACAAAGAATTCAATCAAATTAGTAAAAAAAGTTATTTCAGATTTCTTGCCTCTCAAGCCATTTTTCATCGGTGTTTTCTTCCGCTCCGCCGAAGTCGTCTCGAATAAAAATAGTACAAAGTTAACAGTCAACGAAGGCTTATTTGTTAGTATGTTTCTATCTATACATATATCAATTGCATCTCACCATCAGCATTACTTAAGGATATAATACGACAAATGTGATCAAATAATTTCTTTTCTGTCGCAACGAAAAGTGTCTGAACTTTGGTACAGGCTGAAATAATTATTCACGAACATAATTATATTATACGAATCACCATAGTAATGAAGATAAATTTATACAATGTTTGGAACATGCACATGAAGGATCAAATTCGGAAAATTTAGAACATATTTAAGGTTATTTAAAACAACAACAAGTAAAATAAAATGGCTGAAGTAGTTTATCGGGTACAGAATATGTTTATCTTTTACGGACTGTGTACGTTAGACTCTTTATGGTGTCCTCTAGGTGGGATGGAAGTATTGAGGTCAAATTATACATCTGTGTCTCAGAATTTATCTTGTATTGTTTTCAAAAGAGTGCATTTGAAGGTGTCGAACACAGAATGACGGTATCATCTGCATAGTCTGACAGATGGCGTTTTCGAGTCCCAGTGTCGGTGGAAATTCTTTACGATGTTGATGAAAATAGAAAATAATTTACACGGTTAACCATGACTAATTTGAGACAACTATTAATTTTACCAGCATTTTCTTCTAGCCCACACAAAAAGCGTGTCTCGTGATGGATGTACAGTGGGTTATATTCAAATATCAACTAATGAGCAACTCGCCTGCCTCATAATTATTATGATACTTGCCTCCTACGTCATTCTATCAACAGAACAGTGAAAATCTCAAATTATTTCTTTGTTCGTAGGTAAAATATCCATCCTAGAGATCATATATTTTCAGTTCCTCTCCTATTTTCATGAGTGCAACGCTTGTATATGTAATTACTTTATTATACCAATTATACCATCACTCCTTGATTTGTCTGCGTGAATGTCTTCAATAAAAAAACAGAAAAAATCTAACGAAATTATGATGCGTATCATACGTATATGTTAACTTCTAAATTTTTGATAAAGAATTTATCCATATATATAATTTGTAACTTGAACAATTTCAGACAGCGGAAAGTTTGGCCAATAAAAATCAATCAATCGCGTATGCGCTTGAAAAACCCAATGAATAATAATGGAACAAAGTCTTCCGATATTCAACCTAGTAATTCAAAAGTGTCTCTTTCATCTTTTCATTTTTTTATTTCTGCTCAAAAATAACGCCACACAGACATCAATGAATCTAAATAAATCCTGAGTTAAAAAGCGGCATTTTTCAGTCGTTAAGTTGTATTTAGGCATTCAGTTTACATCGTTCGAATATGGACACTGAGACCAAGCACGCAGGCTAACAACGATCGATATGATACAGGGAGGCAGAACTTCTGAACGAAGGACATACAAAGCTAACTTTCTACCATTGATAGTGTTAGACTGTAGGCTATCCCATTTGCTCCATTAAGGCTTCAATTTAATTGAAATCCCTAATGACTTCTTCAATTCGTTGTCTAAAAATTATTAATGACGGAGGCGATGTTTTGAAAACAACAAATAATTCTTTGACAACGAATTGAAGAAGTGTTTCAAGAACTGAAAGAAAACGGTGAAATAATCTGCAAAACTCTTCGTTCAATGGTGGCTAGAAGTAATACTTGCCTTGAGAGAAATGGAGGGTACGTCGAAGGATACTAAATTACTTTATTTATTCAAACTTTATTTATGTTATTTATTTCCTACTCATTTAAATGTTTGTTTATTCTTTTTTTGGAAAGTACAAAATTAGAAAGGATATCAATATTGTTTTAAACCCTTTTCCTTTGAACAGTTAGTTCTTTAATCCATTTCAGCAAATCAGTCATTGTAAAGTAGTTATTCAACCGATTTTCGAAAAATTAAATTATTCAAAAAGGAAACAAAATTTACTACATTGTGAAAAAGAGACAATTGAAATATGTTAACATAAAGCAGAGATATAATCAATTAAAAAGTCGGGGACATTTTTGTGGGACACCCGGTATATAACCATGGGGCACTGTAGGTTTCGTCAGTAATATAGAGACCTCAATTTATATATTGTTTAATTAGCAATAAGCGTTCCTTCACATCATTTGTAAGTGCTTATACATTGTAAAGGAAGTATTTTTACACAATTTACACAATAATGTTCATATAGAGAGTATATATATGAATTAAATCATTTCATATAGGTCTTATAATTATGAAAATGCTTCTCACAAAAATTTCGGTTCAATTATGACTGTCATTGTGTTTGATGTATCATCATTCACCTAAAAATAGATAAAAAGTAATTATGTTACTTTATGTCCCAAGAAATGCCTCACAAAGAGCTCAGTTCAGCAGAGATAAGGAATGCCTTACGAGAGTGTATACCATCAGACTATGAATAGAATACAGATGAATCTGAGGATGGTGCAGAGGATCAGGTTGGACAGAACCCAGGAAAACATTACTATGGCGATGGGTGATAGAGCAGTGGTAACTATATGAGAAGAAGTCAATGGAAAGTGGGATCTTATAGCATCATCGTGACACGATCACTACTGCTGATGACGTTAGTGTATAAAATTGAACATTCCTATAAGATTACACTCCTTCTGGTAATACATGTAGGATGTGGAAAAAGAAGGCAGAGCCAACAAGGGACACCACATTCACTCGTTTTACAAAAATAGGTAGAAAGAAAGATGAAGCTACATCGGAGAAGTTTTTTCAAGTTATATTCTTTATCATCTGAATGAAGTGTACAAATTATGCATATATGTATATTTAACTAAATCGTTTTTTTCATCTAGTGTATTTGTTTTTATTTAAAGAATATGATACATTTCACAGATTTCAATTTTTTTACCACTAAAATACAAACTTACCCGAAAATGGTTCAGAAATATCCTAGAGCTGCATCTAGTATCATATAAATCGGTCTCTAGAAATACTGACGCCATCTACTGTAGCCAGTTAAAAAAAATTAATAATTGTTTGAAAATATTAAAAACTTTCGTCAAAAATATATTTTACTTGTTCATATCATGCATTCTAAGGGGAAAAAATTGCAGAAAATAACGTAATTCGAATTTCAGGAGCAAAGAGTTAACGAGAAGACAGGATAATGGAGTGAAGATAGGCATAATCCATCATTATTATGTGTGTATACCAACTGTATCGAACGACTTTCAAAAACATACTACCATCGGAGAATTATTGTTGGATGATCATACCTGTGTGGCTGCTTGTGAAACGTTCTTTGGTTTCGCTGTTACGACTAAAGTGGATTTTCTAAAGAAACCTTGTAGTGTTATTGTTTGAGTGAATGTACGAACATTTAAAAATCTTACTGTTTCACATTGGTCGCGGAAATCCTAGACTTTTATTATATTACTAGTATTTACCGATAAATTTACGCGATACGCAATTTATGGTTCCGATAACCGTGTATGTAATAATATTAACTTCATTCTGCTTTGTACGTAATTTTTAAGTTTGGATTTAGAGTTACACATTCACAGTTACACGTTTTTGACGTCAATAACGTTTTAACGTCGTTTAAATGATGGCGGTTAACTTTTTCTAGCAATATTGATATATTTATGAACAGAGCGGAAAAAGTAAACGAAGAACTGTAGTTTTCTTCCTGTTTGGGAAACAATTCATGACTATAATATGAAAAACTGAAAGATCCCTCTCGTTTACAGTGTGTCTAGTTTTCAATTCATTGGCGTGTTGGGTTGGATGAAATCGTAACTTCAACTATTGTAGCAAAAGCAGTGAAGCCTGATTCAGATGAAACACTGGGTGCCAATAATCACAATCATTATTTTCACGTTGACAATTCTATTTCCGCCGAAATTTTGAAATGTAAAAAGCCAAAATGTACAGTATGCACGTATTTTTTAAACATTAATCTTGTATTCTTTTCGAAACCTGTTTTGGGAACGTGGTACATTTTCGATCAAGTATTCCGGTCATCTTTCTTATCGAAGTCTTTACTTCCCCCTTGTAATGTATTTCGTCCATAATATCATTTTCTCAGGGTGATGAAGAGGTCATTTGAGAGGAAATTGAATTGCGATAGATGGAGGAGATCCAAATGATTTTACTTAAATGTTTCACGAGCATGATGCACAGCGCCTCTGTGCTATTTTTTAAAATGAGGGCTTCCTCTTGGTGAAAGTGAAATAAATCATTATAAGCCTAAAAATCAGAGTGGAAATTTTAAGTAACATTGTAATGTTTTATGCGTTTGAAATTTTGTTAACTCCAATATTTTCCAGAATTGAGTGTTACATGTGAACGAAACCAACAGAAATAGTTTTTTATTAATATTAAATGGAAGTCATAAACTTCAAATGTTTTATAAAGTTATTCTTTTGAGAGATTACATGTTCAAGATTGTACCTTCGATTGATTTATACCTTCGCAGCGAAAAGAATAAATTTTCGAGGCACTCCCTGGGGGTAATCAAGAGGAAATAATTAACCAATGAGCCAAAACTAGCATAGGTAGTTATTGTAGGAAACGAAGAATTTTAACTTGTATAAAATTTCAATTGTTCATTCCAGACGTTGGTATTGCAGTACTCCCAGTGCCACTTCAACTTAGTTTTTCCACGTGCTCATGACATGGTTGTCTGCGTTGAACTTTTTATGTTCACAGCGCAGCAGATCTTCATCAGCGCGTACGACTACGCAGCAGTGCTGGATAAGAAACAGTGGCATGGTCGGAAAGCCGTTTTTCTATGGCTGTGCATTTACCGTGTGGCAGCGACTGCAAGTGACTGTGCTGTGCCGTATTGCTGTGTTCTGTTACAACGTACTGTGTCTGTGCCACCGTCCATGGGCGTCAGTGTCGTGCTACCATTTTACCACGGCTACACATGCTGCTGCGCTTATTATTGCGTCACGGCTACACCCCACCTGCAGCTACTGCTACTATTGCGTCACGGCTACACCTACACCTGCAGCTACTGCTACTATTGCGTCACGACTACACCTACACCTGCAGCTACTGCTACTATTGCGTCACGGCTATACCCACACCTGCAGCTACTGCTACTATTGCCTCACGGCTACACCTGCAGCTACTGCTGCCATTGGGTCACGGCTTCATCTTCTGCTACTACATCATACGTTTCAAAACGTAGATCTTTGTGGAGCCAACCAGCTAGCGCGATGAGCTAATCCATTCGATCTTCGCTGTGAGGGTCTTCTCGGTACGAGGAAGCCACTTCAGGACTCCTCGTGGGACGACTCTCGACGGAGGTTGGTTGGAGAGGCTAGCTTTGACCATTCGTTGGGAGGCCTTTCGAGCAGTTGTAATTGTACTACTAATTATCTGAGAACCCATAAAAATTCATACGGGGACTTATATTTATCGAATTGATCTTATTTTACATTCTTGGGTCAAGTTAGACTCGTCAGTTTAGTTTGGACCTTTTCTAACGTATTTGTAACTTTATAATTCATCGATTGCCTAAAGTGCTTAAAACTAAAATATTATAGTAATGTCATCTATTCTCATGAATGTAATTTACCTACATACGTATATTGCGTAAGTCATGCTTTGATACTTTCCGGGTATAATGCGTGACTCCATCTCTGACAGGTTGTCGTTTCTTGGGAAAAGTCAGGGTACTGGGAAGGGGGTCGCCCTCCGTTTTCTACCTGTTGAGAGCGAAACCCTCCGACCGGCTGGTGCAACAGCTTGAGAACCAGCGGAGTTTAATTTTTCCTTTAATACACTGTTCTCGTGAAACGTTATCTCTGGCCCATCCTGAATTCTTTTCAAGAGTTAATACGGAAATCAAAGCATTGTTAGGCAGAGGTTTGTGCTTTTGAATTAAACTGCTTAACAGAATACTAATTATCGAAGTATTTAGAACAGAGCTAGAATTTTGGAATGCTCGCTGAAATTAGTATATGATTCATATAATAAATTCATATTCATGCATTCACACTCATAGATCCGTAAATTAAAGTACTATGATATAATGACACAAAAATCGGTGCCGGGCGGAACTGCTCAAAGGAGCGACACGAAGGCTGCAAGATGCGCGAGGGGCGACGCTCGGCCCCCTCGATGAGAGGCGTCACACTAGGCACAAGAAACCACGCTCACAATGTTCTTAAGGATAGTCTGGGACACGGTCTTTGCCCGGAACTAATTGACAATAGTGATGTGATTTCGAAAAATTAACCTCATTACTTTATGGGAGTTAAATATTGTAGATAGTGAAGTTATTTTTATTTCGATCATGTTTTGTAGTATGAACTGATAAACAGTATTGAGTAATTCAAATTTTTCTTAGAATAGCTCGTGGAGCAAATATAGTAAATTTCTGCAACAATTTTCAAATCAAGTTTAAGCCAACGACACTAGAATGTTCCTGTAAAAAATTTAATTTTTCATCAAATTCATTCTTTTCAGTAATATTGTGAGCAAATAGAAATTCAATAAATTTAGTTAGAAGAGAAATGTTCTGAGTCAAAACTCAGATCATATGGTGTCCTAATTGTAACGATATTTGAAAAAATTCCTTGGAGCACCTGTTCTTCATTATTTTCAACAGTATTGCGCTTTTACACCTTACAGTGATTGTACACATAATATATTCAATTTTCTTTTTATCGGCGTTATTCGGTTTACAACAAGAGTTAGGGAGGCGCCAAGTCTTTTTAACGTCAGCTTTGAATTGAGTAAACTTGAGGGTAAAGTAGCTCTTTTTTGATGTTCTTATCTGGTTTTTCACACAGTTTCTGAATCGGTTATATGTTTCTCTAGATATTCGCCCTTCGCAAAGGAGGGCTAGGTACGCTTGACGTTTCTTTTTATTTGTCACGATGTCTCTAGTAATCCAGGGCTTATGTTTATTTTTCGGGTTAACTGTACGAGTTACAATTGGGCAACACTGATTGTATGCGGTCATTAGAGTTTTGGTCAACTTTACTACAGCTTCATCTATGCTCCTTGCATTATTTTGTTGGGAGATGTGCAATGTCGGCATTGATTCTTCTAGAACGGTGCGCATTTCTTCTAAATTTGATTCGTTTATTTTACGATATGAGTAAGTTTCTGCCCGTGCTTTGGTGCAAGCAATATAGACATTTTTCTTGATAAGAAAAACTGGAAAATGATCTGATAAGGCAGAAGTAATTATCCCAGAAAGAAAATCAGTTGGGTCTGTCATAAAGATATTGTCAAGCAGCGTAGCACATTCTGAGGTTATTCGTGTAGGCTTTGTGATGACCGGAAGGAAAGATTTAGAATGAAATGCATTTAGGAAATAAGAGATTGGTTCATAGCTTTCATGTTTCAGTAAATCATAGTTGAAGTCACCGCATATTATTATGTCATTGTAGAAGGACCTGTTGAACTGAGAAATAATGCGATTAAGTTCATTAAGAAAGTATATAGGACAGGCTGTAGGAGGCCTATAGATATACCGTTCCAAGCACAATTCGTTTGCCATTTCTAGACAGTTCTACGAATAATGATTCTATATGATCCTGATTCAGTGTTGCACTTGCTATGATTCTCGAATCTATGTGCTTAGAAATGTATGTTCTGATGCCCCGCCTCGCTTGTTTTTTCGTGGCGAATGGTAACTATAATAATTTTCAAATTTAATCATGTCTTTGGTCGAGTCATCTAGCCAGCTTTCGGTGAAGCTAATCACATCTAGGTTATACTTAAGTTCAGTAAAAGTGCATTGTTTCTCTTCCAATTTTGGATAGAGTGACTAACAGTTCCAACACAGTAGCGAAAAATCACGCCGGGTTATTCGTATAGATTCGTTGAATTTGTATATATTAGTATATCTGCAGTTGTCAGAGTCGTTTAGGTTTGGAAATATTCGGTTCAAATGATTGAGATCTGGGTCGATTTCATCTAATATATCAGCGAGATCAGTCATTCAAAATTAGTAAACAGTAGGCAGTAAGTAAAATTGTATAACTTAAAACGAAATACAGAGTCAAGATTAAAAGGATATTCCTATCTAAAAACTAGCTTAGAACGTATAGAAAAGAGTAAAAAATCTAGCGTGATTTCGTGAGTACACACAATACTCAGCCCATGAGCGAATAAAATTGGAGTTCAATATACAATATTGATGCGTACAAATTGCTGAAGGCGTTGTTACAAAGTTCACATACAACAGGTATTAAGTTTCGAAAAATTTTAGCGACAATGATAATCTAATCAGCTAATATGGTTAACACATAATAATAATTTCATTGGTAAAAAATCACATGCAATGTATGAGGAAAAGCGAACAATGTGGATATCAATATTCCATTATACCATTGGTAGGTACAAATTGCTGATGGTGTTTTTGCAAGTTCACATACAGCTGTCATAAATGTTCATATATATCTGTCATACATTTGTCAAAATTGAGGTAAAAATGACGTATATATCTTTAGAGGTTGGAACTGATTCATGACATGAAGTTATGCGGTTTGAAGTTTTAGTGTAAAGTTTTAGAATTCAAGGCGTTATTGACATACGAGTATATAATTTGACACAGTTACATGTTCTGATATCTAATTGAGGTGATCACCCAAGACCTGTTTCGATGATATGTCCAGTTGCAGCATCAGGTATTGGTCGAGCTCTTCTGGCGTGTTAATCTGACGTCTCGAATCCGGTTGTCAGGGGGGAAAGCGAAGATGTTTCCATCCTGGGTCCTCGGGGTTCCAACTTTTTCCGGGAATTTTCTCTTGGCTACTCTCAAGGTGTACATGATCTTGGCTCGTGAAGGTATTAGATATTCATTTATGAAGAACTTTGGTTTATTTACTCGGCAGGCAGAGAGAATTTCGCGTATTTTGTTATAATGTTTCAGTTCGAAAGAGATGTTTCTTCAATCCTCGTTTCCATTTAGTGGTTTTCTTCCCATTGTTAGCTGACGTGATGTCAGCATCAATGAGGTCAATGTTGATGTCCTTCAGAATTTTGCAGACTATTTCTTTGCAATTTTCGTTGTTGTGTAATTGAGGTAGTTCCCCCCTGGAAATGACGAGAGTACATTTTCTATCTTCTAGGTCTCGGCGCTGATATTTTTTTCCAAGCGATCGAGACGCGACTCCAAGCTATGTATTTTCTCATTCTGTTCTTCAAGAATTTTTTTGTGTCCTGCTTCTTTTCCTGCTATTGTTTCAGATAGTGTTTTAAGGTGGCTTATTTCATTTTTCATTTTGTCAATATCACTATTAAATTTTTTCATTACTGAGTCGAAGTATTTTATTAGGACAGAAACCACTTCCTTGCCGTCTTTCGTTAGGCTGGACACATCAGGATATTGACCAACCTTTGGCTGAAACTCACAGCTGTTATTGCTGCTGCTGCTGTTGTTGCGTTGCTTCTTGGGCCTCATCTTGTAGATTGAGAGAGTTGGCTTCCTTGTGTAAACGAGGGTTGAACACTTTCACACGTTTTGAGGGAATATTATATTCTTAGTTTGATGATTTGTATGTTTATATCACATTTGAATCCTCATGGCGAGAGAGGGTACCCATTTTAATTTAGAAGTACATTCTTTCTAACAATAGCCACTTTGTTTCGGAGCGAGCGCAACGCACGTCCTCGCCACAAGGAGTCTCTGAGGACACTCAGAGTAATTGTATTTGGAAGAGATTTTTGGTGCAGCTATTCACCCTGGGTGATTGACTGACGACTCACCACACTTGAATCTACATATTAAAAGCCACAGGTGATATATATGGTTATAAATTGTAACCTGACATGGCTGCGTGCAAGACTTCTATTTTTAGTTCAAGGACATCTCAGGATACTGCTGCAAATTAGAAATAGAGATGTTCATTCATATTAAAAATTACAACAGTACTATTAACTACCTAATAGATATCTCAACTGACCTTCATTGGGAGTAAAGCTCAGTTTCTATTTGCTGTTGACTGTTTTTCTGGGTAGATTACTCTTGTGTATACGAGGACTTCGTCGGACACCGATATATTGCAGCTGGCCTTGCGTAATTCTTCTCGGTGATGGCTCAGCTCCTGAAGAAGTGGAAGCCAAATTGCCTTGTGTCATCTTCTTGTAAGCCCGGTCATAGTCATCTGCTCAGTAAACTAACCATTATCCTCACAAAAAATACACCTCGGGTTGTGGGACGCTCCATACCAAACGCTAACTCGTGCACCCAAACTAGAGAACAGTTTGAGTGTGAGTCCAAGTATGAGCCCAAACCAATGGCTTGAGTCTAAATAAAGAGTAAAGTTCAAATTGGATTCTAAGTCAAATTAAATTCCAATTCCATGTTTAGGTCAAACCGAATTCCAAGTTTGAGTCTAAGTCCAATTCCAAGTTTGAGTATAACCTTCCCACTCCAAGTTTGATTCTTAGACCAAGTCCACGTTTGAATTCAAATCAAAGTCTCAGCCAGTCAGCCTTATTTGAAGACATTTGTGAAAAAAAATAATTGGATAGCAACCCTTCTCGCCCGAAGGCATTCTTTATGTAATTTCATCTATCAATGAAAACTTCTTATTTATATTCTATATAATAATTTATAATTAGGTATAAGTGGGACAGACGGACAAAAATATATTTCTGATTAATATAAGTAAAAGATACATTAATATCATACCCTTTTTGTTCTTTCATGTAGGTAACTGTATGGAAACATAAAACTAACAAAAGTACAATTATTGCGCAGAAATTGGGAGACAAATGATTATATTTTGAAAGGTATTATAAACGTATTGAGTTACAAACCTGATGAAACAGCTGTCTTCTTGATGATAAATTCACTCCAATTTTTTTTGGTGTCGTGTTTTCCTTGGCCAAGCCTTGAATATTTGTTCCTTTGTCTGGTGGCCAGTAGAACTTATTAAAGTTTCCAATTTTGGTAGTCCATTTTGATGGAACTATTTCCCATTGACTATCGTCAAAATAAACTCCTAAATATTTTTTTGCTTTAGTAGTCATATTTTTTAGCTTTCTAATTATGATATGGGCTAATTATCAGTTCAAGATTCACTGGAATTAATTAATTGGCAAGCAATTAAACCATTATCACAAGGAGAAAGAATCATCTTGCAGTGGAATTTATCTACAGAAACTTCAGCCCTGATGAGGGGTTCCATTAATTAACTTATAAATTCCAATAGATTTAGAATCCACTGGATAGGTGAAGTAACTTTCTTTATGAGAGAAATACTCAATTTGACAAGTATCATTAGAAAGTTTCGAACAAAAGCAATATCTCCACTTTCCAGCATTACACAAATATCTCGATCATGAGTTGAACAACCTTTAACAAGGAAATTGCAAATTTTCCGGAGGGCTCTGGATTTATTTGGACAGTTTTCATTTCTATGTCTCAAGTTTTCTTGTGATACATTACTGGAAACATGTTCCAAAACTCTGTTTCTGCCGCACAAGCGGTTTTCACCACTGTTCCAAAGTAATTCTCATAAAAAAGCAAGATACATTATCTAATGGCCCAAACCTAATATAGTCATCTGGTAAGTGAAGGACTGAATGGACATTGTAGGAGGTGAATGAATTTCCATAAAAATTTTTTGAGCCCTCCACAAATTCTTTCAGGAGGAATCTGATGTTTGTTACATTATCATCCTGGTTAGGGCTTAAAAGTAACCTCATGGCCACTGAGAGATTCAAGAAGTTTAAATATAGTTTTCGAGGAATGTTTTTCAAAAGCAGCGTAATTCTGTGGCCTTCCAGTGCGGCAATGAATCTAATCCACCAGATAATTTGCGAAAAAACTCACAGGGAAAAACCAAAGGTATTGTCGCTATGTGGTTGTTTATCTCTTCTAATATATTTGGTGGAATGTAACATTTATTTTCAAATTTTTTACCGCTTTTCAAACGATTTAGCAATCGCTTTGGAATTCCAATGCACATAAGGTGCATATAGTCTAACACAAATGTGCTAACAAATCCAATTTCTAAGCCCTTGTAACACTGATTCTTCATCACCAACATGGTGAGCAGGGTCAGCACGCAAAAGGAAACTATATGATCACTTCATTTTGGTGCATTCGTTTCTAATAGCGCAACATGGCTTCCAGCATAAGAGCCTCTTTGCACACAGCGCTCACATCCATTGTAGCTATTGTGGCCAACGATTTTCTTAAGTGAAGCTCTGACAGGTGCATCACATACAATGGCATTTACATGAAAATACACTTTTTTATTTTTTACTAACAGACCATTCTCTAATATGGTGAGGATTTCTGTCACAAAATGCCCAAAAATGTACTAACATCAGGCATTTTATTAGTCTTTTTCTGAAATGTACACACCCATACACAATACTTTCCTGGGATGCGTACATACTTGTACTAATACTGGGTAAGCATGAAATTTTCTGGCACCATTAAAAAAAGGGATACCATCGATGTTGAAATTGAAGCCGACTGTATGAGGAATATTTTGAATGCATTCTAAATGTTGTTTCAGAGCACTGCTAAAATTTAGCATTTGAGCATAACAGCCATTGTGCATAGGGAATATTTCAGTCTTATTCCCATCATTTTTCATCAAAGTCGTGTAAGTGAAAGGCAAAAACGGAAAAATTAAATGCAGCTTTTGCAATAAATCCGATACTACAAGTTTTAGTAGTTTTGGATTATTTGAAGTTCACTGCATTATGGAAGCTTGAACCCTTCCTTCTGTAGAGAGGAAACTGTTAGAAATATTTTCTTGGAAAGCAATGTTTGTGTCTGCAGTTTGTTCCTCCTGGTTAATGCTAGTGGAAGATCCTGGTGAGCTTGCAGTAAGAGAGGAGCTGCAGTCTGAATCACTGTTGTTAGGAGCATCAGGCAGAATATTTTCAGCAGTAACAGGAAAACATTGCCTAACATTAGGTGCACATTTTGGACGAGTCACTGAAATAATTTCCTGTATGTAACCTACGTTTTTTTTTTCTTTGACCCTAGCCAAATGTAAGGGATTTTCTTCATTATCACTATTACCTAGCTACTGAAAATGTTTTCAAATATCACTGTACAGAAACAGATATGCAATTGAACAACTTTGAATGACATTCGTGTTATGATGTTTATCACTGTCAAAAAATAATAAAATAAAAAATAGTCTATAAATATACTAATCTTCACAGAAAATTGGTATCAAAACTATAATCTATAGAATTGTCATGCAAACACATAGCTAGTTATCTAGGTACCAACTGCACAAATTTACTTGAATTTTCTTATTGGCATGCTTCACAGCTTCCCCACAAAATGGTGATCTTTAATAAATCAAAATGGATACCAATTAGACATATATATAGTCAATATTGTTTGTCCGGTCTGCAATTATGACCAATAATTTAAAAATTCCTTGATAACAACTGAATGCTCACCCTGTCTTATGGTGAGCCACATTCAAGAAATGGGGAAACTTTTCTCCAGATTTCTGGAGAGTCTAGCATATTTCTCCCAGATTTCTAAACTTGTATAATTATTATTTCCTTAGGGCTTGTTAAAAATGAAGATAGCTCACAGTTCTAGGAGATTTATTATTGTAGAGTGTTTTGCACCTACTTTTCCATCCAAATATCTGGGGAGATCTGCCACATTTTTGAATATGGATGGCAGGCCTTATATTAGATAAAATAATGGTATGGAAATAATGCAAGTTCATTTCCAATTTCCATCATTAATGAAATTTAAGTGAATGGAAATTAATTACACACACAACATAATCTTTTACACAAGTACAGTTCTGATCAACAAAATGAAAAACAGTCATGTTCAAGTCACTAATATTCAGGTGGTTCAAGTTATCATTACATTATAACTAGGATTTCACAGGCCAAGCAATTCTAACTACACTGCTAGTTAGCATCTCTGCCTCTACGGCCCTACCTAAGCTGAACTAGGCCTATCAATACATAGTTAGCAGGCCAGTACTCGTACAGTTCTGACAGGTCATAACTACAAAGTAGTGCAGGGTCTAATAAGTGCTTATAAACGTAAAATTATAAGCATTAAACCGTTGCAATTCCTTCCCACATAGAGTTTGGATGAAGTATTTCACAAGCTGTCAGTTTTACTAATGTCACTCAAGGATCATAGTAATCACTGGAGTCACGGAGCAAAAACTGCGGCGTGTTTAGAAAATAACTGCAGGGGCACAAAGAAAAGGTTTTAAAAAATGACTGCCGCCACACTGCAAACAAGCTAAATAGGTACTCATAACGTCACAGAATTGATTAAAATGATAAATATAGAGGTATAAGCAGTACTCACGACCGAGTATGATATAATTCTATCAACTGTATTCTAACGCACTATGTAAATTCTTTATATTATTTTCAGAAAAGTGGAAGTGGGATCACAATGAGGACGATAACCAAACAGAAGCAGCACTGAAGATTGACTGAGGTAACTAGCTATCGTGCATCGCACTGCGACCGGCTCGCATAAGCCGCACCTCGTTTGAGGCTACTCTGAACGAGGTTTAAACCTCGATGAAACGGACCAACGGAGCGAATTGTTTTATTATCTGTTGATTTGCGTTCAATTTTGACATAAATATCTTTTATGTGCTGACAAAAACATACCTATGGTGCTTTTTTATACATAGATCAAATAAAAGCCACATATATTTGTTTTGATTAGAATATTGCTTCCTGTGACATCTGGCAACATTAGAGAACAGTTACCAACTTCCTTACCAGATTAAAAATTATGAAAACATGCTTCGAAGAAACTAAAATGAGTTTATTCTTTATCAATAGTCAATAACTCACGTATTCAAGTAATAAAGTAAGAAACAGTCGAACTTTTAACGAAATGAACAATACGCTGATGCTGGAGAAAATGTTAGGTAGCTACTAGCAACGTTCATGTTACTACCTACATATCGTTAAATTACTATCCTTAAATAAAAAATTATGATGACAGCAGTTACATTAAAATGACCCACCACCTAAAAATCGACCAGATTTTCAAAATGTGTGTTTAGTATTATTGTTAACTTCGGTGTATTGGGAATTGACCAGGGTTGCGGAGTCGGTGGAATAAATTTGCGACTCCGTCTCCGACTCCGACTCCACCTTTCCAGAATTTGGCGACTCCGACTCCGACTCCGACTCCACCTTTTCAGAATTTGGCGACTCCGACTCTGACTCCGACTCCACCTTTTCAGAATTTGGCGACTCCGACTCCGACTCCGACTCCGACTCCACCTTTTCAGAATTTGGCGACTCCGACTCCGACTCCGACTCCGACTCCATTTCTCCAGAATTTGGTGACTCCAACACCGACTCCGCCTATTCACAATTTTGTGACTCCAACTTCACCTATTCATAATTTATAAGATGAATATTTTATTTCTTAAATAGTGTACTCAGACCGTAAAAAATGACAAGATTCAATACCTTTCTTCAACAAATTTTCGTTTGAGTGGAGTTTCCATGCGTTCAGCTTATTCCAAAGGTAACTTAATTTTCTTATAAGAGTAATAAACACTCAGAACACAGCATTTTTGAGCCGCAAGAGAAGTAGTTATAGCCATTCGTGTCGTATCCAAGATACAGAAATTCAGCATTACTGAAAGCAACTGCGAATTTGTGTATGTATATTGTAATATGCAATACAGTACATTGCAATACAGTATATTGTAATATACAATACAGCATATTTCAATATGCAATACCCCGCCGAAGTCGGTATTCACGATCCAAACTTGAGTATATAAGGCTCTGGATCGCTCTGATTGTGATGAAAGTGACTTATTACAGAGCTATTGCACAACGAAAATGAGTGTATTAATTGACCGTGAACTGGAACCAAGACCGCCAGTACTATTTTTTTCCTATCAATTATTCTTAACAGCGTGACACAAAACGTATAAATAAACACACGACACTCATTCTTAGTAGTAAACGGTTGCAGGTTTTGAAACCTGTGCATATGTTCATTATATTCTTTATTAGCAAACGACTTTTAAATTGACTACAGATTGTTAATAATCAAGATACTAGTGTACATGATTGGTCAAAAATGACGGGATCCAATGGTATCGTTTTAAAAAAATTTCAAGATAAAAATGGCAAACAAATATATCCATTGAAATAGTACCCGCGATTAAAATACAGTATTCTCGTACTTGTGCACTGGTAAAATTCGTATCACAGATACGGTCATTAAGCATCTTTAAAAACGTCACAAACGCACACAACAACCAAGCAAATTGTATAACATAATACCTACCTGAATTGTAAGTTAAATTATTGTTCGCAAGAGGTTTTTAAAAAATTTGCCATACCTTTTAAGCATTTAAATGCCTTTGAAATTTAAATGCGATGAGTCGCATTTTCTTGACAGTTGATTCGATTTTCACGCAATGTTTTTTACTTATAAACATAAGTGAGCAGGTGCCTGGTTTTTCATATTTCGATGGTATTTATGATACTGTCCAAGCAAGCAGATTCCCATTGTAATGAGATAGGGGAAATTACGCACGAGAACATATACTTATCATTGACGGACACCTGGCTTTTTATTATACCGGGTGTCCTATAAAAATGTCCCCGATTTTTAATTAATTATATCTCAGCTTTGAATTAACATATTTTAATTGCCTTTTTTCACAATGTAGTAAATTTTGTTTCTTTTTCGAATAATTTAAATTTTTGAAAATCGGTTGAATAACCACTGTACAATGTCCAATTTACTGAAACGAGCAGAAAAATTAATTGTTCAGAGGAAAAGTTTTTAAAACAATATTGATATTCTTCCTTATTTTGTAGTTTCCATAAAACTGAACACACAAAAATTTTAAGGAGTAACAAATCATTACCTTATATAACGTTTAAATAAATGAGGTAATTTCAGTATCCAACGACATACCCCCCATTTCTCTCAAGGCAAGTATTACTTCTAGCCACCATTGAACGAAGAGTTTTACCCATTATTCCACCGTTTTTTATCAGTCCTTGAAACACTATTATTGAGAATACTTGAAACCTGAAACCTCTCAGAGGGTTTAAATACTTAGTTGTATGTACGATACATCGTTATGAAATTATTCTAAACAGTAGGTATTGAGGAATGAAGAAGAACACCAGTGTTGTTTTTTTGTTTTTAAAACTTTCCCTTTGAACAATTTTTCTACCCCTTTCAGTAAATCGATCATCTTAAAGTTTATTCAACTGATAACCAAAAACTTAAATTATTTCGAAAGGAAACAAAGTTGACTAAATTGTAAATAAAAGACAATTAAAATATGTTAATTTAAAGCGGAGATATTATCAATTTAAAAGTCCGGGACATTTTTGCGGGACACCCGGTATAGTATTGATTGTTCTTATACAATAAATGGTCAAGTGTCTCCTTTGAACAAATTAATAAATAGGTTTAGCTATTTCGTGAGCGTAATCTCTCCTATGTTAATACAATGGAGTTTTAGGATTTAAAACTTAAGAGCAACTGCTCGAACATTTATTTCAAATACAGAAGAACTTCAAGGGAACAACAGCAAGTCGTTTCCCTTTTCTCATGCGCAAAAAGAGAAACCGTACCCAAGTTAGGCAGATCTTGAGGATTCCAACAGTACGCTCAGCAGCGTCCTCTGTAAAATTTTTATTATTAAATTCCTTTAAAATAGAGACCGAAGGTCTTCTTTAACGTAAGGTTAGTTTTTAAAACGATACTCGCTAAAAATAGAAGACACCCAATGGACGCGGCCGGTCATCAGTACGGTACTCCGGTAGGAAGTTTTAGTGGCGTTCTGAGTAGATAGAAACAGAGTTTTAAGATGTCTGGTCGCCGAATAGCTGAATATCGTATCTTATTGTAAGATTGCATATAGCACTAAGATTTTAACGATTAATTGACAATTAATTACCTTGAATAGTAAGTGCCTATTCAAGACGCTGCAAAAGCCGGGTCGAGGAGTTCAAGTCGCAGAAAGAGACTACTTTTTACGCAAGAGAAATAAGTTAGAGGTACCAGACCCACTTTTATTAAAAGGACGACATGCTGCCCAAGCAGAGCAAGCTCAAAGATAATTTAATGATTGAACGCCAAAGCGTAACAAGTAATTTTAATTAAAGCTATTTAAGGTTAATGCAGGTCTGCTATGAGCGCAAACATGCTTAATTATAGAAAGTTAAATTTGAACACAAAAATCGAAAAGAAAAGATGCAGCTGCAAAACAAAAAACAACGAACAAAAAGATCTCATTTCATCAGTTTCAAATTTTGGTCTGTGAACTAAGAGAGGCCAACTGAAGAAAACTTTTTCTTCCACAAAGCCGCCATCAGAAATACGGAAAATATTCAACAGGAAATTTCATTGAACAAACAAAATTGGCTGTCCGTCTTTGTTGGTTGATCTGTCTCCCTTTCACGCTCTTAGAGATACTTAACTACTGTACCTGTGATGCGAGTTTCACCGGTGCACAAGTATCAGAATATTTTAATCGCAGGTGCTATTAGGATGGAAATATTTCTTTATGATCCACATCTGGAAGATTTCTATACAGACAATATCGAATCCCGTCATTTGACGAGTCGTGTACACAATTATGTATACTGAGTGTTTCAGAACACGAGGTACAAAATTGCACATCAAGTAGAAAATGGCAAAATAAACACTTTTTGTCCTATGAAATTCTCCCCCAAAAAATCGGGGTTGGGAGGTATTGGGTGTTTATTGTTTTTAAGGTTGAAATTTAATGGCACAATTACTCGCGATATTTCTGATTCTGATTCTAACATTTTACAAAATTGTTCAAAATGTGTTCCCCCTACATCTACGCACTTTTCGAATGTTGGCCTTAACGGCTGCCGAATATTAGGAAACACGTCTGGCATTTAAGGTATCTCACCTGCAGCCACTGCAATTCTGGCCACAAGATCTTCCTCAGACTCAATGGGTGTAGCATAGACAAGGCTCTTCACGTGTCCCAAAAAATTGAAATCGAGTGGAGTCATGTCAGGAGATCTAGGAGGTCTTGCAACTAGCACATTTCGCCCGATCAACGTAAATTCAAAATAAATATTGCGAGTAGTTTATTCATTAAATTTCACCCTTTAAAACAAAAAACGCTAACTCAATGTCTCTTTCTTCGGAAAATTTTATAGAAGAAAAAGTTTTTATTTGAATATCTTCTAGTTGGTGTGCAATTTTTTGCCTCTTATTCTGAATCTGAAACACCCTGTATATTACTGACA
The DNA here is from genome assembly GCA_030386875.1 of Morinoia aosen. Taxonomy (NCBI): domain Eukaryota; kingdom Metazoa; phylum Arthropoda; class Malacostraca; order Amphipoda; family Talitridae; genus Morinoia; species Morinoia aosen. Next base: position 30,050,278 of record CM059559.1, read on the forward strand.
AGTGTTTTCTGAGTAGGTAATGTAGGCATTGTCTACACTGAGAAGCATAGATATGTATCAACAGTTTTTTATTACTAAGTATGCACTAATTCAGTGAAATTATAATAGTTAATTCAATAACTATGCTTCAAATCCCCAAAATTATGTATACGTGTAGATAAGGTAGGCCAGATTTGCACACTGCCTTTTCTTCTCTGTACCTACACTATGCAGGGTAACAATGCAGAAAAGGTGTCATATTATTGCTCAACTCTATGTTACATTTCGGCTATATATAATAAGCAAAAGTTGTTCTGCTTTCATCGCAGGGTTCTGACGTTTTCGGAACGTTTTTTCACGAATAAAAGTCACTTCTAGCTTCTTTGCGTGTAATATGATACTATCTCTTATTTTCGTCTAACTTTTTACTTTGTATTGGACACTTTGTTATTTTAATAAACGCCCTGGTTCTTCTCATTTCGTGTCTTTTGGAGCAATTTGAAACGTTTCCAGCAAGAGAATTTGCACTATCGCATAAATGCAAAAACCACATGCAGCTGAGATAGTGCATTGTTTTCAGTTACAATGTGTGTGTGTGACTGTAAGTGAAGTTTTTGCTGGTGTGTGTAATTATTTTCATTGCAGCTCGTTTACATTGTATTTTAATTTTTTTCAAGTGTCATCTTCCTTAACAAGAAGTAATTAATTATTTAATGCTACAAAACGAATACTATTTCAGTTTTTTAAAAATGTATCAAGATAATTATAAAATTCTGCATTTCAGCGTATACTTGCTTAGAAACTGGGGAGTGATACGAAGATAAAAATTAAACATGATGATGATATAGTGAAATACAATATAACTCTGAAAGAAGCAAATTACATTCAAGGAATAACTTGAGAAATGAGCATAAATTTTTATTATTAATACATGCTAACTTGACTTAAAAACACGGAATCCATATCAATTTTGATAACATGACTTGAAAACTAGAAGTCTTTGTGCACTAGACCATAGCTTCAGGTTTCGGCAAAGACTACTCATTGGCAATGAATCATAACCTAAAGACTAGAAATGTTTATGATCATTATCAATCAATGCATCATTTTGAGCATACAGAGTTACCACTTTTTATGGGAGTACAATATATTGCATCAGCTGAAATGTTCTACAAGTAACTTGCAACACATTTAATACTATTTTCCAGTTCCTATGTATTAATTGAAGGAAAAATGAACAAAACAGAAATATACAGAATGAATATGCGATGCTTTCAATTACTAATTCCTGCTTTTAACTACAAAATATACATCAATGCTGGGTACAAAAATTATATTTCGCACTCGTAGGTTTCTCATATATATCTGTGCAAACCCTCAATGACTAGATAACATGACGGTATTAGGTGATAGGAATAAATACGCTGTTTCAAACTTAGAACAAAACAATCAACAAAAACATTGCGTATTTTTTAGATTTTTCAGCATAGCATTCTAACTCTGTTTCGGTTTACTTTTAGTTTTAAAAAATTATAAATAATTTTTAGCAAAAATTAGAATCGAAGACACCAAAAAAAGAGCGACTCCAACCACGACTCTACCACATCCGAATGAACGACTCCGACTCCGACTCCGACTCCACCACATTCGGAAAAGCGACTCCGACTCCGACTCCGACTCCATCACACTTCAGAGTAGCGACTCCGACTCCGACTCCGACTCCACCACACTTCAGAGAAGCGACTCCGACTCCGACTCCGACTCCACCCTAAAACATCCGACTCCGGCGACTCCGACTCCCGACTCCGACTCCGACTCCGCAACCCTGGAATTGACAGGTGATGCTGCACTGATGTGGCCGGACGGCAAACCCCTCCCCCAGCCCCCCGAAGTTGAATGACTCACGCAGCTTGTCGCGTCTCAGTTTATGACTATTAACTGAGTTGCTGACTGACGTGCAACTATATACAGCTGACCATAGTCTTGGTGGCTGTTGCATTTCAACTAATCACAGATGCCGTTTTATAAGTTCAGAGGCCGGATTGGGTAGCATTGAAGTCATTTCAGTCTGATCTGATTATACAACTATACATGCATCATTAGTATCTTTTACCATGCTAGGAATTCAAGCATATTATTATCAGAAGAAGGCAAGGTGCATGTGAGAAAATAAATACCGTAATCCGAATGTAGGAAAAAATACCATGAATAAACCTTGGCCATCATGTCTTAAATGCCATACATGTAGTTATGGACTTTTATGAGCGACATATGGGTCACTTTTACACGTGAGGACATTTCTTCCTGTAAACATACCATGTTACGCGTGTGTTAAGCCAAATTCCAATAAACGTACCAAGTAACTGCCATGATTTATAATAGGGTACAGTGTGAAAACAGTTTAAAGGTGTGTTGTCGTTTTCATTCAAGCAGAGCAAGTGCATCGCCGTGATTCATGAGGCAATTGTGGACTATGCACAATGTGGCTTTTTTCATGGCATAATTTCTCTCAGCCGCCCTAGAACGTCACTAAGAAAATTCAAGTTCACGGGAACAGTCGGTACCATGGTAAGATTTCGTGATGTGTAATGATGCTGTTGTTAAGAAACAACATGATCCTGATTTTTGTTCCACTACTGGCCCGCGGTATATTTTCAATCTTGAAAATTATGTACTTTTTGACTGTGCTGGAGGCGGTTTTTTTCTAGATTATGCAATAAATCAGTTTCCATGACCCTTTTTGGTCTTGAAAATGAAGGTAGGATCATTTCCAGACATAAGATGCGTGTTCGTTGCTCGAATCAGTCAACCATAAAAAATCCCATATGATCATTACCCCACGATTATCAAACATAACTCGCAAAATGAACAAATTCACACAATGTAGCGGAAGTGAGCATAGTGACTCATTAGCGTCCGAAATTCGCGACGAGTAGAGTCCGAAATCTTTTTTATAGCTCATAAAATGTTTCTGCCAGCGGCATTTATTTATTCATCAAAAGACCTCAAAAATGATGCGTTGCAAATATTGATATTTTTGTCAATTACACGATTTTTTTTTCGTTGCGCCGAAAGAAATCTAGAGCAACCGTTTCAGAACACATGTGTGAAGAAAATAAACACGACGGCATTGCAAAACGATATCGTAAAGTAGACACCTTGTATGCAACATAAACGACTCGCATCGATCTCAGTTCAAGCTGGTCTTCTGAACTCAACGAAAGTGTACAGTATAGAGAGCAGGAATTAAATGCGTTCCCTTCCACAACGGTCTAACTTACCCGATCACTCTCCGGTATTTATTAGAGTTAGAACAGACAAAAAGAGAGCTAGTCTCCTCTAAATCCCTTGTTCAGGTTCCCCCATTCAAGTCTACAATACACCTGTCTCCGCGCGCGATTACACAGTCGATGCAGATAAAAGCATCTGTACTCCTCACTTCATCGCACAAAAATGAGTTGAGGTTTGTTCGGAAAGCTAATGTAAGATGACGCAAAATCGATTAATTCGCCGAGATTCTCTCCAACTTGAAATTGATTTTACGTTAGGATCACTAAAAATTGAGCTTTAATCCTCGACAGAGTAAATTACTTTATCGTCGAGACGAGCAGTTATGGTGAAAAGTAATATTGTTCATTTGACCAATGAGGTGAAAAAGTAATCGTGATGAGAGGGAAATCTTATACTCAAGTGCAAAACTATTAGAAAAGTCATATCGTTACATTCACTTTGCATTCACAAAACAGGCCGTATATGTGTCCCGTGAGCACGGGACAGCAAATACCTTTTTTAAATTTCACATCTGTTGCGTAATAGAATACATTAAAATTCACTGAAGTGTTCCAACTACGTTACTGAAGTTCACTTCATCTGACACTTGTGGCGCCATGAAAAGGATTTTAAATTAATTTTTTGGGAAGTAAGAATAAACTGCAAAACTTTTATTTTAATAGAATCGATCTTGGAGTATTTTTGAGTGCAATAATTGACGAAACCTAATGTATAATAATCTGAGTAGAACTCATTTCAATGAATTCATATAAAGACTTACTAGAGAATACGAAAGCTAAAAATATTGGTCTTCAGTTCTCAAAAATGCTGCTGATAATTCAGTAACTGCAACATTTATCCAGGGCAGTATTGAAGCCATGTGCTTACACAGAGTTAGGGTATCGTAAACAAATCACATAAGACCAAATTTTCCAAACGCTGCACTACAGCCAGAAGAGGTTGAATTTTTCTATATAGCGAGCATTTCAAATGAAAATTAGGCGATCGTAATTCATTCTCAAAAGTGCGTATCTTGAATTTTTGACGTGGCCCAGGACTACTGAAGGGAAGACGCGCAGACACTAGATGAATAATGATCTTGCTAAGGGAGGACAGCACACTCCCTGTCATAGAGTTTATATCTTCGCTAAAAAGCATCCAAATTTGTTCTTGAATGCTACGAAGAACAATATCTAAGACGATAAAATAAAAAATCTGATCAAGAACTGCATATTTCAAGGCTTGAATTATGCAGTAGTATTCTTAAGCAGTCGTGAAAAGTTGAAGTCTTACCTAGAGGCCTGCAATACGAGTAACATCATTTGATACTTTTCACCACAATAGTTTCCCATAATTCTAAAAGCTTGTAGGTATTCATGTATGCTTGGATTCGCTATTCTTCGAGTTATAGATAGTGAAAATATGTTCTGATTGAAATGTGCAGTAACATGAAGTACACATAAAACGAGTCACTAATTTTGAAGAAAACAGTGATGATGCAGTGTCAATATTTCGTGAAAACTTTCGTATAGTGAATGTCAGCATCACATCTTCTACTGTAAGATTGAATTAGCTTTTTACCAATCCTGAACGCTGGAATTGGCTCATTCTTCTAAGTGTTTAGTTCACAAATTTTGAATCAGCTGAATATCTGGCCATTACTGGTCTTTGCCTTTACCCGGGAATCTTCCACCGAGTTTCAATAGGGTTTAAAGGTCAGGGCTTCGGACTGTCCAATACATAAGCGCAAGTTTCCTTTTTTGGACGTAGTTTAATGAACTTTTTTGTCCCAGGCTGCACGATCATGCATGAAAATGGTACAGTTGATACTCGAATTGTTTATTATTGACAGCACATGGTTACACTACAGCTCTGACAAGCGCATGAAGATAACGAAAGGCGTTGTACCAGGGAATTTAATCGAGCCTCATTCTTCTGAGAATTAGAAGGAAGAGATTGCTGGATCAAATTTTACGAACAAAGATGAGGGTTGGTGTGAAACACAGCGGTCTACTGTTTTTATAGTGATGAAATGATGAAAGAAAATTTAAGTTTCGTAGAAATTATGGAAAAACTACGCGAAACGGTTTAACGCTATAAATTCGGTCTGATGTGTATTAAAATACAATCAAAACTTGCATTATTGAAGGTTTTATTTCGTATCCATTGAAATTGTAAACTTTTATCTTCTGGTGAGAAGTTTGATTATTTATTCACGGATTTATTATGATGTTCAAAGCTAGGGCACACGTAGATAAAAATTACTTGAACGGTGAAAAATTCACATGTTTTGAGAAATTCTGAGCAGCAAAAATATCGTTCAGAGTGCCTGCGTGGAAACACTGCTTCACAAATTTGATCATGGCTAATGGCCAAAACTTTGACACGTCTCTAAGGATAATTGTTGAGTCACTCAAGTTAAATAAGAGTATTAATTAAATAGATTTCTGGAAACTCTAAACCTTCAAAGGGTTGTGAAAGTATACGACGATTTTCTGAGTGCTTCAAGTCCTAAAAAATCACGAAAACCCAAAAAAATCAGCTAGGAAAGTCATCATCCTCCGCTACGAATATTTCCATTACTTTTCATATTCCTTGTGGATAAAGGACACAAAAAATATTAGAAGCTTAAAATTTACTACTTGAAGACGGTTATCACAATTTACTTTATTGCTTACCACAGTTGACTTTGAATTTGAATTCAATATTGCACTTTAGTTTCACCCATTTCAGGAAACGTGTTAAAATTACATTTTATGAGTTGAGTTCTAACCTTGACTAATCGGCAAACGAATGTAATAGAGATAAGAAAGCCTTAGAATCTGAGGTATAGTGCTGTTGTTTCTTTCGTAGCTCCATAGCTGGCGCGCAATTCTGTCCTGTAACTGTCTTCAAGCAGTAAATCTGGAGCAGGTAATTTTTTGTTACCCTTATTAATAACGAATATGTGGAATAATGGCAAAACTTACAACGGAGGTTGTCCGACTTTTATAACTGATCTTTTTGGGTTTTGTGATTGTTTAGGACTTGACGCACTTAGAGAATCGTCGTATACTTTGACAACGTTCTTGAAACGCTTCAAGTTTCCAGAAATATCTTCAACTTGCATGACCCATGGAAATTCCGCGGACAATATCACCGTTAAAGAATTTTCGTCAACATTGCCTAACCTATGCTAACCTAACTTATGTCCTATGTTTTATTATCTAACATATCCTATTCCAACCTAACATATCCCATCCCAACCTAACATATCCCATCCCAACCTAATCTATCCCAGCTTAACCTATTCTGATAAAAAAATCAAACATATCAATGCTTGTGAAGGCCATCTTTTAAATGTTACACAGAGGAATTTAGTATCGATGGTACTGCAAACTCGGACGAAAGCGTAACGGACGGACTAAATAACTACTGTAACTAAAGAAGGAACAAGCAGAATGTTGTATAGATTAGTATTCTCATTAAGCTTGAGTGACTCAAAAATTAGCGTAAGAGACTTGTCAGCTTTTTGACCTTGAACCATGATCAAATTTGTGAAGCAGTGTTGACATATAGGCCCTACAAACAATATTTTTGCTGCTCAGAACCGTAGGAACATATGCATTTTTTAACGTTTAACGCGCTAACCGCAATACGACCTATCGGTTGGTCGTGGTTAAGTTTTCCTTCTGCAAAACGACCTATCGACGGGTCGTTTGAAAAAGTTTAGGGATATTTTTAAATTTATTGTGTTCAATGGACGTTGTTAATATTTGGTATTTGTAAAATTTCTAACAACTCTGAAATTTAAATTTGAGTTGAATACTTAACTTCACTTTAACCCATCGCACTCAACGTGTTAATTAGTTATTTTTATCTATGTGTCCACCCAGTTTTGAACATCCTAGTAAATTTTTGATAAAATCATTACATGCTTGTGGATTTAGTTTCTAGTTTATTGAAAACAATTTAAGTGACATGGTGAGCTAAAAAAAACACCCTTAGACGGCGAAGAAATAGGTCATAAAATTTCGTTTTAGGAGTTGAGTTTCGACCTCGAATTATCGGCAAACGAATATAATAAAGTCAAGAAAGCCTCACAATGATGAGGCGAATTTCTAATGTACAATATGCGCAACAGATTTTGTGGAAAGTGCAGCCAAACGATTGCGTAAAATAAAATGAGGTATATCGAATACTGCTGGTTACTCTAAACTTTACTATTTCTCCCAGGGTCGTACCACAATACTCAAACTTTTGAAACAATAAATGTTCCCCAAATTAGCAACATCGAGCGATTTGGTACATGTAGATACCGACTGAAGTGGATAGAGTTTGCAATAAATACATTCGAAGCTTTGATGCCTGAAAAATTGTGATTTACTCTATTTTTTCTCTGGAAACTAGCATAATTGGAGCGCTCCTAAATGAAAAACTGATATGTCCAATGGAGGAGTACTGTGTAATTACATGGAATTTCTTTTATTAAGGCGGAAAGAATCTTATTGGGTAAATGTAAGTGCAATCCTTATTTGTTGTAGCAATTATTCTAGACAAATTTAAGGAAAAATTTAACTCTTAATAGAAGGCATGAAAATGCAGTTAAAAATAACGACAACGGAAAATGTCTGGAAGCACCACACATTATTGGTCATATATCAAGCTTATAATGGATTTATTTTAAGACCATTTTCATATTAATCACCGTAAGGAAACAAAGTACACTATTATTTCGTTTAGTTCACTGGAAATTCAACAATTCTATGAAGCCCAATGCTAAAACTCTCGTACAGTAGGGAATTGTATGTTAGAATTTGGAAACTTAACTCATGTATTGGATGTTATTTACGTTGAGACTAATGTAAGTATTACTGTGAAGTTGAGTTCATAAATAAATTAGCCTTTATACTGATTTATTTGGTACATTTGATTTGTTATCATTCAATATTAGTTTCGTTCGAGTGCAAAAAAAGGAATAATTTTCCTTCTAATTGAAATTTGAAAATTCAAGAAATTCTTGACCCTAATCACAAAATGCGTGAATACTAATGATTTATTTCTATCGCAACTATATAGTTCTTATTTGAAACATAGGCAACCCACGCTTACATACAATAATATTCAACGTCTGAAAAAGCAACCGAAATCTAATATCAACGAAGTTTCTGAAGTGCACAATCGCATTAATGAGACTGCGAGATTAGGCAATACACATCTAATTGTACGTACTAGGATTATTGAAAACTATAATAGAAATGTTCTCGATTGAAAATGTTGGATAAAAACCTATGGTTACTCTGTTATAAATATTTAATACCAAAGAGCATCACGCCAAAAACTAATCAGTCACTCCATTGATGGAACTAACAAATTCTTGAAGTTTGTGATGGCCTCTTCCAGTAATTGCAGGCAGTCAGCGGTGTATTTACTTTCCTTAGTATTCCATAAGAAGGGTTAAAGAATAATTTTCTAATAGAATATCTTCGGTTTATGAGACGGTATTTTCATTATCCAATAACCCATATGAGCAAGAAAGGAATGGGAGAAACAATTTACACACAAAACTTGCTGATCTGTCACGCATGTCATAGGCTGGACAATCCTGAAATCAGTCTAATTTATGTTTGATAAATTATGCTGCGTAAAAGACATTCAAGAAATGTGCTTTCAAAGACGTACAAAGCCATCAATGGTTCGGTAGTTTCGATTTAAAAGCCGCTATTCAGAGGATTTTTCGTTAAATAAGTTAATCAAACGGATTTCAACATCGTTTCCAAGTTCATTAGACTTTGCGTCAAAAATTTACGAACTTTGGAAGATTATAGCTTATTTTTTACTTGTTAACTCTACTGAGGGTAAATTAGAATCGTTCGGTCTGATGTTACTGATACTCGTATCAGATTGGGTTGTATGACTCGACGGAACTTTGAAATGCAGGTTATAGCGAAGACTATCGCTTTAAAAGGCAATTCTGTTATAAACGAACATTTCGACCCCTAAGGTCATCAGCAGCGGATATCTGAAAAAACACGCAAAAAAATATATTGATAAATTTAAAAGAGAAAAGAGTTTTGCATGAGACTTTATTTCTTTAATACACCTGCCAGAGGTGAAGAAATATGTATCCGCGTCTAAAGCGAATGCTTAATCTTATATGCTGGAATAAAATTTATTCTTGTATAATTTAGTAAAACGGTTGAGAATAATGCCCCAAAATAATTATTAATCTCCGAGGTAAACTTTGATGAGACCAGTGATTTAACGGAATTACACGAATACAAAGGTGTTTCATTTCGTTTCTGCCACGTTTTTATTACTTTTCTTTCCATATACGCACAAATAAATCCATATACACACAAATAAATTACCGAATAGGTGCGCCGAGTTAAAGTGTACAAAATAATTGGGATTGATTCATTTGTGTAAAATCGTTATTCGATTATAACCCCGAAACTAAAGCAGGAAAACAAAAATTAAGAGGGTTGAATCCATTTTTTCAACATTTTTCTTTAGAGTTATAGAGCACAACACATCAGTAAGAGACAGCAAAAAGAAAAACGCATTCATAACACATGAATGAGAACTATATGTATCTTTATGTTCGCAGAGCTTAGGCAACAATGTGCTATTTTTCTGGGATAATAGAGTAGGATAGATCGGCTTTTACATAAGCTAATACTTCACTGTTTAAAACAATACAAACCACGTCACATCGGTAACCATGGTAGCAAAGAAGCCCTCAACGAAGTCTAACTCTTCGTGCTCCTAGATAGAATACTGTATATTAGTAACTCCTAGAAAAAATACACAGTTATGTCTAGCAAAAGCAGTTTTCAAGTTTTATGCTATGGTTAGTAATTGATCTGATCAGGTGACGAAGAACTTTTACCCGCCATGAAATGAGAAAATTTTCCGTTGAGATAAGAATATATATGTATGTTTGTTTATAGCAAATGATGAGATTTCACCTATGGTCTTCCTTGTAGTCTACTGGTACCAGTATGGCTAGTGTGAAGTTAATCATTGCGGAGAGATTATAGTCGTCACATCTCACACACATCGCTGAGCGTCTTGGGCTTGCCTCCTACATATGTAGGCCTACATTGACAAGATCATCGCAAATCCGCTCTCAGTAACATTGGCGATCACATCCATAACTGTAATCACCCCTTCCACCACGCCGAATTTTCAATCTTAGCTTGACGTAACTTTGCTGATTTAAAAGTTTCAGAGTGCATTGAAAATCATCGTAAGAAGATCACTCTCAACAGTCGTGATGCCTCAAGGCCCTTAGATAAAATAGTTTAAATAAGATTTTTGTCGTTGGGGCAATCTGTTTTTTTATCAGCTGTGTAATTTGTTCGAAATTTGGTATACGTTTATTGCTTTCTTATTAAATTCCGTATTTATGTATTTCTTGTTGTTTTTTCTTTACTGATGTTTCCAATCAATTTTGGGTTTGATAAACGCTCAGCTTTCACATATGGACAATAAATGCGCTCTAAATAAATAAAGTAGTACTGGCTCTGAAGCTGACGAGAAAAATAATTAAGGGGATCTACTAACCTGGACTACCCTTTGACTACCAAATTTTACAAATATCTTTTATCCCATTTCTATCGCAACTAGGTGAACGAAAATGCATACAGATTTGTAAAATTGAATTCCAAACACATTTGCATCTATAAAATTTTTAGATTTTCGCGCAGAAAAATAATATATTTCGCGATTATTAGAAAAATATAAATCCTTGCGTAAAACCCAACCCACTCTATAAATTTCCACCTAGAATCGTGATTTTGATTTCATTCGACGCAGAAGGACTGTACCAAGACCGTTACGTAGGATTTTTTTAATTTTTACACAAGAAAAAAGTTATAGTTACACACATCCAACATGAAAAAAAATTCAGTTTATTCCCAATTAAAATATAATTTAGAATTCAAATAGAATTTTGCTTCGCTACGCTGTTCCCACTGTCAAACCGCACCGAAGAGAACAAAATCACGCTTCTACGTTGAAAATTGTTGTAGGGGTGTCGTTTTGCGCAGAAAAAAAAATATATATACGTTCACCCATTAACTTTTTTTCTGTCACGAATTTCGAAATTTTTCATATAATCATACGTGTTTAGGATTCAATTTTGCGTATCGTTATTCATTTTCATTTCCATTTTCAAACCACGTCACATCGGTAACCATGGTAGCAAAGAAGCCCTCAACGAAGTCTAACTCTTCGTGCTCCTAGATAGAATACTGTATATTATTAGCTCCTAGAAAAAATTACACAGTTATGTCTAGCAAAAGTAGAAAATTGCAATAGAATCCTGTAATTTGAGATGAAAAAAGTTTATTGAATTTGTCTTTTTAATACACTTTTTTGACATATGTAACCGAACTTTTTTTTTAATCCGAAATTCAAAAAAATCTACGTTACTGTCTTGGTACAGTCCTTCCGCGTCGAATGAGACCAAAATCACGCTACTATGTTGAAAATTCTAGAGTGGGTAGGGTTTTGCGTAACTATATATTTTTCTAATAATCGCGAAATAAATTATTTTTTTGCGAAAATCGAAAAATTTTATAGATGCAAATGTGTTTGTAAATCAATTTTACATCCACGTGTAAATTTTCGTTCCCATCGGTGCAATAGAAATGTGTACTTTGAAGTTTGAACGATGAGGTCGAGTCCAGGGTAGTAGATCCCATTAAAAAGCTAGAGATTGAGTTCTGTTTTCCTGTTTCAGTTCTGCGGTTACAGTAAGAGAAAAATATTGCATAGATCTGCTGTATTCAACTGAAAAACTCAAGTGAAATGAAGAAATGGCTTGATAGCCGTTTTGAAATCTGTCTATCGTTCAAAACAACTTAATATTCACTTCAACGGGAATTAATTCCATAAAAGGGAGAGCGATTATTATTGGATCGAACGAAAAATGGCGGATTAGAAGTTGAAGGTGATACCAGCGCATAAAGTACATGTAGAAATGAAAGCGCACTGATGAGGATTGAGAAAATGAAGTTTCATCACTCTACCACGATTTTTTTATGCTACAGAAAGCAACTCATCAATAATTCCGTCTGGATCAGTAGAAAACAAAAAAACTAACGATTGGAGTAGTGTTCTAATTGGCTTTTGAGAGCAGAATAAGGTTAGAAGTTTACTACTGGTTACTTGAAATAAAAAGAGAATTGCAGGATAATACATAAGGTGCATCAGGGTATCGAACAGCTCTACGGTTATTAGACATTGAAAGATGCATGGAATTTAGCTCATCAATGAAATCAGTTATTGCTCGCCATTCAAATAAATTATAAAAACTCGTTCACATTCCGCTAACCGGGATAATGCAGACGTGTTGAGTACACCAACAATTGGCAACGGAGATTTTAAGACCTTAGCTAGGGCAAATTTTCCAACGATCCAAGGATTTTGCAGTTTTTTGCGTTTTTATGAATAAACCTACACTAACTATCATTTAAACTTGCTTCAGTTTCCCAGATCCCATTTAAAATTTGATCTATGTTACTAAATATTTTTTTGTGACTGCTTGAGCTCCTTATTCCAGTTTATTACATAGCTTAACCAAACGGTTATCTCTCTACTGCATTTCTCATCTGATGAGTGAACGGTTGAAACATTTTTTTTCAAATAAAATTTTACATTGCATCACTGATGTTCTCATTTATATTTGAAATGAGGAAATATTCTAACGGCTGTCTTGAACAAACTTGAGTTAAGTGTTTCTGAAAGAGACAACTGTACTCTTTAGCTGTAAAGAAAGTTGGAGTTTTCAGCTGTGAAGAGAACTGTGCTTTTTATTGTACCCCGTAAAATACATTTTGTGTATTAGAGATTCTAATTCTGGTGTAAGTGACCCTTCCTTGAGATCCTTTGTTGAATTTGTTATTTCAACAAATTTTATTTCCCAAAGTATCATACAGCATTTATATAAAAGGTCTGCTTGTTGCATTAAAATATATTCAGTATATAATATTCATATATTTCTCATCACAATAGTTTATATTGAACAGCGAAAACTAGCGTTCTATTTCAACAGTGGCAATGATTTGATATGCGCATAGAATTACATTCATTTCTGATTAGTGACAGGGTAACTTTTTGGTTGTATAATTCTCGAGAAGTACGTAAACTTAATTAGTTTCGGTCGACTGGTGCCATAGAGGCAGGCTCTTTAGTGTTCCGGTGCAGTGGGTCTCGGCAGAGTCACTGCCGGGAAACACAGGCTAACGATTAATCCATACTCAGTTGATTGAGAAACTTGTAAGATCGTAGATTCTTCCTTGACGGTTTTAGTGAATTAATTACAGGCGATTGAAATGGGGAAGTTCCCTAACTCTTACAGTTTGAAACCTCACATCCAAACTGTGTTTCTCACAATAAGGAATGCTGATAGATGTTCCGAGACGCTACATTCTACTACTCTTCACATAAGTTTTATTCAGCAAGCATGCTCACAAATGAAAGTCGCAATAGTCACCGCGGTGCTTCTAGTTAATATACTGCTCACAGGTTCGAAGTCCTGTCTCGAAGTGTCAAAAAAACAATTCCTGTAATTTAGTGCTTGAATTCAGTTTTTGGTAGTTCAACCTGTGAAAAAAATCAGCACAGAAATTTATTTTTAGCTGTACTTTACCTGAAAAAAAATTGTTCCAGGCTTCAAGATTCCTAGATGGTGGACTGCAGGCACTGAGATTGGTACGAGGCATTTTTCTACGCTTCTAATGATTGAATGATGATTGTCATGTCAAATTCTACGATCTACGCTAACCTACTAAATTTTCCAAAAATTAGAAAAGTTTATGTAGGAGTGAGTAAATTCTATCAGACTTAACACGAACGTTTTATTCTCTGAAACTTGCCACAGCCAACCTGGATTTGTCTCATACTTTTAACAATAAACTTGAAGACAGAAAGTTGATCAAACAATGTATGACAAAAGTTCAACAGTGACCTTGAATCAATTCGAGATTTAGCTTGGTACATATAATAACAGAAAAACACGTCGTGAGTCGAGTCGAGATTTAGCTTGGTTCATATCACAACGGAAAAAATGTCAAGGCTAATTACTTCGGTCTGTGAATACATGCCCATAATTCGTCTGGCTCGCAATTTCTGGTGGTTTAATTTATTGAGACGGAAATGCGTGGAGTCACATAGTGAGAAACACGTGATCCAGTCCAGCAATGATATAGAAGAAACATAAGGCTTGTATGACATTTTTCTACCCTTAGGGGGACCCGCACACGAGTTACTTTTTTATTGTCAGTTGTCACAACAAAATATTGTCTCAACAAAAAAACTGTCGCAACGAAAAGTTGTCAGTAGGGCACACCCACACACGCCCAATTGAAAATCAAGGACGCATCGCCGGTGGATTATGGAGGTGACAGTCGATTATGTGCGATTTATAGGCGGGTCGGCTTGCTCTGCCTTAACACTCCCTCTACGCGCTCTTAACTACGCGCGGTCGAGCTCGGACGTGAAATTCATAGTTGGCCATTGACGATTTGAAGTTTTCAGTTGGTCAATGGCCGTAACATTTGAAAACGGCCATCCGTGGTTTACAGCCTTCCAAATGCGTGCTGCTGGCGGTGTGCTGAAAGTGGTGTACTGCCAGTGGTGTGCTGCCAGTGGTGTGCTGCCGGTAGTGTGCTGCAGGTGGTGTGCTGCCAGTGGTGTGCTGCAGGTAATGTGCTGCAGGTAGTTGCTGCCAGTGGTGTGCTCCAGGTAGTTGCTGCCAGTGGAGAGCTACCGGCGTTGTGCTGCAGGTAGTTGGTGCCAGGTGTGCTGCCGGTAGTGTGCTGCAAGTAGTGTGCTGCAGGTGAAGTGCTGCAGGTGATGTGCTGCAAGTAGTGTGCTGCAGGTAGTGGGCGGCAGGTGGTGTGCTGCCGGTGGTGTGTTGCAGGTGGTGTGCTGCTGATGGTGTGCTGCCGGTGGTGTGCTGCCGGTGGTGTGTTGCCGGTGGTGTGCTGCAGGTAGTGTGCTGCAGGTAGTTGCTGCCATTGGTGTGCTGCAGGTGGTGTGCTGCCGGTGGTGTGCTGCCGGTGGTGTGCTGCTAGTTGTGTACTGCAGGTAGTGTGCTGCAGGTAGTATGCTGCCGGTGATGTGCTGCAGCGAATTATCGCTGAGCATATAATGGATGGACGTAACCCATCAAACGGAGGTTTTGACCTTGTTGCGTACACTGCATTATGCTTAAAACCGAATGTCGAAAATTGTATTTCGTATTCAATCTTCTCCCAAACCGTTCACAACATAATAAATGAACACATTACTTTCCTATGCTTACAATAAAAACATCGTTTCGCTCACTTTCGCTCATTTATGTGCTTAGGATTGCTGTGGGTATGTTTTTATTTCATTCTTCTATGAAATGTCACCAATCAGCTGAAATAGTTTGAAAAATAACGCAGGAGTTAAAGCAGCAAATGTACTAATTTCAAGATAAGCTCTAATACTCGGTTTTTCCAAATTGTCATGAAAGGATGTTAGTTTAAGATGTTTTCAATTATTTGAACTTGAAGAATTGGAAGATTTTACCAGTCACCAAATTTTAACCGTTAACTGTAAAAAACCAATCAAGTCGTAGCGTGCGTTTTAGATACGTCACATACCCCAGTCCTGAAAAAAACTGACGATCAATTGCTATTTTACGCTAGCTTTGCCAGTTTGAATTAAAATTGAACAACAAGAAAACATAATCTAATACACCCTTACATACACTATTGAAATATCTGCAATATTTTGACGTCTAGTTTTACGTACTTTTCCAAAAATTTATTTCGAACATTCAAACGTTAGTGTCCGTGAGCCAATTTTTAGAGTAACTTAAACTTTGGGGATCATTCAAAGCACTGAGCGCGATCTGTTAGTTCATGACTGTGAGTCATCGTGCGATTTACTCGAAGTAACCGACTTAGCAAAGTAGCGATTAGTGTTGCGAGTTTTTCTTGTGACTGTGTTCTTCGCAATTATTGCATTAGATAATTAATTTGGTGAATTATTATTCCATCAGATGCTAAAAACATGTCTATTGATGTTTCATTGATTGTTCACCGGGATGTTGAGGCGATCGACAGTTACGCTCATCGTCAGATTTTTACGTTGGTAGGCAAGCTCAAGCTGAGTTCAATTTTTTAAACTTAGTCATGTGAAGCGTTGTTTGCCCGACTGTTTTGAAACTAGAGCAGTGGTATTCATATCAAAGTACTCTGGATAGATTACTGAACAAGTTTACAGAACAGTTCATTAACTTGATTCATTCGCAAGTTATAATCATGAACATTGGAAGCATGAAGAAGATACAATTATTTTTGTGAACTCATTTCAAGTAGTTCTAGTGGAGAGTTAAGTAAATAAAGATATAGGCAATCAACTATGTTTCACGCTATGTTAATGGAGAATTATGTTAGTAGATGTGCAATGGCTATTTCCTCATGATTTGTTACATTTCTACATTTACGATTTTTCTGACCTAATTACTTTTGGCTTATAAACAAAATTGAATGAGCTCCATTGTTTTTTAATATCGTTTTTGAGTTGGGATAATTGGAGTACAAAATTATTTATATAATGCACTTGGTATCCTGGGTGGGGACACATGTTGCAATGAAAAGATGTCGTCTAAATGGTCCCTTATTATCCCTTCTCCTGAATATACCGTTGTTGTATTATGGGAGGCTTTATTGCATTCTGTAAGTAATAACAATCATGATTTTTCCGTAAGATCCTTTGAAGAAATATAAATTTAATATTAAAGCTCATGTGTTACAGAGTGGCTACAAAGACTTTTTTTCAAATGTATATTGATGTCACAATAAGTTACTTATTTTTACCGTATAAATAAGTGTAATTATATGCTGAGTGCTGACCTTGTATTGATGTCACAATGAGTTACTTATGTTCACGATATTAATAAGTGCATATGTAGACATTGAACAAAAAATAAGACCAATATGCTTTTTACACAGCTTTGTATCAGTGCCAACATGAATAGAGAAAAAACGCTGATAACCAAAACACTCAGTTTATAATGAAAAATCAATTGCTGTAATTATGTATCATGGCCAAAAAATAACACTACGTTGTATGACTCTCACACTTTTGGGACTTAGCACTCCTTCAGAGTCCGAGAGAGATGGGCATTTGGGTCATTTTATATTGTAATTAGTTATTGTTTTGCCTTTTCATGATGGATATTTTTTATTAATTTTTTTCTTGTCCATGTCAGCTCGTCTTTCAGTCTTCAACTATTCTCTTGTTCAATTTGTTTTCAAGATTTGTAATTCTGTGCACTGTGTCCTGTGCAACAGTGCACTCTATCTAGCATTTGAGGGTATGGTTAATTGTAAATACTTTTTTGGTAGTTAATTGTGCTAGCTAATTGTAATTTAGTTTTTTCTTTAAAACCGCATTAGTAATGCAAAGAAATTCTTATGTACCATTCTTTGCCTTTGTTTTCCATTTCGTTCGCTAATGAAATATTTTTCAGTGTTTTAACTAGTTATATAAAATGCTGTACAGCATCCATCCAATAGAGAAGCACATTCAGTCAATTTCAAGTGCCTACGTACGTAATTTATGAATGACGCATTTCTTTTGCAAGAATTTTTTCTTCTGGTTCATTGGTCACCCAGCTGAGGTAGGGTATTGAAAACTTTCATTGGAACTCTAATTTCATTTGTTATTTTCTTTAATGATAGTTAAAATGTTCCCTGCAGGCAAATCATTTCTATAATGTCGAAAAATTTAAGAGGTCTATCAAGGATACCATATATAATGTATATTGTACATGAGTGTTGAAAGGGCACTCTGTACACTTGAGTTGATATATCTGAATATTAAGAAAAAAGTAAAATATGATATATTTAATTGGTTTATTTCTCGATGTATAGATATATCAAGAATAATATATATCTTTGTATGAAAGGTGTTGTGTAATGCGATGCATATATTGTAATCAAATGCAGAAAAACGCAAAATGAAACGATTTTCACGAATGACAAAAACCTCAAAACATATTGTATTCGAGAAATAATGACCTGAAATAATTTTAGATTCCCGTAAGAATGGGCTTGACATGCAGCCAACGAGTAAAATCAAACTTCTTTGGTACGCGCTTGAGGCTATTCCTACGGGTATCTGTAATTATTTCAGGTCATCATTTCTCTAAGACAACGAAGTTTTAAGGTTTTTGTCACTCATGAAAATCGTTTTATTTAGCGTTTTCCTGTCTATGGTTAAAATATGTGCACCGTCTCACACAAACAAAAATGTCTGTCTTTTTAATTGGATATATCTCCACTCATAATAAACACATTCGAAATGTCTTTTTTTTAACAATGCAGTGAATTTTGTTCCCTTTTCAGATAATTTGAGTTTTTGAAAATCGTTTTATAACAACTTTAGAGTGATCGATTTACTGAAACAAGGAAAAACTAATTGTTCGAAGGAAAAGTTTTCAAAACAACGCTGGTGTTCTTCATTTCTCAATACATTACTTACTTCCTTATTTCATCATTTGAAGACACCTAAAATGCAGCTCACTAACGATCAAAGAATTTTAATCGTATTAGAATATGAAGCAACGCCATCTGAAAAAAAATAGAGGAGCATTTAATTTTCTTCCTAATTTTCTAACTGTGCGATACACAGTTTTCTTATCGGACTTTGCGGGAATTTTCATTAATTGCTCTTCGACCTTTTTCACAGTTTTTCGTTGCTTCATATTCCAATACGATGAAAGTTCTTTGATCGTTAGTGAACTCCATTTTAGGTGTCTTCAAATATTGAAATAAGAGAGTAAATAATCTCTCAGAGCATTTATATACTTGGTGCTATGTAGAATACATCACTTTGAAATTATTTTTAACAGTAGGTATTGAGAAATGAAGAAGAACACCAGAATCTTTGTTTTAAAATCATTTTCTTTTAACAATTAGATTTTCCACCTCTCAGTAAATCGATCACTGTTAAGTGGTGATTAAACGATTTTCAAAAAATTAGACTATTCGAAACGGATACAAAATTTACTACATTGGGAAAAAAAGACATTTCAAATATGTTAATTTAAAACGGATATATTATAAATTTAAAACTCGGGAACATTTTTGTGGGACACGTGATATAATGTAGACGCTCCTCAGAGGGATACAACTATTGTATCTATGGGAACTCGCGCTCCTAAGGAGGAAAATGTGAGGGCCATAGCTAAAACTTAGGCCTTCTTTTTGTTGAAATAAAATGTTTTTGTTTTATTAAGGACTACCTATTTTTGGTTCACTGCTGTTCTGTTTTTTAGCACCTACTACTTTCTTCTTCACCTTTGATCTTATTTGATGAACTTTTCTCAACTTACTGTATATATACCCTTTCTGCACAGATTCCGCGTTCCCTTTAAAACGTTGACAACGTTTGTGCGATTGCTACGGTTGGCTCGGTTAGGTTGTGAGTAGCAGAACTTAGAAACTGACTGTACTGCTCAAATCCTTTCGTGTTCTTTATAAAAATTGTGAAAATATTAGTGTACGATAATTTTTACCTGGTATGCTAAAATAAATTCTGAAAAAGGTAGTGAAATTATGGAGATGCTATTCATTTATACCGGTATGCAAATGAGCAATTTACTTAGTGCTTCACACATGTCCCAAAACGTAGTCCACGTGTTGCCTCCACACTAGATGGTGCCTCCCTTTTCTCTCTTTGGGTCGCATTTGTTGCGGATAGGGAAGCTTAAAATAACCAATAGTCTAATCTATAATTTAAACGAGTGTTGAAAGGGAACTTTGTGATATGGAAATTTCATTCCCATCCTTATGTTTATATATAGTTGATATTTGTTTGTTACATGCAGCATATTAAACGGATTGTGATTTTATGTTGAATTCCTGTATTATTTTGGTGTGCCATTGGTGGGAAGGCTGTGATTAATGGAAGTAAGCTATTCATATAAATTTTTATGTCGAGGATGTTTCATTTTTGTAATAAAAGTTAAAAACAGAGAAGGATTCCTTGTCCTTTCGAATGTATTGCCTTATGTACCTGAGCTCCCAGTTGCACGTGCATCGATCTCATTGGATGTACAATAATGTACTGAGCATATTGGGTCAATACATTCACAATGCATTAAGTGTGAATATATTGTAAAATCCAAAGCTTCCAGTGCAATATTGTACACCCCGTGAGGCGAGGCACGTGCAAGCGGGAGCGATTTTTTAACCAATAATCCATGGATGGCCAGGCCGGATTCGAATCTGATTCTGAGGTGGTACACGGCCGGTAGGTAAGGTGAAACACGGGTGATTCGCTGGTGGTTTTGTATCCGATAACGGGGACATTTAACTTCTAAACCGTGCGTATTCAAACCAAAAAACAACTTTATAACCAACCCCAATCCACCGGTGATACGGCCTTAATTTTCAGTTGGGTATCGTTTAGTGTCACCATGGAAACCGTGAATGTGGCAGTGTCAGACCACTCTAGTCTAGAAGACACGGAAAAACCACGGCAGGATCGCAGATAAAAAAAGAAAATATGCCATCCCAGTATTGAGTATATTTATCATCATAAAGATGCCGAACACAGACTTTTTTTTCTTTAATATAATGAATTATTCAGATGTGTAATATGTTGTTTTGTCGAGCCATTTTAGAATAGCCTGAACGCCTAACAGTTTATTTATGCAGCATACTGCGCCAAAGCAAGTCACATTAGCAAAAATCTGGAGTAAACAAAGCCAATCTGGCCACCTGCGACCGGCTGGGCGCTGGGTGGCGGCAACTAAAATTTTTCCGTGTGCGAGCACCCATTAGAAACAATGTTCTCTATCGCCTGCAACAGTTGCCGACAACTATTGTGTTGTCAGAGAAATTGATCCGGTCGCAACCACCTCACAACTTTTTGTTGTCGCCTCACGAAAAATTGTCCGTGAGCGGGCGGCCATAGAAATGCATGCTTTCTATTTTGGACAATTATTTAGTTGTGGCAGCTGACAATGAAAAGTTGCTGGTGTGCGGGTACCCTTATGTCCTTGCAACGCAGTCTGTAAGTGCTCAAGGACTCGATGTGTCAGTGCTCCGATTGACCTTAGAGACATGTGCATGTATTTGCTATGTTATTGCCTTCGACGTAGTGTGCCTTCTCACTTGGATTGTAGATTTCTTTATTCAAGCTAAAGATTTTAAAAAAAATTACCACTTCTTTCTATAGGTAGGGTGATGAATACGACCCGGACAGTAAAGTGAATAATATTCATAAAAAAAAGTTATTGAGCTACAGGAGAGATTTTGTGCTTAAAAGAAAGCTTAACTACCAAGTTCCCATCTTATGCTATGAATTTCATATCTGTACATATCATAGTATTGGTTTTACAGCCGTTTTCAAAATTCAGAATTCTCTGTCCGGGTCGAGACCGCGTGTTCACGACCCGGACGGGGGTGTGGTCTCAGCCCGGATATATGTTTTGGTCCACCAAAAACACACTTACACAAGTGTTTTATATTTTTTCTTACTAAGAATATCCAGAACATGACACTGAAAGGTAAAATAAAACAATTGGTAGCAAAATATCAATGTAATAAAAAACCGACTCGGACTCAACATCACGTCCGAGTCGAGACCACGTACATCATTTTTTTGAAAATTATTAAAAAATATAAACAATTGGCCTAGGTTAAATATTTCAATTTGGAGAAGTAAACACTAATGGGGGGCACATATAAATGCTAAAAATAATTCACTTCCATCAATAAAACACTTCGAAAAATCACTCGGTATTTAGCCGTGGCAATCACTCATTTCCAGCCTTTTCCATGGCTTTATCTCACATATGGTACATTATAGTTGTAAGAACTATGCAACCATTCATTTTTTAATTGTTTTTTCCAGTACAATTAATTTGCATGAATTGTCAAAAATTGTCCGAGTCGAGAACACAGCATAATTTTGTTTAGCGGGCACCCCAAACGAGTCCATTGTTGTTTAGGCACTCCGTATTATCACTGATTTTATGCCAATATGGCATATTACATAACAAAACTTATCACAAGTTTATCACGCCTTATTCGTGGTCATGGCACAATATATTCTGATGCCGAAAATTAAGATCGCGACCTCTTAAAATCGAAATTCTTACCTTGCGCACAAGCGGAGCGTCGGCTGGGAGGTTTGCAAATGACGTCTATTTAGGACCGCCCTCCCTCATACGTCATAGCTCTGACGTTATCATAGGCTCAATCGTTTATTGGTTAATCAAGACTGTCCGGGTCGAGCCTTGTCCGGGTCGTCAACACATCACCCTACTTAGTTTGTGCTCTTCATCGGCGTTTGATGAAGTTTTCTGTAAAACATTACACCCAGCTTCAAGGAACACCTTGTTTCAAAATTCTGCTAAATTATTCATGCAGGAATACTTCCTTGAGGCGTAATTGATTTCTAGAATTAGAGTTGGAATTCGATTCTTCTTCCTCTCTCCATGACACCGCTGTTGACTGTATTTAGCTTGAAATAACTTAGTTTAATGTGAGTTCATTTGGAGTTGGTGAAAGTATGAACTTCACTTGCCCCTAATTGTTAGTAGATGAATTCGAAATGTGACTGGAACTTATTTTTGACAATCCGCATGCAATAGATATTTGTCGTTAACTAAGTCAACCGTATCACAATAGCTTATATTGAACAGTGGATACTAGCGTTCTGTTTCAACAGTGGCAATGATTTGATATGCGCATAGAATTGCATTCATTTTTGATTAGTGACAGGTTAACTTTTCGGTTGTATAATGCCCGAGAAGTACGAAAACTTAATTAGTTTCGTTCAACTGGTGCCGTAGAGGCAGGCTCTTTAGTGTTCCGGTGCAGTGGGTCTCGGCAGAGTCACTACCGGGAAACACCGGCTAACGATTAATCCATACTCAGTTGATTGAGAAACTTCTAAGAACGTAGCCACTATGACGAGCGTCGTTGAACAACGTCACCGAGGAAGACGGACAAGCATCGTATAAATTTCTGCACAAATACCGATACACACGGAATTTATTTTCAGAACAATCAAATGCAGCAAGGGGACAATGAAAATGCACTGGGAATAGTATGGAATGCTGTATCGGCATTTAGGCCTTTTTCACACGAGGCAACTGGAGACCATCACTGCAAAAAACCATGCTAGGAAACTATCAATCGCAAGAATGCCTTCATCAAGTGATGAATTACTTCTGTTGGCTTTACTGCTCAAGAAAAAGAAACGCTCTCGAGAAAGAAAAAATGCGAACTCAAGAGATGTTGATATCGAGAATAGACAAAGGGGTACATCATACACTTTACGATGATTTATGTGCTGATGAGAATAAATTTTCTAATTAATTTTGGATGAGCAAACCTTAATATGAGGAATTATTCAGCCTCATCGAGAATGACATCAGACAGACTGACACAAACTTGAAAAGAAGCATAAGGACAGATGAATAACCTGATGTTACTTCAAGGTAAGGTATTTATGTTTAAAAAATACATGATTTTTTAAAGAAAATACAATGACTATCGCACGCAGTGACGAAAGTGTTGCGTCACCGAGTGACTCGGTATGAAAACTATTATTAATATTATGCCCAACAGTCGGTGACGGCAGCTACTTGCTATGGTCACTAGCTACCTCACGGGTAACTGCAAAATGCTGTTGCGCAACTGGGCAACCGAAGTGACATCGTATAAAAGGCGACATTTGAAATAATGGCGGGTAACTAGTGACTGTCACCAGTGACGGTCACTAAGTGACTCGTGTGAAAAGAGCTTTACTGAATGAAGTATAAAATAAGGTCACGGAGAATATCTGATTTCAAGATCTTCTAATAAAGCAAGGAAATCGATGCGGAAGTGACAGAGAGTTTTCATATGCAATTTCGTCTTATGGAGACCGATTTCATAGGCAGGTATGCATCTTTGATGACGTCGTTTCTGTAATGTTTTTTCATGGAAAATTTTATGCGACGATGACTGATTTTTGGAGCAATTAAAACAAAATTTCGTTCTATAAATCGGCATTTTAACTTCAAACATTCTAATTAAAGTAACGAAAAGGCCTACAAAAACTCATTAAGATAATTTTGGTTTCAAGAATAGCTAAGCTAAATTAGCTAAATCTGAATCTATTTCAGTACATTGTGTATCGTTTCCAGTCATTCAAATAATTGTTTCTCCCACAATTTTGTCGCCGAATGCAGAATTTTTGTTCAAGATTTCAAAGTATGACAATGTACATTGTTAAAATAAAATTTTAAAGCCTGTTCCAACCCTATTAAAAATTAAGGGAGTAGCATGGTTGATTAAAGGAGACAGCGGTGAATTAAAGGAGTATTAAGCGAACCGAGGCCTCTTCCCTTCTGACACTTCCAGGGCGCGACTCTTAAGCGCGATGCGAGCACGCTTTCCCGTATTTCTACCAGAGGCCACCTGTGCAGATGGCCTCTAGGTGAGACGCCTGCCATCTTTCTCGAGAGAAATGCCAGTTGACATCTTTTGCGCCAATTTTGAAGTTGGTGTTGTGCGGGACAGATGACTGGATCGTGTCTCTATCATTTAAAACGTTTCAAGTAATGTTAGAGTGTATATCTGTGCGAGTGTATATTACGTGAGGGTGTATAGTACGTGAGGGTGTATAGTACGTGAGGGTGTATAGTACGTGAGGGTGTATAGTACGTGAGGGTGTATAGTACGTGAGGGTGTATAGTACGTGAGGGTGTCAGAAGAAAAAAGAGATGGAAGAGACGTAGAATGCTGGTCTGTAGAGGCACTATTTCAAGGGCATGAACGGAGCAAGCACCCAACCGTTAGTTTCACCTCCTCGGTCAATTGATATTTATGACGATTCATCGTTGTGGTGGAGCTGGTAGTGAAGGCAAAACCTCAATGTGAGCAATGTAAAAACAACAATATGTGGAAACCAAACCTGAATTTTCCCTCGTCAGTCTTCAGCAACCTTTGAATTGAAGGACGTTCTTGAAGGTGATCAACGATGTGTTTAGGTACATATTTGTGTGTGTGTGTGTAGGGGGGGGGGGGGGGGGTTGTGTGTGGGTGTGTGTAGGGGGGGGAGGGTTGTGTGTGTGGGTGTGGGAGTAGGTGTGGGGAGGGTTTGTGTGTGAGGGTAGGTGGGGGAGTGTGTGTGTGTGTGTATATGAATAGCCGGTGTAATTATGCTCGGGCAAGGTAAAGTCATTTTATTTTCCTTTCTAATTTTAGGAATGAAAGATGAAAAATCTGCTTGACGATAATTGTTTTTATTATATATAGAGCTACGAGTATGTTCTTTCAACGTCCCTAGGGTATTGTTGCTATATTCTTTTCAAGGTACATTTATATTGTTCCCTGCAGGCTTTCGCCTCCAAGGCTGCGTACAGCTGATTTCTCATTATTGCACATTTAACCGTTGACGCTTCTCAACCAAATATAGCCAGTTGCCCATTAATTACTTTAGTAATTGCGTTGCGGAAACTTCAGGCATAAGTTATACGTCACAAATATGTCCCATTAATGTCAGCTTAATAATGAACACGCACCCTTGAAATTTTCTGCACATTAGTTGGAGTGTATTTACTTTACATACTCTGGTACATTTTTATTGTGCTATCAACCGTGTTTGCTTATGATGAATTGGTAAATCGCGCAAGAACTAAGGTAATTCAAGGGCAAACTGGTTATAATCGGTTTGAGCAGTGTGACGGTTGGAAAGTGTGACTAATGGGAAATCAGCTGTGCGCAGCCGTTTTTTTTAAATTAAATTAAGAGGTGGCCATCCTGGGCCTCTCATGATTCTCCGATGGTGAATAGGAGAAACTGGTCGCGCCTTGGGAGCGCAACGGTAGTGCTCCATGCTGAGCCATGCGTGGCCACCGGTTGGGACAGAGGTGCAGGGGCGCCTATAAAGTGAACACTTCGAACCCGAATCAAAGGAGAAACATGGATGCAACAACCAAGTAGTAATGCGAGCGCTCCCAGGAATCACCGATGCCACTGCTATAATTT
The DNA here is from genome assembly GCA_030386875.1 of Morinoia aosen. Classification (NCBI taxonomy): domain Eukaryota; kingdom Metazoa; phylum Arthropoda; class Malacostraca; order Amphipoda; family Talitridae; genus Morinoia; species Morinoia aosen. The sequence goes on from CM059559.1 coordinate 30,076,548, forward strand.
TTAATAGGGAAGTTGACCAAACCAGCATTTTTATTTTTTATTGAACTATTTTTCATAAAAATTGTTAGTTATTAAAAACGATCTTTACGTAAAAATGGGAAAAACAATGGTAATCGATCAATAGAATAAACATTTCCATCACTTTATTTTCACTTGGCAATATGATGAGACTACGTTAGAAAGTCATTAGGCTTTGATGAAATGGGAAGTAATAAGTCAATGCAACTAAAGCAATAGTTAACCCTGTTGAGTTTAAACATAGATTGCTACTATTCTCATTGGCATAGAGGAAAAATTTTGGTAAATCTCAAACGGGTAAGATTGTGCAGTAAAGCTACACGTTAGTAGTTTTTTATACAAAACCATCGCAAGTGAACTGTAATTGCCTACTATTTTGAAGGTCTTGATGTGTATGCTTGGTAATAATCTACCAATAGCCAAACGAAAACGTCTACACTGAATAATCTCATAAGGAAAGAAGTTGAGAGAAACTCGAGTTTGACATAAAATCTGACCAAGGTGAGTACAGGCGTAGGTGACAGCTGACAAATAATTCAACAGCATACAAAGCATAGGACTAAATATTCTGAAACGAATGCAAAACCTCGTAATGAAATCTCGAGTTTATTGCATCATTAAATTAGAGACGTGAAAAAATAGACGAAGGTGCTGATTTTTGCAGATAAAATTCCCCTACACCAGTTGTTAAATTTTTTAGCCTTATTTCCATGTTGAGGATATTCTAAAAGGAAGGTACTTAACGTGCCATAGTGGAGTAGGTTAGCTGATTGCCTGGGGCTTTCTCGTGCAACGGAACAGTTGAATTACAGGTGGAGAGTAGCATAACGACACATGAATACTGTTGGTAGCTAAATTTACCTACAAGTTAATGCTCCTGATCATAACTTACGAGATTTTCTCATTTTCAGTCCACAAGGAGAGGCCGAGAGTCACCTCACCTTGCGAGCTTTAGCTTCTGAGATGGCGCGGATGAGAGTCGTGTCTAGGAGTGGCAACACTGCGAGAGATTGTTCAGGCGAGACCAGCCTCACACCAGCGTAGCCTGTTCCTTGTTAATAAACCACCATTGGGTTCTCGGCGGTCGATTTCCCTGATCATCAGTAAACAGACGTTTGTAGTTTTTATGGCTGAATTCATGGTGTTTGGGCTGTATACACAGGTGTATTTCAAAAGTTTTCACTATCATAAAAAATTATTGGAATAAAAAGTAAATTTATTTGTCATAACTGATGAGGTTGAACAACCAACTCATCTTCAGCAAGCTGGGTGTAGCAACCCCATTCTAACATTTTTCGCCGGAGCATGCATGTTTTTAGCCGCCCAAGGGATTAAATTACTTGGGCGTAGCAAATCATGCATGCAGGGGGCGGAAAAGTTAGACTGGGACGGCAAGTACGCCGAAAAGGTGTACAGCCTGCTGGCTTGCATTTTAAAAAAATTTCTGTTTATGTGCTTGGGCTTTTTCTTCATGATTTTCCTGCTTCTTCCATTACTTTATTCTTGGCCTAGTTTTAAATAATTTAACCGCTTTAATTTTCGAGCGAAAAGAAGTTCCCCTTACATTTTTTGAAAAATTTCTCCTACAATATTAGGTTCTCCAAAAATTCCCAGTTAGAGCTTTTTTCCCTAGACGTTCCTACGGAATTTTCGGTCTGAATGTGAACTAGACGTCTGGTCTTGTCCAGCCATGTGGAAGTCTTATTTTTCTAATCTCCAAATTTTTTTTTCTATACCATCAGAGAGGTATCCAATCAAAATTCACAAACGAGTAGTTATCCATTTTATTTTTAACTTACGTAATTATTTCACGGTTTGTTTGTAATGTGTTACCATTCGCACTACGAAATCTTCTTGCTCATCTATTGGAATCTCATCATTTTTTCCATGGTATCCTGGTGTGCCATGATGTCTCACACTGTTTTTCAGTCAATTCAATTCAGCTAGATTTTTGATCACAAAGTTCGAGTTCTTGTTTCTCTTTATTAGGCAATCGTGCGTTGATAAAACTTTTGAGCTCCATGATTGTATTGGTGCATAAATAAGGCCTAAAATTTACAGTTGGTTTCAAATTCAATTTATTTTCACAAGCTCCCAACGATCTTAGTCGGGTTTCGACGGCTGAATTCTGACGGAGTCGTCCCAGCACCTCCGCTGCTTCACCTGGATTCTTGATAGCGGCCTACACACCTTTGTTCTGTCATGCGGCTTCGCAGTGTGGCGTTGCGTTTTGTGGCGTCTTTTGACAGGAGGCGCTTTGGAGCCAAAATTTCAAGAGAGTAACATCGCTGAAGCGGTACAGCCTGTCATAAATGTTCACTTGTCGATTTGGCTACCGCCAGATGTTGACACAACACGTTGACCGTGAGGGATTAAACTGAAGTTCAATATCCAACTCATATTTAGAATCAATTGTAGTAAGAAATTTTGAAAATAGCGAACATTAACTGGGTCGTGCCGTCATTTAGTTTTGACTGAGTATTTATCAAAATTGGATTCGCGACTACTGGTCGGTCAGCAGCACTATGAAAATTCTCTCCATGAACACCGGCGGCTCACATCGGCGCCAACGTTTTAAATTTGTAAAAAAACTCAATTTATAGGGATTTGACCCGAAAAAACAGCCCGATGACTCTTCAATTTGACTGACAAATCTTTGCCAATATTTTTACCGGCTACGACAGCATAAAATGTTTGAAAATATAACCTATCCTAGATGTGGTATGTTGAGCATGCATCTAGTATAATCCCGTTCATGTAAATTTTCATTCCTAAATTAATTTTTTCATTCCTAAATTTGAACGCTCGTTGTTCTGAGTGATTTGAAGCACACAATATCCAACTCTTTTGACATCTGCAGTGTTTTCTGGATCTAAACCTAATCAAAATAGTCTAGGAATAAATGATGTAAAATGTTTGTAACCATGAGTTAAAATTTGAGACCGTGGAAGCTTTTCAAACTACAGTGATCACGCCCTCGAGAAGCATCCTAGCAAACCTCTTATATATATAGGAAAGCATAGAACAAGAATGAAACGCGAATGTTCGAAGTCATCTGCGAAAAAAAGGAAATGTTAAGAATTTTCACTCATAAATTCGAACTCCAATACCCTCACACTGACGTATTCTTTTCACTTCGACCAGTCTCCTAGTATTGTTTCTGTAAAGAACTTCGTGGTTCTTTGGGTGCGTATAGGGAATTCGAAAACGCGTAGGCTTTTCCAAACGGTTTCTGTAACAATATGATACAAACAAACTTAAGATCTAGCTCTAAAAACACTGTTAATTGCACTTCAATTTCACTAATTTTACCGATTAAGCATTTCAATTGACTAAATAAACACGATCAACGACAACAATAAAACCTATCATATACACAGAATGAATATAGGGGTTATATCACGATTTAAAATAGTTTATGACACAATAACAGAAAATATTAAAACCTTACCGAATTATTAGCCCCTTTCGGCATACTCTTCCGTGTATAGACCGCATATGAAAAGCGTAAGCCCACACGGACTTCGACTTGCAATAGACCAAGATGAAGCTCAAACTAAATGTACCTATCGCACACGTATGAGCTTCGCTAACAGTTTCCTTGCTTTACTTATTCCGCTAACTTAATGTTTAGGAATTTCAATTTTTTAATGATTATAATTACACCATTGCTCTAAAATGATGTTGCATACATGGTACAATCAATGAAAATGATCTTAAATTTTATTCTTTGCCGAATTTTTATCCCTATGTTTTTTTAGAAATTCAATTGCGAGTAGCATTTCCTCCTCCATTCTAATGTCGGTGACAACCTGGTTGCCAGTGCCAGTCTTATAATGAGGGTTGTAATGAAAATTTTCAACGACTATGGGATAATTAACTGTGAATTTTGTATGAAAGGTCTTTCAATAACAAGACGATAGACTTTTGTATTTGTGTGGTCTTCAGGTTTTGGCTAGCACTGTAAAAAAATGTCTTGAAACATCATGATACAATGCAGAGAAATTCATCTACGTTGAGATGATTCCAGGCTATTCGTAGGAGTTTTCCATAGCATAAAAGGTAGGAAAAAATTGGATGTAAGTTAGCCCGGTGGTGTTCGCAACATCCACAAAGCAGCTCCAGCGTGATGTAGGTACGTTAAGTACGTGGTAAGTCACTCATGAGCTCCTGCATCAGCTGCAGCTGCCAGTAATGGCCACCTAACTGCTGAGTGCCTGAGATAACAGATGGTGCTTACTGCATCAGTTAGCTTTAATTGGAGTGTCTCAAACCGATCCCAGTAGTCGGTCAGTTAAGTATACAAAAGCGCATTCGAAATCTCTCATGAATGGTTGAGTTAGCTCTAGATGTTTGGAAGAGAGTACACCTGGGCTCAATATACAGAAAATTTTCACACGTTAGATAGTTCGATGACAAAATTCATAGCCAGCGAGTTCTAAACACCTACAAATTAACTCACTTCTGTGTCTCGTCACATAAAATAGTCAATTGATGAAATCCTTGACACACATTTACGGAAAGCACCTATTTTCCACTAAGCAGAGCTGGCTGCAGCTGTTTTCAACTAAAAGTAGCTGACTGAAGCTTTCTTCCACTGACAGTTGCTGACTGAAACTTATTGTAACAAACAGTAACTGACTGAAGCTGGTTTTGGACATGAATCACCGATTGCAGCTGTCTTTTACTATGAGTCCACGACTTAGAGAAGCTGACTGGAGTTGCCTCCTACCTTGAGCGGTTGACTAGAGCTGTCTGCAAAAAACAGTATTTGGCGTGCGACTGGGGACAGTCTCCCTCAGCTGATTCCAGTGGCATGTTGCTCTCTGGAAGTGTTCAGTCATTGTCGGAGCTAAGAAACTTGGAACTCACAGCGCTCGTTCTGCCTACGTGAGCGCAGCCAGCACTACGTGCCCAGCAGCCGAGCAGTCGTTGGATCGGGTTTCCTGCTCTGCCACCAGGCTTGAATCCTTCAGTTCTTGACCGGAATACTAACTCCTGAATAGCAATTAGAATTTGGTCTTTGGTCTCACAACAAGGGAAATCCTTTGACCTCGCCGTACCCTCAGAGCCTCTGTCTCAAGCTTAAACACTTCCCAATCACTTTAATCTTGGATCTGCAGGCTCGCCTCCCATGCTCACTCGCTTGGTGAATTGCCTGTACCTGAGTGACAAGTTATTAACTTCACCCATATTTCTATACTGTATTCATCTTCACGGATGCAGCCTTTGCCTTAGTGAAACATACTGAAGTGTACGTACATGATAAAGAACAATCATGCACCCTTTATTTCTATTGAAGAAGAGGGCAGGAAAAATACTCTTCTTAAAAAATTTATAAACTACTTTTCAAAAATCAGAATACTCTTGAGTTATATTTCTTAAGCAATTAAGGAGAATTCGATTTCTGCGTTCAAACTGCGTTCTTGAGATGTAGACGTGTCAGACGGTTTCCAGGAATTGATTCGAGTTGTCAAGGAAACGGCCACACGCGCGAGAATGCGCAAGTTTGCACACCATTGAAATTCCGACATAAATGCATTCAAATATGTTTCACAATTCAAGCTGGAAGCATAGACAATTGCGTTTTTTTTTTATTTGAGGAAATGCATGGATCTATTTCGCCATGAGGCTGAAAGACATCAAAATGTTTCGGAAATGGTCGATGTAAATACGCTGGCAATTTAAATTGTATTTGAAACATGTTTAGCCCACTCATATTTCCTGATACGTTATGACCACAATTTGAAAGTCGTAGCAGAGCCTGCTTGGAAAAATCAGGAATGGCCAACCGACATGCTTCAAATATATACAATATTACTCGGCAAAGTGACTGACAGTCAACACTTCACTATACAGATAAAAGTGATGTCAGATAACCCATAAGTACCGAAATAATTATAAATCAACAAGGATACCTTCTCACATGAAAATCCATTCATACTGTCCAGAACATCAACTCATTATTCATAAAACATTTTAATTTTTCACTTTTTCCCCAAGCAATTGGTGGAAAATAACCCACAAATACCCTGATTTATTTCGGATGCAGAACGTCTCATTGCAAATTTCTCATTGCTGTTTCTCAGAGTAAATCAAAATGTGTTGAAAAGGTATGCTTTTGGAATTTGGCACCAACCCTCAGGCGTACTCTAAGTTTGATCCAGGGTGAACATCTTTGGGTGAATATCTTCATGGATCAACGGACTGAACTTAATTGTGTAAGAGAGTAAGGCACCACTCCTGAATGGATATAGTAGGGACTGCGAAGCAGAAATAAAGTTTGCCCTTATGCTGGAGGCGTTCCAAGTCGAGAGGAGTGCAAGGTCCGCTTCGTGGTCGGTGCTGTACATTCTGCTCCTTAAATCAGGTCAAACTGTTGACTTCGTCAAGGTTATGCTCCCTCTTGCTTAAAGCCCGAGGATGTGACTGACTATTGAAATAGACCTGTAAAGTTCGAGCAACAGAGAAAGTAATAGGAATCTCTTCGGCTGGGTAGACTTTGCGATGTCAACAAAATGAAAAGTGTCAAGTGAAGTCTTAGCCGCAAGGTGGAGCGTTTTGTTATGTAGGCCTCCACTAGAAGTGACTCCCGGTTTTGCCGTTTGCTGCTTTGAAGGTGGCGTCTCGGGTAACGACATTCGCTCAAGTAGCCAGCGCTCTGGGCTACACCGTAACCACCGAGCCGGAGTCTATAGGTACGAGCTCATAGGTAAACTCTTCCTTTTGAGAGGGTACTGCGAAAAACCTCCGAATCCACTTCTACTCAAGGAATCAATCGAAGTATAAATCTAGCGAATTGGACCAAATCTCACCAGCCCCGTAATGAATAGCGAGCGCAATCGAACCGATTCTTGTTGGCGTCTTGGATAGCAGCACATGAATAATCTTGCACTCAAAATGTAATAAAATAAAACTGATATTTCTAGGATTGCATAAATGCTTAATTTTTAAAATTTTATCCGATATTGTGGGAGTGATTGAAGATTCATTTTTGAACCATAAGTGAAAATCGCCTTATATAAACTGAACATCAAAATTAACCTTGTTATAAGTTGCCTTGTTATAAGTTGTTATAACATCATGACATGTTATAAATTTCGCTACCTGGCACACGCGCGGATAGCCTTCCTAGTTTAACTTCAGCATCAGGTTTTGCGGTATCCCACCCTTAACGTCGAAGTGGGTGGAGCGCAGACGTGCGGTAGTTTTCACTCATTAGTTTTGGCATATCAGATGTTCAAATAGCACATGAGATCAATAATTAAAATAATCTCCAGTCAGATCATACGACAAAACTTTACACGGTGGACTAATTTCATTATATACCTAACAAGCTAACGGAGATAAAACTAATATAATCTGATCACAGCTGATTCTAATACACATATTGTGATGCAAGATTAAAATTAAATTTGTATTTTACTCAATGGAGTTGCAAGGATCATGAAAGTTTATAATAAAATGTCTATTAGAAGAAATTATCATTTTTCAGTGAGCTAAAAAATCGAATTAACTGAATCACCAAAAAACCGGTCCTATAAGGAGCATAGGTCGATAAAAAATATTGTAACTACAGGGATTAGTGATTTCAAAGTGAAAATGTGAGGTTCCAAGCTAAAGGCTAGGAAAGCCTAATTTTTATTTAGGGGAGAATACTCCCAGTTTTGAAAGTCCTATGGTATTCGATCGATCTTCATGAAACTTTGCATAGGTATGTAAAATTGAACAAGGATTAAGATTGGACTTATGCGTTTTTCGCATTTTCCTCATAGAAAACGAGTAATTAAAACAAAACGGAAAAATGGGGGGTCTGGGGCAAATCCATGGACTCAATCAGATTTTGAGATACAGAGAAAACATTGGTATCAAAAGAAGTAGAATTGTATTCTCTAAAATACAATGGAGAGTTCTTTCCGAATTTTCGAAATACTTTTTGAAATAAATTAAAAATACAAAAATTGAACCCATTTTCACACTTTTCTCCACAAAAAAATGTAGCTAGTTTTCTATTCCAAAAATGAATAAAAGCCGACGTCAACTAGTAGAGGATTAAATTTATGTTCTTCTGATACCAAAATGATTACTGTAGCTCACAAACTCAAAACTACCTTAGGTGTAGAAATCGTAAATTGCAATTGTTCAGGCGCACGTGCTGAAGAGCGCTCAAGTACTGAACGGGGCGCGCTCTTCGGCATGACTAACCTACCCCCAGCAATTCAGGCAAGCGACTGACCAATCAGGGCTGCCACTGAGGTTTTTCCTTTTCCCCCAGATTTGCTGTACAAATTCCCCCTTTTTCGTCAAAAATCCCCCAAAATTAAGGAAAAATGTATTATGGTATATATTAAATAAAAACTGACATTACTTAATGTATATTAAATCCAAATGTAATTTCGTCCTTTTCATTGACAGCTTGTGAGCTATTTTGCTGTAGGGGTAAATTGTTTTACCCACAGGTAAGAAATTATACACACTTGAGGAAAGGTCGTGTTGGTAAAAGTTTTCTACATGAGTAAGCTCACTTATGGTAATTCCACTGGATTTCTTGGATGGCTCTCCAACGATATCAGCGTTGGTACTTGCAACATTTATGTTTCTCTTATGTTGCACTGAACATTGTTTTGTTTTAATTTTTCAAAGAAATATTGCAGCACTTACATTACCTACAGTTGCATGGGATTACGATTTCATTTCAGACGAGTTTTAATTCGGTGGCACCGAGCGAATCATTTCTAAATGACTGCGTACAGAACTTTCGTTTCGTAGAACTTGATTCAGTTCGGTAAGCCATTGGAAAAAATAATCAGCTTTCTAAAGCAAGAATGATAATTATAAAATAATGAAATCATTATATAAATAGCATTAATCATAAAAATGAACCTATTTGTCATCTTTGTAAGGTTTTGCTCGTTAAAACGTTAATTTAATATTCAAAGTTGAAGAACTAATTGCTGAAAAGCATGTAACAGAGTTAGTCTCTGTAACGTATATAAGTTATGAAAAGACACAAAAATGAAACGTTAATATTGAAAGTTACTGATTGAAACCTAGGCGTGCCGCACATTTTTAACATCTCTTAATTTTGAACCACACAAGTATTCAATCTACAAGAACTCCTGCTTACGCCTCTTTTGCAGAAAAAAATACAATAAAAATATCTGAATTCCCAAATTAACATGTAGGAATAATTACCACATAATTTAAGTTAATGGAAAGAATGACGATCAAAAAGTATTCACTCAGAGGAAGGACGCGAGCAACCGTCACGGTCACTGTTTGCCTTTTCATTCCTTTTATAGAGCGAACTCTCGAGACTTAGCTCTGTGAGCTGTGAGAATGAGAGTGATGTTACTGTTCATTGTTCCGATGTGAATCTCGTTGCTAGTCTAATGAGTTCGATCCTCGTTCAAACTTCGTTTTATCGCCTTTTATTCATAGTTAAAAGGGGGTATTTCCTGTTCTGCATCATAATTTCTTCATCCGAGTGAGCATACGTCCACTTGTAATTCAAAATTATCGATGGCATACATTTTTTACATAGGAAATAATTGCTGGCCGAATTCCCCCAAATTTTATGGTTTTTACGAAAGTTTCCCCCTTTCCCCTAAACTACGAGTGTTTCCCCCAGATCTGGGGGAAATCCCCCATCAGTGGCAGCCCTGCTGACCATATTCCTCAACTATAAACTCAAGCACACACTCATGGACAGATTGCCAAACACATGGTAGACGAAACAAGGTAGCTGCAAACCAGTCTTTTATAAAATCGAGTGGTGTGTAGGTGACGTCATAACATCGCACCAATAGCAACGCTCAGATTGCATCTGGCAACACTGCTAACCCGAAATCTGGCATCACTGTCAGCGTTACTGGTACGACAATCTTGAATCTAACCGTGCCGTTCAAACGAACTGTTGACGAGTCGAGTGAAGTGCAATGTCGTCGCCTCAAGTTGAATTAAAAAGTTTTCAGTTATTTGGTGTCGGAATAATTCTAAAAATTTACCCTAGATATTTCATTGCCCTGGTTTCAATTTTAAAGAATTGATTGCGCCGAGTGGAATTGTCCAGTTAAATGATTTTAATGTCGAATTCATGTTTGCAGCCGCCATTTCAAAAACACCGACTACCGAAGAATCTTATCGGCATTAAAGATGCACTAAGTGGTGTTGAAAACTGGTGTTGTGCTGTTGTTTTATGAACACAGGACTTTGGACCTGGAAGGTAAGAAATTGAACTTTGAATATTATTTAAATTTAATTTAAAAAGGATTGCTCATAACTGATTTTTTCCCTTAATGAAGTTGCATCTTTCTATCAAATCTTTGAAACCAGATGCAGTAGACCAGTTTAAATTCGATATGCTAGTTCCATAGGAAAATGCTGTTGACTCGCCTGAAATTTGAAGTATAAAGCAAATAAAGAAATAAGAATATAATGTGCACAAATTCTATGCTGATCAATGACATACTGCTTATTTCAAGAAAAAATTTAATATCATTATAAGCATTTCATTCCAAAAAGGTAACATAAATCTTGTGGTAGGGTGCTATCATCTCTAATAGTATCTAAATTTTTATGTGTGAATTATTCTGGAAGTAAGATGACATGACAAATTTTACCAGATTTACAATGAAAAAACTTCACTGGCATTGTTGAAATTTTGATCTCTCCTTTATGTTGAAATAAGCAAGTAGTAAGCTTAGAATCTGCAGTGCTCAGCATGAAAGCTAGTTTGGACTGCAGACTGTAAAACTTGTGTACTGTATATTGGATGCAATTTCAGAATAGCTTGACTATGTGGGGGCCCGAGCTAAAGGTTAGGTAGGTTTACTTTTTGTTGAAATAGAATAGGTTTTTGTTATGTTGCGGACCATCTTTTTTCGGTTCCCTGCTGTCCTGTTTTTCAGCACCTACTACTTTCTTCTTCAACTTTTTCTTGCTTCATGAACTTCTTTCTTAGCTTACTGTTTTTGTGCACCTTATGCATAAATTCCTCCTTCCCTCAACTCCATACTAAATGGTGCCTTCCTCCTTCCTTTCTTAGAAAATTTTTGTCGTGGTAATGGGAAGGTAAATCTTTCTTATTTAATAATAATAATAATATTAATAATAATAATAATTCAGAGTAGCTCTTTTTTCTTGTGTAGCCTATCTAATCTGAAATTTTTAGATTAACTCTTAATAACTTTCTACTTTGTAGCTAAATGTCAAGGTGAAAGATGACAAGAGAGATGCAAAATCTTGTCTATGATTTTCCATTGTGAAGTGCTCCTTTTTATGGCAATCATCTTTCTGAAAATGACACTGTTCTAAGCATAATTGGAAATGCATTTTTATAGATGTCTAACTGTTCTATGCTTACCATTCATGGTGAGCTTCTATCGATATTTTTGAGATATGAGGTGAAAATTCATGCTGCTTATCATAATTTTATTGTGAGTGCTTCAAAAATGTCATGTGAAGCAACAGAGCCATGTTTCAAAAAAGCATGTCTTATGTTTATGTCAATGATTGTATTTGTATTTTGCTCTCCTTTTATGTTTATTAATAGAAGTAAAATGAGGCTGGTAATCCACTAAGGAATACATACAAGCAAAAATGAAATGTAGAACATTCTCCAGATTAAGGGCTGATTTCTTTACTTGCCATTTTTTATGTCTTACCAAATTGGTATTTGTTTTTTTAGACTTTTTTTTTATATATAAGGCTATGTGACATTGGGATTGTTATTAAACAACACCGATAAATTTACGTATATTACCCAACGACAACTGTTAATGAAAAATTGTGAGAACCAGCGTGAGTGTGTTACCTTGTTTGGTTGTACTTGAACCTATGTACAGTACTTCTCTGCCTTATTTGTTGTACTTGATGCTATGTTCAGTACTTCACTGCCTATTACACTTAATTTTTCCTTTTTTCTTTAATTTTTTTAACTTTTTCCATAGCTCCTTCTTGCTCTTTTCCCCTATCACTTTCTCCCTTTTGACTCCTTGTATTTTTACATTCTGTATTACACTATAGTTTATCATTGCCTCCATTTCCTTGTGTATGCATTGCAATATTGCTTCATATTCAACATCATCTCTCTGTACAGCTGAACCTTTTTATTAAATACTCTCACCTGCATCTTGATTCATCATATTTCCACTGACAATTTTCAATCTGTACCCTTACTACCAACTAAAATGTGTGCTTATTGAGCCAGAAACAAATTCAAAAACGGCTAACTTGAGAAATTCACTAATTTTTATTTGCCTTCCAGGTACCGGATGAAACTGGAATAATTTCAACGTCATCAAGGTGGATGAAGAGGAGCTAAAAGCTGCTGCGGTATTCAACTGAACCACCAATATTGGAGGAATGTTTGCTGCTGGAAGTGGAAGATGCTGCCGCCAGAGCTCCGGTTACCTCGTAATGAAAACAGACATGCATCACCAGCAGCTGAAGAAATTCTTTGACTCACTGCACTATAAGTTGTTCCATTTTCAGTGAGCAAGTTTCCTGTGTCCATCTTTTTGTGTCATTTCAAAAGCATATTCGGTCTGTTGATCTGTACAAGGGACTTGAATTGTGCAGTAAATCTTTCGTGCTATTATTTTTATAAGAGGCTCTTGCAGTATCTGTTGAATCAAATCAGCCACTTACTAGGCTTCAGCAAAAATGTTTGTGAATTAATTCATGATAACTGCCCTAAACATCCCACCTACTGTTCCAAAATAAAAATGTAAATAAAGTTTTTCTTCAGATGTAGAACATTATAGTCAATCAGAGCTTACAATAGAGCTCTGCAGGGTACCTTTTCTGTGATGCACAAGTGATTCACTGCACTTTTCTCCTGAGTCCTTGTTCTCATGTTCTAGGGTGAAATATAATTAATTTTGTTGTATCACATTGTTCAGTTTATTTTAGATCGTTTCTGGATTTTAAATTGTTTTTACATGGGTGTAGGCTGCTGGCAATAGTGTTATGGACACATTGGGCGGATATGTTGCAGAGCAGCAGTTTGAATGCACTTCTGTATTCACAGTTAATTTATGCCTATAGTTCCGTTATTTCATTAGAATCAATTACGTGCTATTTACCGTTACCTCCTGTAAAACCCATAACTTCCCCGTTGCTGTATGTACAGCAACACTTCAGACATTCCGATTGAAATATAACAAATCTTAATTTTAGTGTTAGTGTTACTCACTCAACTACTCAGCTGTAAGCCAAATTAACATGCAAAAAAAATGATTGAGATGAGGTAAAATTTCTATGTGATATAATTTGTGTCTCTAATTTGGTAGCCAAGTGGAGCCAGTAAATTTGGACTTAAAAGTAAACTTATGTTTGTGTTTTCTGGATGGCCTGGTGTCACTCCTGTCTGCTGTGGCCAAACTTGAGACATTTAGTCAGGCAAGCTGAGGCTCATCATTCTGTCCGAGGCACCATACCAACCTACATTTGTACAAATATCTGCGCACTACTCGCTCTCAGCTCAGTAAGTGGTGTTAATTAAAGTCCCAATGACTGTTAATTAACAACCACTTAGTCTTCGACTTGTGCTAGCCTTGTTTTGTTAGTGTTGATGAATTTAAGGCTTTGATGTGTTATATTGTATCAAGCGTGTGATAAACCTTTTTTCTTTGTCTGTTTATAATTTAAGGCTGTGAACTATAATGTCGTTCAATCTTGTCTCGCTTAAAACACATTAACGGATGGTAGTGCAAGGTTTATTTGTTGATTTGGTTCGGTGCATTGCTAGGGTTAAGCGTTATAAATAAGCATTACTATCTACGCGCTACACATATTTGTTATCCTTGTTTTCTTCTCGTAATTGGAACTCAGCAAAAAAGATTGGATGTACTCATTGACACCTTTGCATTCTTATGACACATTCATTGTTTTGGTTTCGAAATGAATTATTTGATAAACTTTAGACTGGCTGTGAAAATACGCACGTAACTAGAGTTATGCTTACCTTTCAAGTTTTTGCATTCTACGGCTTATGTTGGAATAAATACACTTCCCGGCAGTCTCTAAAAAGTTAACATACATTTTAAAAAGTTATCTGGAGTGTTGTTTTGTTATTAAACAACGCAGTTTGCTTCTGAGCGTGCCGATGAATTCACTTCTGCTTAATGATGATCATACAGTTGTGTGTAAAAGCTATTTTACTATGAATGATTTATTTGGAGCATGCATCCAATAGTTGGTGAAAGATTCGTCGTAGGCTTCCCACTCGCACTCAGCTAGAAGAACCGGTACCCAAATAGTAAGTTTGACGTGAACTGGTCTTTCTAATGTTTCTCTATAGTCTATTATCAATGTGAGGGCCCAAGCTAAAGGTTAGGTAGGCTTTCCTTTTGTCAAAATAACATAGGTTTTTGTTTTGTTACGGACCATCTTTTTTTTGGTTCACTGCTGTCCTGTTTTTTCAGCACCTACTACTTTCTTCTTCAACTTTGATCTTGTTTCATGAAATTCTTTCTCATCTTACTGTTTCTAAGCTCTTTCTGCATAGATTCCGCGTTCCCAAATCCATACTAAATGGTACCTTCTTCCTTCCTCCCTTTGGATCTTATTTGTTGAGGATAGGGAGGCTTAAACTAACTAATAATCTAATCTATAGTCTATTATGCTACATTTTTTCCTTTTTGAATTTAACAGTTCATTACTTTTATTTAATACTTCTTTACTTACTGGTATGCCCCTCACTCAGGGGGTACAACTATTGTATCTGTGGGAATTAAATTTCCTAGGGGGACTATGTGAGGGCCCGAGCTAAACTTTAGGTAGGCTTCCTTTTTGTTGAAATGGAATACGTTTTGTTTTGTTGCGGACCATTTTTTTTAGATTCACTTATCCCTTGTTTTTCAGCTCCTACTACTTTCTTCTTCAACTTTTTCTTGTTTCATGAACTTCTTTCTTAGCTTATTATTTCTGTGCACCTTGTGCATAGATTCCGCGTTCCATAAACTCCATAATAAATGGTGCCTTTCTCCTTCTTCTCTTGGAACAGCTTTGTCGTGCTTATGGGAGGCTAAAACTTTCTTATATTATAATGATAATAACTTACTGTTATGCAGAGCACGAGTCCTGATGTTTGAAGATAGCGCTTGTGCATTAGGAGGGCTGCCGTTTGCGCTCTGTGATGTTTAGTAAATCATTATGTACGACTAGTCCTTACCGAGATTTGAATGCTCAGTTTTATGTTGTCTTGGGTGTACATTTCCGAATTTATTAGCCGGAAAATGTTGAACGTGCCTTGAGTGGTCGGTGGTGTACCAATTATTGTTTTTGATGAAAAAAATAGTTTATTTAATTCATTATCGTCAAAAGTTTACGTAACATCGAGATATTAGAAACGAAATATATTTTCAAGTAATAGGAGTATTTATTCAGGGACGAGTTGTTGGCTCATATTTTGTTCCCATCCTTAAAGAACAAGTGATATAAAGTCCAGAGCTGAGAGTTTAGTAGGCCTTCTTGCTGTTCAAATTAAAATGCTTCGTTTCCTTAGGTTAAGACCAATTTTTTGGGTTCATTAGTGTCCTGTTTTTCATAACCTATGACTTTCTTCTTCAGGTTTAATTTTGTTTCATAACCTTACTCCTCAACTTATTGTTCCTATACTGAGGTTCTCTTGTGTGGAAACACCCTGCGTATTAATTATGCGTTTCCTTTTAACTCCGGTGCTTGTCGTTTCCTTCCTCTATTTGAACGGTTGTATTGTAGTAAGGGAATGGAGGCTAAACCCAAGTCAGAATTCAATCTATAGAACTAGTCAGTTTTTGTAATGAAAACTTGATGCTTTATGTGAGAATATGTAAAGTCCCGCGACTGTGTCGCTTTGAGCAGCATTGTTGTGGTAAGGAAGGCTGAATTTATGTCGCAACCTAATTTATAGAACTAGTCAGTATTTTTAATAAAAACTTTGTGTTCTACGAGAGAATATGTAAAGTCCTGCAGCTGTGCTCGCTTTGAGCAGCAAGGAAGGCTGAATCTATGTCGTAATCTAATCTGTAGAACTAGTCAGTATTCATAATGAAGACTGGGTGTTTTATGGAAGAAGATTCAAAGTCCCACGACTAACGTAAGCCATCAATTTATTGAGAATAGAAAACGTTTTTGATTCCGTTCCAGATCATCTTTCGATTCACTGCTGTCATTATTTGTTTTTAATTAGCGATTGAACTATTTATAATTTTTCAACATGAAAATATTGTGGCGTAACTCGTGAGTGATATTGAATGCGGTAGCCCTTTAAGGGAAACACAGATTGGAATGAACAAAAGTAACGGATTTTTATTCACTCTTCCCCCTCAGAGGGACACAACTATTGCATCCATGCGAATTAGCACTCCCTCGGGGAAAATGTGAGGGCCCGAGCTGAGAGTTGGGTAGGCTTTCCTTTCGTTTAAATGAAATGTCTTTCTTGCGTTAAGGAACATATTTTTTTGGTTCACAGCTGTCCTGTTTTTCAGCACCTACTACATCTTCAAATTTGATCTTGTTTCATAATCTTCTTTCATAACTTACTGTTTCCATGCCCTTTCTGCATAGATTCCGCGTTCCCTTAACTCCATACTGAATGGTGCCTTCCTCCTTGCTCTTTTTGGATCGCATTTGTTGCTGCGGGTACGAAGGCTAAAACTAACGACTAATCTAATCTATCCTTCTCTCTTTGGATCGCCTATGTTGCGGATAGGGAGGTTTAAACTAACTAATAATCTCATTTAATTACGTATGTGATGGAGTCTTGTGTAGGAACAAATCTTGTGCACACATTCCCCGTTGTGTCAAGTTCATATTGAATGATTTCTAACTTCCTTTGATTGGACTTTGTTGCGGTAGGGAGGCCTGTACTACCAATAATCTAACCTTGAAATATTTTGTTTAGTTTGTACCAACTTTTTTTCGGTCCATTGCCATCCTATTCTCTGCAACCTTACATATCCATGGTAGATTTTTCATTGTAAATTTCATACCTTGATGCTTCCATCCAAACCATATTTGGGAACACACCTCGTGCATAGATTTCCTGATTTCTTATTTCCACAATGATTGGTGCATTATTCCTTCCTGTTTATGAAACACCATTTACAATAACTTCCCCTCACAACGATAACAATAATCAAAGCTCTCTGTTCTTAGCGCTCCCATGGGAAATGTACAAGTTCTTGAGCGAAAGGTTAGGTAAGCCTTTCGTTAAAATAAAGTAGTCTTTAGGATTTTTTGACCATTTTTTCGGTTCACTGCTGTCCTGTTTTTCAGCACCTATTACTTTCTTCGTCTACTTCTGTCTTTTTTCATATACTTCTTTCTTAACTCACTGTTTCTATTTCCCTTAACTCCAAAACTAAATGGTGCCTTCTTATCGGAAGTCTTTTTTTAGCTTAGAAGTTTAGATGCTGAAAAAGATATACAACTGTAAATCGATACTCCTGCTCATTCAGTTCGTGAACTTACATGCAAAATGTATCGCAGGTTTTATTTCAAATAAATATCTGAAACTGAATCTTATATTATCCTTTTTTACGATTAAATACGGCGGGCAATAGTCAGCTTCATCTGCATGGAAAAAGTATTAAAACGTTTTGTATGATTGAATAAAGTAAATTTTCCTACAGTTTGGATAGAGCTGTCTATTTATGAAGCTGCCGGAATGATAAAATTGAAGACGGATAACCTTTTAGTTCTGGTAGATTTGTAAGTATCAGGACGGAATTCAATTTTTCAAAAATCCAAATCCGTTATCTGCGGAGGCACGCCGGCAGTCGGCCATGTTGTTGATCGTACGTCTGGCAGGGCAGAGTACGCTACGTAGTAGTAGTACGCTGCCGCCGCCGCTGACGTCATGATGTGTAGGTGACGTCATCTGGCTTGATTGAAATGAAGCCTCCTATTGGCTAATCGAATTAGCGAATGTGCGTGGCTGTCCCCGTAAAAGTGACGGTACCTCCTTTAGTCTACCATAGCCAAACATCTCCAGATAAAAAGATTTCATAGAGAAAAAGCTTAAATGGTGTGCGGCAGCCACCGAGCCCCGCACCCAACCGCTCTCGCCCCTCCCCCCTTTTGACGTACTTCCCGCCCCCCTCTGAGTGTAAAACTTCACAAATGTGTCCGCTAAATATATACGTACATTTTAATGAATAAAAACGAATTCCGAACAGTTTCAATTTTTGGGGGAGTATTCTCCCCTTAAATAAATAAATCTCGATTTGCAAAGGACTTTATTTTTCGGTTCACAGCTTTCTTGGTTTGCATCACCTAGGACTTTATTCTTCAAATTTTATCTTGTTTCTCAACCCCTCAGGGGGATACAATTATTGTATCTATGGGAACTAGCGCTCCCAGGGGGACAATGTGAGGGCCCGAGCTAAAGGTTAGGTAGGCTTTCTTTTGTTAAAATAGAATAGGTTTTGTTGTGTTACGGACCATCTTTTTTCGGTTCACTGCTGTCCTGTTTTTCACCGCCTACTACTTTCTTCTTCAACTTTTTCTTGTTTCATGAACTTCTTTCTTAGCTTTCTGTTTCTGTGCCCTTTCTGCATAGATTCCACGTTCCCTTAACTCCATACTAAATGGTGCCTTCTTCCTTCCTCTCTTTACATCTCATTGTTGAGGATAGGGAGGCTTAAACTAACTAATAAACTAATAAACTCTTGTTTCTCAAACTTCATTCCTCACTCATTGCCTCTTTTTCACGGGGGTTCTCGTGTGGGAACACGCTTCATGCATATAGATTCTGTATTTCCTAAACGCCACACTAAATAGTCCTTCATCCTACCTCTTTTTAGAACACTTTTCTCGTGGTTAGGGAGGATCAAACTTACTCATAATATAATATATGATCCACAGAGAAGCTCATACGTAAAAATCACACCATGAACTTGCTTTCGTCCGGTGCGCAATAACTCAGCGGCGAGCACCCCGAAACATTCCTGACAAGCACTTGGACTCTCAAAGCACGCTAAAAATGACATACTCGGCTCCCAACAACACTCATTGATTCTAGCCAAAAAGCTTGAATGAAGCCTCCAGTGTATTCCGAGTACAAATCAGTTCACCATCCTCTCTCCTCCTCCCGATGCGCCAAGAAAATATTGATAATTCTAAATTAAGTTAGTCCAAAGTAGAGTAGTCGACTCCAAATGAATACCTACATGTCAGGCAGCAGGTGGTGTCGAGTCCAGTTTGTAAGAGTTACCCATTATCTTAGACATTTTCTTTATGAGTTCAGCTCCCTGTACCCGACTCGCTTTGTGTGTCAACACCTATGGTGCGTCTGTGCATTTAATTTAGTTAGCCCTAAAGTGTCATTTATATTATATTTCAATTCTTCCATATTATAATAATTACCTAACTGAATAGCACTAATATTTTATACGTAATTTTGCGTGTTGTACCATGTTATGCAGTAGCTCATGTTTGTACACTCTATTTTTCACAAAAGAAAATAAATCACTGTCTTTGCTGATGTGTATCTGTGTATTTAAGAGGCAGTACATAGAGATTCTGCCGTAAACAATTCACATGCTGAGATGAAAAGAGTTTCCTTTCTCCTATTAGATACAGGCTTTATTATTTAACGACACCTCGCCTAATAAGGTCCTTAAGGGCCCTCCTTTGGAGGACAAACAATTCCGCATAGTTTGTCGTAGAGAAAGACGCTGTCGCAGTTCGGCGAATCAGGGAATTTCCTGTGGAGCCCTAACAAACTGATAACGGCGCAGACAGTTGCTCGTCTTCCTAACGGTACCGCCGTAGTTCGGCACAAACAGAATTCACAAATTTTGCCCAAGCGGACTAATTGCGGCGTAGGCGGCACCCACACAAACCCCAGGAAGGGCAGACAAGCTAGCGCCTCGGAAAAAGGTAGCGGCACAGAAGACACCCCTTTTCCGCGAACCCTCACGTCGACCGCAAGACGGTTTCGACATATTGTCTCCCGAACAAGGACCCAGAAGCTGTGCGCAACTACCAACGTTGCCTGCGATTTCTGGGTTCCACTCAACCACGCGGACACCGCATCAGTAAAACAAAGTGAACCTCATCGCTCAAGCTCGAGAATACGTCGAAGCACTCGGACTCACCCCCATTGATTCGGAGTACAGGGAAATATTCACCAGCCGCCTGAGGCATTTGGAAGAAGCCGCAGAACGAGCAGCGGATCGAGAAGCCGCAGAACGAGCAGCGGAACGAGAAGCCGCAGAACGAGCAGCGGGACGAGAAGCCGCAGAACGAGCAGCGGAACGAGATGCCGGAGAAATAGCAGCGGAAAGAGAAGCTGAACGAGAAGCAGCACAACGAGACCACGAGCTCAGACTCAGACAATTCGATGCTCAAATCGCTCCTCAAAATGCTAGAGTGAAGATACCTCCACCGGCTCTATTCGATCCCACGAAAGAATGGATGGCCAAATTTTTGCAACGCTTCTGCAGTCACACAACAGTAATGGGATTTACTGAAGTCGATGCTGTTGTCATGCTCCATAATTGGATCACACCAAAGGAACGTCGACTCATCGGTACCCTGCCCGCAGCAGATCGCTTCAAGCTTCCTGAAATAAAATTACTTCTACTAGATGCTCGTAAAGTCACTCCGGCAAAACTATGCGCTAACTACTACGAGTTGAAGTCAGAAGAAGGCGGCAATATGTCACGTTAACTACAGCGACTGAAACAAGCTTTCGACGCTTGGTTAAGAGGATGCAACACCGAAGCCAACTATGAGACTCTTCGTGACTTTCTTCTTGTTGACCGAGCTTATTTAAACTTGACTACCTTCCTCGCTTCTCAATTGCGTGACAGGGATGGTAACACAGTCGCAGGCCTAGGAGAGCAGGGTGATAGCTTCTTACAAGCAAGACCACATACATCGCTCCATCAGCTTTGTAAGGGCCGCACACTGACATCAACGACGGATGCGGGCACTCCAGCACTCAAAGCATCATTAGCACCAGAGCAACGCTCGACATTCCCTGTCCGAGCCCCGAGCACTCCAGCAAGATCACCCAACTCCAGCAACAACTCTCGAGGAACGCCACCAAGAACTTCTAACACACGTGGTGGTCCCACCAGCTCAAGACCGGTCAACACTCAGCAGCGCTAGAAACCACGAGGACCTTACACTGGATTTTACTGCATTTTCCATGGCCTCAAACGATCACATTCCATTGATGAGTGCCGCCAATCACAGAGGAAGCAAGGTGATATCCACAGTAATGGAGCAGCCCATGCAAGCCCACCTATCTCCAGTACAACAGCTCGAGTGTACAATCTAACAACGCATGAAGAAGCAGATGAATACGACGATAGTCATCCAGTCGCATGCAATCACATCGCCTCGAACAAGCTGATCGAATTGGGACAGCCGAAAACATTCTCTGGCACCGTGAACCAACAACCCGTAAAAGTACTACTCGATGGAGAAGCAACGGCTGTGTTCGGCAAGAAGGCTTTCGTCCCAGCTGACGCCATTTTGAAGAAGGAAATTACCGTTCGACTGGCCAACAGTCATTCTTTGGAGGCGCCTCTTGCCCGGGTACCTCTCGTTTGCCCCTATTACCACGGACAGGTGTCAGCCGTAGCAATGGATGAGCTCTCCTACGATGTCATCCTCTGCCGAGTTCCCGATACCACCTCCTTTGAAGAACAGATGACCGACCATGAAGAGCAACCAGTTACTGCAGAAGTCTCTCACGTTATCACGAGGGCAGCAGAAAAAACGATCGAGAATCTTTCTGCCGCACCAAGCACTGTTGATATGTTGCAACACAACAAATAAGGTTTCAAGAAATTACAGTTGGAATGTAAAAAAAATCAGTTTTTATTCAAGAAAGTTGACGATGGCAAAGAAGAAACATACAAGAATGACAGAGTCATTACTTATGAACTCCATGAGCATTCTGCATCGGAAAACGTTACGAGACGGTCAGGAAACCCATCAACTTGTAGCACCTGTAAGCGTGCGCCCACAAATCTTGGAATTGGCTCACGACAATCCACTTGCTGGCCATTATTCCCAGAAGAAAACTCAGGCTCGACCAGAACGAGATTTCAACTGGCCGTCCCTAGCAAAAGATGTGGTCCAATACTGTCACTCCTGTCATACCTGCCAGACGCGCGCTCCATCTCGACCTAGAAAGGCACCAATCTCAACCCCACCGATCACCACTCCATTCTCCGCACTCAGTGTTGATTTGGTAGGCCCATTGCGACTAACTTCGGCTCGTGGCCACCGATACATTCTCACCGTGGTGCATCAAGCAACTCGGTACGCAGTCGCTGTCCCGCTCAGACATCGAGATGCAGAAACGGTCGCCCAGGAGCTACTCGAAATCTGAAGCAGAGTTGGTTTCCCTCACACGCTAACGAGCGACAACGGCACTCGGTTCACAGCCGCGGCGGGTGAGCCGCCACCTTCAAAGCTTTTCTGAAACTCGTAGGTATCCAGCACTGATTGACGTAATTATACCATGCCTAATCGAACGGCATTGTCGAACGCTTCAATGGTACACTAAAAGTCATGTTACGGAAATAAGCCGTAGAACAACCATGAGACTGAGACCTGTATCTGCCTCCAATCCTTTTTGCTTATCGAGACGCTTCTCAGGCCTCAACCAGGTACTCTCCCTTCGAACTCATCTAAGGCCATCGCGTCCGTAGACCTGGAACCGTGCTCAAAGAATGCTGGACAGATCGAAGTTTGCAAGACGACACGAGCACTGCTTAGTATTTAATTGAAATGAAGCACCGATTGAAAGAAACATGCAAAATCGCTCGCGAGAATCTAAACAGGAGCCAATGAAATGCACCAAGTTCTTCAACAGGCGTACCAAGATGTGAACTCTAAAGCAAGGAGATAAAGTCCTCGTATTTCTGCCCGACTCTCGGAAAAGCTACTTATGACTTGCAAAGGTCCCTATTTATTAAAATCACGCCTGGGAACCTATTCCTATACATTGGACGTGGATGGAAACAACAAAGTTAAACACATCAACCTCCTTCGCTAGTACCACGACTGTGAGCAGCAAAATTCTGCCTCACCAAGCGAGAGCGATCTCGAGGAAGGCGACGAGAGAGTAGAGGAAGCTTTTGCAGCGGTTGGCCTCGCCCTACAACCTACCTGCGAAGAAAAAGAGCTTGACCGGAAAGAACCAGAGATACCGTCACCCGTCGGAGAAACCATTGAAGACTGCCTCATCTCCTCTACGTTGACTAAAAACAACGTTCAGAACTCCAGGAACTACTTGGAGAATATCGCGATCTCTTCACAGATACTCCCGGAAGAACCAGCACGGCTGTTCAATGAATAAAATTGAAGGATACTTACGGTTTTCGACTTCAACATTCGTATCCACCTCCCCTAGCGCTGGAGCCTGAACTGCAGTCGAGTTTAGAGAAGTGGATGAGGATGGGAATCGTGACGCCATCCACATCACCGTACTATTCACCGCTCCTTGCCGTCCGGAAGAAAGACGGTGCACTTCGATTTTGTCAGGACTGCAGGCACCTCAACAGCCAGACAGTATTCGATGCCGAGCCAATAGCAGACACCACTACTATTTTCACCCATTTTGCTGGCAAAACAATCTTCAGCAAAATGGATTTGACCAGTGTATATAAACAGGTACCTCTACACCCTGAGTTCCGCCAATGCACCGCCTTCAAAACTAGGTCTGGCCTCTATGAATTCCACGTCATGCCTTTCGGCCTAGCAAATGCTCCAGCCACTTTTTCCCGCCTTATACATCAAGTCACTGCAGGACTGCAAGATACCGAGGTCTACATGGACAACATCTTAATCGCCTCGACTACCTGGGAAGACCACTGCGCAGCATTAGGTAAACAATTCGAAGCTCTTTCTCGATATGGTCTCAAAGCGAAGCTGTAGAATAAAACGAGCCATGGGCAAAATGTAAGTTTGATTTTTGTGATACCAATATAAACAAATCTGATTTCAATAGTAAAATTCAAACGCACTATGGAGAGAGTTAACGCTTGTGCTGGGCTTGTCTACCAACAAGCCTAACCCTGACACATTTGCTGTTCTTGATTACCGCTCTTCTTCTTGAGTCACCTGCAGATTAAGAACGCAAACGAGCTCTACCGAAAATTATCAGATTCTGCAGGCGCTTCAACACTTGAGAGCTGGGACCACTTCAGCGCTTCAGGCTTCAGCACTCGGTCACCAGGAAAGGAGGCTCCAATAGCTCTCCTTGGTTTCGGGACATCATCGTCGTTCACCTGGGACCTAGATGTAAGACATTTTCATTCAAGATTCTATTTTTTTTTATTATTCTATGAAGAAAATTGGATGTCAACTATTGTGAAAATACGAACTTCTTCATAAACATGTAAGCTCTTCGTGAAGCTCTAAACCGAAGATTGGAGCCGGGGCAGGTCTGCGCTCTCGTGGCCCGGCGCGGCATGGGGAAGTTCCGGCAGCGACTTCGCGCCATTCTGTCTTCGCCTCACGCAGTGGAGGCGTTGCAGCGGCTCAGCGGCACTCCTCGGCCGGCGCACGTCTCTTGAGCCCTACTGCACGGAGAAACGGCCTTCTAAGCACGTCCTTTATGGTGAGTTGGGAAGCAATTCCAGTGCGGTGTTCTCTTTCCATCTCAGTGCGTCGATTATATTAATAATTGCCAGTGCGAACGGATATTATGAATTAAATTTTGTCTGAGCCGTACATAACTTTAAACTTTAGGCTCAAATAAGCTTAAACCCTTTTGTAATCTAGCAACCAGTCTAGCTGGTTAGCTAAATGCCATTGTTTGGGCTAATATTGTTCAGCTGCTGCAGGCTCGTAAAATAGAGTAATCTTAAATCTTTCCTTAAGTTTTGTGAGCCGCGTCAGCATGACCATTTAGTTTCCCTACAAGGTATAAAAATTAAATAATAAAATTATATTTTCTCTTAAAGGTACGAGTACTGGCTCAGACTTCTTGAAGCGAGCTGGAGGAGTGCGGAGGGTAACCGCGCTGGCCCGTTGCTAAAACTCCGGGCTCCCACCGCTACGTCATCGGGGCGAGCCGTGCCGGCCAAGCCATACATTTAATGTTCTATTCATTTTTTACTGTTCGTACCTATGCTCAGTAAAATCATGGGTGCCGCATATAGTTTTACTCCTTTGGTGACCCTTCTCCAGATTTCATTTTCAAGAGAAGCCGTCCAAATGCGAATTCGGATTTGACAGCCTCCAGTATTTGGGTCATCAACTGAGTAGTTATCAGATCCAGCCTCTGGAGAACCGAGTCGAAGCCTTAAAATTAGCTCCCCGCCCAAAAACAGAACGGAAGCTCCGAAGTTTTCTCGGTACAGTTGGGTACTACCAACAGTACATTCCTAACTACTCTCAACTGACTTCTAAACTCCATGATTTCCTAAAGAAGAACTCCCCAGAACGAATACCTTAGACCGATACAACAGAAGACCTGTTCGAAAGTTTTCTGACGTCGTTAGCCAATAGACCGGGTCTTACAGTTACCAGATCCCAGATATGTTATCATTCTACGGACAGATGCCTGCCAAACTGGACTTGGAGCGGCTCTCCTTCAGATATGCAAATGAGACTTCCGTCACCACCCGCCGGTAGCATATGCTTCACGTCAACTGAGAGGAGCAGAAATAAACTATTCTACCATTGAAAAAGAAGCGCTAAGCATCTACTGGGCTCTTTAGAAGTTTGAGGTCTACCTTTATGGACGAGAATTTGTGTTACAGACCGACCATCTACCGCTCTTTTATTTACAACAGGCAGACATGTTGAACTCCCGATTGAAACGCTGGGCTTTATATTACAGCCTATTTAGGTTCCGAGCAGATCACCTTTCGGGAGTCGACAACCACCTTGAGGATTTCCTGTCTCGGCTATCGTGGCAGAGACACCCTTTCCCGGGCGTGTCAGGCAGCAGGTGGTGTCGAGTCCAGTTTGTTATAGTTACCCATAATCTTAGACATCTTCTTCATGTGTTCAGCTCCTTATACCCAACTCGCTTTGTGTGTCAGAACCGATGGTGCGTCTGCATTTACTCAAGTTAGCCGTTAAGTGTCATTTGTATTGTATTTCAATATTTCCCTTATTATTTTGATTACCTAACTAAATAGTACTAGTATTTAAAATGTTATTTTGTGTGTTGTATCATTTTATGCAGTAGCTCATGTTTTTACACACTTATTTTGCAAAAGAAAATAAATCACTGTTTTTGCTGAAATGTATCTGAGTATTTAAGAGGCACTGCAAAAAGATTCTGCAGTAAACAATTCAGATCCTGAGGTGAAAAGGGGCCTAAGGAACCACCTTGGGAGGAAAAACTATTCCGCATAGTTTGTCGTAAAGGAAGACGCTGTCGCAGTTCGGCGAATAAGGGAATTTCCTTAGGAGCCCTAACGGACTGATTACGGCGCAGACAGTTGCTCGTCTTCCTAACGGTACCACCGTAGTTCGGCACAAACAGAATTTACTTTCGTGGCCATAGCGGACTAATTACGGCGTAGGCGGTACCCACACAGACCTCACGCTAGCGGTACCGCCGT
The DNA here is from genome assembly GCA_030386875.1 of Morinoia aosen. Taxonomy (NCBI): domain Eukaryota; kingdom Metazoa; phylum Arthropoda; class Malacostraca; order Amphipoda; family Talitridae; genus Morinoia; species Morinoia aosen. Next base: position 30,103,103 of record CM059559.1, read on the forward strand.
AGTTCGGCACAAACAGATGTCACGAGACTTAAGGCCCGTCTACACTATCAAACTCTTCGTCAATCACGAACACACCAAAACGCGAACAAAAACACAAACTTTTCCGAATCGTGTCCAGACGTCCAGACTATACGCTTTCGGCGGACAGAAGTTGTTCGCGAACAACATGTAAACAAACAATACTGCTTCCCAAGTAAGTTTTAGTTAATTGATGCATATAATTGGTAAATTTCATTTGTTGAGAGTTAGTAACCATAATTTATTTGTGTGGGCATATGTGAACAGAAAATATTAAGAATCGCTGATGTATTATGAGAATATTTCGAATACCATCAGTGTTACAGTGGTAAGATGGGATCAGCTGATGTCCTTGATCTTTTTCAATGCTCTTCATGAAGTTTAAATTTTTGGACTTGAGCTTAAAACTTTAAAATATGCTCCTACTCAGCCTATATAATTTTTTTTCACTTTTTTTGACCTAAATTTTCTATAAGAGGTGAAAAATGCTCGAATTTTTCATTTTATCATAAAATAATCCTACAATATTTGAAGTAATTTACCAAAGTTATTGAATATTTTTCTGTTTAATTAAGCCAACAATTTATTTCAAAAATGTAAAGTTTAGCTTGTGCATTTTATTAGTGTCTCAAACTATATGCAGTATTCATACTTTCTGTGCACATTTTTGAAGCATCCATTACTCAGTCAAGCATACCTGAATGTATTTTTACTATTGCACAATAAATTTTTGTGTGCTTTTCTGTGATATTTTTCTGAGAACATTGTTAACACCTAGATCTCTTATAACTACTTAACATATCTAAGAAATGGTTCTAAGGGAAGAATTTGAGAACTTAAAGCTGAATGTCAAGCAGGCCATCTTTATATTGAAATTTTTTTTACTTGTTAAGGACCATATTTTTTTAGTTCATTATCATTTATGTCAGCACCTGCTCACTTACATATTTCATGAAAAGTATGACAGTGGAATGTAAGTTATCCATGTATATAATTTTGTGTATAAAATCTGTGTATAAAAATATAATCCGTGTATGAAAATATATAATGAAATATAATACGTAAATGAAAAACAAAAGTATAATAGGTAATTATTCTGAATTATTGTTAGACATCTCATGTTGATTATGAATAATTTGCTCCTATTCAGAACCTCATGACAATTATATTCCACAAATTTTGATGCTAGTACATAATCATTTTAATGTGTTCCTCATGTATGGATTATTTTTTTACAGGTGGCTGCTACAAAGTGATTCATGCACTTCTCTATAGTATTTGACAAGAATATCAAAGCAGTCGCGTGCTATCATACCTGAAACTTGTGAGGCCATCAATACTCTACTTAAGGATGAAAACATGAAGGTATGCATCCCATTGCAGTGTTGGGTTCAAATATTACTTTGCAATGAGTATTGTAATGTTCCTCAAATAGAAAACTTATTTTTCTGGAATATTGAAACCATTAAGAAATTTGCAGTAAGTTGAAATATGGTTATGAAACAAGTTAAGTGACCCACGTATCATCATAAATACGGTATTGACTTGGTACAATAGCAGAGCTGAACACTATGTTTTTGCAACACTGTCTGGTCTTGGGGTGCTACTTGAATTGATGAACTCTCTCACAAAAAAGTAGTGGTGTGCAAAGTACATAGATATATATTTCAATTGTTCTCGTAGTTGATTGTAACCTACTACAATTAGAACTACTTTGAAACCAAACTAGTTCCATTATTTGTGAACTTTCAGGTGCACGAGCAAAATTTATATTGTGATATCTAGGGGAATCTATATAACCACTGTTTTCTTCCAGTAATATTGTTCACATCTCATGAAACGATAATGCATAAACCATCGAAAAATTTTGCGGTGGACTTCCATCTGTAATTCCCTTTGTTGTACTCATTTACAGACTCCACAAACGCAAGCAGAGTCGGAATCTGCAGCCAGTGATTTCTACCTGAAGTGAAGTTTCCCATAAAACTTCTTGAATTTCATGAACTCTTCTCTAGAGATTGCATGCCACTTTAGCATCACTATGATGAAGTGAGAAGAGAGAGCTCCTTGAGCTGGTGGCAGCGTTGGGCACTGCAACTGTGCTGCTCCGCGATGTGGTGCTGCCGTGCCGCTTTCATCCGTAGAGGCTAAACTGCTGCTGCGTCCTAGAGCTATTATGAACTATGGACCGCCTCAACTACCTACATTGGCATTGCACAAATAGCGTCCCCGTGAACTTCCTGTGGACGACTGCAGCGGTACCAGAGACTTCAGAACGAGTTCGCTTTTGAGGTGGGTCGAAATGACATGTAGCACTTGGTTCGGTCGACTTTTTTTGAGAATTTCCCATCAAAAATGTTTATACTCCATTCCATCGCTTTACATAATTTCTATGTTGGTTTGATTGGAGTTTGAGGTCTTCAATGATGAGAAGGGATGAGGTTTTATGTACACATGCTAGTATGCCAAAAATTATCATTTTAAACATTCTCTGGTATTCAAACTACTCTAATTATCATAATAATCTTTTGATTTAGGGTAGCTATGGTTCAATCTAAATTGTATTTTGCAAAGTAAATGCTGCTATAATACCGCCAATGTTTTAATTTATGAAAAGCTAAAATATAGCATTTCTTGAATTATAAACTGAACTTGCTCCGCTTGAAATAATTCATTTCCTTGGGACCTTGTTTGACGTTAATGTTTGTTCACAGCCTGAGCTCGACCCTCCTATTCGTTTGTGCTCGGGGGCCAGCCATGGTCCTGTCCTGCGCTGCCAAACCTTCCTGGTTTGGTTTTCCACGACTGGAGAGGGGCATTTGCACTACTGGTGTAAATGATTCATGACTTCACAATACTATCAAATTATAATGCACTGGTGTCTTAATACTTTTCTTACCTGCCATCATATCATCATGCACATTGGTTTTTCAAATGCTTTATCACTGACATCAGGATACAATGACGGTTACCCGGTCAAGTCTGTACCCATTTCCGACACCTGGGTAGGGTGTATCTGAGTTCTCTCCTTTCCAAACGGGGAGAAATCACAGCATGGTGCTGGGATTCAAAAAACCGACACCTACCCATAATGGGTGCATTCTTAATCACTTAATTTCAAAAAATCATCTAGTCCTGTATTCAAGCGAGGGGAAAAAACAGATGAATATTTTTGTGTATGATCTCAAACGTGGAAGACATTGATCAGTTACCAAGAAGATGATAAACCTGTTATGAATACAATTTTGTACGTCAATTTCCTAAAACCATGTTAAAGAAAGCATTTTCATGAAACTGATTAACATAAGGACAACAGTGAACCCAGAACAGGTGTACTTAAAGAGTAAATGTGTGAATTCATTTTATTCAATATTTACAATGAAAATAACTGCATGGATAAAAACAGTAAGTCAAAGGTTAAAGGCACCAGAAACAAGTCATAGAGATACCTTGAAAGGTAAAAATTTGCAAAGGTGACTTGTTGTATGCACAGATCTTGAATATATAATCATCCATTGACAAAAAACTATGGTTAAACAAAATGCAGTGCTATGTAAAATTCATTCACCAATAAAGATTTAATTTCTAAACTATTTCAAATGTTTCTCATAAGTTGTTAATTGTTTCTTTCAGCTTCAATTGCAAGTTTGTTGTTCCCCATACATTGCACTATTTTTATTACCAATGAAGAGAACATACATGTTACTTTGAGCCTCCTTAAGGGAATCAAACGATTTTTCTTGTGAATTCTTTGAAAAATAAAAAAATACTTCTGTAGGGAAATAAGCTCTTGGATATTTGCAGCATGTTTATAACATTCGAATAGACAGTTGTAGTTCAAATTTTTTTAAAATTTACCCCTCAAAGAATTTTTTTTAAATTTCAATTTCTCAGCCAATATTGTACATAGAAACAAATGATTTTTTTATTTGATTCACAATCAAAATATCTACAATAGCTAGCTCAGTTGGTTTGTTTTTGCTCCAAAAATAAAAATTGACAATTATTTGAATATTAAAAACAATTAAATACTGTTATTTTATTTCCATGGACAAGGAAAAATATTTCTAATCAACTTATCTAACCCAAATAAGCTAGCTATTATAGTACTCACTTTGCTCTCCATGATGCAAAAAAGATCTCCTTCAAAGGTGAAAAACTGTAGGAGATATTGAGCCGCAGAGTAGAAGAAAACTTTTTATGTGGAAAAAGTGTTCCAGTTTTTTAATTATTTCTCCAACAGTTTTTTACTTACTGAGATCTTTCTTGCATCGTAAAGATCAAGGTTAATACTATAAACCTGCATAGTTGTTTTTTGATAAGTTAATTAGAAAATTTTTTATTGACATGTGAAGTAATAAGTAAAAAGTTAGTATATTTTACTTAGAAAATTCAAAAATTTCTTGATTTTTTTTTCTTTGAAGCAAAACCAAGCACATGGACCTAGCATTGGTAGATATTTTCATTGTGAATTTAACAAAAAACTAATCGTCTATGTACAATATTAGCTGAGAAATTAGGTTTTTTAGAAATTTCCCCCTAAGGGGTTGAGGTTGGATGGGCAAATTTAAAAAGTTTTAGGGCTCAGAATGTCCATTCGAATGTTCTAAACATGTTGTGAATACCTGCAAGCTTATTTCGCTTTTGACGTTATTGAAATATTTTATATTAAATTTTGAGGTTTTATACCAAAAAATTGTTTGATTCCCATAACCACAACAAGGGTGTTCCAAAGAGAGGTATAAAGTAGGGATCATTGAGTACAAACATGTACACAGGGTTTGTGCAATGTTTAAAAATCCCCTAAAAATAACATATTTCTGTAATAAGTAGTCAACCGCAAGCCATCTAATTCTGACATGAAACTGATGAAAAGTATATTGCAAATAAAAATTTCTTATGAAAATCATCACTACACAACGTAATTGAACATTTAGCTCAATGAAAAAATATTTCATAGAATTATAGCATTTATATTCTACATATCTAATACAGATAATTTGTCTTGATGACTAATATAAAAAGTATATTGAAGTACATTTTAAATACCCTCTGGTATTGTAATGTTAAATAATCATAACTAGCATATAATGTAGCATAACAAAAGTATGAGTACAATTTGTAATTACTGGTCAAGCACATCATTACCAAGATACAAAAAGACTAGAATTTGATCAATCAAGCACTTTACTCATTTCATGATCTCAACATTATTTATTGCATTGCAGGAACTCTTTTTTTAATACTTCATACACAATTGATTAACATCTGTATTACCAGGTAAGTAAATACATACATTTTGTTTCAGCGCACCAGGATGCTAATGGCAACAAAATTGTTTACTATATGATTGGCTGATGTTCATCAGTGGAAAAATTTCCTTTGTGGAATTATAATCACCAAAAAGTAAACAACAACCAAATCATTATGCCACAATGAAGAAAGGGCCCCCTGCTTCATTCTTTTAACACGTTCCCTGCGTATTGGGCCATATGTGTACCAACAGGTAAATTTCCCATTTAAGTGCAGGTATAAATGTACATTTGATGTTTCCCGACATTTTAAAAAATAATTGAAATCATACGAGGTAAAATGTTATTGTGCAATTGTAATTTTCATAATGATTAGGAAAAATTAAAATAGAGTATATATTCAAGCTGGAAAATTGATTTACCTGTTCTGCTACTTATAAGCTAACCAAACCAACAGTCATGGAAATGCAGGGAAAGTGTTAAAAAAATTTAACCTTCACTTTTCAATTCATGTAGAGTCTAACCAAAACTTACCCAACACAAGTCTGTTTAGAGACTTGTGTTGGGAGAAGAGGACTACCAACAAAAAGGACCACGGTGATGGGGGTAAGGATTCATCAGAGGTGCTTGAACTTGAAGGCAGGGTCTTTGTAATGACCTGTAATGATGGTAACCAATTCGAGGAAGGCCCGTGAATAGTCTTCAATGATTTCAATTGCTTCTTGGGTGGCAATGGACTGAAGGACTTGGGTGGCAATGGGCTTCTCAACCTGACGGAAGAGAAGAAAATAATTTGCCTATTAATCATAGGTGGCTCTCTAAAAATGATAGAAACTCTTGAATAATTATGAATGACTTGGTACATTGGAATTACACACTTGAGCAAATCAAAGTTTAATTTTGTAAAATTTCAATCAAACATAGATGAAGTTCATCAAAGTAGTTTTTGTAGAGAGATGTGACAAAGCCAGAATTTTGCCAAAGCTAAAGTGCTGGAAGTGGCACCTGATGTTAAAAGTTGATAATTATTTCCAATAGTATTTGTAACAAATAATATTGATTGAGAAAAAATGTATCCAATTTACAACCTGCATAGCAGGCTGGTTTGTTGAAGTACCAAAATTTGGTTCACAAATAAATGAAAAATTTTGTTCTAATTCACACTTCTGCATTCATTTTCTATTATTAAGCATATATGCCATAAAAATTCAATACTTAAGGACCATATTTTTCAAACAAAGCTTTCATACATACTAATCTTACTAACTTCAATAGTCATGAATGAAGTTAGGTAGAAAAATTGAACAATTCACTGAAATACTTACCATTGTGGAAGATTCTCAAGACCCAGCTCTGCAGTTCCATAGTAGAGTCACCTAATGACATTGAGCCACCACTGCTCAATAACTACTTTGAAGTACTACAGAGGCAATCTAAGGCAACTGCCTTAGTTTTTATTTAAAATAAGTTTTCCAAAATTTATTCTGCTACATCAACACCTTTCATGCAAAATTGCCAATTGTTTGAAAACTTTCTGAAAAATACAAAAAAACAAATTTAGTTTAATTTCATAATATCAGTATCAGGCTATAAGAGAAATAAAATATTCTATTTTAACCAAAAAATGTCAAAAAGAAATACAATAAATAATAGCCACAGATTTTGCATATGAATTTTTGTGCCAATTTTATCAGCTGCAAATTAGTAGCTACCACTCATGGCATACTACTGAAAAATATTCAATATTATATTTAAGTTAGCCTAGATGTCAAAATAAGTAAACTTTGATAATTTTGTGCATATTCAGCTTCGGTTTCAGCAATTTTTATTCAATTACATTCACGTCAATTAAATCCAAACCTACTTACATATTCAGCCATATCTGAATAAAATGAAATAGCATCGTTACGTGGTTCATTTTGGTAAATAAATGTCCGTGCCACCCTACAATTACCATAATTTGCACCAAAAACATAAATAAATCGATGAAATAGGAAAAAAGACATAGAAACCAAGTAATTCACTCGCAAAACCACCTTCCACAATACATAAACAAAACGAGTGTTCGCTGTTTGACCGAAAGTTCGTGTTCGTGTTTTCCAACATGTTCGAAAACACAAACACACCGAAATCTGCGAACTTTTCATCTGTGTTCGTGTTCGCGGACTGCCGAAAAACACGAACTTCAGGCGAAAGATTGATAGTGTGGACGGGCCTTTAGTCCGGCCTCTCATTAATTTACATTTATGAGGAGACCGGGTTCTCTTAAGTGAGGGCTTGGCATACCTCCATGAGAAATACACTAAAACACAAGATATTACGGGCAAACCATAATACACATATATTTAAATTTACAGAAAATATACTAAAACAAGGGCGGTACTCATCGATGTGAAGGGAACCTACTTACACAACGCATTTCTGTGCGCATCTGTGTCGACGAGAGATGTTGCTTCCGATACTGGGTATATCATACACCACATAAATTCCGCATAATTTTATGAGTACGGCAGCAAGTCATACAACACGTTTATGAAGCTAACATAGAATGGACATATCATTAGGAATAGTGCAAATACCAATGCCTCAAACATGCTACCCTTTACAACACATCAACCCAACCAAGAGAATTGAACAACTGTGTGCGCCCAATAGCTTCCATGACAATGTTATCCTGATTAATTCGGCCGGCCAGCCCCTCTTTGTTAGCTACACCTCAAAACATGGTATAATAAGGCCTATTTTATCATTGCGATTCCAACAGTAGAAGACACGGTCATAACTTCAGATCACAGGTTCATTCGCACCAACACTTCTTCAGTTCAGATTCCCCGAGTTATTCACAGTTTAGTAAAAAGGTTTGGCGACTGCATTCAGAGCTTCTCGTGGATTTTCTTTATGTAGAAATAGAAACAAGGACCGCCCAACTGCAAAGATCAATTAATCAACTCGTTACTTATAATCGCGCAAATTACGCTCACTTAAAAATATTTTAATCTTTACTTCATTGAATGACATTAAATTTCCATCACATTTATTTCACTTGTATCTCATCCCAAAAAAAACTGCCTCTCCTATGAAGGAAAATTAATTCTTACCCACCCACGATGCCGATGTTGATCCTAATGTTCCTTCCTATGACTACCACGGTCTGATGAGATATTCTTTACCTCTCTGCAAAAAACAGAGGGAGAATTTTTACTCTATTGGTTCAAAAAAGAATTTTTTTTTTATAAGTTCAACCTCTTATATTTGCATTATTATTATTATTATTATTATAAAAGAAAGTTCTAACGACAACGATGTTCCAAGAGAGGAAGGAGGAAGGCACCATTTAGTATGGAACCGAGGGAACGCGGAATCCATGCACAAGGTGCACAGGAACAGTAAGCTAAGAAAGAAGTTCATGAAACAAGAAAAAGTTGAAGAAGAAGGTACTAGGTGCCGAAAAACAGGACAGCAGTCAACCGAAAAAAGATGGTCCGTAAGAAAACAAAAACCTATTCTATTCTAACAAAAAAGAAGCCTACCTAACCTTCAGCTCGGGCCCTCACATGGTCCCCTGGGAGCGCTAATTCCCATAGATACAATAGTTGTATCCCCCTGAGGGGTTCCTATGTTTGCAAAATGTGTTTCCACGCACACCATAAATCCACTTCTTTTTCAGAGTGTGATATTTACAGTTACCACTTGGTTACCACGCACCCTTTCGGACGGCTCGCGAAAACTTACTAAGCCTTTGCCCCTAGTAATGCCTGGAGTATTCTTGAGGGCTGTTCTCTATTCCCATATATGCCCAATCGGGTCCTTCAGAGATTTCGGAAGTGCTTGTCTAAAACCCTCCTCAGTCGATATGGCTGTTCATTTGCGGATCTACACTTCGACTTCTTTCTCACGTTGTAACTGTCCTTTTATTGGCTATGAGCCCCTCTGACGATAGCTAAGCCCACTCCGTCCTCTCTCTAGGTCATTCTTGAGATTTTTTTCAGTAAAATCGTTGCTAAGCAACGATAGCCCTTCGAGCGCATCTAGAGTTATCCCTCTGTCACTGTCAACCCTCGCGGTTGGTGTCTGCCCGCTACGACCGCAACGTAGGCACTCTTATCCAAGCCTCTTCCAAAAATCCTTACTAACCAAAACATTTATCTCTCGGCTCCAACGCAGGGCCGTTGGTTTTGACATTCTTTTGGTTCAAGAACTGATCGTAGATTTTCCACTCTTAATGGCTCGGCTGAGGCTTCTCAAAATACAGCTCACACACACACACAACACATCGATCACACGATAGAGCCAGACACACAAGATATTGAAGCGACACGTCTGTACTGCTAGAATTCGCTTCTATGTGTACTAAGATACAAACGAATTTTCCTAGATTGCTATAAATGCATACCCAAAAAGAATTAAAACACGAAGCAATACACGATTCGGCAAGACACAGAATTCTAAAGAATTTATAAAATTAAAATGCATTGAAATAATCCGCAAATTTTCTGAAAAAAATTCACACAATTAAAATGTTTCCCAGCACAGAAACTACTTCTGTTGCCCTAGTGGACTGATACGGCGTAGACGGTACCCACACGAACCTCAGGAAGGGCAGTTGCGCAGAAAAACTAGCGCCCCGGAAAAAGGTAGCTGCACGGAAGACAGCCCTTTTCCATGAATCCTCACGTCGACCGCACGACCGTATCGACACTACACTTTTCAAATGTTCTGCATTACATCTCCCATGAAACCCGAAGAAAAATTTATTTTGACTTTAAATCATCAAATTTATCAAATATTCCTCATCAGGACGTTTGACGGGAGAAAACGGGTACTACATGGGGATAATTATTGATTGATGCAGGGATGAGCTGAAACATTTGAAATGTTTCACGCAGTAGTAGAAGTTTAAATTGTTTTTGACTTTGAAAAAAATTGCAGATAGATAGCTAGTTTGAATTGGAGATATTCCCGAATAAACCACACAGTTTGCAATCACGTTGTAAGCGATTGGAGAATTTTGGTATGACATTGTGCAACATGTCCGATATTCCAGAGAAAAATTTTCCGCCGGGATTCAAATTGCAGAGCTTATCACAAGATTCTTCTGTAGTGCTTTGTAGAAACGCATCTTTACGGAATACTTCACGTACGTGGGATCATTGGGTCACAAGTTATTTGACCGCAACTGATAGAAGTCGAGTGTCTGCAATATTCTAACTCGTACACCAATTCAAGAATAGCTTCGTAGGAGTTGCATCAACATTAGTTTGGTTTCTAAGCATTTAATATAAAATTATAGTATTAATACATAACCTGCTACCAACGCTGTATAAATTTTTATAAATTGTGTAGTTCTCTTATATCCAGCCATTTACAGAGGAAGAAATGCAACAGCTACAAGCTGAAAGACGCTGTTTCATTATGTCACATTTTGATCTCTTTTCATTATTTAAATGTTTGCCAGAACTCACCTGACAAATTTAGAAGCACACTGAATATTGAACGTTTACGATATAAGATGAAATAAGGGGAAAACTCTGCACAAATTATATGATAAAACTGCAATAGAATAGGGAACAGTTATCCAGGCATAAGCAAAAAGTATGTAATAGTGATATCGAGATGATCTGGGTATACATTAAACTACGGAGAACATGAGTTTTTAGCTGTGAGCACAGGCGTGGATGTATGCTGTATAGCAGTGGTTCTTAACATTTTCGCCGTCATTCCCCTCTAATTGATCAACACCTCAGCCATTCCTTTCTTGTTTATTTCATATAATTTACTAGCCTTATGTTTCCAATTGATATAGATTCGTAGGGAATCTCACGCATAAGATAAAAAAGAGAACCATGTAAAAATATATATTTTTATTTATTTCCTATTTATAGCAAACGTTTCAGAATGTTATAGTTCCATCTTCAGTGCTGAAAAACATACAAAAAGTTCAAAAAGATCAACAACTTGATATACAGAAAGTTCATGCAAGTTCAAAAACTAAGCAAATAACTATCTATAAAATTTAAATCCTACTGATCATTCAACTGCAGTGAAAACGATCTTTCTCATTGGGTCATTCACAGCCTTTTACCAGAACACACATTCATACATTCACACGTGTGAGCCTAACATAAACTGACGCGCGCAAACACACTCCACACACAAACATACATACACTCAGAAATATGTCAGTAGGTTCACTGAGAAAAATGTAGGATCATTTTGACACACTTGAGTGTGTCATACGTTTGTCGCAAAACCGGCACACAATTGTGTGTTATGGAGGCGACATGGCACACTATAGTGCGTCACATGACACACTTAAGGCGGTCTTGACACACCTAGGGGAAATCTACGGAATATAAAACATAGATTTAACTTACTTCTACCATACCCCTCGGACTTGCGTGTGAATTAAGAAAAATAGTTGAACAGAATCAATGAATTATTATTCGAAGGATATGTTGAAACAGCCGTTTATAAATTATCTCAATATTTCCACAAAACAAAATTCAGCTCTTATGAAGTCAGTGTTCTCTGCAATTTTACAGAAAGCATTAAATATTTCATACCGTTGTGTAGAGAAACTTCATGAATTGATTCAGAGTTAAACAGATTCGTTGAAATCTCCAAATAAATTGAAAGCGTCTTTAATTACGATCTTCCTCACAACCGTGTTAAATGTATTTTAACATGATATGTGAGTTCGAATAATCGTGACGGTTTCAATGCCTATACGTTTTTAGAATGAAGAATGCTCTAATTTCATTCCATATAGCATTCTAGATAATTGAAAAAAAAATTTCACGCGCTGAAAATAGGCTTCAGTATGACCATATCCTACATTCAACCTCTCAAATAAAATCAGCATCAGTTCAGTTCACTCATTTTATTCAACACTGAAATAATACATTCTCTCCATATTTAGTTCTTGGAAAATTAAAAGTTGAATTGTAAACGATAAAATCGGTGAAAACCAATTCAGCCCAGAATGATTATCTACTTAGAACTGGAAATGATCGAAATTATTCAATGTTTGTGAGCACATTTCCGTGTGATAAGAAATGTTCTAACAATCATAAATAATTTTTTTCCACTTTCAGTTTCACATTTAACTTAGAAGGTCTCACGCCTCGGTGCAAGAATTCTCCATTTTGAAACCAAAAATGTCAACACCTGTTATTATGCACAAATAAAATTTTAATTCATCACTATACCTTTAGAAATTTTAAATCAAATTATTAAACACGAATAAAATAAAGAAATTCACTATCATTCGCAGATCAAGTAATGAATAGTATTGTATAAAAGAACTCTAAATGGAAAAAAATAACTACCTCTGTACACACATTTCCAGGTCAATCTAGTTATTTTCAAACGGACGAAAATAATTAAGTTTTGCTATTAGTTTCATAACTAATTCAAGTTCTCATAAAGTTAACATGTCTTACACTTTGTGAAAAATATTTAATTTGAAAAAAATAATACATTTCAAAACAATCTCGCACAAAGGAAAGCCCGATTGGTCTCCATCATGCAAGATGTCATTTTCGTTTAAGAAAAAAATAAGAACACTTATTTACACAGGTCAAGATATCCACTTTTCCACAAGAAATGAATTTAAAGTGAAAAATAAAATATTGGAAGGATTGTTTGAACGTTCCCGAATAAATCCAGGAACTTTCGAACAAACGGAAATTATTTTATTCACTACTTTCGATTCCATAAATAACAGAAGTTCTCGCAAAGTTAGAGAAAGTCTTACTCTACAGTAGAGAGAACATTTTTTGAAGTTATAACAGCCGAAAGAATTCTATCATAATTATCACAAATAAGTATTTTTATTAATAACTATGGCAAAACAGTTTAGTTACTCACGACAAAATAGAAGATTATATATTACTAATCGCAGTTCAAGGCAGTGCACGCTATAAAACAAAGAATTTTAGTGATCATTAATATTTTTACAATTGCACGCACATTTCTACATAAATCGGAGAATGTTGGATCAACGTTGGATTACAAAATATCCATTTACTTCAAGTTGATAAAATATGAAGGTCTTACACTCGTACAACACAAGGAAAGATTCTCTCTATTCTGAAACTGTGGAATAATTTCCTGACACTTATTATCTGAAAAAATGAAATTTTCATTTACTACTACGCCATTACAATGCGAGTTTCGTTTTCACTCAGGGAAATAGTCAACAATATTTATTCGCACTCACCGTTCGAGTTATTTGCTAGTATTGAAGTAGTGAACTGAAAGGTTTGTACGTTTGTGACTTAGATCACAGCTCAAGTTAATTGGTACTATTTTATATAAAAAATGAATGGAAAATAAAATAATTTAACATTTATATGCACATTTGTTTGTGAAGTCAGAAATGTTCAAACAATCGAAAATCATTTTCTTTTACATTTCTAATCTCATATTTACTTCGAGTGCTCACAAGTGAAGGATGTCAATACAACATAATATAAAAATAATTTGTTTTGACGCATCCAAATATAATGCGCGAACTATTCTAAGTAATGAGATATAAAATTATTTATCATTTGGATATACATTATAATACAAATCAAGAAACGTTCAAACAAAAGAAAATAATTTTAATAATCACTCAAATTCTCGCTAAGTTAACAACACCTCAAGTAAAAAGTTTTGCTGCGATACAATGAAAACATTGAAACTTGCATTAGAACTTGGAATCTCAAATTCTTTTTGAATATAAAATATAAAATACGAGTAACCATGTTCCTTTTGAACTACTATATACAAATAAAAATATTTCACCCAAAACTCAAATTCTATAACATAGCATCAAACTGTGTGTTCCATGGTTTCACCAAGTCAAATGGCCAACACTCGTGTTGTGTTGACTGCCAATGGTAGCGATACCGAGGTCATTTGTTGAAGATCCTCTTACTTGCAGGTAAACTTGCAATGATAACGAATTTACGAGGATATAATTTAGAAGTTTAAGGGGCCAACTCACCGATTTTAAAGTTTGACCCGATTGGTCTGATATTTTGCCAGTGTGTATTTGCTGAAAAAAACATATAGTACCCATAATTTTTATCGATTTAGGCCTTAGTTTTTGAAAAAATTGAAAATATCAGTTTTTAGTCAATTCTTTGTTTTTTTCAAAGTAATAGAAGTATGTGAGTTTCATGTTAAGGAAAAAACATAGAGAGTTTTGAAATCCTTGTCGCATTTCAAACAAACTAAAGCTCTTGAATTTTCATTTTTTGTTATCCTTTTCTTTGTATATGTGATATTGGATCACTAACTAAATAAAATAAAATTTTGGCTTTGAAGTGTGATAAAAAAAAGAATTTCTAAATTGGGAAATCGAAGAGCTCAAGTTTGTTAGAAGTGTTCCAAGGATTCTAAAACTGTCTTTTTTTTCCTAGCCTAAAAACTGACTGACTTTTATTTTATGAATATGGAAAATGACGGGTTTTCAGTATAAGTCAAAAAAATGTTTTGTTGAAGTGTAATATAATAGAAAATAATTGTAATTGAATGCTGTTATGATGTTTTTTCCGATTATCATCATGAATAATTTCATATTTACGCACTCAATTGTAAATTACAAAAAATTAAACAAATAAATTTAAAATTATTTTCTTTGAAGAATGGCGAATTTGTTTTTGTGGTATGATTCTCATGAAATATGAGCATTTTATGTTTTTTAAAAAAAATTTGTTCATTCAATTTTTCGATTTTGGCCTTAGTTTTTGAGAAAAATTTGAAATATTAGTTTTTCAGTTCATTTTGGGGGGTATTTCAAATGAATAGTAGTAAATGTGCTTCTATGCTATAACAACAGCAAAGACAGTTTTGGAATCCTTGAAACATTGCTAACAAACTAAAACCCCAGATTTTTCATTTTCCTTTTTGTTTTCTTTTATATGGGGTCAAAATTTCATGATTTTTTATCTCCTTACACCCCCTGGGTGGAAGGGAGATCTAATGCCCGTAGCCCCATAAAATTTTAGGGCACAATAATCCATCACCTAAGGATCTTTTTTCAACAAAAAAAAACTTGCCCATCGGGCCGACAAGGGTCTTGGATGAATAGAAGTTTTTAAAAAAATGAAAATTAAGTCTCTTTAGAAAGCTTTATGTTAATAAATTAAATGTGAAATTCACAAAACAAAACTCAGCATTAAAAAAGAACATAATTCAGCACTAAAAAAGTTCATGTTTAAAACAATTTTTTCTAATGGTTTTAAAACATCTGATACTCCTGGGAAGAAATTAATCATAATTCCATTCTTTATCCAATCGACGGCTCTTAAATTAGTCAAATTACGTTGCCATTCTTATCCGAAGGCGCATCAATCTCTCATTAAATAACCCACTCCTATAAAGGAAAAATTCCATTTATATTGACATTAATACAGTAATCCCTATAGACAAACACACCTCAAGTTCTTGGCTAGTATTAGAAAAATTATAAATTCGTTCAACACGTTTTTTGCTACTGGTTAAACCGAATTTCAGTATTCAATTCAGATTTAAAGCCAATTGCAGTAACAAACATTGAAAATAGCAAACAATAACTCGATCTTACCTTTACTTAGCTCTTATTAACTATTTATACAAATAGAGTAAGTGACCGCAGGTCGGTCAGCAGCATTATGATAATCCTTTTAGTGACTACCGGTGGGCTCTTTGCGGGAAACTGCTAAAGGCCCCGATACACTGGGCTAAAATCGCGGTGATAACCGCCGGCACGCCTCTCAATGTGCCTCCCATCCCTGCACACCAGCCAGTTGGCAGAGTGGCCACCGAGCTTTCAGCGATCCGAGCAAGTCTGGATTAGGACGGTCGTCACTGCGACGAGCAGTACCGATTTGAACGTTGACGGGAGAGGTGCACAGCCATGTCTTGCTCCGCAACTGAGTAGACAAAACTCGAACGCTGAATTCTATAGACGCATTAAAAAAAATCGACTGCTTGCATAATGTGATCAGCAGCGCTTACAGATGGCTAAAGCACAGCGCAACGTGCGCTTTGGTTCAATCCTGCGCTCCATACGGCTGGTCGCAATCGCGCACATATCCGTACGACACGCTGAGGCAGACTGACGCGGCGTGACGCCTTGCATTGCAGTCCGCTGAGCTTCATCTTGCGTGCTGAGTGTATCATGTCGCCAGTTCTCACTTCAACTGGCGGACGGATCCACTGCCGCAATTTTTCGAGTCATGAACGCCAGTGTATCGGGGCCTTAAGCGAGAACACGGTTCAATGCACTATTCATATAGATGTGTTGTCACATAAGATCCTCTGCGTGTAGACACAGTACGTTGGATGACTTGGCTATCCCTAGCGAAGTCGAACGCACTGGTGGGGAGTCTCCGATACAGATTGGGACGAGGTAGGATGAGGACGGTAGCTACCGAGGTTGTCGGAACTGCTAGTCGAGACCACTGAGCGGCTTTTTGCGCGTGCTTTACTGAAACAAATGAGCATATAAGATGTCCCCACAAGTTGTGTATAAAAACCATACGATTGAAAAATGTTAATCGTAAATGTTAAATGTTAAACAAGATATTAATTGCATTGAAACCAGTAATAGTGAAAAAAGCTTTTTAACCCACACAAGAGTTGAAGAAGACCGTAATGAGTTACAATTAAAAAGATCAACAGTTTACCAAGAAAAGATGTTCCTCAACTACACAAAAATCCTACTTTATTCGTACAAAAAAAGACTACCTAAGATTCAGTTCACGACCTCACCAATTGAGAAACATTTCCGTTCAATTGGGTCATAACTGGATGAACACACATGAAACTGCAGAATGAACGTGGAGAAAAATCCTAGCTGCTATTTCAGCAGTGACTTATTTTGTATTCGCTGAATTAGCCTCTACTAATTTTTGTGCTACAAAGAATGAAAGTGAATCAATCAGCCCCAGTAAAACGTCTGCACATTCGAACATTTGTGTAGCACTTCACTAATGCACAATGGAAGAAATGACCAGCTTCAGCCCCTCCTCCTTGCAACAATGAAAATCGAGTATTTATGGTTCCTTTCCAAGTACATAAGTACATATTGCCAACAAGTTAGTTGCCTAATTGTTCTAACATGCATTAAACTTAAACTAAATAACTAAACTCCTGGGAAGAAAAGGCTAGAAGACCTTTCAGCATAATTTTTTCAAATACTTTGTTTCTTTAGCTCAATGTATTTTAAGCAAGAAGTGAAATTCTGTTCAAAATAGTATGGGTGGATCATGATATGAAAAAACGGAAACTATTCATAAATGAAAATAAAATTTTCTATGAAACCCTCACTGAGCGTCTTTTGAAGCAGGTTTGTGCCAATTACAAACCTAACCAACCTGATCGGGTTGAACACGGAACTCTTAGAAGATTGGATGAAGTCTGATTCGCCATGAAATGAAGTTATTCACATTGAAAAGCAATACAGTATGGTGCACAGAGACATTGAGCCTGTACTAGATAATAATCAAAATTTTGAAACTGAAACTCTCTTGGAAAATTTCATGCTTTGCCTACATATAGTTCAATTTTTAATTTTAAAACAAATTATTTTGTACACAATATGCTGCCAAAAGTTCTTCACCTTATTAAAAAGTTTCTTGAAATATTTCAAACCAAACGTTGCTCCTCGCTGAAAACGTTGGCATGATTCTGAAGAAAACGTTCAGACAAGCAGCAGAAAAAAGTTAGCCAAACTATCAAGACAGTGACACAGAAGTAGTTGATGATGTAGTAGTTGATCATGATGCAAAAAAATAGAAACTATTCATGAATGAAAATAAAATTCCCTATGAAAATCACACTGATCATCTTTCGAATCAGTTTTGAGCCAATTATGATTATATCCAATTTGATTGGGTTAAACTCAAACTCTCCAAAGTATAAGATCAAATCTGATTTGCCATGAAATGAAGTTATTCATATTGAAAAGCGACACAATGTAATGACTGAGTGAAAAAGTATAAATGATGCTCATATTTACCTTTGGTGAACAGAGACAGCCAGACTCTATTACATAATAATCAAAACACGTAAACTGATACTTTTTTTCTTCGAAAACTTCAAGCTTTGCCCACATATAATTTTATTTTTTCCTCTGAAATGAATTATTTTTTTACAAAATACCACCAAAGGTTCCTTACCTTATTGAAAAGAGTTTTTTGAAATGTTTTAAACCAAGTGTTGCTCTTCAAAGAAAAAATGTTGGCAAGGTTTTGAAGAAACGTTTGACAAGCAGCAGAAACAAGTTAGCCAGATCATCATGCATTATGCCCTCTAGACGTCTTTCAATAATTCAGACCTCTTCGTAACATGCCAGTGAGTGTCATAGATGACCACTGGACACTGTACCTGAAAAACTAAAGTTGAGAATGTGTCTAACATTGTTCAGAAATTTTGCATAAAATTTCTATGCATCCCTACCCAATGTTCTAATCTGTCCTAACACAAATTTGCTCTTAAATAACTGGTTAGTTATTTAACTACTGATGTCAATGTACCTTTCTTAATGGGTGATAAACATTGGTTTTTCCCGCCTTTCTTCATGCTTGAAGAAAAAGACAAAGATTTGTGTCTGCTTCAAGCACCGGTGGTAGCGCATCAAACAGAAGCTAGAACGACCTTAAGGGCAATGCCCAGCCTACCCACTCCTAACTTGGTACATTTTATTTCTGTACTAGGCTGTTGTCTAGAAATAAGAGTGCCTTGGAACCATCATCATCAACATTTTGATCAGTATAGCAGCTTCGCTATCGTGATGGAGTGAGCTAGCTCCGACCGGGGCCCCCGTCTCATCTTCGCCACTCACCGCAGCCTGGAGATGGCAGCACAGTACAGCTCTACTGCCCAGCTTTGTCTTAGGTACGTGTAATATCGCAGTTTTCAGTACGACATTAGGTTCGTATGGCAGGAAGCTTTAACTTCAATTCGCCGAGCCGTATACCAGGCAGGAGCAAATGAAACGCACAGCAGGACTACTAGTAATGTACTGACTCCAAAAGGGACACACATGCCTTAAGACTAGAGCGCCCCCGGAAGTCAAACAAAGCCCTTCCGGTAAGTGCACAACACGGCGGCATCCATCGGTTGCGTTTATGACACTTCCGCCGGTGACCGCGATATCCCAAACCAAGCACGATAAGGACATCCTGTGAGCTTGCCATGCGAGGCTTACAACAATGATCTTCCGGGACTCGTAAACCTAGGCCTTCGGAACTCTCACTTACAAACCAGTGTCACACTATAACGATGCATATTTTAATATATAACAATTTCCCTCCCTTTTAGATGAACATATTACACAAGAAAGGAAGAACTCAGCAACCTATTCGCATAACAGGTTTAGTTATTCTACCTGATCTACTAGGTTCATTTTGCACAGGTGAGCTGCTAACAGGCTGAAAAGCAGGAGTCTCTGACGCCCCACTCCCGGTAGATTCCAAACTACTGTGCAACAGCTGATTTGAATGTCTCTACCAGATTACATTTAATGCTAATATTTGAACATGAAAGATATTAACAGCAACTTTACTAACAATAATTCCCTTCAATCACTTGGGACCATTTCTTAAATTCAGAGCAAGAACATGATCACCGACATAAAATTGAGTTACATACATAAGCTTAGACCTGGACACATAAAATTTAGGATGAACTCTATCTTTGGAAGTAACAAATTTACGATTGTTCAGCGCAACAAAGGGAGCAATTTTTGTAACACGTTGCGGAATACAATGCGATTGAAATAATGCTCTTGCTAGACAGGATTTGAACGATTCGGAAGAAGAGAGTTTTTAAACAAGTCTTTAATGACTCTTACCCCCCTCTCAGCTTGACCATTGCTTGCTGGAGAGTAGGACGGAGGTGTGAGGTGCTCAATGCCGTTGGAAATAAGAAAATCTTTAAAGTCTTGAGATGAAAAGTTAGACGTATTGTCACTTACGAGCACATCACTCAACCCATTTCTGCTGAAAATCATTCTCAACGCATCGACAGTATCTGACACACACGTGGATGGTACCATTTCGCATTCAATATATTTAGATAATGCATCTACAGCAATGAAAAAAATTTATTCTCGTAGAAAAAGTGATCGACATGAATGCGTTCAAAAGGACGAGAAGGAGTGGGCCATTCTACATTTCTAGACTTAGGTTTTGCTCGATTTAATTGACATTGGGGACAACATTTTACGATGTCTTCAATAGTTTTGTTCATTCCGGGAAACCAAATAACAGATCTGGCCAACGATTTCATGCCACAAATGCCAGGATGTCCATCATGAAATGTTTCAAGGACTAAACTAGGCAATGACTTGGGAATAAAAACCCGTTCTTTATGAAGTATACAACCTTTCATGATGGTCATCTGAGGTAGCATGTTCTTAAATTTAGACAAATTAGGATTAGGTTTAGGAGGCATGCCAAACTTTATGTATTGTTTAAGTTGGCATAGTTCGCTATCCATATCAGTATGAGTTTTTATATTTTCACACGTGACAGGAGTTTTATCAAGAGAGTTCACAGCAAAAATCATTTCGTACGGTTCTAGCTCTTTTACAGTCGTGGTTAGTGACAGCCTACTGAGACAATCGCTATTTACGTTACATTTACCTTTCGAATAGTTGAAACCATAGTCAAACTGGGAAAGTCTGAGAGCCCATCTTTGAATTCGAGCGGAACAGTTGAGAGGTACACCCTTGTTATGTGCAAAAAGTTTACAAAGAGGTTTTTGATCATTATGGATAATGAACTTAGCACCAAGTAGAATTTTTTTGAATTTCTCCACGCCAAAACCAACACTAAGGCTCTCTCTTTCAATGTTAGAGTAGTTTTGTTCAACATTATTTAGAGGTCTCGGAGCAAATTGAACCGGACACCAATCATGAGAAGGACTAACGCGTTGCATGAGTATGGCAGCAGCTCCATAACCCGAACTATCAGCTTCAAGAAGAGTTTCATGGTTGGGATCAAACAACTTTAGAGGTTTATGCGAACGAAAGATGTCTTTGATTTTCTGGACACTTTTATCCTGTTCTGGAGTCCACCGGAACTGTACATTTTTCTTAAGCAGCGAATACAGAGGATGCATGACATTAGAAAAGTTGGGTACAAAACGACTTTAGAAACTACACAATCCGATGAAAGCTTGTAACTGTTTGATGTTTTTAGGAACAGTTGCATTGAGAATAGCTTCTACTTTCTCAGAGTTAGGGTGAACACCCTTGTTATCGAAAACGTACCCTAGATAAGACACACGATCAGTTAGAAAGGCACATTTAGACAGATTTAAGCGAATTCCAGCGTTTTTGAGGACAGACAGGACCTTGTCAAGAACTTCCAAATGAGCATCATTTGAAGAGGTCAAAATGAGGAGTTCATCCTGGTACACAATGATGTTATCGATGCCAGAAAGAGTCGTATTCATGAATGCTTGAAAAATGCCGGGGCTTGTACGTAAACCATAGGGTAAGTAATTGTACATAAATAGACCTTCAGAGGTGTCAATGGTCGTAACTTTCTTTGATTCTTCGTCCAACGGAATTTGCAAAAACGCGTTAGACAAATCAATTTTTGAGAAAAACTTAGCATCTCCGACTTGAGAAATGACATCATCAATAACAGGGAGTGCAGATTGAACTGGATTCAGAAAATTATTAATGGAGGCTGAAAAATCTCCACAGATTCTCACACTGCCGTCAGACTTTAGAACATTAACGGTAGGAGATGCCCATTGGCTATCTGTCAGTGATTCCCAAAATAAACAATCCGGATTACTGACAGTATAATCCTACTTCTTTCTGGTCTTACGACGCGACCTCTTGGTATCGGTTTCTTATTACCTTCACTCTCTCTTAGGTGTCTTCCGACCCAGGTAAATAGAAAGTTCGTTCTGCCTTATTAATCTCTTTTGAATATTGTGAGATAAGATTCAGTTCTCGTTGTCGCATATTCAACTTAGTTACTGTTTAGAGTCTTGATTAGTCCGTTCTTTGTAGGCGGCACTGTGGTCGACACCTCAAGGAGCCTGTTCCGTAGCTGATGCCTGATCGCAGTTTGTCCTACTTGCTTCATCTTTGGGCTTCGGTCGTGCTACCCAATGGAGTGTATAATCTAATACTATTTATTCTGCGGACGGGATCTAAATTAATTGGATGTGACTTTAATGCTAGTAATTCAGTGTACTTATTATTTGTAAAAATGTGAAAACTTGTCTGTAAAATTAAAGTCTTGTTATGAACTCGTGTGAAATCCCATATCGTTTGGAAGTTTAAGGGGTGGCTGGAACTTAACTCTAAAATTAGGTCAGCCGTTGGCTTTATCGAGCGACAAAACCCCAGCACTATCATACACTTTGGAAATTTTGCCCATACTCTGCAAGCGCTCCAGTTCGGTTTTGACAGAGTCTCTTAGTCTTACAGGAACTGGGCGTGTTTTACAAAATATAGGAACTGCACATTAGGCAACACATCAAGATGAACTGTTTCTCTAACGTTAGACTGTGAATCAGACGATAAATATGAATCATATTTCAACAAGAGACTTCTCGGCAAATTAAGACAATCCGTTTTATTTATGGAGTTGTATTTATCAGGAATGACAACGTTTACGTTGAGTTTAGAACAAATATCTCGGCCAAGTAAATTGACTCTATCATCTTCCACAACGAGAAACTTATGATCAAAACTGACTTCTTTATGAGCGAC
Organism: Morinoia aosen; assembly: GCA_030386875.1. Classification (NCBI taxonomy): domain Eukaryota; kingdom Metazoa; phylum Arthropoda; class Malacostraca; order Amphipoda; family Talitridae; genus Morinoia; species Morinoia aosen. Next base: position 30,126,089 of record CM059559.1, read on the forward strand.
AGTTACCGCAGATTGACCAAGCAGGTTTACCGAGACACCACTGTACCCGAGAATTTTGCTGCATGTAGGATTTACAACAGCACCAAATTTGAGTGCATCTCTTTTACATATAGTTGACACGGCACTGCCGTTATCCCACAAGAATTCAACAGGTTTACCATTTAAGTTGCATGTAATCATATTGGGCTCTTTAGTAACGGGAATTACAGTGGTGTTTACTCTAAAAAATTAGAATCATTTAAGGAATAATCGGAACCTTCATGTACATGATTACCGTCACCACTTTCGTTTCTAGGTTTTTGTAGAACAGCTTCGTTCTTCTTCTCTAGAGGCACCCGTGAACTCTTCATTAACACGTCTTCTCTTCCGACGTTGCCACAGCAACCGCTCCTTCCCGGCTGCACTGTGTAAGTGCGAGCTGCGTCAAATTCTCCTCGTGTAGGCTTAGCAGGAGGAGGCCGTGCTGCAGTCGTAGATTTGCAAACTTTAGAAATGTGGCCTAATTTTCCACATGTGTAACATTTCAATTTCAAAGCATAGCAATTCTTTACAAGATGCTTTTGCTTAGTTCCGCAGCGAATGCATATGTAGTTCGGCGGGAGTTTTTCTGTAGTGAAAAACGATTAAGATGAATCCTCACGAATAATATCTTGACCGTCGGAGATTAATTGTTCCATGAATTTTGCGTGTTCCACACATTCGTTGAAGAACTTGCTATCGCACTTCTGTAGAACCGCGCTTAGAATTTGCGCTGAATGTAGCCCAGCCACGAAGGCATCTCTCGATAAACGATCACGACAGCAATTGCCATAATTGCATGCAGATGCTAAGTCATTAAACGCTTTAGCATAACTTTCTATGGATTCATTAGCACTTTGTTTTCTATTTAGAAATGTAACCGATGCACCGACGATGGATTTTTTGATTTCAAATTGCTGTGTTAATTTTTCTTCAAATTCCTCATATGTAGCCTCAGTGAGTAACGTAGGTTTAATTCTTCGTTGTAGATCAGTAATTATGTTTACAGGCAATGCTTTAATTAAGGGGAGCATGTCCATTTTGGCTTCTAAAATTAAAAAATTAATAAAAAATACTTCTAGAGCGAAATAAGCTTGGAGGTCTTCACAACATGCTTAGAACTTTCGAATGAATGTCCAGAGCCCAAAAAATTTTAAATTTGCACATACCCCCTTCCCCCCCCCCCTGAGGGGGAAATTGCTAAAAGGCATCATGCCGCAGCCGATACTGTACGTAAAGACGATTAGTTTTTTTTGTTCGATTCAAAATGAACTGGTCTACAATTGTTAGTTTCGCTTTTTTTCATTTTGCTTCATAAAAAATGTAAAATTTTTTTAAAATTTTGAAAAAAGTGTTCAATATTAGTTATTCCTTTGAATGACTATAAAAAAATATCCAATTAGCTGATCAACAAACAACTACGCAGGTTTATAGTGCTCACCTTGATCTTTACAATGGTGGAAAGATTTCCTTCATAAGTAAAAAACAGTCGGATAAAAAAATTCGCACATCCAAGAAAAACTATTTGCGAGACAAAAGTGCTAAACTTTTTAATTTTTTTCTCCAACAGTTTTTTACATATGAAGAAGAACTTTTCATCATTGAAAGATTAAGGTGAGCACTATAAACCTGCCTAGTTGTTTGTTGATCAGCCAATTGGATATTTTTTCATAGTCTTTCAAAGGAATAACTAGAATTAAACACTCTTTTTCAAAATGTTTAAAAAAATTTTAAATTTTTTTATGAAGCAAAATGAAAAAAAGGAAACTTACAATTGTAGGCCAGTTTATTTTGAATCGAACAAAAAAAACTAATCGTCTCTACGTACAGTATCGGCTGAGGCATGATGCCTTTTAGCAATTTCCCCCTCAGGGGGGGGGGAAGGGGGTATGTGCAAATTTAAAATTTTTTGGGCTCTGGACATTCATTCGAAAGTTCTAAGCATGTTGTGAAGACCTCCAAGCTTATTTCGCTCTAGAAGTATTTTTTATTAATTTTTTAATTTTAGAAGCCAAAATGGACATGCTCCCCTTAAAATGCTAGCTTTTTTACCGCCATTATTTCCAGCTTTCTGAAGAGCGTCTGCACACTGCATTTGAAACCTTTGCAGGAATTCACTCACTGTTTCCACTTCAACATCGAATGGAGGACAGCTAACTGTAGAACACGCCATCCTAATTTTAGAGCACTTGTCAAGTTCAAATTCACTTAGGAGATTCGAAGTCTCGTCGCCAATTATAATATCGCAGTTTTCAGTACGACATTAGGTTCGTATAGTAGGAAGCTTTAACTTCAATTCGCCTAGCCGTATACCAGGCAGGAGCAAATGAAACGCACAGCAGGACTACTAGTAATGTACTGACTCCAAAAGGGACACACATGCCTTAAGACTAGAGCGCCCCCGGAAGTTAAACAAAGCCCTTCCGGTAAGTGTACAACACGGCGGCATCCATCGGTTGCATTTATGACACTTCCGCCGGTGACCGCGATATCCCAACCCAAGCACGATAAGGACATCCGGTGAGCTTGCCATGCGAGGCTCACAACAATGATCTTCCGGGACTCGTAAACCTAGGCCTTCGGAACTCTCACTTACAAACCAGTGTCATACTATAACGATGCATATTTTAAAATATAACAGTACGTCGCCCTAAACGAAAGGCACTTGTTAAGGTGATTGAGGCAGAGTAAAACTTCAGTTGTTAAGTATAGGCAATTCGCTCTAATTCATTAAAATATTAATCTCTTGACACACGCCTCCAATAAGAGCAAATTTGTTTGTACCCGTCCAAATTTTCCAGTTCTTTATTCTATAAATTTCGTTAGGTTTTGTTTAGGACTTTTTAACGATTATTCTTTGCAGAGTGCATAACTTCCAAAGTGCTCTGCAAACATGCTCAATAAACTTTATTATTGCAGGTGGTAGCCATGAGAGGAGCAAGCCCCGACGGGGGTGCACCCATGTGTCTATTTCTCCACGTTTTACACGGGAGAAGTCGGGTCGTCGCGAACTTTCACCGGGCACCAGCAGTCCAGCTTTAAGTTAAAAACTTTCGTTACCGTTAACCAGACCGTTTCTTCGGTTAAATTAAAACTTGAAAGTAGGCTCTGCCCATTTATTTATTCCCCGTCTGAAAGGTTTTGCTCAAACATATCATTAATAAAACTAACAATTCTGCTTGTTTGCAGTGTCTTTTTTGGCACGCAATATGCTAGCAAGATTGCTCATCACCATCCACCTTCTGTTATAAGTAATAATGAAAGAATGATTAATGTTATAAGCCTAGGTAGTCAGCCTGATTTAACATAACTTCTACAAAGTGTGGAGAATGAGAATACCTTGACATGAAAGAATTAAAAAGGAAGGCGGCCCAAAATATCCCTGTGCATGCAATCAAATGGAAGATAGGTGATAAAATATTTCTGTTTTTTTTTTGTTGCAAAAAATGGAAGAATCAATTCATTTCTAATGAAGTCAATCCAAAATCACCTTTGTTTTTAAAATGTGTTGACATAAATAAACTTGTTTGGTAAACATACATGGGTATCATAATAGTCAATGGGTAATATACACACCATGAATCAAAACCCACAAATAACTAAAGTAGACATTAAATAGTCATACAAAATGCCCGTTAATATGCGATGCTGCGGGACATATATTACAAAAATATGGCACTGCTTGGCATCCATCCCGGTTGCCGCTAGCACTGACCAACGACTTCGAGGCTTACGCTTGTGTGGCAGTTGGATATCATGTACGAGCTTCTTCTGTGATGTCCCCCCAACCGGAAATAGACAGAAGTGAAAAATTTATATGCCTTGTTCAGGAACGATCGGCGCTGTATGATTCAAGTGATGTGCTGTACAATGGCAGAAATTGCCAGGGTATGTTATGCAAATGGGCATTACAGAGCAGAGCATTACGGTCTCTAGAATTTGTACACATGAAATTTTACGCTCATCAGCAGTTGGCGCTGCTTTGCAGCGCTCGAGTTGTTGCCAGATGCAACATGTTTACTGGGTTCTCATGCGAGACGAGTTGCTTCAATGGGCGGTACTGATGCAACGCGTCGCATGCAACTTGATGAGCTCTGTTTTCGTGCGACGTTTCATCTATTGCATCGCCTCTGTGAGCGAGCAGCCTAAGAGGCTCATTCATCAGTTTGAAAATCTAACATGAAAAACACAGTGCTCATTAAAACATTGTTTCCCATTGCTGAATCGCATAATTTGGATAGGTTATTGCTTTTAGAAAGGAAACACTTCTGTGCTGTGCACACAGAGCAAAAGCTTCGATTATAGTGATGCATACGTAAGATTGTTTGCAGCTGTCAAGCTGCGTTCACATTGACGCTGTTGCGACGAGACACTCGAAACTCCGAGTGTCGGTGCGACGGGCACATACACTGCTGCCACGCTTGCAGACGGGCACCGTGAGGCTATCTTTGACATTCTCCATTGCCTTCCTTTTCAACACTGCCCGTCACTCACTCTAGCTTCAGTCGCTGCGTCGATGTGAGAGGGGGGAGGCTAATGCGCCGTAGTCTGGAGCATGTCATCAGAATACGTTTGGACACGCCAAGGTGATGAAAGACTGATAAAGCTCTACCTCAACCATGAATGTTTGTGACGAATTTCCAGTAAAACATGTAAACCGAAACATTTAAGAAAGAGCTTATAACAAGAATTCTAGAGCGTGGAGCGCAACACCATCCACCGTCGGGTCTGAAAGGCAACTGAGACTTCTTATGCCTGTGTGCAGTGCCCTGTACTGCGTGAATTCAAGTGTGAACACTCGCCACTCTTTTGCAACGTGCACTTACCCCGCGATCCAAGAATGTGAGCGTCGAATAGAGTGTCAATGTACGCGCAGCATCACAAGTATTCTAATGCCCAACGGAGGTGTTTGACATCACATCAATAGTCCACCCTCCTTTTTAAGCACAAACAAATTTCTCCACCATCACTAAAAAAATTATGTGAATATTTTTCCGGAAATTATTTTCTTATTTTTCAATAAGTTTTCGTTCATTTCTTATTACTGCCGGCTCGCCTGAAATTAGGGGCTTAAGAACTGAGAACCTGGATATTATCTCTCATAGTGAACGTATTGTTTCAACTTTTTAGATATTTCTGTAAGAAGAAATTATCTGGGTAATTACTGTTACCAAATTTCAGGCAGTAATTTATTAAATTTAAAACAAACTAAATCACGAGACAATGAAATTTCCCAAACTACACCTTTTTCACTTCAAATTAATCTAAGTCAAGTTCAATTTAATCCAAGTCAAGTTCAAATTAATCCAAGTCAAGTTGAAATTAATCCGAGTCAAGTTCAAATTAATCCGAGTCAAGTTCAAATTAGGGGCTTAGTTCAAGTTCAAATGACATACTAATTTGTTAATTTGAGTTTTTTGTATTAAATATGTATCTATTGGATGTTATAAGCAATACTGGACTCGAGGATTTATTTACACTCATAGATATTTATATACGTGAAATTCCACTTTATCCCATCTATGAAATCATATACATGCAAATAAAAAAGATTATTGAACGATATGTAGATTTCACCTCTAAAAGAAATATACAAATGCGATTCACTGAGTACTAATGTAAGATTCCGTTTGATTACAATTTATACTTGTACATTACTACTCAGATACATTCTTGCATTAGAAATATAAATGTTGCCATCTGTCAGGGATGGGGTTTTTGGTATGTCCCCAAACTCACTGAACAAGGGAAGTACGGACGGAGTCCGTTTAGCAGTCCTGGCCGTTGTTGAATCAGCTCTTGCGGCTAATTTTTGTGAACCTCTGACGGTTGTATCCCCTCTCCAGCCTTGCTTCGGCTGTAATAATTTTCAGATCACCGCTAGTCGGCTGAAGGTAAGGTTTTCAATAAGATACTGGTATTGGAGCGTTAGTTTAATTATCTTCACGAAAATTTCACATTTAGAAGCGCAAATTTCCAGAGATTCAATTGGAGAATTCTCTCCAATCCTTCCAGCGCGAATCACCGGACAGATAAGGCGGCTGGTATTGTGGATACCTAGTCTTTTTAAATAACTTACATTCTTTGGCAAAAGATAAATAGAGTACAACTATTGCATAAGTAGGATCTTTTGCTCGCTCCACAGAAATCTATGACACACATCACTCATATTTTATAATTCTCAAACTACTTAAAATTAGTCATCTCGAACACGGAACATCTAAGCGCTGGGTGACACCATCCATTCTAATTCCGTGGTAGTCAATGTGAAAAAATGTAGGATCCACTTACAATACACTATAATATTACAAGAAACAATTTTTCTAACTTAATACTGATTTCATTTGTGTGTGTTCACAATTCAATCTATAATACTTTCAAGACTTGAATATTCATAAAATGATTATTATAAAAGATATTGAAGTATTAAATGCATTATATATTGAATTGAAAACACACGCAAATAAAATCAGTAGTGAATTTAAAACATTGTTTCTTGTATAATTATCGTCTATGGTAAGTGTATCGTACATTTCTTCACATTGACTAATACGGAATTAGAATGGATGGAAACTTTTTTATTGCTAATGCAGGAATGTATCCGGGTAGTAATGTACTAGTATAAATTGTAATTAAACGGAATCGTACATTAGTACTCAGTGAATCGCACTTGAATATTTCTGTTATAGATTGAATCTACATATCGTCCAATGATAATATTTTGTACTTGCATGTATTTGATTTCATATATGAGGTAAAGTGGAATTTCACGTATATAAATATCTATGACTGTAAATAAAACCTCGAAACCAGTTTTGCTCATCACATCCAATAGGTACATATTTAACACAAAAGACACAAATTAACAAATTCTTATGTCATTTTTTAACTGAACTGAGGGTTGGATTAATTTGAACTTGACTTGGATTAAATTGATCTTGACTTGGATTAATTTGAACTTGACTTGGATTAAATAGAAAATTGACTCGGATTAATTTGAACTTGACTCGGATTAATTTGAAACTGACTTGGATTAAATTGAAATTGACTTGGATTAAATTGAACTTGACTTAGATTAATTTGAAGGGAAAAGGATGTAGACATGTTCGGGCTACTATTCCCGACAATTTTTATTACATACGTATTTATAACGCCTAAAAATTGTGTGTATTCTAATCGATACAGCAACCGTAAGAATTGCTCATATTTCGATATTTATATGTTATGGTTATACATAGCATACAAATGTATGGAGTACCTCAAAAAAATATACCCACTCATTGATTGCTCAGTACTGATGCATTTCGTTTCAGTGTACGTGTTCGTTGAAATGTAAATGTATAAATCTTTGGAGTTAAATCGAAACAAAAACACTGAATTTGGGAAGAATAAATACCACAAAAAACTTATTTGGTAAAAAACACGAAAAATGCATGAGTGACTGTCTGCTAAAGGATTACGTTTTTATGGGACACCGTGCATGGGTATTTTCACCTAGACACGTCGACCACAAATTGATACTCATGTCTACAACTAGGTACATAGCTCATTTACGTACCATGCAGTATATATGTTGAGCATTTCAATTACTTCACTGCTTCTTTGCAAACCGTTTCAGCCGCACAAGACATACTGAGTTAGTATCGACTGTAAACTGGAGTGATCGATAACAATTATTTGGTACCGATTACCAATGGAAAATTATTCACTGCTGATCGCTGCCGATTACCGTAGGTGTGGCGGACGAAAATTTTGAGCGGCATCAATCGTTGGACACCGATAGACCTCGTCAAGAACCGATGGCGATGTCGTCAGTAATTTCTGATTGTGCATGAGCCCTATATTGATGCCATCTAATATCACGCGTAGGATTATCGCTGACGCGTGGTATCGTCTTTGATTCGCTCCGTATTATCTTTGATGCTTAGAATGATTTGAATTCGTTAGATTCATTTTTATGTATTAGATCTTTCCCTGTTGCACTATATAATTTTGTAATTGTTTTTTTAGGTAAGAAATACTTGATGTGGCTCAGGTTGTCTTAATTTCCTGTTAGGGATGAAATCGTAGGTTGTCGATGACATTATAAGAGTTGAAAATGTTTCAAACGCTACCTTAACAAAAATTACCTGTGACGATTAAATATATGAATAAAAATAGTATATCTACTTTAGACTGGTGACAGACTACTAAATATGACAGTAAAAAGAGATGAACGTTCGTTTGCTAAATGAACGAAAATACATCACGATTGATATGAGGACATTTAAATTAAGAACGATAGAAACATAATTACAACATCTAGAGCATAACAATGGTGTCTCACGATGGATAATTTCAAGAAATACAAAACAATGATGGCATGAGGAATATTTTCTGGAATTTTCTTCAATTTCAATAAAAATAGGTGAGCAAAAATCACTGATAAAAATTTCATTATACTGAGAACGTTTCGGGCAAATACCCATCATCAGCTCATTAAAAGAATCTGACAGATATCACTGAAATAAAAAATGAACTTAAATTTACAAACAGACATAAACGCGGATTTAAAAACACAAAAAAGTAAAAATGCAGTAAATAACACGAAACAACTAAGAACCTATGATGCTAAGAGGATATGAACTCAACTGGTTGTTAAGAGAAGGCTTACCTTTAATAATGAATTTTAGAATCGCTTTTCATTTTTAAATGTAAGCTTTCTCTTCATGAGTGTAAGCGATTCATTTGAATCGCTTTTCATTTTTAAATGAATTTTAGAATCGCTTTTCATTTTTAAGTGTAAGCTTTCTCTTCATAAGTGTAAGCGATTCATTTGAATCGCTTTTCATTTTCAAATGAATTTTATAATCGCTTTTCATTTTTAAAAGTAAGCCTTCTCTTAACCCTTTAACGCCCAAGTGGACTGTACGGTCCTCTTTCAAAAATAACAAAAATATATTCTATTTCTCATTCAATTTGTTGACTAATGTGTTCTTTGAACTTCACTGCCGAGTGGCAGTTCCTTCCCCATCTTGATAACAGTGACTACCTAATGCCAGTGTCGGTTTAGTGATAGTGGTTGTGATAACGGTAATATGAGTATAAAAATGTGGGCGTTAAAGGGTTAACAACCAGTTGAGTTCATATCCTCTTAGCATCATAAGTTCTTAGTTGTTTCGTGTTATTTACTGCATTTTTACCTTTTTACTTTTCTTGTACTTTTAAATCCGTGTTTATATCTGTTTGTACATTTACGTTCATTTTTTATTTCAGTGATATATGTCAGATTCTTTTAATGAGCTGATGATGGGTTTTTGCCCGAAACGTTCTCAGTATAATGAAATTTTTATTAGTGATTTTTTCTCTCCTATTTCCATTGAAATGATGGCATGTCGGTGAGATTAGAAAATATAACATACGTGAAGTCGATCGTTACAAATATTCACAGGAAAAAAGTCGATTATAACAAATTTCATCAATAAACTTCATTGCAAATAATCTTTTCTTTTTTCTTTCTTGCTCAAGAAAGGCTGCATGTGATCACTCGTGCTAATTAGCTCGTTAGATCACAGTGTCACCTAAATGAATATGGAAAATGAGATATGTTTAACAATTATGTTTTCCATGCATACTACTTACTTGCTCTGTGTTTCTAGATACCTGTAAAAATCATTTTACGTATGTACGGAAAATTCATGCTGCAAGTTTCATTATTGTTTAAGAAAATTGAAGCCCCTATCACTAAATGAGGTAGTGCGTCGTATTCTTTGCGTACAATGTAATTTGGGAAAATGTGACCTAAATTTTTTCATGTTCTGGCGATAAAAAATGGAAAATTTTTTAGAAACATTCAGTTTATGAAGTTTCCAGATTTCAGTCCTTCCAAGTTGAGAGAAATAGAAGTCTTATAAGGAAATAATAAAGCCTTCGTGGCTAAAAATATTAGGATGGATAAGAAATGCTATCAGGATACTCATTGAGAAACGAATCTAGGTTAATTAAGGTGCTTATGCCGATTGTTTGTGTGCGTATGTACGAACAGTCGCAGATATCTTCGATGTCACAGTCGTCTTTTTACAAGTAGCTAAACTTTGTTGTGTGAACGAAAGCATCAATATTTTCCGAACACTCAAGATACCGATCGATTACATGCGTATAAAAGACAGTTTGATTCAATAGGTAAAAAGTCTGGAAGTCATTACAGTCCTGATACAATCTCTGAAGGCACAGCAGAGTTTCACTAAAGTAGACCTACTGTGCTCCCTTATTCCGAAGAAGACAAAACTTCTCTAATTGGCTTTGTTCAACGCTCTGGTGTTAACGGGCCAGCAGCAGTTGTGATTGATATACGTCGCTGATTACCTGGCATGTTGCATGACAATGGAGTGGACTGATTTACAGCGCTGACAGTCTCGGTATGTTGCGTTACGATGACGTTGCCTGACTCGACTTACAGCAATAGTATCTGCGGTGTGGGGCCAAACCAAGGAGGTTTAAGAATGGAGGCGGCATCAGCGCTCTAAAGTGAAGCCAATTTTCGGTAGCTGTAGGGTATACGGGCACACATACGGAGATGGGGGCTCAGTGCGTGTCAGACACTCAGCGTCATAGGGCGCCGCTATCCACGCTGGGGTCAAGGACGAGTTTCCTCAATATGAGTTTCTTTATCATTCAGCGAGGATGCAATTGAAATATATGCTTAAGAAAAAAACGTATAGCACAGAGTAGCGCAAGTCTGCCATTTAACAGCGCGGTCTTCAGTCTCTGATGATGGAGTTGGTGCTACCCCTCCACTGCAACACCACCTCCACACAGGGACCTAATGCCGGGTGGGCGGGGCTTGGGACGGCAGAAGTGGCTTCACTCGCTTGACTGGCAAAAGATAGCGATGCCGGTTCCATGTATCCAACTTCCTTGGGCCAAACGATGATGTGGACTTATTTATAACTGAGGCACTCAGCGTAACGAAAGAATCGACTGATTTAATGCAGACAGCCGCGTCGTTACGCTGAGTGCCTCAGTTATAAATAACTGAGGCACTCAGCGTAACGAAAGAATCGACTGATTTAATGCAGACAGCCGCGTCGTTTCGCATGCTGGTTACGTTTACTAATTCAAACTGCTTGCTTCACTGGCATGCTACGTCATGCTTGATTCAATCAATTTTCATCAACGATAGATTTTGTGTGTTATGTAATGTTGTGTTCGAAGCGGCTATGAAGCAGTCTAAGTTTTGTATGTGTTTCACATTAATGTGACACTCCGATGAATTTGAACAATATCATCTAAGGTATGGGATCCATTCCTTAGATTAAAAACACCATCATCGTCTGACGTGACAAATTGCACGAGCTAAATTTTTGACGAACTTTTCCCGAATTCATTTTAAACTAATTTTTCCCATGTACAACAGTCCCAGTTCTGTCTGTTGTTCCAGTGCTTAGCGCGAATCATTTTACCGTGTATGAATACACGATTTAAAGTTCATATCATTTGGAACGATATTTCAGACTTGCTAAATGATCGTTGCTTTAAAGAAGGCGTCCCCCCATTCGAACCACTGGTTTGTAGAAATAAGGATTTTTGCTGCTATAGGAAGTGTAAGAGGTCAGGTGCATCCTGTGAAAAAATGAGACTCGTACGTTCACTCGTTCGCCCGCTACGGGGGTTGGAAGAATGGGGGGAGGAAGGGGGAAGTGGTATTTTATCATGTTACACCTCCCCCTTGGCTCTTTCTTCACGGTGCAACGTTGCTCTGTCATCTCCTGTGTCGCTGTTTTACTCTATAATGATTTCAGGGGTCTAGCCTGGACCAAAATTAAAAAAATATTAATTAAAATTGTTCACGTTTCCTTGTTTTGCTTTTTTTTGGAGGTTCGGAATGTAGGGTTTAAAAATCCTTCTCCTCCTTCAGTTTTTAAGCTACAGTAATGATTTTTGTATCATTGGATGCGAAAAGCTGAGGGCTTTTTAAACAGTCCTAAGCGATTTCACAATTAATTTTTGTTCAAACGTTATGACGTCATAAATCTGCATTTTTCGAAAAAAAGTTGCTCTCGATTGTGTTCATTTTTTCATTAAAATTGGACATTTGGGGAACGGCATTCGACTTTTTGGAATTTCCACGCTTTTACGCATCCAATGATACCAAAATTATTACTGTAGCTCAAAAACTGTCGGAGGAGATGACTTTTGAAAACCCCCAAAAATCTCGTTTTCTATAAATGTCACGTTTTCTATGTGGAAAATTGCATTTTTTAATAGAAAATAAACGATCCCAAATTGCATTTCCAAACCGTATACAAAATTTCATTGCTCTAGGTTCAATAATAAAGAAAAAGGTCCGGAAGGGGAACGCTCACCTTAATTAATTGTTGCTGCTTACTTATCTTAGATTGAAGATTTGAAGTCGCCCGACCAATGTCGATACACTGTAGACGCTCTCTGCACTGTTGAAGATTTACTGTTGTTGCTTGTAGATTCTCCACCATTTCCGTTGCACGACGCACGATTCCAAATTACTGCGCGATCCAAAATCGCCCGTAGAGATGTATGTCACACTGGCGTAGATGATCAGCCGTTGTAGATGATGTTCACATTGGCTTTTCTCCTTTCATTTGGTTCTTGATATTTGAGAGTGATCTTAATTATCACCTCGACCTCGGGTTGCTATAAAGTTCTCTGCCTGCTCTGAAGATCCTCTTCTCAGCCGTTTAATTTACTGTAGCGACGTCTCAATTACTTCTTCACGAGATGATCTTCAAAATTGTTCTTCCTTCTCAGTTTTCTATAACTTCATTTGAAACTTCTCAACAAAATTCTTCTGTGGGTCTATTCGTCCCCATATGGGCCACCAATGTGCGAACCAAGGGTTAGAGATACACTGGGAGAGCTGCGACGTTTACTGATAGCGATATTGTTCCAGAGTGGGATGCGATCCAAATGCGCTTCGAAGAATGCGGCGAGCATACTTATACGCGCAAAAAAACGGGGTTAGAGGGACAAACGCACTAACGCGCTCACATACTGTGTCCCCTCTTAGCCAACTCGTTTCTGGCTTACCTAAAGAAAAATTTTCAGGCCCAATGTCATGCAGTATTTGAGTCCTTATCTGAACTGCTTGTTTTATTTCGCTCAGAACATGAAGCTACTAGTTTTCGTGAATATATCAATGCATCTCATCTTAATAATAAATTTGCAATGGTAATAGAACGAAATGGCTAAATTTCGTTCCTGGATGTTCTCGTGAAAAAATCTAACTCCAGGCTTATTATATCTTCGTCTTTAGAGAAGCCAGCTGTCAGGCAACGCAAGTGGTTTAGACTCTATTCTGTTATAGTTACCCATAATCTTATGTATTTTCTTTATGTGTTCAGCTCCCTGTACCCCGCCAAGGTTTGTTTCTCTGCGCTGATGATGCGTCGGTGCATTTACTTAAGTTAGCCCTTAGTTGTCATTTGTATTGTATTGCAATATTCTCATGTTATTTTGATTACCTAGGTGAATAGGACTAATATTCTAAATGTAATTTTGCGTCTTGGACCATGTTATGCAGTAGCTCATGTCTGTACACAATATTTTTGCATAAGAAAATAAATCACTGTCTTTAAAATGCATCTGTGTTTTTAAGAGGCACTGCAAAGAGATTCGGTAATCAACAATTCACATCCTGAGGTCAAAAGAGTTTTCACTTCTCCTTTTTGATACAGGCTTTAGTCCAATGCGACACCTTGCCTGAAAAGGGGCTCAAGGAACCACCTCGGAAGCACAAACTAATCCGCATATTTGTCTTAAAGGAAGACGCTGTCGCAGTTCGGTAAGTCAGGAAATTTTCTGAGGAGTCCTAACGGACTGATTACGGCGCAGACAGTTGCTCGTCTTCTTAACGGTACCGCCGTAGTTCAGCACAAACAGAATTTACTTCTGTTGTCCTAGCGGACTAATTACGGCGCAGTCGGTACCCAACAAACCTCACTCTCGTGGTACCACCGTAGTTCGCCATGAACAGAAATTACTTCTGTGGCCCTTGCGGACTAATTACGACTTAGGCGGTACCCTCACGAATCTCAGGAAGGGCAGCTGCGCGAAAAAGCTAGCGCCCCGGAAAAAGGTAGCTGCAAAGAAGACAGCCCTTTTTCCACAAACCCTCAACTTGTAGCACCTCAACTCCTCAACTTGTAGCACCTGCAAGCGTGCGCCTGCAAATCTTGGAAATAGCTCACGACAATCCACTTGCTGGCCATTATTCCCGAAAGAAGACTCAGGCTCGACTTGAACGAGATTTCTACTGGCCGTCCCTGGCAAAAGATGTGGTCCAATACTGTCACTCCTGTCATATCTGCCAGACGCACGCTCCATCTCGACCATGAAAGGCACCAATCTCAACACCACCGCTCACCACTCCATTCTCCGCGCTCAGTGTTGATTTGGTAGGCCCATTGCAACCAGTTTCGGCACGTGGCCACCGGTATATTCTTACCGTGGTGGACCAAGGAACTCGGTACGCAGACGCAGTCCCGCTCAAACATATAGATGCAGAAACGGTTGCCCAGGCGCTACTCGAAATCTGCAGCAGATTTGGTTTACCTCATACGCTAACGAGCGACAACGGCACTCAGTTCACAGCCGCAATCTTCGAAGCTTTTCTGAAACTCGTAGGTATCCAGCACCGATTGACGCCATTATACCATGCCCAATCGAACGGCATTGTCGGACGCTTCAATGGTATGCTCAAGGTCCTCTTACGGAAATTAGCCGTAGAACAACCAAGAAACTGGGACCTGTGTCTGCCTTCCCTCCTTTTTGCTTATCGAGACGCTCCTCAGGCCTCAAACGGGTATTCTTCCTTCGAACTCATCTACGGCCATCGCGTCCGTGGACCTTTAACCGTGCTCAAAGAATGCTGGACAGATGGATACTTGCAAGACGACACGAGCACTGCTCAGCATCTAATGGAAATTAAGCATCGATTGAAAGAAACATCAAAATTGCTGGTGAGAATCTAAACATGAGCAAAGAGAAAAGCGCCAAATTCTTCAACAGACGTACCAAGGTGCGAACTCTAAAGCAAAGAGATGAGGTCCTCGTATTCCTGCCCGACTCTCGGAATAAGCTACTTATAACTTGGAAAGGTCCCTATACAGTAAAATCACGCCGGGGAATCTATACCGATACATTAGACGTGGATGGAATAAACAAAGTTTATCACATCAATCTTCTTCGTCAGTACCACGACCGGGAGCAGTAAAGTTCCGCCTCACCAAGCGAGAGCGATCTCGAGAAAGACGACCAGAGAGTAGAGGAAGCTTTTGCAGCGGTTGGTCTCGCCCTAGAACCTACCTGCGAAGAAGAAGAGCTCGACCTGAAAAAAAACAGAGATACCGTCACTCGTCGGAGAAACCATTGAAGACTGCCTCATCTCCTCTACGTTGACTACAAACAACGCTCAGAACTCCAGGAACTACTTGGAGAATATCGCGATCTCTTCACAGATACTCCCGGAAGAACCAGCACGGCTGTTCATGAAATAAAATTGAAGGATCCTTCCAGTTTTCGACTTCAACATTCGTATCCACTTCCCCTAGCGCTGGGGCCTGAACTGCAGTCAAGTTTAGAGAATTGGATGAAGATAGGAATCGTGACGCCATCCACATCACCTTACTATTCACCGCTCCTTGCCGTCCGGAAGAAAGACGAGACCCACCGATTTTTTTTGGACTGCAGGCACCTCAACAGCCAGACAGTATTCGATGCTGAGCCAAAAGCAGACACGACTGCTATTTTCACCAATTTAGCTGGCAAAACAATCTTCAGAAAAATGGATCTGACCAGTGGATATTGGCAGGTATCTGTACACCCTGAGTCCTGCCAATACACCGCCTTCAAAACTAGGTCTGGCCTTTACGAATTCAACGTCATTCCTTTCGGCCTAGCAAATGCTCCAGCCACTTTTTCCCGCCTTATACGTCAAGTCGCTGATGGACTGCAAGATACCTAGGTCTACATGGACGACATCTTAATCGCCTCGACTACCAGGGAAGACCACTGTGCTGCGTTGGCTAAACTGCTCGAAGCTCTTTCTCGACATGGCCTTAAAGCGAAGCCGTCCAAGTGCGAATTCGGATTCGACAACCTCCAGTATTTGGGTCATCAACTGAGCAGTAATCAGATCCAGCCTCTGGAAACCTGAGTCGAAGCCTTAAAATCAGCTCCCCTCCCAAAAACAAAACAGGAGCTACGAGGTTTTCTAGGTACAGTTGGGTACTACCAAGAGAACATTCCTAACCACTCTCAACTGACTTCTAAAACCCATGATTTCCTAAAGAAGAACTCCCCAGAACAAATACCTTGGACCGATACAACAGAAGACCTGTTCGAAAGTCTGAAGACAGCGTTAGTCAAGAGACCTGTCTTACAGGAACCAGACCCAATATGTCCTTTCTTTCTAAGGACAGATGCCTCCCAAACAGGACTTGGAGCAGCTCTCCTCCAGCCAAGCAAACGAGACTTCCGTCACTTCGCGCCGGTAGCATATGCATCACGTCGACTAAGAGGAGCAGAAATAAACCACTCTACCATTGATAATGAAGCGCTAAGCGTCTACTGGCTCTATAGAAGTTTTAGGTCTATCTGTATGGACGAGAATTTGTGTTACAGACCTACCATCGACCGCTTCTTTATTTGCCACAGGCAGACAAGTTGAACCCCCAGCCCTTAAGTGTCATTTGTATTGTATTTCAATATTCTCATGTTATTTTTATTGCTTAGCTGAATAGGACTAATATTCTAAATGTAATTTTGCGTGTTGCACCATGTTATGCAGTAGCTCATGTTTGTACACACTATTTTTGCAAAAGAAAATAAATCACTGTCTGTGTTAAAATGTATCTGTGTATTTAAGCGGCAAAGCAAAGAGATTCTGCAATAAACAATTCACATCCAGAGGTCAAAAGAGTTTCCTTTCTCCTTTTTGATACAGGCTTTAGTCTATTACGACACCCCACCTAAAAAGGGGCTTAAGGAACCACCTTGGGAGGACAAACTATTCCGGATAGTTTGTCTTAAACGAACACGCTGTCGCAGTTCGGTGAATCAGGGAATTTCCTGAGGAGCCCTACCGGACTGATTACGGCGCAGTCAGCTGCTTGTCTTTCTTGGTTAAATTTACTAATTCAAACTGCTTGCTTCACTGGCATGCTACGTCATGCTTGATTCAATCAATTTTCATCAACGATAGATTTTGTGTGTTATGTAATGTTGTGTTCGCCGTAGTTCGGCACAAACAGAATTTACTTCTGTTGCCCTAGCGGACTAATTACAGCGCTGGCGGTACCCACACCATCCTCACTCCCGCGGTACCACCGTAGTTCAGCATAAACAGAAATAACTTTTGTTGCCCTAGCGGACTAATTACGGCGTAGGCGGTACCCACACAAATCTCACCCTAACAGTACCGCCTTAGTTCACCACACACAGAAATTACTTCTGTTGCTCTAGCGGACTAATAACGGCGGAGGCGGTACCCCACGAACCTAAGGAAAGGCAGCTGCGCGGAAAAGCTAGCGCCCCGGAAAAAGGTAGCTGCACAGAAGACAGCCTCTTTTCCACGAACCCTCACGTCGACCGCAAGACGGTGTCGACACCAGCATTCACTGTTCTTGGGGCGAATTATTTTAGTTGTATATAAGTGGGATATGTTAGATCTTACACAAATACTTTACTTCATCGTAGAATTCGTATATCTAGTACTTTTGAAATATTCCACCATGAAATTGAATTTATTCGTGAATTATTGATTCACAATAAGTATCCTAAATTTATAATTGATAATTTCTATGTAAAATATCGAGATGAAAAATATTGTCCCTTTTTTATCACCTCAACTGTAGCGAAGCAGACAATGTTCCTAGAATTACAGCTTTATGGGTTATTCGAACTCGGAATTAATAAGGGAAGTCGTATGCGTGGTAAAGTTGTTTTTTTGCTACATTTGACGTCAGAGTATTTTAGGAAGAAAGAACGACTGCCTGTGGAGTGGGTGTGATTATTTATGTAAGTGTGCCTGCTGCACGCAAACTTATGTAGCTAGTATCAAGCTTCAGCAATAAATTCATTAGACACGGCCTACATTCTGGAATTTCCCATAGAACTGGTCGCATACTTTTCTTTCTTTCGAGAACATTGCCAGCAATTCTATCACCCTTTCAAAATTAATCATTTCTCTACACTATAGAGCGCAAATAACAAACAGATCTTCATAATTTTGAATATTTATTCATATCCACACATAAGCCTAACCTAAATGAAGACATTACTTCAAATCTACTGATATATTTTTGCGCTCGTCTATGCATGTGAGGTTTGCATGTCTAATTGTATGATTGTATGTGCTTGTACATGGGTGTGTAGGTAACCCAATGAAGCTATGTATGTGTCAGTTCTACTGCTGTTTGAATGAGAATTACGATCAAAGTTTTTATAAATGTTTGTTTAGTTTTTCTATTGAATTTTTTGGATTTTCTAAGTTTATCTTTTATTGTTTTTATGTTTCAATCCTGAAGATGGTTTTGTAATATTTCGAAACTTTTGTTATAAAATAATGAAATATTTACAGTGTATTTTAACAAGGATTACTAAATTAATTGAGGCTCGTCGTACGTCAGCCTTAGATATTTCACCTAGCAACGAAATGAAAAAAAACTAAGGCTTCACTGGGTCCTTTGGGCAAGTTGCACCTCCAATCCTCCACATAGTAATCATAGTCAAGTGGTAATCACGTTGTCTGTTTAACTCACACTTTTCTTTGTTATCGACGACTGGTGTGCCTGAAGCTAAGACTCCCAATATTGCAAATATGTTTCCAAAGGAATTAAAAATTGATTTAAATTCTAGACATTTTCCCCCCCCCAAAAAACGTACATTTTTGTTAATCCCTATAAAACACCAAACTCTTAAAAAAGTCTCGGTGCAAAAGTTTCAATATTCTTCAAATAACGAGTCATCAGCGACAATGTCTGTAAATGTTGTATACGTAAATAGAAGGTAACTCAAAAATATTCAATAATTAGCTTCGTTCTTACTGTTTGTCCTGGTAACAAATAGTTATTTTGGGACAGATATAAGGCTACGTTGATTTTGTCTTCCTATAGTGGTTTCTGATAGGCGTCCGTTATTGTATCGTCAAAAATAAGGAGATTTTTTTTAAACAATTTCACTTGGGTCAAGTACGGCTGAAGTATTTCCAAAATGTTGAATGTTATGTTTCAGCGCGCGTTTTGAAGGTAATATACCATGATATTCATTAATTATACCTTTTCCGTTATGAAACACTACAATCGTTCGTAATATTTTTTAAATCTATATTTTACTAGTTTACATATAGTCTGGTTGATGTGATATGCCGTCGAGGGAAGTATTCTTAGAATACATCAATTTTTTCAACAGAGCATCAAACAACAGCAAAGTTGTGGCAAAATTATATTTTTCGTACGTGAGGGAAGTCAGACAAGGTATGATATTTGAGTATTTATGTTGATTTCTAATCCCGACTTATTATTTATGTATCATTTGCTCTGAATTATACGTGCAAACACTTTTTCTCACTTGATATTCCAGATTCTATTATATTTGAATCTTCATGTATTTGTTCCCAGGCAGAATATTTGAAATAAGTTCATGAACTTTTTCATTGACAATTTGCCATTGTTAAATATTCTCACATTTCTTATGGCATCTCGGACCATTCATAATAAAGCGTTTTTGTTTTTAAAGGCAATGTAACGAAGTTTCTTTCCTTTACATTGCTTGTGTTAAAACTCAAGAACGAGAAAATGAACTTATTTCTGGAAAGATAATGTACCATTATTAAAAGTTTCTTGTCAGCACATTTCAGAGACCTCTTCTACATATTTATTTCTAGCGCATTTTAGAGACCTCTTAAACATGTTTAATGAAATTAAACGATTTTTTGAACATAATATATAATACATTATTGTCAAATAATTTACGAGTTTTTAAATATCAATGGCTTCATTACATGTACTAGCTATCAATTTTAAACGTGAATATAATATATTTCTACTTTTTCCCAGTCAGTTTGTAGATCTAATACGGCTTTAATATTTTTTTCTATTTGTCAAATTTAATCTAGACTTCTACCAAATGTTTTGATTAGTTCAGTGTCATTCTTATCAAGCACATCTGCATCAATTTTGGCCAGACATTCTTTTGTTTGCCATATTTGCATCTAAATCGGTGAATATTTTCGAAATATGTGTTTATTCTTATCATCTTTTATTTGCTTCTTCGATGACTGTTACTTTTCCTTTATGAACGACCTCCTCCTCTACGAGTAATAATTATTTTCTTTGAGAACTGTTACTCTTTCCTCGAAGTCTGTCTATTCGTTCCAAAAAGATTGAATCTCTTTTTAATGAAGTTTTTATGCATTTCACTATTCTTTCGATTTATTCTATTTTTTTCGATAAACTATTTCCAAGTCTTTTACGGACGTCGAAAATTTTCTTGTCTATATTTTCAACTAAATTAAGTTTCGGTGTTCTCCTTGATAGGACTGAAAATGAAATTTAGCGGTATATTTTTTACTAACAGCATCATTTTCACAAATGGAGAGACAACATTTACGAATCTTTTTTTCGTATAAATCAGTATAATTTTATCAAGGTAAGTAAAACATAATTATGGAGATCCAAGACATGCTGGTTATTCTGCTCAAGTATATACTCATTATCCAAAATTATTTGTACCAGTCCTTTTTTCCAGCTAGATTTCAATCGTCTCTAAAGGTACTCAAACTCTTGTTGAGGCAAATTTACTGGCACGATCCGTTGTTGCCATAATTGTAATAATTCATGTTCTTTCATCAGTTTCATTATGCGATATAAATTTTAATGGACTTTTTTCGTTTTGGTTAATGACAATATGGTGAAGTCTCATATAAACGTTTTCTGTCCCACTTAGAGCTTTTAAAAAGTTCTTTCAGTGTTCCATTTGAAACTCATTCGAATTCTGAATCAAACATCATTTGGTAAAGCTCAATAAATTTTTCTTGGCGTGTAGAGCTTACATTGACTCTAGATCAAATTAGCTTTTTAACGGCCTGAACGAAAACTGAGCTTTGTATAACAATTAAAACAGTTTTTATCAATTAACTCAATTGGTCGTGACGAAGCGTTGGCTTTTCTCATCAACATCATTTTCAATGAAGACTAATATTTGTAAGTTCTTCAGCTTGATCATTGAATGATACCTGCAATGTTTCTCCTTTTTTCTTACTACACTGATTATAATTAAATCTATTAGTGTAACCTTTTCTCTAACACGATGATCATACTGAATTCTAGAGAACTGTTTCTCTCCTCCGTTTGACGAATTGAATTAAATTTTAGATACCTAAGCTTCTCATCAACTTCATCAGTGATTGTGGATTTAAGAGTCTTACATTTACCGTTCTTTTAATTTTCGGCAGTGCCTCTGAATTTTAATGAAATTAATCATCCCCAGGAAAATAGTGGAGAACTTTAGAAAACAATGTGTTCGAAATATTGTTCTATGAGATCTTGAGATGCAAAAAGCTAATTGCACAACAATGAACTTCAACAACGAACAAGTTTAATGAACTTTGACAGACATTGTATAATTTCGCTTGTAATTTCATATTTTACAACACTTTAAGACATTTCTAATTCCCAAAAAAGATTTTCGAGTATAATTTCTACTGAAATGAGATTTTGTGAAGTTGGATGAGTAATTATCACTCATTGCAGAGTTATGGTATTTGCTTTGATTCCGAAACACCTTGCATTTTTTGGTTCGATACATTAATCAGCGGTTTCAGAGCACTTGTTTTAATTTTGAAGACATTTTCTGCTCCAACAATTCATAATACAAATTATCATTATTATCATCAATGTTTGGAAAAAAATGAAACATTCATAAGTCAACGAACTCAAGCGGATGAAATTTGTTATTGTCTTGGGGAGAGCTAGAAGACAGCGACTAACAATGAATGGTGAGCTAGAAAAAGTTTCGAATTAGCCCAAAGCCAAAAACGGCGTGCAGCAATGTAAATGAAAGCACGCGTATCCCAACCTTCATGTCATTCGCTCATCAAAATTGGTGAATTCAAGATTGAGGAAAACAATCCAAATTTGGGAGAATCATTATTGATTAGAATCTGAATTTTAAGGGAACTATCTAATGCATTCATTCTAAACTGTCTTATTAAATCAGATTCTTCAGCAGAGCGAAAAAGAAGACGCAAAATATGTTTTTAAGATGCTCTAAAAATACTGTACATACCATCGATCCATCCATTTCTTTACTATGATATAGCAAAATGGCGTTAGACTGACAACTATAGAGCGAATGTACTTTTAAATCCCTCAAAACAGAACCATGCATTAGAACAGTGAAAAACTGAAAAAACAGCATTCATACAAATTATTCATTTAAATACCCATAGATAATAAGCTATGAGGTATTTCAGTTGCTATTGGTAATTCAGAGTATTTTAGTAATAATGGTAAATGCAAAGAACTTCATGGTTCTTGGGGTGCGTATTGGGTATTCGAAAACGTGCAGGCTTATCCTAACGGTTTCTGTAACAATATGATACAAACAATTATGATCAACACTCAAGATCTAGCTCTAAAAACACTTAATTGGAGGCTTGTATTTAAAATTTTTTAACTAAAACCCAATTTTTCATTTTATTAAGTGCTGTAGTTGCAGCTAAGCAACATTTTATTTTAATCTTCGTGAAGGCAGTGTCAGAACCTTCTAAGTCTCATCAAATTTCCGTGCCCTGATACTGCCGTGTTATCTTGCTTTCAAAAACTGCCCAAAAATTTCAGTGTAAATCCTTTTAAGGGTCGCATATCTCATCGCTATAACGAGTAACATTATGAGCTTTAGATACGTCAGCGTAAAACGTTCACTGAATTCAGTCCACGCAAACAACGCCAAAAATTAATGTAGAATGCAATAATAGCACGTTGTCCAAATGGGGGCTAAAGTGTTTACGATGGGCGAAATCAAAATTCGTGATTAGTAGAAGCCGTCACTTGCCGTAAGCTGAACAGGTTAACAAGAGTAATAAATGGCTTCCCGAGTGATCTCGACCTCCTGAGACTAAATGATTCTTCCGCCTCTGTCATAACATGAGACGAAGCAGCCACTCTCATCTACACTTGTAAGGAAGAAGAAAGAAAGGATGCTTCATTCCAATCAAGCTTGATACAAATCATATTTTACAATGATTTTTCAAATGCCCTATAACTTACACCAGGAAGTAGTGACGGTTACCTCTGGTCTAACTGGTACCTATTTTAGACACATGGGCGGAGTGCGAAAATAAGGCAAGTTCGTCTCCTAACAAGACGTTCCTTTTCCTAACAAAGAGAATCATCAGGCGGCATAGCTGAGATTTTGACCGACGAACGTTTCCGTTAACAGCATGCGTGCTCTAAATCACACGGCTATAGCGACCGTATTTTGATACGGTCGAAATACGTCTAGAATGAGCATAAATTTACCTTGCAACAAAAAAAATTATATATTCAGGTTTTAAACATTCACGAAGGCGTTCATGAAATATGTATTGTAAAGACACAGTTGGTCGCTAAATTCATTGTTCAATCCTTTGCTCAAACTTTGTGCGGAGATATCATCAAAATTGAGGTTGTGCTTTCCAGCACATTTCGATGGCTAAACATGTATTTTTCACGCGAGTGCTACGTAACATTCTCTACTTGTCTTGTCGAATCGAGAAGGTTTTCGATGAGGTCTTCACGAAATCCGTTTAGCCCATGTCAGTGCGTGGGATAAGTTTAGGCTTTTTCACAGAAATTGCACGATTATTGGCTATTCTTAAGTCACATCAACATTTCCTCTGAGATATGCTTACTACTTTAAAACTGGTGTTCTTTAACTTTTTTTAGTCACGGTTTTGATCTGGTGAAACTGTGGAGTGGTCTATGACAATCTAGCACGCATATCGTCTCCCACATCCAATCGATTTTGATTCTTCGTTTTGATAGAAACGAGTGCTAAAAACCTTTACTCATAAACGTATGTAGTACCAAATGGAATCATAGTAAATATAGCTCGCTTTAGCTAACGAAGGTGGGTTTCTGTTGACGCACATCAGACTTTCGCAAAGCTCTTCGTGTTATTTTCATTTCGTAACATTTCATTTGTCCTTAGGTCAATGAGGTTATCTGTGGCAAGATCTTCATCTCTGATGCAGTCTATGTCGGGGAGAAAAGTGTTACGAATCCATTTTTCAATTTTAAGGTCACCCGCGCTGAAGTAACTTTTGAAAGAGTTCTACAAAATGGTCCAGGCACAGAAATTGACTGGGCTCTGACACTCAATTCTATGCTGTGAAAGCCCTTCCTCTAACACTGGAAAGTTTGCATAGTTGCCTGCCTCTAACTTCCTTTTGTACAGTGGTAGCTCGGCTAGAAAAGCTTGGAGTCTTTCTGAAGCATCTCTAACGGTAACTTCAATAAGCCAAGCTATGGATAAAATTTTCACTATCAAACTGTTCTGAAAGTGTTTTTTTTTCGCCCAAAAATAGTGAAACTTCTGCTTTGAGTGCAATAAAATGCTTCAAGATCTGTCCTCTGGAAAGCAAGCCAGCGAACTTTAGTGCGGTGGAGAATCGTGATCCCATTACATGACAAAACCTCTTGAAAACACGATGGTACATGACCGTGGCTTTATGAAGCTTCAAACTTTCGCGCCAGTAGAGAAGATTTCTTTCAGAATTAGTGGCAGAGTTTTTACGCAATGCACGTTAATGTAGAAACCAATTGATCACGATAACCTGAGGAGCTTCTTTCTGTACCAAAGCAGCAAAACCAGATGTGTGGTCAAGCATTGTAGGTGCCCCGTCTGTGTACATACAGAGTCAAGTCGAACTTTTGCTTTGCAAATCTTGGTATTACAGACCTAATTTCACCTTTATTCGGGTTTTTAAAATTCAGGTTATAATTTTATTTTTAATAAACCTACCAGTTCATAAAAAATAACTTCGAGGTCAAGGTAGATAATTTCTAAAACACTAAGTCAAGTTGATGCAAGTATTTATCCCTAACACTCCATTGATGAAATGTTTGTAAAACTCATTGTATGCATTCTAACCTAATAATTTGTTCCTACTTTAATTCTACTTTCTGTTTGTGCATTGCTGAAGAGAGGCAACAAATTCATGGATACCAATTAGGCCTTAAAGAGTGCTAACGCACACTATTTAGTTTAACCCATACCGAATTACCAGAGGCTTAGAGTGCTTTTTTTGAAGACGTCCACCAACAAAACCACAAATATACATAGCTCACACAAAATTAGATTTTATTTGGAAGGTCAAATTAGATTTCTGACATGTATGAAAATAAGGTAATGATTCCTACGGGAGCAACTGTAATGGATCTGACAGTTTCAAAATTGAATAAAGTGCTAAGCATTATTAAAATTAAGCAGGTGTCTTGTATACCTGCATTTCTGCATTGAAAATTTATTGCTGAGTTGAAAAGGCTTCTTTGATTCATAAGTAATGCAGCATTGGTAAGAAATGTTTTGAGAATGAGTTTAAAAAGGCTAAGTTAATTTAGTCGTTTAAAAACTCCCTATACATACATTTTCAAATTTACTAGAATAATTTCAACCAAGGGGGGAAATTACTGATCAGTAGGTAACACAGTTCTAAACCACAATTTATTTTTAGTGCAGATTCATGAAGCAAGTGATACATATTAACAAAAATTATCCACAGTGAGACGAGGGAAGATTTTCATTAGAGTAAATCCTCGATCAAAGCATATTTTCAGATTGTCTATGTTAAAATTATGAACATGTTTGTATGTATGCATAATCATAGATAAAAAAAATGGAAAAATGTTGATTGAAATCGTATGCATAAAAACGTGTGCTTGGAACTATTGAGACCAAAGAAAGTGCTCATCATTAAACCCTGATGATGCAAAGAAAGCGCAAATGTATATGCAGTTTAGGTGACACTATAACCTATTTTCGTTTTCGTCCACAGGGTGACCAGCACTTCGTTGAACAAATTCAAGGGGACCGCTCGGGTTAAAATCAGAAATATTATATCTTTCTGTCTATCAGCTCATGCTATAAAACTTTTCATAAGAATCTTACGATATGATGCTATTCCTCGTGTGTTCGTTCGTCAGCTAGAGCTTACGAAAGGGTTGCAAATTAGGGGGAGGAGGGGAGGGGTGGGGGGTTGTGGTAATGACAGGTTTTACCTAAAATCCAACAATTATAAATTTTCTGTTTTTTTTGGTTCATGTTAAGAAACTTTTTTCTTAATCTTATGATACGCCTCACTGTTTTTTAAGTGTGTTTGTTCGTCTACTACAGCCCGCGAAAAGCCAGTCACGTCATTACACAAGTTGACGCGTTTGTCAGGCTCTCCTGACAACGAGAACTTCTTGGCGTTTGAAACGTTACTTCTCCCACAGTTTGGAAGGTATAGAATGGCAAATATATCAATCAATAGTACTTAAAAAGATATAAAAATTGGTGTAATAATTTTTTGAAAAAATATTAGTATGAGAATTATAACAGAAATAAGATGCCAAAATTTTTGAAAATGTATTTTATGGGAAAAATCCTAAAAATTCCACGAATAAAAATATCTCAATTCCACTCCAATTTTTCGCGAAATAATGCATTTTTCTTTTTATAATAAACATTTTGCCGGTTCTATAACTTCAAAACCGAAGAAAATGCATATTCCAAAATAAATATTTTCAGTTTTTTCGATAAAAACTAATTTTTAAATAAGAATACGAAAAAAACACACGAGTGCAATAAAGATCGTCGCAATATTTTACACCGAAAGTGAAAATTTCAGAAAAATTCGTTCCCTTTACAACGAAGCAGGTTTGAGCGTTCAGCAGGCAAGAGTTGCCCTACAGCTAACGTTTGAAATGCTTGGGTACGGAAAAAAACATTCTAACGCCCACAGTGAACAAGTTCTGAGTTCGGTTGAGCAGCAGACCACTCAGTGCACCGAGTTGCTAAGGCTGTCCCGAAAACCTGATCGTGTTGACCTTTTTTAATAGATAAATAGATCTACTCCCACAGTTTTGGAGATACATGCATGACAAATGTATCAATTGATAGGGCTCAAAAAAGACCAGAGAAGAACTGCAATCGATTTGTGAAATTCGATTTAAATTGAAAATTGTACATAAAACGGAAAAAATGGAAAAAATCGAGTTTATGGGAAAAAATTCTTAAAATTCAATAAATCAAATAATCAAAAGTCCATTCCAGCATTTCTATAGGCAATACAGTTAACAATCTGCAAAATATGTTGCACGTTCTGTAACTTCGAAATTGTAGGATATTTATATTTTGCAATGCCCATCATTTGAGTTTTTTAGAAAAAAAATTATTTTTCGGATAAAATTACCATAAAAATGCTCTAGTAAAGAAATTGTTGTATTATTTTACACCCATGATGAAAACTTTAGAAAAATCAGTCGAAAAACGACGGACGTTTTTTCAGACGTACAGTCCCCTTAAGATAAGTTTGGGACTGTTACACTTTTTACTCAGTTACCGCGAGGTCGAAAATAGTTCAAATTTAAAAATTATTTGGGAAAAAATCATACATTGAAAATGGCAGGAAAATGAAATGTAGAAGTTAGGAAAGCAATTTCATTAAAAACAGAAGAAATAGAATACCAGTTTCAACTTTTATAGCTACAGGAAACAGATTTTTAAATTATCTTAGGTATTTACAAAAGATGCACAACATGACACCCTGTTGCGATGCAGGAGTTTAAACGCCGGTGCAATGATTGCTGGATGTGATCAAAGGTAGCATGTGAGTTTTACGAATCTCTACGGTAGCTATTTTGTTATTATATCAGCTATGCTGTTTTTAGATTATAATAAAAAAGTTCTAACTTCGACATTATATATCCTTACTATTCTCAAAGTACGAATTTTTTCAATAATTTTCAAATTTCAAGTTCTCCTAGCTCGTACCGAAATTGATATACGGGGGTACTAGGTGAGACAACCTCTAAACTTTTCGATATTTACCTACATAGTTGCAATTACCGCCCCTCTGCCTAAGCTCCTCGTTAGGTTGCATTAGGTTGCTCTTCATTAAGAGCAACTAGTTGTGAAATGTTCTGACTCTCAATGACTTTCCGTGATTCTGATTCATATTTTGTCAGCCAGTGAGTAACATCCTAAAACAGATAAAGTTCATGAGAGACTAAAAGGACTAAAGAACGCTCAAACTTAAGGCTAATGTACGTGAGTCCGTCTTGAAAACACTTGTTTCTAGCGTTGTATTCTATGTTTTTATCTTTTCTTTTTGTTGCACAATTCAGTTTTCCGGGATATTTTCTCATCCCTATTACTAAAATCATTTAGGTACGTCAGAGTTTAATCGAGGTGCAAAAGGTGTCAAAATGAACCACATACAAAAAATTCTAAACTTGAATTTGATTATTTGATGATGAACTATTTGTTTTGCAATCAAAAGAATTATTTGAATTGAATAGGATAATGATAATGAAACGTGTTTCATTGATTTATATCCCTGAGACAATCTCAAGCTCGCAGATATGCAATTTAGTTTTCAGATAATTTCTTGTGAAGTTAAATGACATTTGTGCTCTCGAAATGCTGAATTTAACCTACCGTTCCACTTAAATAGCGTCATTCCAGTGCCCGATTCAAACCTCGCCCAGGCAATTTCCGATGGATTTTTTCAGGTATAATGATCATTCTGAACTGCGGGACACTGGGAGAGGAGTCTCACTGCCCAAGTCCAGGCTGTCAATCTTCCATTCATTTTTGAGTTTTTCTCCAAAAACGACCATAGTTTTTTCTTCAGGTTGGGCGTCTGATGATGGGGCCGGCAAACAATCGACACCAAGACTTTCTTACGGGCAAAGTTTGAATCTTGGCGACGCAGGATCCATAAAAGAACTCCCCAAACAATCGCCTGATTTTAGAGATTTTTTACGGTAAAATTTTTTAGGAGTAGTTTCTTTTCTTTTTCATTTATGTTCAGGAAATTAGAGAAATATCTTAGGTCAAATTTTTGGGGCGACAATTTATGTCAAAAGAAAATGATTGACGTAAAACTTCCAACACTTTCCAAAAATCAACCTTAACGTTCACGGGATTCGTGATTACGTATTATATTTGTGATACGCAGGTTAGGATGCAAAAAGTGTCCAAGAAACGATACTGTATAGCAATAAAACTAATCCTAATAACTCAAAACTTTGAAGCGAAGAAAATTCTGGGAAATATGTAATATATATTTGGGAAGACGTTTCGAGTCCTGTTTCATCATTAGTTTAATGATTATAATTAAATCTCTGCAATAAAAGATGAAATGCTAGTTAAAAAGAAATATTAAGAAATCCGGGGACAAAAAAATTTGAGTGTCTTATAAATAGGCAGTTATCAGCGCACTATTTAATGGGGATATGAGCTACAAATATGGTTCAAGTTGGGTTTTTTTAAAAGATGCACAGACTCTTGAATCCTGAGATCATTCGGAGTTGACAGGGAATCCTAAATTTTTAAATCAGTTATAGATAAAGAAACAATGGATTTCCCAGCATCATTGCGTAGTTCCAAACGAGATGGTGTACAATGCTAGCTGAACCCTCAACGAAAGCTTCTACCACATGCAGTGCTCTGCCTTTATGATATAAAAACTTCATGACGACATACTAATAAACCACAATGTACGTGCATTGTTCACAACTATAACTGTAATTCCGATAGGCTCGCATCTCAATGCGAAGCGTTTCCTTGTGGCGGCGGGATAACGGAAGGAACCTTAATATTATTGACATGAATGATACTCAACTAAAAATTCTGAAAATGTTTTACACAGTCCGCATATTTCGTGCGAAATTTTTAAGGAGAGTGGTCAAAAAAAAGGAAATGATCAATTAAAAAATCTTACTAGTTTTCTCCTATTGTCAGTCCCGTGTCAATCGACAAAAGTTTTTGATTTGTAAATTAATGATGATGATCAAAAACCCATTTACTGTACAAAATCTGCGTACAATTTTCAAAATTGTTGTGCACATATTTGAAGGTATAACATAGCCTTTGATTGACGGCAGTCAATTTTGAATTGTGTTTAGCAAAAACTGAAGGATTTGGCGGCTCATCCTGTAAAACTGGGTTCGCGATACCCTGAAGTTTGAAACTGACCGTTGACTTTGTAACAAAGCAATTCAGAAAGAACAAAGCACTGTTTATTTCAATTTGCGCTTTAAATTTAATACATTTATGCTACAAAACTGTTCAACAGGCGATGGATATCTGGAAAGCGCAATATGTGTCATCAACATAACGTTTGTAGAAAACTGCCTGCCATGAAATCAAGGGTATAATTGTCGAACCATTTTACATCATGACATAAAAATAATGGAAAGTGTTGGTGCCAATGAAAGATCCATAGTCAGACCGACTTATTGTTCACAAAGTTTTCCTGCAAATCTGATGACATAGTTCTTTGCTGTTACTTCGTACATAGTAGTGAATAACATGGGAACAACGCCTATAACGTGCTGTTGGGTTATCATCCGAAAATAATAGATCTAAAAAAATATAAATTCTCTCTAGAAGGGGAATACTAGTATACAGTGATTTTATGATGTTGAATGAAGGTTGGCTATGAATAAAATCATTATCATGTTTAAAACTATGCTTTGGTATGGGCGTTTGATGAAAAGAAAAGTTCAGGATATTAATTACCTATTCAGGTTGTTTTGGATATTGTTGAGTTGTTAACTGATTTTGGCGTAGAAAAGAAGAATCTTGTCGTGGCTTATGGTGGGTTTTTGAATGCAACATTTACTTCTCTATACACGCACATCGCACCTCATCATCCTAAGCACATAACGTTCAAAATCATTTCAATACTGCAAATTTGCCTCTGACCAGACCGTAAATTTATTATACTTAAAAATTCTCCTCAATATGAAAATATTTATGATGATTTGGATCTTTCAACTCATCACCTTTTCTAACAAAGGCTTGGAGCCCCTAATGGGAGACAACCCTGGGATTATCAGCCCCATAGGCCTTTTTTTAGTTGAAAAAGGATCCTTAGGTGGTTGTCTATTGTGCCCTAAAATTTTATAGGGCTACGGGCGCTAGATCCCCCCCTTCCTCCCAGGAGGAACCAGAAATTTTGAATTTTTAACCCCATATTAAGAAAAAACAAAAAGGAAAAAGAAACATCTGGCCCTTTTAGTTTTTGGCCAAGTTTCAAGAATTTCAAAATTGTCTTTGGTTTTGTTGTAGCATGAAATCTCATTGATTTGGATTCATTTGAAATATCAGATCAAATGACATAAAAAACAAATATTTCCCATCTTATGAAAAACTATGGCCAAAATCGAATAAATGAGTTGAACAAAATGTGTTTCTTTTTAAAAATTACATACAATGGCTTATTTCAGAAGTATCAGTTCACAAATAAAAATTTACCATTCTTCATGAAATGAAAAATAAACGTAGTTTTTTACATAATTTATACATGAATACCATGCAATTCACAGTGTTGATATAAAATTATGCATGCATATTATTTGTTGATGATAATACAACATGAATAAAGCATTCAATTGAAAAAGTGTCCATTATATTACACTTCACAACAAAATGTATTTCTTTTACCTTGTAGGTCAAAACCTCATTTTCAACATAAAATGTATAGATGTCAGTGAATTTTTATGCTAGAAAAAAACAGTTTCAGAATTCGTGAAACATTTATAACAAACTAAAAGGTCATGATTTCCCAATTTCCACGTTACATTTCTTTCATCACAGTTAAAAAATTTTTTTTAGTATATTGTAGTTAGTGATCGATAATCGCATTTCAACAGTAATTAAAAGGAAAATAGGAAATTCAAGGATCTTAGTTTATTTGCAATGTTTCCTGAATTCCAAAACTGTCTTTGAATTTGTTCAAGCATAAAAACTCATTGACTTCTATTATTTTAGAAAAATTACTAAAAATGAAATAAAAGCTATTATTTCGATTTTTTTAAAAATTAAAGCCTAAATCGAAAAAGTTACACGAGTACTATTCATATTTTTTAAATACATATTCTGGCTAAATTTCAGAACAATCGAATTAACAAAATTATAAAAATGGTTTGTCCCCCTTTAACGGCCGCAGGATCTTAAATTTGGTCAATACAGGCAACATATCTCGACCTACTCCGGTTGTCTACTATACTTACCTCTGGCGGCGTGGTTACGTCTGAATTTCATTCAGGAATGATCGAGAGCGGAAAACTCTTTGCTGTTGACTTAGGGCGGCTTTTTCTGAACATCAATAGTTAGAGTCAACTTCAAAACCAGCATGGAAGTATACATGGGTAGATCACCAGTATGTTTTTGCGCGAAAACCCAACCCAAATAAAACAGAAAACTCTTATCCCATCCAAATGGTCCAATGATAACTGCTGTTCACTAAACCGCTCACTTTGGTTATTCTTGATATTTTAAGCGCTTTTTATTCTTTGGAACTTATTTCATTTCAGAGATACATTTATATTAACCAACTAGATATTAGAGCTGCGAGCCACGGACTTGTTTCTACATAGTTCTATTTCCAATCGACTCTCCTTAATATGTTTCAGATATTGATAACAATTGGATGAATACCTACTTATATGAAGAGAGCTGGATCACATCAAAAGCTATCCAATAGCTTCAAACTTCACTTGAATGACCTCATACACCTGAAATATTAAAATGAAATAAACGAATGGAATCTGTTTCAGCTGCTGCAAAGCAGACAGGGAGTATTGGAATCATCTACATCGTAATTTGAATCCAGCGAAAGTAATTCCAAATGGTCTGCCTAATATTTGTTATTTTTTTAAATGATTTCCGGCAAGAGCTCAAGATCTCGGAGCACATATTTAAAGTTGATATCACAGCCTGTAGGATGAATGCAATGTCTGTCATTATCTATGTTCCCAACATTTTCCAGCGTATTACACTATTAACGCACCCCATTAAAGAATGTTACTCCTTTCATGAAATGGTATGATCGATTTGTCAAGATAAATGGAAATAAAGGTTTTTTAAATGATTTTATCTATTTATTTTTATTCATGTTCTCTAAAACTTCATAGAAGTTTGTGAAGTTTAATATTATTCGATGTAACATCATCACTGACGCCTAGTTACCATTAATTAAAATAATTGGTACCACATTATTTTCTTGACTTTCAGAATTTCTAATTGTTTCTTCCACAGCTCTATCATCTCCAAAAAATCATAATTGAACTAACCCTAGCCACACCCTACCCCAAGTTTGGGAAGTACTTACATTAACATGACGGTCAGATAATAATGGCTTCTAATTCCACCTTAGCATAAGCACAACTTATCTCGTCTTCGTTAGCGTACTTTGATAGAAGAACATTAAAACAGGCACGCCACGCACTTTCGGACGTATACAAGCATAAAACCCAGTGCAAATCAAGAGGTGAATAACTGAACCCTTAAAAATTATTATATTAAGTAGTCATGGAAGAAGTTGCGTGACCTAGAAATTTATTAGTAAGCTAATAGATGGCTACTAACTCGAATTATAGCCTTTCATTCTACCCGACATTGATTTTACAAGGTTCTGGAACCTGTGTAGATCTATTTTCTGTCATATTTGAAGCATCCTATTCCCCAAAACAATCAATATTGAAGGAAGGGACAAGTTCTTAATCTCATCCTAAACATGTTCAATGGGGTTGAATTAAAAAAATTGTGGTGGCCAGTCCATGAGCTCAAATATTTTTTCATGTGCAGTAATCCATTTTGAACTTTCTAGCTTTGTGGATGCAAGCAATTTCGTTCTGGAAGATTACGTTTTTATCAGGAAACTAAGCTCCATGGAAGGATAAACGTTGTCAGGAAACTTAAAAAACTCCTGGGTGTTCAGTTTGTCAATGGAACGAGTTGTAGATCCATGTCCATGCTTCATGTTGCAGTCTCCATATAAGAACACGCCCATCGCTCTGAAAAGGGGTAATCTGGATTTATGTAACCACACTTCATGCTTCCAATCCTCAAGAATTCAACTGCGATGCTCTCGAGTAAATAACCAACTTTTTCCAAATTTGCTACTATAACACTATGAACTTCCCCGTGTATTTGAATTTGTCAAAATTAATTTTCTTTAACTCTCGATGCACAGTTCTTTAGAATTTGGTTTTTCAACTGTCACAAAAACTATTTAGTTATCATTTTTGTTAATGTAAGCCGAAGCATCATCGCCATTTTCTTCTAAGTCAATATGTCTGTACCATCCAGAATGTTAGGCTTCCCACAAATTCAACGAGATGAACGGGTTCGCCAATTTCCAGCTAGCTATTTTTCTCAGTGTCGTTCTGTTATTTGTCCCGGGTACTGTAAAGACGTTCCGCACTGACTTGCCCCCAATAGCGCATCTCGTATCTAATGCTAACAGGTCTTTTTCACCGGTTTCCATTCCTACAATGATCGACACCCACCTCCAGCAGGGACCCCGGAGACCTCCGTTTGGGTCTCCGAGAGGGGAAGACTTGTGTGGTGCACAAGTGCGCAGGTAATTATAGAGGACGTTATATATTATTACAATTTAATTTAAACCTTGTGGACCAATAGCAGAAGATGAAAAGAACTGACTTTATTTCTATCGCGCTCACAGTGGCCAATTTTTTCAAAACTTAGATTCGTAAGTTACAATTTAGTTCTGTAGTCGCTCTATACCAGAACTTACAACACTATTGTTAGTTTCTTTAGGCGTTACTCATCTACGAAATTCCGTTACTCACTCACAGATATCGCCAATTACAAGGACACTGTAAAACTAAATATAACTCAAGAAGCTTTTATTGTCAACGAAATTATATTTAAAATAGGATATGAACCTTCATGAAAATACAATACATGTCATAGTTAAATAAAATAAGTATTATTCATGAAAGAAATTTATTGAAATGGCAGTCGTACATATAAGGCAGTTAGAACAGGGTAGTTATATTTATAATAAGGCAGTTTATACAAGGCAGTTGTGCTATTTAGAACTACCATTACCTAACTTCAAATTCAACTACATATTATTTTAACTAATTTATCCTAAACTTGACCTCCCTGACGTCAATTATATTCAAATAGTTCTAGAATTCTTTGTTGTACCCATTTAAAACCACCCTCACATAACTAAATACTGGAAATGAAGTAGCCTACTCTACACTCTTAATAACGTGAAACAAAAAAAAGTTTCAAGTCATTACCTACTGCAAAATTTTCTTTACTCACTAGTAGGTAATTCACCCACAGTTTGGAAACCTCTTTTCTAGACGCAGCAATCGTCAGTCTTCTGCCACAATGTATTTGAGAGAGTGTCGGCGTCTTGCTCTATGATCCGCATTGCTTTGCTCATATGTATGGTTCTGAGACTTTACTATGCATCTTGAATTCAACCATTATCCACGCGGTTTACAGTTGCATTCAATCAGGAAATTTACACATTTCCATCACAGACGACATTGCCAAGACACGAAAACATCGAAAACACCAAGTCACGGAAATATGATCAATTATTGCAACTATACCTAAAATGTCCGCAAATTCTTGGGCGATATTTCAAGTTAAGGTTTTTTACATACTGAATTTTGTATTTTGAGATAATTTTTCGCCCAATTTTCTACCTGGTTGGCGGAAAAGAAGACAGTGAAACAAGTGTTTCAATAATTGTTTTGACTCGTTATTCGATTAGTTAGCCACTTGACTGTAACTTGAATGGTTAAATTGGGGTTAGATACGAGATTAAGTTAGTTTTAATTTCGAGGTAGAGATATTGCAACAAATTTCTAACGGTAATTTTAGATCCTAGCACTGGTAAGTTACATAAATCGTTTATAGAGTAACTAAGCGAGCAACACAGCAACGAAAATATTTTACTACACACAAGTTTGTCGTCTCTCAGGTAAATAAAGTTTAGATCTAGGTATAACTATGATGCAAGTTCGTGCGTTCACCTCAGGTCCCTTCCTCATAAACAGAAGTAATGATTCTTGATTAATTTTATTGGAATCTTCTTAAGATCAATGGTATTTCTCGAATTTATTTTAATAGCTTAGTAGCGAAGTCGTTTGATGTGTGATTCAGTTCTAAATTAGGTCCAGCAATCTTTACGAACAAGGTCTCGTTCGTAAACATTTATTTTCGTGCACATTCTCGCTTGATGTTGAGGCCCGACGTCCACTAATGTAGCGCTATCTATAAACTGCGATTCAGCGGAATTCCTTTTAACGTTAACAGCTTACAGGCACACACTCGGGTGTGCGTGGGGCCACTGACGTATAACGGCCCTGTAATTCTACGCCTAATTATAGACCCAATTTTTCTGGTCTCTTCTCTGATTTAGTAGCTTCAAGAGAAGGCCCGAGTGTGGACCACGCGAACGGGCCATGCATCATGGCGTCGGTGCTACGAGCGAGGCATCTGCTTTTAATATCTATTCAGTTGAGAACCTAGCGTATAAGATAAAAATGATGGAGTGCACTACTTTTAAATGCGCTCATACCGGTCGATGAGCCTGTAGTTGTCTTGTGCTGAAGGTCAGTTGGCCTTCCTTATGTTGAAATAGATTGTTTAGTTCTTTTCGTTTAGTCATGAGCCTTTTTTTCGGTTCATTGCCGCCGTTTTTGTCATCTTCTATTGCTTTTTTTGTCAACTTCTAACTTATTTTTTATACTTATTTCAACCTTGCTATTTCCTTACGTTGGATGTACGGACACAATTAGTAGTTAGATTCCCCTTTCCTTTAATTTCATAGTGAATGGTGCCTCTCTCTTTCCATTCGTGGGAGCTCTTTAGTTGTAGTTATGGGGATCTTGAACAAACTAATTATCTAATCCAGTCTAATATGTGTGCCTGTATCACTGGCTGCTGAAAGAATGGCGTGCATAGCTAACTTTTTTCGCGTGATAATTATTACAAGTTATAGTGAGACTAATAATTAATCATTAAGCTTTCTAAGTTAAGTGTCATACTATATTCCCTCATTTTTCGGAGCAATAGACCTCCCTTATGTCTCCAAGTACAACACAAACATACAATGATAATATATCAATTAATCAAATCTACAGTGGAGGACAAAATAATGGAACACATTGATTAAATGGCCAGATTCTATATTTCTAAACCACGTACTATTTCCAAAATTACACTATATATGAACAATAGTATAAAACTTATAATAATAAAACTAAAACCCATAAATATTTAATTGAAAAAATGTATATGAACATGTATAATAAATAACTG
The DNA here is from genome assembly GCA_030386875.1 of Morinoia aosen. NCBI lineage: Eukaryota > Metazoa > Arthropoda > Malacostraca > Amphipoda > Talitridae > Morinoia > Morinoia aosen. The sequence goes on from CM059559.1 coordinate 30,163,472, forward strand.
AACAAAAGTTTACAACACATTTCATGATATACATACGTTAATACTTCGTTGGATAGCCGTTATTATTAATTATGGCTTCGCGTCATTTAGAGTAGTTCATTACTAGCCTTTAACAAGTTTTGGGTGTCATCTTATTCCATTCTTCAAAGCAAATTTTTTTGAGTTCATTTCTTGTGACCTCTCTCCTAAATCTTCAATTTCAATTCCCTCAACAAGTTCCCGATCGGATTCATGTTCGGTGATCGACTTGGCCATTCTAAAATTGTTATCTTCCTCCTCCTTAAGTATTCCTTGGTTTCGCTTGCAGTGTGCTTTGGATCGTTGGATCGTTGTATTGTTGGAAGGTCCATCCACGTTCCAATTTTAACAAACGAGCTGAAGGTAGGAGTTGCTCCTCCGATATTTTACGATATTTCAACTTATGAATGATCGTGATAACAAACCCCACTCAAAAAAAAAAAAATTGGCAGCCCTGCGAGGTTACCAAATGTTCCATGCTTAAAATTTACTTGAAAAATAAAATCCACATGAGAAACCAGCACATACAGCTGGCAAGTCGACGCGTGAACTTTTACTGCTGGCTGTACCTGTACAACGACGTAAACTGTTCTGAAATTCCGCCCCTGACTTTCAACACGTGTGAAATCAATGCCGGGCAGAATTACCGCCCAAATTCGTGCTCTTATAGGTCCTAAACCATGTTGGGAGCAGGGGACTAACTCTTGGCCCGAAGAGCTGGCGGGTCTTAATACACTGAATGTTCGCCTTTTAATAAACATTAATTTCAAAGAATGAGAAATTTGAATAAAATTCTAATTAATAAATATTCAGAACAAATGACAATTTGCCAGCATCATGAAAGGCTCAACACATCATTGTGTGACATTTCTCTCCTTCATGAGTTACGCTATGCTGGCGATGAAAATATCCGTGAACACTTCCAGTATTCATTATTTTCTCCGATTTCTTGAAACATTTTGTTTGTGTAATCTTCAGTGTTTCATGCTTAGAGGCGCATGAAGAAATAGCAAATTCAATTATTCAAGTAGGTTTTATAGATTAAATGTAACATGCATTTTATGCAAAACATGTTACGAAATTTATCACAAAGTCAGGCAATTCATCTTACATGCCATTAAGTAAGAATTATCATTTCCCTGATTTGAAATGTTCTTGACTATTCATCTGTGAGAATGTCCTTGAAAATTCTAAAGTTGTTGTTGTAATTTGTAGGTCTAGTCATTCACACGTGGAAGACGAATGATCTTCGTCTTGTTGACTTGCACAAATCAGGAAATAGTGATCACAACATTTACAAATGCTTCACTATCCCAGAATTTATGGTACAATCTGTCTTGAAGTGTAATCAGGTTAGTACAGAGGAGAATTTACCTGGACTTGGAGAGAAACAGAAATTGTCCCCGAAAACTGTGTACGGAACTATCGAAAAATCAATGATAACTGGTGTTTCTGCGAATGATATTGCCAAGACGTATGATTGATTGCCAAGACGTATGTTACAAAAGGTAGCACGGGGAGAGAGTACTAGCACAATGTAGCGCTATCTGAACATCTTCAACTCTCGTAATGTAATATTTCCCAATTGCTGAATTGTCGCTTTGCCAATCTCAAACCGTTCGGTAAATCTGAAGGATATGTCAGTTATCGATTCTATAAATTTCGATGCCTAAGCATAGTTAATTAGATCGAAATAAACAAGTTTTCTTCTATGCACATTCCGTCTCAAATGAGTATTTTATTATTTATAGCGGTAAATGGCTTACCGCAACTCCAGTGTTTGAAGCGGCAAGTAATTCAAGGAGCACGTCGGACAGCAACACTGCAATGCGCACTCGCTTCCAGCGCGATCGTCATCAAAGACGAAACCAAACCTACCGCTATACCTCTTTAAATACTCATTTGACGAAAAAAGTGTATAGAAGAAAAGTTTTTTATTTCAATGTTATTACCATGATTCAAGCAACCAAAATTCGAAAATCGATGAGTAGCTGTTTAGTCGAGCGCATTCGCCATCACAGACGAAACTAAACCTACCGCTATAAATCGTAAAATACTCATTTGAGACGGAAAGTGCATAGTAAAAAACTTGTTTATTTTGATTCAATTAATTAGATTCAGGCACCAAAAAGTGGAAAATCGATACATGACATATCCTTCAGATTTACCAGCCTTTCTGCTTAAGGTTCTGGCGATCTTCTTGCAGTTTGATCGGCATGAAAATGTACGGCTACCAACCTCAAGTTCTGTGGCCCATAGTAGGATATGGTAGAACCTGTTGATACTTAGCGCATTATTCATAATTCTGTTCAGTTTTTCACCCTAGGACTTGATGATCATTCTATAATTGTATATACTCGTATGAGGAGCCTAATTGACCGTTCGGAATCTGTCGAGAGCATCATTTCTGGAGAACCACGCTTAGGCGATTCGTGGTCTCTGCCCGCATTCCGGCATGCGATATCAAGGGTTTGTTAAACTGAGTGCTCTTCACCCCAGACCAACCTTTATTCACGGGACGACGTTAACACGTTAACCGCGTTGGTGCAGCTGCTATACGGTCAGTTAGGTTAGGTTGGAAGTAGCAGAATTGAAAAACCGTCTTTACTGCGTGATAACATTCTTATATTTTGTAAGAAACCAGAAAAAAGCCTAAGACGCACGATAACATTTTAACTTGTACGTCTTAGTCTAATAACCTATAGAAGTGAAATAACCAAAATGCTATTCATTGATACTGGTAGGTTAACGACTAGTTTATCTGGGGTTGTACATAGGTAGAAATACGCAGTCAACGTGTGAAGAAACAAGCCACACAATAACTGTGCACCGTCGGATTCATGTTTGATTTTCGTTGGGGGAATAGGCACAGCCATAAGAGTTCCATCTTGAACGGAGATAGACCTAAAGAACTAATCACTCTATTCTTGATTTCACAACTGGAAAGTGAACTAAGAAGATTATTTTGAAAGCGAGGGCTACAGAGTAATAAAGCAATAATAAAGCTCTTCGAATATTATGATCGATTTCAAAAAGATATGTCACAAGAAAGGTGGTAATCATCTACCAAAAGAACAGTAAACAGCACTGAAAAATGATCTTCGCGTAAAAGAATAACGTTATTTGACAATTGTATCAAGATATTGAGTGAAAACCAATGGCCATTGGCACTAGGGTTTGCATCCCGGTATCCCGAATGATCTGGGGCTGAAATTTGCCGGTCCGGAAATTCCTTTTTCCAGAGGAATTCCCGGGATTCCCAATAGTATACATATTTGAAGATATCAGGGAGAAAATAACTTAAAATTACGATCTTAAGTGAGAATTCATGGAATTATAAATAGTACACATATGCTAAGACATTAGGGAGAAAATAACATAAAATCATGCTGTTGCCCAGGAATTCCCGACTTCTAAATAGTATACATATTTCATGATATGAATGAGAAATAACTTAAAGGCATGCTGTTTAATATGATTAATCACTTAGAGAGCTGAAGATATAATATTAAAACTCAAGGTTGTAATATTTTCGCCATTTGCATCACTACACAGTCTAGTCTACATTATCTCATAATATAGTTCTACTATTTCATCAGAATAAATTTTGTGATTCGGTTTTACAGGTAATAAAGAATAAATTGTAAAAGATACGATGGTAACGGCCGATGGTGTAGAAACTAAATCCTTTGTGTGGCGATACTATGTTCAAGATGCAACTGGAGAAAGTGCGAAGTGTATAAAGTGCGACAAGAGTTTACTTTGCAAAGGCTGGTCTACCAGTGGTTTGTTACATCACCTAAAGAGTAAACACAACATAGTGAAGCCTGGAATTGTAGCCCCAGTTGCGTTAACTAGTAGCTCACAAGACAGAATTCGTATTGGAACAAAGCGTCCTCATGCAAGTGAGAGTAGTAATTAAAACACTAAACCTAAACAAACTAAAAGAATAAGTTTTGTAAAGGTGCATCAAAGTACTCCGGAAGAACAAATGACCAGGCTTGTAGCAGTTGATGGTGTGTCAGTAAATACAATTACAAGAAGTTAATTCATATGAGAATCCTTCTCAGATGAAGGTTTTTCGCTCCCTAAATCGCCCAAAAAATGTGATGGGCATGGGCAACAAATTGCAATAACACAAATGTGAAATATAAAGAAATACCGGTGACCCGAAAATTCCCGGGATCGTCTTCTTGAAGTGCCCCGGGATTGCAAACCCCAATTGGCACAAAATCGGCCGAAGATGAAAGCACCTTGACTGTTTAATAAAATATTGACTGCACGGCTCCAAACAAACAAAATCACAGCTCTGCCAGGGCAATCAGTGAGTTCCAACGTGAATCCTATATCAAAATGTATCACAATAATTTAATTTTCGATAAAAGTCCCACTCTACGAGCTCCAGGAATACGTAGGTGTGACCCTAAAGAAAAAAAATATCGCTCCAAAAACAGGTTCAAATATAGGCCTAATCAGAATCTGAATGATATAACATATAATACTGAAATGATATGTATCTAATGAGCAAATTCTTTTAACGTAAAATTGTTGTATTTTTGGAATATTTTGTTTCGCATTTTCTTATCATTATCTACGTTATATTGTTTAACTCATTTCTTCTTAATTAGTTGAACGTGGAAAGTTAGCGATTATTTGAGCTCTTCATTCTCAAAAATAATGGCAAAAATATATGAATTTTTCATGGGTACACTAACGATTTCGTCGCTAACGGCAACATTTCAATATCAGCACTTGCCAACAGCTATAAAGTCCAAACGTTCGGAGCTGCCATTACGGAGACAGCGATCTGAATCAGTCGCGGACTGACGTAACGAAACAATGGTGCAATAGTAGTTGCTTAGAATACGAGGGAAAACTATCTCACCAAGCCTACGAATCCCAATTTAATTGAATGTGTTTACTACACCATTGAACTGCAGAAGAAAAAAATTGCTCTCATATTCTTCTAATATCAGTGAAAATTTAAGAAAAGCCGAGTGAGTGAAGCTGGCTGCGAAGTTGTGTCATGCATGCTTCAGTATACAACTATAAGCCTTTCTTGGAAGTACCGCTGTCCCTCAGTTTTACCTCGGCAAACCTGCACCCTCCTCCTCTCCGCCGCACTTCCCCAGCTGTCCAATCTGAGCGTTGAGAAACCCTGATCTTCCTTGCTCGGAACACTCAAAGAAATTATTTTGAGTCCTCACTCGTGAAAATTTTTGGCAATGCACCTCCTCCGAACTCTTAGTGATGTTTCTTTATCTTCCTCTCACGGGCCGAGAGAATCTTTCCCCACCGAACTATCAGTTATTTTCATTTCGAAAATTTGTGAGTTTTTGTAAGTGAGTTTAAGAGTTTTAATTTGAAGTGAACTTTTTAGATAAGAATAACTGGTGCGTGGAAAGTCATAAAATATTTCCATATATGTATAAGAATCGGATTAAATGTGCTACCTATATGAATTACCGACTCATAATCTAAATGCGCTCGAACCGCAGAGGCCAGATAGTTCACAGGATATATATTCTAATTATATGACCAAATTACTGCTATGCAAGGGGAGAAAGAGTCATTCCGAACAGAGAGAATGAGTTTGACAAAGGATAAAGAACGATGTAGCTGCCCAGTGGGATAATGGTAGCACTTTCCCCTCCCTGTGCTTCTCTTCCGGAAAGGGAAATATTTACCTGTGCTTTCACTTTCATTTGCCAACCGCATCACACCTTTTGTACATGGTCTCATGTTTTTTTAGCAGTTAAAATGTCTTTTACTTTAGAGAAACCCTTAATAAACAAAATAATCTAAGCCGTTGTCTGCTGTTATACAACTCATAAAATCTGCGCCCTGTCATCAAATTATGGAATGACACACAACCCATGGTACCAACCTGCGATATTTTCGGGGAACACAGAATGAATCTTTAATTAACACCGAATGTCCCTTAGACTAACCAACCATCACTATGGAGACGTCCTTGTTCGAGGTCGACCTCCGTTTTCTCCTTATCCATGCATTCCTCCTCCGACATTTAATGGGTAATCCTATCCTCTATCCTCCCTCGGTTAAAAGGTGGAAATCTAGGTGAATGATGTGGATTTATCTTGCTCTTCATGAGACGCTTATCGAGCAGACGGTTACAAATATCATTGATAAATATATTAAAATTACCTCATTCTCAGAATCTAATTATATGTTTACAATATCTCGCTTCTCAGCTCGGAAAGTTGTTTTTCTGAAAAATACAGCCCTCCAAAACACCCGTCAAAAATGATTGCTGCTGAGATCGAAATATATCCTTACTAAGCACAGTGTCGTAAGTAGCAAACAATCACTATCACCACCCAGCACTGGATCCTGGTCCTCGACGGCCGCAGACTCGCGGCCCCTTCGAACCCACTGCTTCTCCCATCAAAGGAAGCAGACCTTTCAAAGTAACGTCAGTGCAGACTAAATACTAAATATGCGTAATACTAAAAAACAACAAGAGATCTGTGGTGAATTTTGTTTGCAAAATGTAAGGCGATATCCATTTATGGCCTTCTTCTGATTGAATTAGGCAGAGTTTTTGCAAAATTGTCTCTGTAGAGAATTTCAGCTGAAAAATGGCAGAAACGGATTTCCCTTTTCATTTTCCAGATAAAAATAGCTACAAATCTGGTGTACTTTAATGCATGTTTACTAGATTTATTATTTGTGTTTTTATTTAATTAAATTTATCACTGAATACGTTAAACTTCAAAGCTAATGTTGAATATTTTTTCTTATGCATCTTAAAGGTTTTCAACGAGTTCAAGACAGTGCAAAAAAAATCCAAAAAGATTTTGGTATACATCTAGGGAATTAACATTCGCTAGAGAAAAGCGCAGCATTACACACCATATTAAGAAATTGATCAAACCATGCTGGTATGCAGGAATAAACGTTCACGTGAAGTTTGGTGAGCCGATGATATGACATGAGCGGAAAGATTGCTCTAACATCTGCTATTTCCGTCAGCAAGATTCTACAGGCTATATGACAGTAAAGAAAAAGGAACTCTTTGATAACCCAAATTTACAAGCAGTAATACGCCCAGTAGAGCACTGAAAAAATTAACTTGTGCCCGAACATCCAGATCCAGCAGTGTAAATGAACATTTCTGTGGTGAATGTATGGAGCCCAATGATCCACAAAGCGAGAGTAAACCAATCCCATTTTCTCAAGAGGCTCTAAATGACCTGTGAGTGTGCAGGGTTCTCTATTTACCTAGAAGTAAAAGTGAGCTTCTGGCTTCATGGCTTTAAAAACCTAATCTCATTAAGAAAAGATTGAAGATAACACTGTACAAAAAACGAGCAGGGATGCTGCTTGCATTGTTTGTCATGAAGGATAATTTATGCTTTTGTGATGACGTCACTAAATTTTTTGAGCAACTGGAAATACCATATTCCAACGGGCGACTTTTTATCAATGCATTCAAAGACTGCATTATAGCTGATTTGCTACACAACGGTAACACTCTGTCATCTTTTACCCTAGCTTATGCGCATCCTCGATAGAATTATTCGATACTGTGGAAGAAATTTTAACCAGCAAACAGTATAATGACCATGACTGGCAGATTTGTGAAGATTCCAGGGTTGTGACCATGCTGACTGGTTTTCAGCTTGGCTATACAAAAGTTCCTTGTTTCCTGTGCCTATGGAACTCCAAAGCGGGAATAGAACATTATGTATGCAAGGATTGGCCGATCTGAGATGAAATTGAGCAAGAAAAACAAAATATCATGCGAAATCACTTGTAAAATGTGATAGACTTCATTTACCATCTTTGCATAGTAAACTTAGCACTTTGACTGAGGCAGGTAAAACTTAAGTTTTTTATTCAACTCAATATTAAAATCACTTGTAAGCAAGGTTAAAAATAGCATGCAATAACTGAATCAGTTTTACATTTAGCTTTGATCATGTATTTGTGAAAATTGAGTTTGTGACTACCGGTCGGAAGCAGCATTATGAAAATAACCTCCGTGGCCACCGGTGGCGCACGTCGCAGTCAAAGTGTACGTTTGTTTGTGGGAGCAATTTGTGAAAGCCCTAGCTGGACATGGATTGCTCCGCATTTGCACATCCTACACAGAAATTCCCTTCACTAAGTCGAGTTTAAATTAAAGAAAGTATTTTCATACGTCCCTAAATTGGAAAAATTGTACTTCTTGTCGCACATCTCATGAGAAAACAAAATATTTTGTATGAGTCATTCGAGAAAGTTTGTAAAAATTTCCTGGGGAAACATCGTTCGCAAGACTGTGTTAAAGTTGAGAATGATCTACTGAATCATTATCGTGATACGGGATGTAACATGTCTCTAAAAGTTCATGTGATCCACTCATGTGATCACAGAAGTTCATGCGAATTTAGAGTTTTTGATTAAACTCTTGGTGATGTGAGTAATGAACATGGCGAGAGATTGCATCAGGATATTTCAGTGATAGGGCAACGATTCAAAGGAAAAACGAACTTTGGCATATTGCCGGACTATTACTGGAATGTAAAAAGATATCACACACACCCACTCACCATGTAGCTTAGAACGACGAATGTTCTTTAACTGACATGTGTGAGTTTATCATTCATAATCTATAATAATTATAATAATAGTAATAATATATGATTCATGGTAAGGAAAATGGTGCCTAATCTGGAGGAATAAAGATCAGATTCAGAATCACGATATTTTTTCACCTCGTAACAGCTTTTACGTTACTTGTACGTTTTTGAACCTGAAATTGGCTGCACAGTGTAATCAGATTAAGTTTTTGTTATGTGGTAAAGTAATTTTCCCAAACTGGTTATTAGGTATTTGTTGACATGTATGTACCCAATCTAGTTCCAAGTTTCTGAAATGTCGATTACTTAGTCTTTGATGCAAAATCATTCACTTCCCTCTACAATACCTTCAACAATATCAACGACTGTCTGCGAAGCGAAACCCTCAGTTCTAAATGGAATGTAAGAAAAGACCATTCTCGAAAGCATTTCTTATTGGTAATTACAATATTTATCAGCTTTCGGTCTTTATGTGTGGAGTAAAATATTAAAAAAAAATTAATTTATAGATGGCTTCTCACAATTATACGATGAACCCCTGCCACAGTTAATGCTTACGTCTTCAGTTTATCTGCCCACTTTGAGTCAAGAAATACTTAAAGCCCTGAGAGGTTGTATTGGATTTCATCGATCAATGCCTAATAACGGTCGCACTCTATTGAAAAGTATAAATAAAGGTTTCAAATCTTGCGGAGCTAAAATGAAAATAGAATTTACTCCCACAGTAAAAAGAAACGAATTTTATGAATTTATTTGCGTCTGGTTAGCGCTGATGTCAGGTCTTCAATTATCGTGAGCGTATTTACACACCTTGTTGTTTGATCGCTGTTGAATTGTGTAGGTAACTGGTAGCGTATAATGTTGGATAACTCAGTCGCACTCGTTTGTATTATTTTTTTAACTTGCATACGGGATTGCAGCCTCTTATGTAAATCCCCCGGGTAAGCGTTTGTAATTTTATTTTATGAATTCATGCTCTATAGACTTTGTGATCCAGCAACTGACACCTTCTATAGAAACAAGGGGGTTGAATGTTGACTTAGGAAAAGTGCGTTATGTAAGCTGTGTACGTGAAGAATTATTTCTCATACACAGAAATTTCTGAATTTTTAGAAAACTCACTATGACTTCAAATTTACTAACTAGCTAGAGTGTTGTAGTTCTTTGCGCTCTTTTTCCAACATGCAGCGAACTAAAATAGAATATTTCTACTGTTTTGCTCTCTCTTGACTCAACCACTGGCATAGATCTCGCATCAATAATTGCGATTTGTCCACCGATTTGATTTAAGACCGATTGTTTCAATATTTTTAAAAAAATGTGTTGATCTTTTGTGTAACTGTTTAGGAATATAGTGTTTTTTTCCTTTTTGCCACACCTTGTCTTCAATCTTGAACTGTTATTCAAAGATTTCATATGGATTTAAGTTAGGAGCTGCGTCACTCGAAGATATTGCTTCTCTCGAAGATATTGATCGGAAGCCGATTGAAGCTTTCGGGTTATTTGCCGTGACGTGTGTAGGCTGCAGTTGTGTAGAAGCGTCCGACGGCAATTCAAATAAAGCCTCCTCGAGGAGCAACAACCATGAATTTTAAAAAATGTTCATTTATATCCACTATGCTTTCTTCGACGATATTCTTTAGCAATCGCCGAGGGAATGACAGTAATAATCATACGTTTTCTACCATGTTTTACTCTTATGGTTTCCTATTACTTGTACGCGCAGTTAGATTCTCACCTAATTACTGTGCATGTGTTGTACCCCTCAGGGGACACAACTAATATAACTACCAGTATAGTTCAGCCAGGGGGGGGGGGGGCACGAGGGTCATGCCTCCTCACACCCGAAATGTTGAGCTGGCAGCCAGTTCCAGTCGCCGTTTTAAGGAGAAGATTAAAAAAATTGCTAATAATTAATGTCTACCATACCCCCCTCCCCCGAAATTTTTGGTTGGCTGTGCCACTGAAATCTAATGTAATGTATGTGAATTAGGGCATTTAGGGAAATATGTGAGGTCTGGAGCTGAAGAAATAAATAAGAATGATATACAGTTTATTTCCAATAAACTTTAAGTTTGAAATGTTTAAAACATAGGTTTTTAAAATATCTTAACATTAATCCTTAGATGTTTCTTACACATGGGCATCGTAACACCCATGTCACATTTATGAACAAAAATGATTGAGAGAAGAGAAAAATGAAAAAAATACGCGTTCCCTTCGATGCGTTGAGATTTTGACAATGCATATACATATAACTAGGAAAACATAATCCTAGAGGCGCATTGTTGAAAACTCTCTCATTAGTGCACACTTAAATTGAAATATGAGCAATGGACATAGAAATTATTGAAATGAGTCATTGATGTTGAAAGTAAATTGGGCAGATTTGATTTATTATCCGTCAAACTATGAGGTTGACATTTGGGCTTTGGGACAATTTTTCATTCTAACGCATAAACTAGTATGCCAAATGATGAGCTCGGAGAGAATAAAGAGCAATGGATTGAGAAGGATTGTTGTACAAAGCTAATCGTAACATAAACAACCTCAACATAGCTGGAACAGTACAAAAAGTTAACTACCTAAAATAGTGTTGTCATAATGTACTCACCAGATTAGACTAAAAATATCCACAAACGACTAACAAGAACAATTGAAAACCGGAATAAGAAAATAAAACAATGATGTTCTACAATGTTATTACATACGACGAATTACGTGGTCCTTTAAAATGTTTTAATAAGAACAAAAAATATCAAAATACTTTAACATTAACATTGTTACTTAATACACATGGGTATCGTAATACCCATGTCATATGTCGAAACAAATATGATTGAGAGAAAAGCACAAAAAATGCGTTCCCTTCGCGTCGTTAATTAATCTGATTTTGAAAATGCAAATAAATATAAGAAATTAAGAAAACATAAATCTTTTTGACTCATAGTTCTAAACACTCTCGTTAGCGCGCTCTCGTAGTGGGATATAACCAAACAAGCATAGTAACTAGTGATACGAGGGATTGATGTTAAGAGCAAAATGGGCAGATTTAAATTATTTGCGTCTGAGACTATGTGGTCGACATTCGGGACAATTTTTTATTCTTACGGATCGATTAGTATGCCGAAATAATGAGCTCGAAAGGAATAAAATATTTCACCAAAACACACAATTTATAATATTTACTACCTACGTTGATAATACTGGCACAATAGAGTTCACCGGAGTTAAAGACATGAGGATTGTTTTATACTGGTAATTATAACATTTGATTCATAGCTAGAACAGTACGAAAAGTTAACTACAGAAAATAGTGCTGTCATAATGTACTCACGAGCGTAAGAAACAAAAAATTGCCACACACGACTAACAAAAACACTGTGATAGGAATAAGAAAGTAAAAAAAGGATGTTCTATAAAGTTATTTCATAGAGTGAATCACGTCGCATTTTCAAATGTTTTAATATTGGCAAAAAATGCATTCGAACATCTTCACATTACTTGATATTCACACATGGGGATCGTAATCCCCATGCATGTTAATTGTCGAAACAAATGATTGGGAAAAAAACACGAAAAAATGTTTTCCTTTCGTTACGTTGGACTAATTTGGCAAAGTATTTTATTACAAGTGACTAAGAAAACATAATCCATGTACTGTATTGTTGAAAGCACTCTCGTAAGTGCTCACTGATATTAAAATTTTGAGCATATGAACATAGGAACTAGTGGTATGAGGGATTAAGGTTGAAAAGAATTGATAGATTTAAATTATTTCGCGTCTAAGACTATGAGGTCGACATTAGAGGCAATTTTTCAATGTTACGTATTACTAGTATGCTAAATGATCAACTCGGATAGAATAAAATATTTTATATTAAGGAGACCGTCTGGGTAGAAATCGGGATAAGTGTTGTTTTTCTGTTTTATATGCATCTTATAGAGGATTTTCTGTCGCTTCCATTGGTACTTTCCGCTTACGTCTACTCCGAATGGTACGCCCATCAGAGGGGGGAAAGCGATGGGGGTGGCGTGACCTTGAACCCTCCCCCCTCATTATTGAGAGTCAATTGAGCGTGTTTCTCTGCGGCAATGGCAATATAGTTCGTTCATGGGCTACTCAAAGTGCTTTCATTATTCAAACGAAACATTCTAATGCTGAGTAAATATTTTTTATATTTATTGACAATTTCCGAATTTAGCTGTTCTGCCGTATCTATGATACTGCAGTTTGCATTCATAGCTCGATGACAGCTGCATGTTATATCCTCTTCTTTTCTCTGCATAATTCGTCGTAAATTCCTTCCGTTGCTTTCATTTTTCTTGATAACCGTCGTGACAGAAGGTCACAATTATTTTATTTTAGTTGATAAAGATCAAAATAGACTGAGACTTTTCAATGTCTTCCATTCTTGTTAATTTAATTAATGAGATTATTGATAGTAAATCGAGTATTATAAAATATTAATTTGGAAGCGTATTATTATATTATTATTAACCGAACAGAATATAATGATTAACCTCTCTCTCTCTCTAAATAAACTGGAAATGATACTACGAGGACACATGGTTATTTATAACCTACATCGATACAAAATAATGACACCTAAAGAAAGAATCATTGCGCATCTAATTTACGTTACAAGTTACATTACTGATGTATGCTGAAGGCATTCACCTAAACCTACGCACGTAAAAATTAATATCGGGACGCTTTAAGGGAATTAGTACGGTATGAGACTCATCTTAACAGTAGATTCCGAGATGATGTTGCTACGTGTTCCGCGGACAGCCAATTACGTTACGTTACATGAGAAAGTATGAGTAGTTCACGTTTACACATGGCAAGAGACAACGAAGCCGGGCCCCGAACGAGTGCCCGCAGGCAAGAAACGATTCAGAGATCCATCGTCTGAGGCATGGAGCTAGGATATATGGAGGGAGCATAGCGCACTCCGATCGGGCTCAATTTGGCTGCAAAAGTTGAAAGACTCGGGCAGTGTGAATGTCCGACACGTCACAATTCTGAGCCAACCACAGACGCTTGGCTGAAGTTGACTCCTCCCACCTCCTCTACCACTCCCCTCCCATTTTCCGAAGCAAGATTAGTACCACACCACAAGTCATAGGGTGAGGTGTGCGTGCAAGTCGCTCCAATTTGTTATAATCAAGGGCCTGTGATCTTCATAGTTTTCAACTCTTAATGTACCTTTGCTAGAAATTTTGATATTATTAAGTGTCCTCAAGTGAGGAAACCAATTTATTATCTTTCGGAGTCTTAGAATCCCAAATTAATGATTAGAGATTAACTCAACAGCTGGAAGAGCATTCAGCGAGCGTGTCCGCACTCACGCGTAGTCAGTAGGTAACTGGCTTCCGTGCTGACGTCACACTTGCGAGACGGCTATTGGTTACCACAGACAGAGGAGAAATCTCAAGAACTGGTTCTCTTCACAGACGGCTATGCTCCCTCCATATATCCTAGCTCCATGGTCTGAGGCTGTCGCGGGCTTACTGACTTGCACTCTCGCCTGGTAGCTCAGTCGCTGTGCTGGGTGTGCACTTCCAAGAAGTTGGCATCGCTACAACTTTTAAGACGAATTGATTCATAATTGAGCGTTACGAATAACTCTAGCGTATTTAATTATTTCGCAATAGAAGATATCAATTTACGATGATTGTTTTAATGACCTGATAAACGTTAGCTATTGAACAATACAAATATTATTTAAAGTAAAACCTTCCTAGTATTGATGTCTGGCAATCCTCCGTCGATCGGTTGACACTCTTTCTCCTTTCCGCGTCCTCTTTGAAGATGAAAAAAAGCTGGCCGATAGATTAAGAGAACTATGATAAAGAGAGCGTTGATAACCGTCAGCGGCTCACGACACCTCTCAGGCTGCTTTGAACAATTCGGGTAACGGAGCGTCCTCCTTCGAATGATCGTTTTTTTTATATGTGTCGTGGGTAGAATCACAACATGCAGAATCATAGCTAGGCTATGGCAAGCACACCAACCCAAAGGGCTTGAAAAGAGCTACAAAACAGAAGAGTTGACTTTAAAAAAATGCATATTGGTAAAAAAAATTAAAAAGTGGTTGTTTTTGAAAAATTACACGTATTGTATTTTGATGTAGATTTTTTCCCAGAGTTCCAGAGCTACAGCAATGTAAACTATATCAATCGAAAGGGCTTGAAGAGAGCTACAAAAGCTCGAGAGTTCATTGTAGAAAACCCGGCAGTTCATGAGACAAGAAGAAAAACATTTTTTTTGTGAAAAACGCGTTTTTCAGGGAAACTTGATAATTGGTTTCTCAAAAAAATTTCTTCCACAATTTTAGAGCTACAAGAATGGTTTATATAGCATTCGATAGGGTTTAGCAAGGTGTATCCATTCGCAATAGCATTTTTTGATACATCTATTATTTTGAAAATTACACGACATGAAGAGAAAAATAAATAAAAAAAGTAACATTTAAAAAAAAATTCTCAAAATCCACAAAAAGAAGTTATCGAAATGCCCTATTGCGTATGGTTATAAAAACATATACGCAATCTAAAAATGAAGTACTGGTTATGTAACTTCAAAATTGTTGAAGAAGTAGGATTTAAAAAAAACTATTATATCATATTTTGCAAAAATAAAAAAAATCCAGTGCAGATACAAAAATTTTGTCCAAATAACAAATGAATCTTTGCATCATTTTACACCTATTGTGACAATTTCACAGAAATCCATCCGTAAATGACGGACTTTTTTTCTACTCAGACGGTGTCCTTAACACAGGAATTATTATAATTCGTATTTCTATTCAGACCTAATCCGTCTTATGCATGACTGAAAATTACTTTTTATTTCTTCCAGCACTGATGATGGAATAACTTGTATTCCGAAACTTTTGCGACAATAAATTAATGTTCTCAATAGCGTTGGTTCTTCTTTTTATTTTGAACATAAAATAATGCTGTCAAATTATACTCAAAGAGTGTTAGAAACGACACATTGTCACACTAGACTAACATGCATGAGCATTTGAGGACAGGAATATGTACATACATATACCAGCAGTCACATTGCGTACGAATACTACAAAAATGTGATGTATGTGGTATAATGCAATGAAAGGTAGAATAACTAGTGATGGAAATTCGCAACTACTTTTCCAGTATGTACTGTGGCTTACAACTATTTTGCCGACGCAAGATAACGAGCTATTTTAATTTGAATTCTCATAAAGTTTGAGGGGTTTTGATGCTCTGGGGAATTTTTTTCCACAGTAAGGCTCTTTATATTGTCAGAGCTTTCTGGTTAGGTAGGCCTTCCTTTTATGAAAATAGAATAGTTCTTTTTTGTTTCGGACCATCTTTTTTTCGGTTCACACTGCTATCTTGTTTATCAGCGCCTACCACTTTATTATTTAATTTTATCAACTTACTCTTTCTATGCAAATTAAACAGAAATTCCGCGATCCCTTAATTCCACAAGAAATGGTGCCTTCTTCGTTCTTCTCTTTGGAACGCCTTTGTTGCGGTTAGAGAAGTTTGAACTTTTATCTAAATAGTCTAATCTAATCCACTTTATGTTCTACTGGTTGTATATTGATTCGTTTTTTTTCAATGCAACGAAAATTTCCAAGAAAGGATATATTTGTTCTGCTCGAATATTCTGCTGCAGCATTTTGGATGTTTTTACGAGCGTTGATTACTCGTATTAACTTAATGCAAGGAACACTTCCAACTAATAATTAGTTATTCTGATTTGTTAAATATTTCTCTCATATTTTGAGCAAGAGCAACAACTAATTTCCTCGAAGCAAAGGTGTGAGAAGGAGGAGGGAAGGAACAATGTGTGTTGTGAACTTTTACTCTGAACTAGTCCACCCCCTTTATTTAAAATTAAAAAAAAAACGAAATGAAAGAAAGGCCATAAAAAACGAAAAATTCAATCTCTCGAGAGTTGATGAGGCCGAGTGCACACGGCCTGCCAAAAATGTAAAATAATGTTCAACCAATCACATGACACACGTTCTTATTTCCAAAGAATTCACGTGATATTTATTCCTACTCGAATCTGATGGATTTGTACACTAGAAATTGTAGAGTTGAAGAAGCTAGTATCACAGATACGCTTATCACACACCTTCGGCTGGCTTCGGACAGACAGACAGACGGACACCCCTCTTGTTATAGTGTAGATTGCACACAGCTTTTCCGAAGATTTTATCAATTTTAAAAGTACAATGATAGGATGAATAATGAACCTGGCACCTTATGAGACAGTATGAAGATACCCGCTATAGAGAAAACGAAAAGTTTCATATTAATTTTCACAAATCCAATATCATTCTCCACCTTTGAGTTATTGGGCATTTTATATTGGTGTTAACATATACGTGTAGAAATTTTTATTTATTCAACTAATACCGTGCTTAGCACAGATATGTTGAGGTTAGCACAAGATGACGGCGCGTAACTCAAATATCGGCTGTACTGGCATTCTGAGAATGGGTAACAATAAGTGACTGAATAAACGACGCCTTTAAATGAAACATACGCGTAATTTTTAAGAAGGATAATGTTTAACGTCATTTGCAAAGCGGTTTTTGTATTTTAGGTACCCATTTCAAGTTCTCCAAGTCTTCATTTGGCCTCTTGTCGCTTTTTCAGTTGCAATTAATATTTTTTTCGGTTTTCAATGTGAAAGAAAAACTCTTATGGATGAATGTGCGTTACTCCGAACCTTGTTTTGAATTTAAAAGTAAGTTTTACTAATATCGGAATGCTTGTTGCACGTTTACTTGTTTATATTCTCATGAGTACTCGCATAGTGTTGTTATATATTAAAATATGCATCGTTATAGTATGTTTCGAATAATTCAATTTATAGTTTCGAATAATTCAACTTTGAAGTTATAGGATCGTCGTATATGAATGTGAAGGAACGGACACGTTCCCGCCAAAAAGTGGGCGTGTCCCACCAAGAAAGTGGGCGTGACCCAACAATGCGGCGACTAAGCTACCGACTATTTATGATATTCCTATCTGAACGTAATTATTGTTATACTTCGAAAATAACTCATCAGCGAGCAGAATGTCATTCATGTAAAACGTTCTTAAGGGGACGGTCCGGGGTAAAAAATAAGTCTGTAAGTTCTCGGTGGAATTTTCTTAGATATATACCGTCGGTGTAAATTGTTATCAATATTTTTTTTTATTTGTGTGTATTTTCCGTAACCATACATGAATAAGATAATTTTCAAAAAAAAAACAAGAAAAAACATGTGATGCTGAAAATCCTACTCCTACAATTTTGAACTCACAGATCTGAGAAAATATTTTCTAGATAGCTAATTGTCTTCTTTAGAGATCCGGTGCAAAAGTTTTTCGATTATTTGATTGTTTAAATTTTAAGAATTTTTTCTCCAAATAAATGACCTCTTTTTCCACTTTTTTGAATAATTTTGCTTTTAATTTTCAACATGAATTGAAATTAAAAAAAAATTTTGCACTGGATCTATAGACCTTTCCAATCGCTATTGATTGGTATGCTTGCCATCTCTGTACCTTCAAAACTGTGGGAGTAGGTTTTCGAAAGTCAAAAAGGTGAGTTTTCAAGCGAGCCATTAAAAAAAAAAAATTTTGTTCATTTCTAATTTTTGAATTGAGTCTTATCAGCGATTCTTTACCTACTTATGTACTTTCAAAACAGTGGGAAAGGCTCCATATCAAAAGTCAATATATACAAATTTCAGAACAGGTTTTTTTGAACAATTTTTTTTTCAATACTGACTCCTTTTTTATAATAACCTGTATTGCTTTGTACCTCTTTTTGAGCCCTTTCGGTTGATAAAATTGCCATTTCTGTAGCTTCAAACTCTGGAAGGCGTTTATGTTTACACAGCAAGCTAATTAGCTGATGACTCAGCAGCCGGACTCAAAACAAACACTCAATTACACCATCATAATTTATCACTTAATTTATCACTGAGTAATAGAATGTTTCGTTTGAGTACGAAAGCATTTCAAGTAAGGCTATGAATGAACTCTCATGCTATTCCTGTAGAAAAACACTCAATACTGACTCATAATGGGGGGGGGGAAGAAGAGGGAGGTTACCCATCCATTGGCGCACCCCAAGGTCACACTAGTGCGTGTCTTTTACCCCGTCCAGAAGACGAACCAATTGACGTACTTTAAAGCCAATTATATCGTTGGATGCGCAAGAAAAATCTCTATAAGATGAGTTTAAAAACCGAAAAATTACCATTATCCGGAAGTAGACCCGAACCGTGCCCTTAAATGTGTTCCTTGAGTGATTCTTGGGAACGGAATTTTGTAATTTCCGTGAGCGGATTCAACTTCATATTGACCCTTTTTTCCTCTAAATGTTTTAAGTTTCCTCTTTGTGCTAAGAGTTTCTACACTGAGTTGCACGATAAGCTCAGGTGTGTATTGATGATTATACTCTATTTATCTGACACAAAACAAAACAAGTGAATCGACGTTCCTAATTTTGATGGAGTATTTCGATTTCGAACGGTGGATGTAACTTTGTTTTCCAACAGTATCTTTCAACCGTCTTAGCGCCGTTTCTTCTGTTTATAACTTGCGGTGCTGCTGCGACGGTTGTGCTTGGCAATGGTGTTTAACTAGGTAATTCTCATTAACTTGAATCTCCCTTAATCTTTAATTGAATCTGGATATATTCATTCATTTGCGGTCCTCGAATATTGACGGTGTTCTTCAAATTCTACTTTTGTTTTCCAGCTGACGTTGGGAGATTGGAAGAGTTGTGAACCTAAGTTCCGGAGTGACAGGGGTTTTGTTAACCATACAGCCGGACGCTGTCCGCTGCCGACTCGCCTGTCGAAGTTCCGGGCCTCGATCTCGCCCTAACTGCTAACGCGAAGCAACGCTTTTACACTTTTAAACCTTCTAAAAGTTTTAAACGAATAAATCGTCATTTTAGAGCTTAACCCTTAAATATTCTCTAAGTAAACAGTCGCCGTTGCGACCACCTTAAAGTTCAATTTATTAAATGGTAGCCGTTGCTACAACCTTAAAAATTCAGCTTGTTAAAAGATCGCCTTTGCGACACTCTTACATAGATGTAAAATCGCCGTTGCGATGCTTTCATATATGTAAACTTTGGCAGTTTGTACCAGCTCGTCTGGCGCCGTCAAAGACTGGTTAACTTCTCTTATGTCGTTCCTTTTCAGTCTGTCAAACCGGAACTAAAGTTCGTTATGCCCCTTTACGATTGGTTGGCATTAATAAGCTTCTATTAAAATTTCTAAAAGCTGTATAATTTGAAATTTAAAAGTAGATAACAAATGAAAATAGAATTCCTGGGTATTCCTTCTCCTTCAATGATTGTGTGAGGAATTCAGAAAATTTCCCACAGTTTGGCATTTTTTGACATACATCGTGCAGAAAATTTACTTTGCTTCTTTACCCATCTGCACCGCATAAAAAACACAATTCGTTTATTTTATTAAATTAACACGGTTAATATTGTAAAAATACTTAACTATCTCAGCCACAATAATTATTTTAGCTAAGTAAACTCGGAATGTTACGACGAACGAATTGCGCACGAGGAAATACCTCGATTTGATATTAAATGACACATTCAACTTTGTGTTCCTGCGAATGGAAACTAGACTGTAAATCTATTCATAAAAATATATGATCAATATTGATTTTGATGTTGTCAACGATTTTAATAACTTCGTTGCCAAGAATCACTAAAGGAACCCATTTAAAAACGTTTTTCATGAATGACATTCTGCTCGTTGATGCGTTATTTTCGAGTTATTTACCTTTTAAATTTTCGTCTTCCATTGCAGTTCCAGTCGTTGCGCGCTTGAGTAATTTATTATTAGCTGACTCCGCGGAGCCTGAACCCACTTCTAGGATCTTTTAGTCAATAACACAATAAAGGTTATCACCCAAAAATATTAGCGGGACCTGGGTAGTGAATACTTAAATCTAGGGTATTCACTCCTATGGTTTCGCTAATGTTTTTGGTGATAACTTTTATTGTGTTTTAACTAAAAGATCTTAGAAGTGGGTTCAGACTCTGCAGGCTCCGCGGGGTCGGCCAATAATAAATTACAAAGTACCACCATTCTTATTCGACGCCGCTCGGTAAGAATAATACCATATACTGCGAAAACAATAACTTTTCCCGGGCTCCGCGCAGTTGCAGCATTGTTGGAACACGTTCTGCTTTTGCGCTGGAAACTTATTTCATGAGCGCCGTTCCTATAACTTTCAAAGTTAAATAACTCGAAAACTAAGCATTTGCGAGCACAATGTCATTCATGTAAAACGTCTTAAAATCTGCCATATTACCTATCTATGGCAACGAAATTATTAATATCGTTGACAACATTAAATCCAATATTGACCAAATATATTAAACAACAAGATAAATGTTACCGAATTCTAGTTTCACGTCTTCAAATCAAACGAGGGAGGTAAAAGGGGTTGTTTTAAGCTTGGTGGAACGAACCCCAAATCGCTCTCACAGGCTACCTAGTTCTTCCCACTGCACATCATTCAATAGAAACGTACATTTTAAACGCCCATTATCTTCGAAAAATATAATCGTCGTAAAGAATGCGTTTTGAATATTTCCATGCGTAAGAAACAAAGATAACTATGTGTCCAGTACTACCTTCGAAGAGAAAATGACTTGCACCATTGCTGCTCACAACACCGAGAAGTGTTAATTCCATCTTGATTTACTCACTCTGTGTTTGAACAAAGTACTCTGGTGAATCACCTCTAAGGGCGTTTTGAAAATAATATAAAAGAATAAGAACAAGTATACCTATTTAGCTAAATAAAAAGAATCCGAATAACTACACTGTTGTAATTTTACACAATATTACAGTTTCCCTGGAAAAATTTTTAATGATTTTTCTACTAATTTCTTCTTACCCTGAAAGAATGACAATCTGTTTGACGTTGGTTTGATGAAAAAATCGTTATTTCTGCATTCCTATTCCAGAATTTAAAATATTGAAAAACGTGTGAGCGCGAATAGTAACAACCTTTCTTACAGTAATCAATTAGTTCCATTCATAGGAATCGGTGCTTTCGTTTCAACATATAGGACTGAAAAAGTTCAGCAGATTATAGATCCAGCCACGGAATACAAGAATTTTCAGATGATCAATCACAACTTTTTCAATTTTTTACTTTTTGTCATTGTGATTCATGAAGGATCTACTCTACCAACGTATTCTGGAGTCGGAGACGGAAGTAAATTTCTGTGTTTGTTGGGTAATTATTCAAAAGACTTTCACAAACTTAACTGCTTGGAATAATTTATAAGTTTTGTGGTCACAGTAAAGACAATATTTTCACAAATCTACGTAAGCAGGTCAATTAAAGTAATTTCGAAAGACCTAGTAATCTTTTAATCTTAAACTTTTGTTGTCATGCATCAATATCTTCTATCACTGTCGACAAAATGTTTTTAATATCAGGATCTGTGTGAAATTATGAGACTTCAAAGTCAAGACGTTGAAGTGTGCTCAATTCCAAGCTAATAACTTTTTATATGCATCATCATTACTTTATATTTTTTTCAAGTGAGAAACCTAAGTATTCTTTGAGTAGAGCGCGTGTTGACGATTCAATTATTATCGAGCTCAAGACCAATGAGCAGTGTATGCTTTGATCTGGAGAGCTTAGCCTGGCCAATGATGCGAGCTGCATTAGGCCTGCTAGCTGTGATGAGAGAGCCGCCAATTCAGCATTATTGCGTAGTTGTTCCTGCTCCTTGTAGCCTGAAAGTTCTCTCTAGCTCCGAGTGCTTAGGTGGTATTTCCTGCTTCTACTGTTCAGCAGGAAATTATTGCAACTAATGCGTACAATCATAGTACCTCCTGCTTACTTTTCCCAAACAGTGGCTCATGTTTCTAATGTACGTGAGGAAACTTCATCCAATAAAGAGAAGGAAACTCCTGCTTCTGATGTGGTGGAAGAAACTTCTGCTTATGATGTGGTGGAGGGAACTTTTGCTTTTGATGTGGTGGAGGAAACTTCTGCTTCTGATGTGGTGGAGGAAACTCCTGCTTCTGATGTGGTGGAGGAAACTTCTGCTTCTGATGTTGTGGAGGAAACTTCTGCTTCTGATGTGGTGGAGGAAACTTTTGCTTATGATGTGGTGGAGGAAACTTTTGCTTTTGATGTGGTGGAGGAAACTTCTGCTTTTGATGTGGTGGAGGAAACTTCTGCTTCTGATGTTGTGGAGGAAACTTCTGCTTCTGATGTGGTGGAGGAAACTTCTGCTTTTGATGTGGTGGAGGAAACTCCTGCTTCTGATGTGGTGGAGGAAACTTTTGCTTATGATGTGGTGGAGGAAACTTTTGCTTTTGATGTGGTGGAGGAAACTTCTGCTTCTAAAGTGGTGGAGGAAACTCCTGCTTCTGATGTGGTGGAGGAAACTTCTGCTTCTGATGTAGTGGAGGAAACTTCTGCTTCTGATGTGGTGGAGGAAACTTTTGCTTTTGATGTGGTGGAGGAAACTTCTGCTTCTGATGTGGTGGAGGAAACTCCTGCTCCTGATGTGGTGGAGGAAACTCCTGCTTCTGATATGGTGAAGGAAACTTCTGCTTCTGATGTGGTGGAGGAAACTTCTGCTTCTGATGTGATGGAGGAAACTCCTGCTTCTGATGTGGTGGAGGAAACTCCTGCTTCTGATGTGGTGGAGGAAACTTCTGCTTCTGATGTGGTGGAGGAAACTTCTGCTTCTGATGTGATGGAGGAAACTCCTGCTTCTGATGTGGTGGAGGAAACTCCTGCTTCTGATGTGATGGAGGAAACTCCTGCTTGTGATGCAATGATGGCGACTTTTGACGGTGATATTTAGACCTTTTATTCCTAAAATGCCACTACCGCTAATATTCTACATACGAGCTAGTATATTTTTCCTATCTTGAGGTACAGGAGATTTAAATCTTGAGCTCTGATCTTCTCCAACGCTCCCGACATCTCTAGGCTTCAAGGCTTATTTTTAATAATTGTTACGTCGAAGAAGTGGTCGGAAATTTTGTGTCATGAATTTTTGTTATGAATCAAAGAGGAGAAATCAAGTTTGCTCCAATTTACCGTTGATGAATTTTGAAACAGGGCGAACCAAGATTTGAAAAGTCAGGGAAGAAATACATAGATAATATTTTTGTGAAATTAGTGCACAAAAAATCCGATTTCTAATTATTATTGGTGAAACAACAAGAAATGATTAAGTAGTTGAGTTAAAGTTTAGGGCCACTTGAAAATTTTGAAAAATGCCAACTTTTCAGTTATAAATAATTGAATGCATTCAACTAGGGATCGGTAATTACTAAAGGTAAAAGGTGAGAAAGACGAAAAATAACAATTGTAACAATTTATTAAGAAATCAACACTTACAATGAATAATGACTTTTCCAGCTGATCAAAATGATAAGACCACATACAAAAATCATATGAAATCTTTCTTCAACGACGTTGAGGTGAGCAAACATTGAACTTAGAAACGAGTACTGCCTCCATTCATGTTAATGACCTCAAAAATTATTCGTCGCATACTAGAAACGAGGTTTCCATGAGGGCTCGAGGAATGTTGTTCCAGCTCCTGAAGATGGCAGCATGTAGTTCGTTTACTGACGCAAATTGTTTACCATTTCCATAAACAACTCTCGTCATCCACCCCCAAACATTTTCTATTGGGTTTAAGTCCGGCGAACATGGTGGATGACGCGAAACAGTGACCCCATTGTTTTGAAAGAAAGTCGTAGTCTGGCGGGCGGTGTGGACTGCTGCATTATCATGCTGAAAAATCCATCCATCACCACACAGACTAAGACCCTCTGCTGATAAAGATGATCTTTGCAGCATTCTGACGTAACCAGCAGCTGTTGACGACCCTGCACCTCCTGAAGCTCCATGGTTCCTCTGTAGGAAAATGCGCCCCAAACCAAAACGGAGCCTCCACCTCTATGGTGCGTGGAAAACATTTCAGGAGAGATTTTTCTGTCATGCCAGTACCGTTGGAAGCCATCAGGGCCATTCATATTGAATTTTTTCTCATCAGAAAACCAAACTTGAGACCACTTCTTAATGTCCCATGTTTGGTGCTCACAACTTAACTGTAAACGGGCCACTTTGTGACGTTGAAGCAACCGAGGACCTTGTAGACGCTTTTTGTTCTTCATGCCGTTTTGTCATAGGTGCCGCCTGGTCGTTACTGCACTGCAATCAGCATCTGTGAGGGCCTTAATTTGCTTGGAAGACCGTCCTCTGTTTTGAGAAACCACCCGTTTTATACTCCTACCCAATGCAGGTGAAATTTTTTCGGTCTATCACTAGATTTTGCTGTTCCATAATTCTCTGGGTCTTTTAGGAAGTTCCAAATTACACTTTTACTGCGGTGAATCTCAGCTTCGATTGCGCGTTGCGACAGGCCTTGCTTATGCAGTTCGACAATTCGACCCCGTTCAAATTCGGAAAGTTTGCTTGCTTTGGGCATGGTGAAACCTTTACGCTACCAGTGCCAATCTGTAACTAATCTAAAATGCCGGAAATTACCCATAAACCTAACTTTTTTACCCCGGACTTATAATTATGGTCAACTGCCAAAGTCATTATTCATTATAAGTGTTGATTTCTTAATTAATTGTTACAATTGTTATTTTTTGTCTTTCTCACTTTTTACCTTTAGTAATTACCGATCCCTAGTTGAATGACTTTAATCTTTTATCCCTGAAAAGTTGGCATTTTTTCAAATTTTCAAGTGGTTTTAAACTTTTGATCAGGAGTGTATACGGTTCACGTAAGCCCATGCTATCAGATTGGGGAGTTTGAACTGAAGAAATATTGAACTCACGTATGTTCCAGCAATACCAGTAGTGTTAAGGCCTTCAATTTTTCTCTGGAATACATAAGTTACGTAAGGTAATGCTTCTTCACGCAATTTTCTTTATCCTATTGATCTTGTACAACACGACGTCATCTTAAACGTGTCAGTTGAAACAAAAGTATGGCACGGTATGTGTGTGTGTTTGTGTCTGTGTCTGTGTGGGTGAGTGTGTATGTGTATGTGCGTGTGTGTGATGTCTAAGCCCAAAACGCTCAAAACTGGACACTATCGTTGAAATCTGCCAGTGAAATACCTCCATTTTCTTCAGCATAGCATCGCATCAATTGCGGTTATTTCGTTAATTACGTATTCAAATCAGGAAATAAACAATGACCATGCCCAAGAAGTGTATTTTAGGGTTTTATTTCTCTATACACAGGAAATACTGTAAATAATTTTCGACCCCTCACATGTAGGATCACAAAAGTTTCAATAGAATTTATACGGAGCTACTCATTTGCAGCCATTCGATTCCTTCCAAACTGATTCTTTTGTCTAGCTTTGTGATGTCATTAGTACATCGCCAGCCAGATCTTTGATCAGGACTCGAAGATGGGACGCATCCAATCTTCATGCATTTCTCTGACAGTAAATGCGCTGCTCCTAACTATTTCCTCCAAAACATCTCTGGCACAGTGTGCCAATAGCAAAAATTTCCTTACGTAGTCTTTAAGGTTATTTCGTGTAGAAGATAAAGAGTCCCCGTACATACTTTTTAGGCTTGCACTCGTATACTGTGTTGTTGCTGAATTATTTGTATTTGAAGAAAGGAATCCCAACCGTGACTTGGAGCTTTTCGGCGATTTGAAGAACAAGAGTGCAACTCAGACAAATTTTTGAAAGGTAACATCATATTTTATGCTTTTATTCCTTTGTTTATCGAAAAATGTCGAACTATTACATCTGATGATTTATGACGATCTCGTATTTCACAGGATTAATATTATAGAAGAATATTATAGGCAAAATCTTACGTAATATAAAAGCCAAAAAATGATAAAATGGATACCTTACTGACGTTGCATGAAAATAAGTGGGTACGCTATTTCCTCAATTTAAAATGTATATTCTTCGCGAGCTAACCCCCGGGCACTCATATACATGACTAAATATCCATTTTCAAATGTATCAGAAATCATAATAGCAAATTTTTCTAATTTTTTCAACAGAAAAAATCACTGCAAAAATGCTCAAACTTTCAACAGCCTGAACACTGGGGCAGCTAAGTTCTATCAGAAATGATGTATAACCTAAGTAAATTTCAACCCTTCGATTCTTCACCAAAGGAGCGAGAGTTTTGCACACTCTATGAACTCAAGACTTCTAAAAGTATGCAAGATCTTCGCCCACTCTGGAAACTTATGACTACTTTTAGCATGCATGGAGATATACTCTGCGGAAGTTCAAAATCTGGTTATAAGTACTGAGATTTAGAGTGGCCTAATCTGGACACAGCCTTGTTACATTGGTTTTAGGTATGTAGCTGCTGACAGTCAAGTTCAGCATTAATAGTGCGGTCGTTCTTCAAAACCAAGTACCAAAATTAAAAATTGCCACCGGTACCGTCGTCTATAAGTGCCAGTTACTTTAAAGCTAGCGCAGCTTACCTCTACAATTTAGGTATCGGTTATATTTCCCGCATGCCGACGCAAGTTCACCTCGCTTGTCGCATTCAGGAGATCATCCCAGTTGGACAACTTTTTTCGTCCGATTTGTTTAAAAATTGGCCAGTATATGTCTTTTGTGAATGTAAACCTTTTTACTCATGTCATTTTTTCGATTTAGGCCTTATTTTTTTGGCCGAAAAATGAATTTTTTGGTATAGTTTACGTATATTTCAAAATGTATCTCCTCATTGAGTTTTGATGCTAGAAAAAAAACAGAGACAGTTTTAGAATCCTTGAAACATTTCTAACAAACCCAATAGGGCTTTTTTTCAAGTTCGATTTTTTTCGATTTTTTTTAATTTTTTGAAATTTCTGAAATGAACAAAAATTTTTTGGGCTTAGAGCTATATATATATTTTTTCGAAAAATTCGAATTTCAAAAAAAGCCCTGCTGAGTTTGTTAGAAATGTTCCAAGGATTCTAAAACTGTCTTTGGTTTTGTTCTAGCATCAAAACTCAAGGAGATACATTTTGAATGTTGAAACCTTTTTTTTTGGTCATTAGCAATAACAAAATTTTTTTGTTGAAGTGTAATATAATGAACAATTTATGTAATTGAATGCAGTTTTAATTTTCATTTCGATAATTTCCATACATAACTTCATATTCACACTGTAAATTGTGATTTCCAAAATAAAATAAAAAAGATCAAAAAATTATTTTATTTCTAATAATAAAATTTTGTTTTTTTCAGTCTGATTCTTATGAAATTTGACTATGGTTTGTCTCTTTTGAAAAGAAACAAAATTTATTTATTCATTTTTTTTATTTAGGCCTTAGTTTTTGCAAAAATTTGATAAATTGGTTTTTACGTATTGATATTTCACTGATATTGATATTTCAAGACGTATCTCCTCCTTCAGTTTTAATGCTAGAACAAAAACAAAGACAGTTTTAGAATCCTTGAAACATATGTAACAAACTCAGTAGGTTTTTTCCATTTCCCATTTGTTCTCTTTTTATATGGGGTCAAAATCGACCGAAAATTGAAAATTTTTGGTACTTTTCACTGATATTGATATTTCAAAATGGGACTCCTCTTTCAGTTTTGATGCTAGAACAAAAAATGACTGTTTTTGAATCCTTGGAACATTTCTAACAAACTCAGTAGGGCTTTTTTTCCATTCCCCATTCGTTTTTTTATATAGGGTCAAAGTCGGTCGAAAATGAAAATTTTTGGTCCCCTCACACCCCCGGGGGGGAGGAATTATTGTCCGTAGCCCCACAATAATTTAGGACAGAATAGTCCACCAACTAAGGGTCCTTTTCCAACAAAAACATGAGAAATGCCCCCCGGACCGACAGGGGCCTGGGATGGTCTCCTTCAGTAGACGATAGGAGCTGTGAGTTGGCAGCTAGCCACGCATAGGTTTTTTTTCAGTAATTGTTTCTGGGGGTGATATAAAAAGATTATCAATGTCAAACGAATACATAAAATACTGACTTGCATTTTGTACTTTCGTTATATCCTGAACAAATGACTTAGAATTTTGTAATGTATATTGATTAGTAGTGAGAGGATTCAAAATCGGTACCAGATACTTCGAGCATAATTAGCTAGCGCAATTATCTACGAAAAATATTTACAAAAAACTATACCCTCAAATCATAGATAGGGTGCACTGTTGCACAGGACTCAATGCACAGAATTACAAATCTTGAAAAACAAATTAAACAAGAGAATAGTTGAAGACAGAAAGACAACCTGACATGGACAGCAAAAAAATGAATAATAAAATGCCCCCTCACGAAAAATAAATCAATAACTAATTACAATAAAAAATGACCCTAATGCACATCTCTCTCGAACTCAGTAGGATTGCTAAGTCCCAAAAGCGCAGGAGTCATATACCGCAGTGCTATTTTTTGGCCATGGTACATATTTACAACAATCGATTTTTCATCATAAGCTAAGAGTTTTGGTTATCACAAGCATTCTTCTCTATTCTTGTTGGCGGTGATACAAAGCTCTGTAAAAAGCATATTGGTCTTATTTTTTGTTCAAGGTCAGCATATAATAACCCTTTTTAATATGGTAACAACAAGTAACTTATTGAGACATCAATACAAAGTCAGCATACAATTACAATTATTAATATGGTGAAAATAAGTACCTTATTGAGACATCAATACACATTTGAAAAAGAAACCAGTCTTTGTGGCCACTCTGTAACACATGAGTTATAATAATTAATGTATTTCTTTGGAGAATCATGAAGGAAAATTATCACTGTTATTATTTACAGAAGGCAATTTAAAGCCTCTTTTAATACAACAACAGTATTTTCAGGAGAGGGGATAATGAAGGGACAATTTAGCGGACATCCTTTCATGCCAGTATGTGTCCCCACAAGGGATAGCAAGTGCATCATTGAAATGATTTTGCACTCCAATTATGCCAACTCGAAAACGATATTAAAAAGAATGGAGCTCATTCATTTCTGTTTATAAGCCAAAAATAATTAGGTCAGAAAATCGGTAATGTAGAAATGTAACAAATCACGAGGAATGAGACATTGCACATCTACTAACATAATTCTCTATTAACGTAGCGTAAAACATAGCTGATTACCTATATCTTTATTTGCCAAACTCTCTATTAGAACTACTGGAAATGAGTTCACAAAAATAATTCTATCTTCTTCATACTTCCAATGTTCATGAATATTCAAAATAAAACTTGCAAATGAAGCAAGTGAATATGAGCTGTTCTGTAAACTTGTTCAGTAATCAATCCAGAATACTTTGATATGGATACCTCTGTTCTAGTTTCGAAACAGTTGGACGAACAACACTTCACGCAACTAAGCTTGCTCGCTCACTGAGGCGATGCGATAGATGAGACGTCGCACGAAAACAGAGCTCATCAAGTCGCATGCGACGCGTTGCATCAGTACCGCCCATTGAAGCAACTCGTGCCGCATGAGAACCCAATAAACATTTTGCATCTGGCAAAAACTCGAGCCCTGATGAGCTGGGCGGTGGGAAATTTTATGTATACAAATTCAAGCAACCGCAATGCTCTGGTCTGTGAAGCCCATTTGCATAACATACCCTGGCAGTTTCTGCCATTGTACAGCATATCACTTGAATCATACAGCGCCGATCGTTCCTGTACATGGCATATCAATTTTTCATTCTGTTCATTTCCGGTTTGAAGGCCATCACGGAAAAATTAAGCTTGAACGTGATATCCAACTGCCAGACAAGCTCAAGCCTCGAAGTCGTTGGTCAGCGCTAGCTGCAAACGGTATGGATGCCAAGCAGCGCCATATTTTGTCTTACTAATCTTACTAATTTTAATGGGCATTTAGTATGACTATTTAACGCCTATTTTAGATATATGTGGGTTTTGAAACTTTATGTATTGTCTACATCACGCTGTCGCCCAAGCATGCATCACATAAAAGAGAAAAATTTATATGATTCTCGTTATTAATTCACTATTAATTATTGTTATATTCATCCATTTAAAACCAAAATAACGTTATGACAACCTGCACAGAAGCTAGTGACCATCGCCTCGTCGTACGAAAAATGCAACATGCAGCATTTTGGTGCGACAGACAAATGAGGAGGAATGAAGGCAGGAGTCGCATCGCCTCAGTGGGCGGTAAGCTAGGCAACACAGTGCAATTCCCAAGGTGCTGCAAATGAACCGTGCGATTTTGCAAGGCGTCGCACCAATAGCATCGCGTCAGTGGGTGGGCTGCCTAAGTTTAAAAAACTGAACTCAGCTTGAGCTCGCCAACCGACGAGAAAAATCTGAGGATGAGCGTAACGGTTGATCGCCACAACATCCCAGAAAACAATCAATAAAACATCAATAAACATGTTTTGGGCATCTGATGCAATACTACGTCACAATTTATCTAAAACAATAATTGCGAAGAACACAGTCAAAACACCACTCGCGGCCTTTTCAAAGTCTGTAACCGCCACTACGCTGCACGATGACTCACTTGCATTAACTGACAGATCGAGTCATGACTCACGAGTCCTTTGAACAAGCCCCTAAATCTAATTTTAAGTTACCCTAAAAATTGGCTTACGGACAATAACTTCTGAATGTTCGAAATAAATTTACAGAAAAACACATAATACTAGACGAAGAAATATTGCATATATTTTACGTGTGTGTGCAAGGACGTATAAGTGTATTATATTAAATTTTTTTGTTATTCAATTCTAATTCAAACTGGCAAGGCTAGTATAAAATATCAATTGATCTTCAGTTTTTTCAAAGGGCTGGTGTATGTGACATGTTTAAGCACGCAACGACTTAATTCGTTTTCTACGGTTCAAGTTTAAAATTTGGTGACTTGTCAAATTATTCCAATTCTTCAGGGTAAAATATTTTATAAAAAAACTAACATCCTTTCATGACAATTTTCAAAGACCGAATGATAAAACTGATCGGGACGTTAAGTAAATTTGCAGCTTCAACTCTTCCATGATTTATCAAACCATTTCAGCTGATAGGTGACATTTCGTCGAAGAATGAAATTAAAACATACCCACAGCAATCATAAGCTCTTAAATGAACGCAAGTAAGCGCACCCATGTTTTGTTTGTAAGCATAGTAAACTAAAGCGTTCATTTACCATGTTGTGAACATTTTGAGAGAAGAATGAATATGAAATAAAACATTCGACACATTGTTTTAAGCATAATGCACTGTACGCAACAATGTCATAACACACGTTTTGGCATTGTCACACCACCTGCAGCACACCACCAGCAGCACACCACCGGCAGCACACCACCAGCAGCACACCACCAGCAGCACACCACCAGCAGCACACCGTCTGCAGCACACTGTTATAGGTCCAGCCACTGAGCGTATTTATCACTATGTTACTCTGTGGAAATTAGGATGAGGCGATGGGGTGCTGGCTTTATTGGCATATAAAAATAAAACTGAAATAACTAAGTAAACAAGTCCGATGAGTGAGCCTGAAAAATATAAATCAAATAGTAGACGAATAGTTATTACTGGAAAGATAGACTTCAGTTTAGAGAACCAAAACTTATCCACTGGATAATCAGGAATCTTTAAGTGTTCGGATTGGTAAGTATTTTAATAACTGATGAGCTAATGAACACCAAGATTCGATAATATGAAAAATGAATAACAATTATTGCTCTTAAAATAACACTTTCCTTAATTTCTATACAATTTATCGCAAGGTCACAGCGGTCCCAAGCGACCGCCCGAGAAGCCCCGCACACCCGCACAACGATACAACCCACAACAGACTAATAGGGTGCGGTGGCAGGCCTCCGTACGTAACCGCAGAGGGTTGCTCAGTCCTCTGTTCGCATAAACAGACACATGAAGAGCAACTAAAATTAATATTTCGTAGAACATATGACAAATGATAATACATATAAGGAACAGTATGAAATAAATGAATGATGAACTTAAAGGAACAAATGCATAATTAAAGTTCTTAACACTATCTGCATCGCAGGCACGTACTTGAGATAGGTTGGAAAATTCGGCTCTATTCCAACACCACCGGCAGCCCACCACCGACAGCACACCACCGGCAGCACACTATCGACAGCACACCATCGGCAGCACACCACCGGCAGCCCACCACCGGCAGCACACCACCGGCAGCACACCACCGGCAGCACACCATCGGCAGCCCACCACCGGCAGCCCACCACCGACAGCACACCACCCCGACAGCACACCACCGGCAGCCAACCACCGACAGCACACCACCGGCAGCACACCATCGGTAACCCACCACCGACAGCACACCACCGGCAGCACACCACCAACAGCACACCACCGGCAGCACACCACCGGCAGCCCACCACGGACAGCACACCACCGGCAGCACACCATCGGCAGCACACCATCGGCGGCACCCCAACTGCAGCACACCACCGGCAGCATTCCACCGGCGGTACACCACCGGCAGCACACCACCGGCAGCACATCACCTGCGGCACACCACCGAGCACATCACCTGCAGCACACCACCTGCAGCACATCGCTTGCAGCCCACCATTGGCAGCACACCACCAGCAGCATACCATCGGCAACACATCACCTGCAGCACACCACCGACATCACACCACCTGCAGCACACCACCTGCAGCACACCACCTACAGCACACCGCTTGCAGCCCACCACCGGCAGCACACCATCGGCAGCACATCACCTGCAGCACACCATCTGCAGCACACTTTCTGCAGCACACCACCGACAGCACACCTTCTGCAGTACACCACTGACAGCACACCCTCTGCAGCACACCACCTGCAGCACACCACCTGCTGCACACCGCTTGCAGCACACCGCTTGCAGCGCACCAC
Organism: Morinoia aosen; assembly: GCA_030386875.1. Classification (NCBI taxonomy): domain Eukaryota; kingdom Metazoa; phylum Arthropoda; class Malacostraca; order Amphipoda; family Talitridae; genus Morinoia; species Morinoia aosen. The sequence goes on from CM059559.1 coordinate 30,197,000, forward strand.
TGGCAGCACACCTCCTGCAGCACACCATCGGCAGCACACCACCGGCAGCACACCATCGGCAGCACACCACCGGCAGCACACAACCGGCAGCACACCACCGGCAGCACACCACCGGCAGCACACCACCGGCAGCACACCACCTGCAGCACACAATCGGCAGCACACCTCCGGCAGCACACCACCTGCAGCACACCACCGACGGCACACCACCGGCAGCACCATAAGCAGAGAGAAAAACATTCAACTTCAACCATACCAAACCAAAAGTGCTTCCATAGTAGACGAATAGTTATTACTGGAGAGATAGACTTCAGTTTAGAGTAACAAAACTTACACACTAGATAATCAGAAATCTTTAAGTGTTTGGATTGGTAAGTATTTTAAAAACTTATGACCTAATGAACACCAAGATTCGATAATATGAAAAATGAATAACAATTTCTCTTAAAATAACACTTTCCTTAATTTCTATAAAATTTATCAAAAGGTCACAGCGGTCCCAAGCGACCGCCCGAGAAGCCCCGCACACCCGCACACCGATACAACCCACAACAGACTAATAGGGTGCGGTGGCAGGCCTCCGCACATAACCGCAGAGGCGGTTTCTCTGTTCGCATAAACAGACACATGAAGAGCAACTAAAATTAATATTTCGTAGAAAATATGACAAACAATAATACATATAAGGAACAGTACTAAATAAATGAATGATGAACTTATAGGAACAGAGGCATAATTAAAGTTCTGAACACTATCTGTATCGCAGGCACCTACAAGAGACAGGCTGGAAAATTCGGCTCTATTACAACACCACCGACAGCACACCACCGGCAGCACAACACCGGCAGCACACCATCGGCAGCACACCACCGGCAGCACACCATCGGCAGCACACCACCGGCAGCACACCACCGGCAGCACACCACCGGCAGCACACCACCTGCTGCACACCACCTGCAGCATACCACCGGCAGCACATCACCTGCGGCACACCACCGAGCACACCACCGACAGCACACCACCTCCAGCACACCACTTGCAGCACACCACCTGCTGCACACGGTTTGTTGCACACCGCTCGCAGTGCACCACCGGCAGCACACCACCTGCAGCACACCACCGGCAGCACACCATCGGCAGCACACCACCGGCAGCAAGCAACATGCAGCACACATTGGAAGGCTCTAAACCACATATGGCCGCTCTCAATTGTTACGGCCATTAACCAAGTGGAAATTTTGCGCCTTCAAATCATCCATGGCCAACCATAAATTCCACATCCGAGCTCGACCGCGCGCAGTTAAGAGCGCGCTGAGGGAGTGTTAAGGCAGAGCAGGCTGGCTAACTTATAAATCGTACATAATCGACCCTCACGCCCTTAAATCCACCGGCGATACGTTCTTGATTTTCAATTCGGATTTACTATAAGAAATACAGCGCGCTCACCTCCGTAACAAAACAGTCTAGACCTCGCTTCATCACACGCTTGAGGTTTGGAGCACGAACGGAAGTGAGATCGTGAAAAGGTCCCTAATTTTATTATTATTACGATTATTATTTAATACTCCTATTATCATCTTCATCATCGCTTCTGAAAGTGACCCAGTTCTACGTCTGCCTGCTGATATTACTATCTGTGCAAACGGACGAGTGCTGAGAAGTTCCGTCGGGGCTGCTATCAAGGCCTGCGGTAGAGCAAGAGGACTAACATTTCTGTTCCTTTTGTGCTGTCCTCTCCTTTCTCCTCTATTTGCACTTATATCTTCCGTGTTTCTTTTTCCACTTGGGTTTTCTTAATTATTAATGCTTACAACTAGCAATTATAAAACTTAACTAAGTCGTCCTCCTTGAGAGGCGACCCTTAACTTGCCATTATCGTCCTCCTTGAGAGGCGACCCTTAACTTATCTTTGTTGTCCTCCTTGAGAGGCAACGCTTAACTTACCTTTGTCGTCCTACTTGAGAGGGGACGCTCAACTTACCTTTGTCGTCCTCCTTGAGAGGCGACCCTTAACTTAGGTAGTATTATTACTTTAAGGTATTATTAAGGCCTTCTTTATTATCTACTGTGTTCTGTTGCTTCACTTGAGCCTTGCACCTAACTTGTCACTAAAAGAGGAGAAACCTCACTGAGGATAGATTCCTTAGAAGAGTTTCGACCGACCTGTAAATTAAATTAGCTACTGAATCACAGTGAGTTATATGCTCCAACTCGCTTGTTACCCTAGTTTTACTCCTAAACCTTCTTTTAAAGTATGACTGCACTTCTCTGCCAAAGCCCCTTCCTTTGTTCCTGCAACTTCGTTCTTTTGTCACGTAGAGCAAGCATTTTGCACCAAACGTCGAACGTTAAGTGGGAAAGCGGGTTTGTGTCTGATTTTTGTGATTATTTTCAGTAAAAAAGCTAATTTCGTTCATCCAATTAAGGAGATCATCCCGAGCCCAATTGGGCCCCACCGGCTCCCCTCACTGAAAATTTTTTTTGTTGAAAAAGGATCCTTAGGGGATGGGTTATTGTGCCATGAAATTTTATGGCCCCACGGAGACTAGAACCCTCCCAGGGGGGTGAAAAGGGGACCGAAAATGACGATTTTTATCTCAATTTTTTTATGTTGAAAAAGGATCCTTAGGGGATGGGTTATTATGCCATGAAATTTTATGGCCCTACGGACACTGGAACCCCCCCCGGGGGGGGGTGAAAAGGGGACCGAAGATGACGATTTTTAGGGCAAATTTTTTACATTCAAAACAGGACTCGTCCTCGACTTTTGATGCTAGAACAAATCCAAAGACAGTTTTAGAACCCTTGGAACATTTCTAACAAACTCAAGTTCGGTTTTTTTCAAATTCAAATTTTTTCTATTTTTCCAAAAATTTTTGAAATTTCAAAAATCAGCAACAATTTTTTTGGGTTTAGAGCTATATATTTCTTCAAAGAATTCGAATTTGAAAAATAGCGAACTTGAGTTTGTTAGAAATTTTTTAAGGATTCTAAAACTGGTTTTGGTTTTGTTCTAGCATCAAAACTCGATGACGAGTCTCGTTTTGAAATATCCAAAAAAAAATATCGAAATACTCTTTTTTCGTCAAAAAAATAAAAACTAAGGCATAAATCGAAAAAAATGACAGGAGTAAAAAAGGTTTACTTTCACAAAAGACATGTATTGGCCAATTTTCAAACGAATCGGACGGAAAAAGGGCTCAAACTGGGATGATCCCCTTAACCTGGCAAATTAATTATTTTAATTTCTCACTTTCCTCTTGCAGTAATCCTTGCACCTCTCTCCTGCCGTTGCTCGATACCAGAGTCAGGACGCCTGGAAACCTCTTCCAACCCGAGCTGGCAGAAGGAGACATGAGCGCGAGAACGCTTATCGTCTAAATTTGCGCTACCTTCAATGCTGCCGACGCAGAGAAACCTCCAGAGTCTCGAACGACTCCAAATTATTATTAAAGACTCTCTTTGACGTGCAACACTAAGGTGATCATCCGGATTTTCAACTTTTTTCGTCGTGAAAATTGGCTAGTATATGTATTTTTAGGAAGTTAACTATTTTTACTCGTCACTTTTTCAGTTTAGGCCTTAATTTTTTACGATAAATGAGTTTTTTGATACATTTTTATGGATATTTCACAACGCTACTTATTGAGTTTTGATGCTAGACCAAAAAAAAGACAGTTTTAGAATCCTTGAGGCATTTTTAACAGAAGTAGCTTGTAAAATTTTAGCATCTGAAAAAAATTGTTGTGATAAGCGATATTTCAGCATTACATCACAAAATAATATTTTTGGGTTGTGAGCTATTTAATTTTTTTTCTCAAATTTGGAAAAAAGCCAAGCTACTTTCGTTAGAAAGGTTCCAAGGATTCTAAAACTGTCTTTGGTTTTGTTCAAGCATCAAAACTCGCTAAGGAGTAGCGTTTTGAATGTTGAAAGTTAGAGGTGTTGGGTAAAAGCCATAAACCAAATTTTTTGTTGAAGTGTAAGAGAATGTAAAATTGATGTAATTGAATGTTGTTTTCATTTTTATGTCCATAATTTACATGCATTACTTCATATTCACTCTGTGAATTGTAATTTCCATAAATTAAAAAAAAAATTATAAAAATTGTAATTTTTTATTTCAGCCTGATTCTTATGAAATTTGACTAGAATATGTAACTTTTGAAAATAAACACAATTTCTTCTATTCATTTTTTGATTCATTCCTTAGCTTCTGGAAAAAATGGACATATTGGTTTTTTAGTTCATTTGTATTGATATTTCAAAAGAGGACTAGTCATTGAGTTTTTATGGTAGAACAAAACCAAAGACAGTTTTAGAATCCTTGGAACATTTCTAACAAAAGTAGAGTTTTAAATTATCCATTTCCCGTTTTTTGTATTTTTTATAGGGTCAAAATGAGGTCGAAGATTCAAGATTTTTGTCTCCTTTGGGGTAAGGAGACAATGGTCCAGAATACTTTTTCCGTAACAGTACAAATTTGTATTTCGAGTAAGCCAATTCATCCCACGAGTTTTTTCACCATGAAGAGAAGTGCTCGCTGACTTTGTTTCGTAGCAGGTGTTGTTATCTTCCATGAACTGTAAGCTAACCATTAAAAGCACGTAATGTGTTTTTTTTACTCATTACTATTAATTTTTCCGTTCAACCTCAAAAGTGATTATTCAGCTGCCATTGAATCCATCCCGAAAACCTCGCCATTCAGTTCCCGATTTAACGTTTCACTGCGTTGAGGGGAAAATCTTTCAGTCTTATTGCGATGAGTACAATATTTTGAAGCATCTAAATACATCGCAGTGATAATAAAAGTTGAGTGTATTTACACTGGAAAAGGCAGCAATCAGAAGACGAAGTGAATATCAGATTGATGGAGTGAGTAGAAGTTAGTCGGGAGTAATGAATGGAGGAGCGAGGGAGGGATGGGGCCATAATGTTGAACGGCAATCCGAATTATGATCTTAATTTCCTGCTTAATTCAACTATTTATTTAAATTCTTATGTATGAAATACAAACAGTTTAAATATTTAAATTACCACAAGCAATACATCAGTAGATTGTTTCTGAAGGCTATTGCACTGGACAAACTTGAGTATATATAGCTACTTGTGGGCCCGAATAAGTTCAACGATTTCTAGGGCATCCTATCATCAACGCTATTACGAGGAGTACAATTATCTTTAACCTAATTCACTTGACCTAGTTGAACACTAGACTGATCAATGAATTGGTTAGGTAAAATTTGGTGTTTAATTTTACAATAATTATTAATATTGGCTGTATGAAAACAGTGTACTCTAAAAATGACATAAGATCAGACTTCAAGATCTACGTCATCAACCATGGCAAATAACCCAATCAAGATGAAACCGTATAGCAGGAAAGATTTCAGTTGATTACCCTATGTTATTTATATTAAAATGAAAATGGGGAATCAAAATTCGTTCTAAACGCTTTGTAGAAATTTTTTCACGGATCACTGTTGGGGTCGAATTTCAAATCTTGGTTTCAATGAAAAGGATTCTCCATTGTAACCGAGTTTTTGAACAATAGGGCAGTATGAAGATTCTTCTGTTTCGGGGTATATGATCATGGTGGTCAGTTTGCTCAGTTAACAAATTGTTTAAGGTCGTTGTCACCCTCATTTGTCAATGCTTTATACACGAAATTACATATGGCGAGCATTTCACTGATGGCGAGTGCCCACACTCTTTCCGCGTCGAATGAGACCAAAATCAGGCTTCTACGTTGAAAATTGTAGGAGTAGAGTTTTGCGCAAATATATGAATAATTCATATGTTCGCGCAATACCTTTTTTACTATTGCGAAAATAGAAAATTTTGTTGAAGTCAAATATGTTTGGAATTCAATTTTACATATCTGCAGTGTGCATTTTCGTTCCCCTAGTTGTAATAAAAATGCAGCGAGGGAAATTTGAAAAATAAAGTAAGGGCCAAGGTATGAGGACCCCTCAATTGAAGTAATGTAATACGCATATCGAATAAGATCAATAGAGAATTAATAATTATTCAAGCAAAAAGTTCCGAAAAAATTGTCTTGATGGTTTTCTGTAAATAACGAAAAAATGTCAATTAGACCGGGAAAGAGTAATACCATAAAGAGTTGGTTTGATAACCTTATAGGAATATGATCATAAAAGTTTAAAATTCCATCAATAGTTAAATCAATTTTGTGTCGCTTCTTCTAGGATTTTCTTCTTCCGCATGACCTCCTCGGCCCAAATATACATGATGAAAGGAGGACGAAAGCGTGTTCTAGTTTTTGCATTCTTCTCGATCTCATTCTGAGCATTTTGCTTGCTGCGGTGAATGAAAACTCATTTATACCCACTCACCCGCATGAATCTACACATATATACGTACATTCGTACATATGGATATAAGTAAATGTTTTGCTTTTTGCAAAGTCTAACAATGAATAAAAGAGCAAAGAAAATCGTTTTAATAGAAATCATATTTCTTTAAAAAAACAACAATTCAATAAAAAGGAACGTTTTGACCAATTTTTGGTCATTTTCAACCATCTGAAAAAATACAAAAACATCGCGTTATAACGAGTTCAATATACATACATCAGTGACATTATGACATTAAAATATGACATTGAAAAAGAATAAAGGAAAAAAGAGACAGACTACACTAATTGCAGAGGGAAAGCCGATTGCGTATTGTTCAAGGTAGGTTTATCTTTTAAAATGAACAGCGATTCTAAAATGCGAAGGTTAATTGTACCGGATGTAGAAGAAACTATTTTAAAATCGTCTAACCGAATTTGAAGGTCACAACTCTCTGCATGAGAGCGAACAGCAGATTGGTGAGGGGAAGAGAGTAACTGTTTAGTTCGAAAACTCCTGCCGGCATGCTCAGCCACACGAATATCCAGGGCTCGAATGGTCGAACCCACGTATTCAGACGCACACCGTGCGCAACAATATCTATAAATGACGGAGGAGAGCATGCCTTTAGGTAGTTTGTCCTTGTAATTGAAATGAGACCCTATTTTATATGCATTGACCAATACGATTTTGAAGTCGACATGTGAAAAGTATTTAGAGAGCAACAAGTAGAGATCTTTTTTGAGCTTTTCGGACTGCTTGCCAAAGAACGGAAATGAAAAATAAAATTGTTTCTTGCGAGCAGTAGGTAATAGTACGCGGGAATAAAATTTATGATTTAAGAAATTCTTGATACATGAAATTACTAGTCCTGAAGGGAAACCATTTTGACTAAAAAACAATTTCAAAAACTCAAATTCGCTATGAATGATATCAAATGAAGAGCAGACACTGTAGGCCCTAGAGAGTAATGTTTTGACACTGTTAATTTTAAATATAAATGGACAGAAACTAAAGAAACTTATTCCTAGGCCAGTGAATGTTTGCTTTCGATAAACAGAGCTTTGAAAAATGCCATCTTTACGGGTAATTTTGCTATCCAAAAATGAAAGAGAATTGTGCTTCTCCGTTTCCATAGTAAACTTAATATTGGGGTGTTGAGAATTCAGATACGCCAAAAATAAATTACAATGCATGGGATTTTTAAACAGTAAGAAAGTATCGTCTATGTATCGTCTATAAAATACCGGCTTGAAATCCACAGGGCAAGAGTCAAGCCATCGTTGTTCGTGATAGCACATGAAAATATTAGCTAAAGTGGGCCCCAGTGGGAGACCCATACCCAACCCATCAAGTTGTTGATAAAATTTGTCACCAAACATAAAAAATGAATTAAGAACAGAGAGCTGAAGGAGGGTTTTGAACAGAGGCTTGGTGAGGCCAATGACTAAGTCAACACTAGCAAATAAATAGTTTAGGCAAATGTCAATTGTTTCATGCAACGGGATATTAGTAAACAGGCTCTCGACATCAAAGGAAACCATAAATAGTTCGTTAGCATTATTAAAGGAAGTCACTTCCTCAACAAAAGATTTTGAATTAGGCACGGTATACATGTTACAAGTGAATGGTGACAAAATAGGGACTAAAAATTTAGCAAGATTGAAGCTGGGGGTTTTGTAAGCTGCGAATATTGGACGGAATGGATAATCAACTTTAAAATTAGGTTTATGAATTTTTGGCAGGCCGTATAAAATGCCTGGACTGGATCCTGAGACAAACAGAGTTTTATACAATTCATCAGTAATTATAGCCGATTTCTTTAGTTTGCGAAGGAAATTATTAATTTTATCTTCGACGCGAAGAGTGAAGCTTAGAATTGGTTCCGTTATGACCTTGAACTTTGTATTATCAGAGATTAGGTTGAGCATACTAAGAAAATACTTCTCTCTATCTATCAGAACCACACCTCTTCCCTTGCCAGGCCGAGAGATCATAATGCTCTTATCAGCTGAGAGTTTCTTTAAATGATCTATGTCAGTTTTGCTGAAGATACTCGAAAATATTTTGTACGGTTTAAAAGAGTAGTAGTACCGATACGCAAGGCTCTTTAGTTCGGATCTCATTTTAAGGAACTGGTCACGATTAATAGATTGAAGATTAAATGAGAGTTTCTCGAAATTAAAAAAATATTTGCAAAACTCTAATTTGTAAACAGGCAAACAGAAATCTAAACCGAATGCTAGGAGGTAATTGACACGCGAACATAGGTGCACAGAACTGAAATTGAACACTACTTTAGACGGATCACACGGCTGGACACTGTTGAAGATGCCCAGGTTTTTCAGTTTTTTCTCGTGGGTCGACTTTGTAGAGGTGCGAAAAGTCGTAACTCTCCTCTTGAGATGCTCGGTGAACAGAAGGGTGGTCAGAGGAGGGAAATCATTCCTCAGCGTATCCTGGAGACTCTTCAGCTCGACCGTCAACTTCTTCATCCGTCTAAAGTAGTGTTCAATTTCAGTTCTGTGCACCTATGTTCGCGTGTCAATTACCTCCTAGCATTCGGTTTAGATTTCTGTTTGCCTGTTTACAAATTAGAGTTTTGCAAATATTTTTTTTAATTTCGAGAAACTCTCATTTAATCTTCAATCTATTAATCGTGACCAGTTCTTTAAAATGAGATCCGAACTAAAGAGCCTTGCGTATCGGTACTACTACTCTTTTAAACCGTACAAAATATTTTCGAGTATCTTCAGCAAAACTGACATAGATCATTTAAAGAAACTCTCAGCTGATAAGAGCATTATGATCTCTCGGCCTGACAAGGGAAGAGGTGTGGTTCTGATAGATAGAGAGAAGTATTTTCTTAGTATGCTCAACCTAATCTCTGATAATACAAAGTTCAAAGTCATAACGGAACCAATTCTAAGCTTCACTCTTCGCGTCGAAGATAAAATTAATAATTTCTTTCGCAAACTAAAGAAATCGGCTATAATTACTGATGAATTGTATAAAACTCTGTTTGTCTCAGGATCCAGTCCAGGCATTTTATACGGCCTGCCAAAAATTCATAAACCTAATTTTAAAGTTGATTATCCATTCCGTCCAATATTCGCAGCTTACAAAACCCCCAGCTTCAATCTTGCTAAATTTTTAGTCCCTATTTTGTCACCATTCACTTGTAACATGTATACCGTGCCTAATTCAAAATCTTTTGTTGAGGAAGTGACTTCCTTTAATAATGCTAACGAACTATTTATGGTTTCCTTTGATGTCGAGAGCCTGTTTACTAATATCCCGTTGCATGAAACAATTGACATTTGCCTAAACTATTTATTTGCTAGTGTTGACTTAGTCATTGGCCTCACCAAGCCTCTGTTCAAAACCCTCCTTCAGCTCTCTGTTCTTAATTCATTTTTTATGTTTGGTGACAAATTTTATCAACAACTTGATGGGTTGGGTATGGGTCTCCCACTGGGGCCCACTTTAGCTAATATTTTCATGTGCTATCACGAACAACGATGGCTTGACTCTTGCCCTGTGGATTTCAAGCCGGTATTTTATAGACGATACATAGACGATACTTTCTTACTGTTTAAAAATCCCATGCATTGTAATTTATTTTTGGCGTATCTGAATTCTCAACACCCCAATATTAAGTTTACTATGGAAACGGAGAAGCACAATTCTCTTTCATTTTTGGATAGCAAAATTACCCGTAAAGATGGCATTTTTCAAAGCTCTGTTTATCGAAAGCAAACATTCACTGGCCTAGGAATAAGTTTCTTTAGTTTCTGTCCATTTATATTTAAAATTAACAGTGTCAAAACATTACTCTCTAGGGCCTACAGTGTCTGCTCTTCATTTGATATCATTCATAGCGAATTTGAGTTTTTGAAATTGTTTTTTAGTCAAAATGGTTTCCCTTCAGGACTAGTAATTTCATGTATCAAGAATTTCTTAAATCATAAATTTTATTCCCGCGTACTATTACCTACTGCTCGCAAGAAACAATTTTATTTTTCATTTCCGTTCTTTGGCAAGCAGTCCGAAAAGCTCAAAAAAGATCTCTACTTGTTGCTCTCTAAATACTTTTCACATGTCGACTTCAAAATCGTATTGGTCAATGCATATAAAATAGGGTCTCATTTCAATTACAAGGACAAACTACCTAAAGGCATGCTCTCCTCCGTCATTTATAGATATTGTTGCGCACGGTGTGCGTCTGAATACGTGGGTTCGACCATTCGAGCCCTGGATATTCGTGTGGCTGAGCATGCCGGCAGGAGTTTTCGAACTAAACAGTTACTCTCTTCCCCTCACCAATCTGCTGTTCGCTCTCATGCAGAGAGTTGTGACCTTCAAATTCGGTTAGACGATTTTAAAATAGTTTCTTCTACATCCGGTACAATTAACCTTCGCATTTTAGAATCGCTGTTCATTTTAAAAGATAAACCTACCTTGAACAATACGCAATCGGCTTTCCCTCTGCAATTAGTGTAGTCTGTCTCTTTTTTCCTTTATTCTTTTTCAATGTCATATTTTAATGTCATAATGTCACTGATGTATGTATATTGAACTCGTTATAACGCGATGTTTTTGTATTTTTTCAGATGGTTGAAAATGACCAAAAATTGGTCGAAACGTTCCTTTTTATTGAATTGTTGTTTTTTTTAAAGAAATATGATTTCTATTAAAACGATTTTCTTTGCTCTTTTATTCATTGTTACATTCGTACACAAACAGCATTAGTTACACTTCCAATCAAGTATCATCTGAGGAGGTTGAGTTTTCTTTCGGTTGCGACTTCAATCCTAGTTACAATTTTTGTAGCCTAGTCACTGCACTGTCAACGTTATAAGTATATAATCGCGAACGCAGTGTTCTAGTCTCTGAGTATTTGCATTGTCTAAATCTCATTTGCAGCGCTCTAATTTAACGGCAATTACTGTAGTGTATTCTAGTACTAGTAACGTTGCGGTGTATTGTTTAGGATCAGAGTAGCAGTGTCCTGGTCTTCATTGCTCTTGTACATAGTGTCCCAATCTTAAACAACGTTGGATTTGCAGTGTCCTACACCTGGTGCAGCAGCAATCTTCGAATTCAGTCGCTTTTGCAATCTCTTATTAGTTTATTGTTTAATTTTAACTTCACAGATCACATCCTAGTTTCCAAGCAGTCTTTGCAGTATTCTAATTTGAGTTGCAATTTTAAAGCCTAAGTTTTGGCCACAAAGCCCAATATTGTCTTTCTCGGTATTTCCAAAGCTGCTTACCTCTTCAGTAAATTATCGCTTGAGGTATCCTGGAAGCTACACAACCCGCGGAAGAAAGTAGAAGAAAGCATTGCAACCCGCATTAGTTCTCTTGAGCAGGTCTTAACAAACTTTATATATAGAAAATAGAATGTCATTCTTCCGATTTTCTGCCGTTACCTTGATAATATCTCACCATTCGTGTGTCCTACTTCTGATTTGGTCTTCAGTAAACTGAAATACGAAAGGAGTTTAATTTTTTGGGGCGTTGCTGTCGCGTAAAGAAACGTTTTACAAGGTATCGGGTATTAATTGCACCTCTCTGAAATATTTTATGTACTTCCTCGTGACGAATAAGGACAACTACACTGATAAGTACTTCTCCACAGATCTTATTCAATGCGATGGTTGCGAAGTATTTGATTCCTGATCAGCCTTTCCAATTGAGGTCGGTTGTTAGCTACTGTATATATAGTATCGTTTGTGCAAATCACAATAAAGTGTGGATAAGTTTTATTTCCTTTATTTACATTCACATGTGTAACGGGACGTTAGGCCCCTTAATAATTTTCCATTAGTAAGAGAATCTCGGAATAGAAGGATGGCTCTCCTCTACACTTCGTACGAATGATAATTCAAATGACATGTAAAACAGAAATACGCAATATACAGGACTATGAACTATGATGCACCTGAAAAATCAATTTGACATGTATGATTTGGCCAAGTTTGATGACAACCGTCTTACATCTCTGTAATCACTTTCCTTACAGTTTTTTTCCGGGGTGCTTGAGACAATACTTAATTGTCCTCTAATGAGCTTGGGGTGATGTACACTCTCAACCGAGCACAATTTATATTCGAGCCAATCATATCCTAATACATGATTACTTAGCAGAGAATACACAAGGCACATTGATATGCAACAATTATAGCACCATTGAAGAGCTAATAATTGACATACTAATATTTGACACACTATTAATTGAAACGATATTTACTGAAGAACTAGTAATTGGAATACTAGTATTATTGTCTGGTCAATTTTCCCAACATTAATTATTATGAACCTCTGACAAAAGAAATAAAATCCCTCATCCTTTACACATGAATTACAATTCACATTTATTCAAACGACATGCACGCAATCCAGGCACACGATTACACTCTCTACATAGTGTTTGACTTCTTGTATTCAGGTATTGCCACGTATACTGTTCTTGCTCATTCCAACATCAGTACAAAACTCGAGACAACTTTCTCCCGATGATATTTGCGTTACATTGGCGGTGGTTGACTTAAAGGCAATTACGATGATACTTCCCGGCTTGGGAAAGTTAGATCCCTCTACTTTCAATTACTGTAATATAACGGCGTTATTTCCTTTATTTCAGCTTCATATGAATCGTTTTTTTTATTTACCACGATATTCCGACTGTATTTTTATGGTACAAAACAGGTTTTGAGTAATTTGACGTTATCGTGACGTTATTTAATAGGATAATTTCGTTGACTTAACCCGCCCCTTACTCCGTGTGTTTTTTTCGCCATTGATAACGTCGATTACTCGTAGTGTCAGAGCCCTCACGTCTCTGATAATAGAAAAATGAAGATCATTAATTGCCTATAACTTTTCGTTAAAATGTGCTCAACATACTCATTTTTATATTCACATATTTCATTCATCTCGATTTTCTCTAAAATACGTGGAACATATTGACCTACACTTGCTACATCACGGCGCATCTATTTAAGACGCATTTTTATCGAGGATATTTTCTCAACTTTCCACACTCGCACATTCAAAGGGGTTTCGCGTAGAACTGAGTGCTCAATTTCGACCGTTTTCACATGCGGGCTTCTGATTTTTGCTACTCGAAGAAACAGCAAATGAGTTTACGTGTTTTCGTTCATCTCCACTCTAAGAACATTCTTTCCCCGCTTTTTTGAGTAGCTGGAAGCACCTACTTCCTCCTTATTCTTGTGTTTTTCTATTAACGATTGATGGTCTTCGCCAAGAGCGTGAGACCAAGCAAATTCTGCTGTGTGGGTGTCAGTATTTCACTCGAACACTAGTATAAGCATGGCTAGCTAACCACGGCAATGAGCCCACCGTGGCACTTCTGTCCACGCCAGATAGCACAAACGCCTCACTCACTCAACACAAAGTAACGACCCAAAAGAACACACATAACAGGCACTGTACATAAGTCCCTACAAAAAAACCGGCACAAACGAAAATTGTTAAATAATATTTTCCGTTATTAATGTTTCAGCGTGTCGAGAATCTGTTAAGAATAATCAATTTTGCGAATCAAAAACATGAGAATTTAGGGAAATTTTAATCATGTGTAATAAATTCGAGTTTTTAATGTGTAACAACTTTTGTTTGCTTGAACTAAAATTGTGAGTTTATAAAACCGTGGTCGGCGCATTCCAATGATACGAGTGGCTTGCTCTAACATGAGTGTAGGCCTGAATGTTTACATTCAACATAGATTTATGTGGCAGGCACTCGAGCTGGGTAGTTTTGTGCTTGGTAAGCAAACCTCGAGAGGCGAACAAGGAGTGCGGTGTAGGGTTACCACAAAAGGCAAAGATTTGTTGACCATAGGCTGGCTAAGGGTAGGGGAGCAGAGGGTAGAGGCGTGAGAAAGCTTTTTCGCCAACGGACTTAGACTTCAAGAATTAACACACAAAATAGGGGCGAAAAAGGCGTGTTCGGCTCACAGCGAATAGGGAGCGTGCAACCTCGGGAGGAGCCAATAGGACAAAGCCGGCGAAGGTTTGGAAGTGCAAGAGCAGTAATATTGGTCATGATTGGAGAGAGGGTAGTCCTAAAGGAACACTCTGGGTAGCGCGGAAAACATGAGTGAGTAAGTTTTTGCGAGCGTTCCGATAAGGTGCGTCGTGGTTAGGTGTCAGCTTAAAATGTTATACTCTGCGTCATGACTGGGTGTTAACGTAAAATGTCATACGTTGAAAAATGAGTGCAAAACCTGTCAAGACATAATCTTTCTTGAATCAACAAATTAAGGGTTTACATTTTTTTTTACTTTTTGCAGAGGAAAGAAGATTCCGTAACGTGGAGGTTGTTCAAAGAAAAATGTTAATAACTTCGTAAGGGCGGGTAAGGCTCGTTCTTTTTGTTACGATAGATATCGCTGGAAACGATAGGTTCATGTAACGTAAAAGAGAGTTGGAGCATTTGAATTAAATGTGGAATATGTGCATATATATATATATATATATATATGAGAAAATTGTAGAATCAAAGTAATTGTTAAAAATTTTGTTGCTCCACAGGAGGGCGGCTTTCCTTTCTCCTATTGATTGCAAGTACGACTTCTTCATAAGAACGTCCAAAGACAATTTATGGACTGTGTGAGAAACAGGGAATGAACTGAAGCTGCTCTGGGGTGACAGAACTTGTGATCCGAGGCTAAATGACAATCCATTGTGACGTTGTAGTGCGCCGACCCATCAGTTAGGCATTATTTCATTGTATGTGTTCCGTGTGTAATTTACTTGAGGGAATTGACCGGTCAATTAGGCAGAGTAGTATTTGTCAATATGCGTTACTTACAGTGCCAGTAAATTACGATTAATGTTTTGTACCAGGGTGCTCCATTATAAAGATTCCTTAGCATTTTATGGTGTTTAAAAACCCCATTACACCCGCACCACATCTCACCGAGGCAAAATAGCGCACTGAAACGCGCTGAGTAAGTGGGTCAGCTAGCGTCGGTGAGTACCTTTCCTTTTTAGTATATGTACTGTAATTGCCGATTATTATTCATTAATTTTGTGTCGTATATGTATCCTTTGGAGGTGTGCCATTCCTCAACTCCGAGAGCCGGATCTTCCTGTTAATGAAATGTTAACAAGGAGGTGAAGGGGCAATTTCTCGTGACAAGCGTGATTCTACCTGTACATGATATTTGCTACACATGTTACTGAATCGTAATTTTGTATTTTGTTTATTTATTTACGATCTGTTTAATTAAAGAGTGCATCGGTATTCACACTTGGCACATGTAATATGGTATCCAATCAAAATTTTTAAGCGGAATTGTACCGGGCTGCAGCCTATTAATACAGTATTTATGTGACTGGTAGAGCCTGTTCGGAGCCCGATCAGTGCAAAAATGTCCTTTCTAGGCATGATTTGACCGTGCCTCTGCAGGCCTGACGCTGGTATGTGGAACACGCTAACAAAACCTGAAGGCGGAGTTCGTGTACCGCGGGGCCACAGAAGAGCAAACCGCCCTCGACCGAGCCGTTAAAATACAGCCTCCCTCCTCTTCTCCCAACCCACCGATAAGGGAGCGGGCAGCGAGGAAGGTGGCTTATTTATGTTGAGAGAAGATAAAAATTCGAAGGTTGAAATTCAAATGACGCAAAAAAATTTGGAAGGAATACGCATGCGCTTACTTACGTGTGTGTACATACGAGTGTACGTTTGTATTCACGTGCTTACAATTGTACGTACACACAAACTATCGTAAGTAGTTGTTTCTTTTCATGCCTACGTTCATACTTACGTGCGTGGGTACGTACACAGTAAGTCGTGTGGGATCTCACATCCGTACGTAGGTACTCGACTATACATGAGTGCGTACTTATGTGTGCGTTAACTTTCTCCCATGAGTATCTGTAACATATTTACTCTCTGACATGCATAAGTATATTCTTACTGACGTGTGTACATTCGTATGTACGCACTGAAATGCGTGCAGAGGTTATACTTACTGACTCGCACACGTATTCATTTGAGTACGTACGCACGGATGTACCAGCTTGCTTGTTCAACTACATGAGTAAGTGCTTTCTTACTTACGTGTGTGCGTACCTTCGTACGTTCATATGAACGTCCCTATGCTTGCATTTACGTATTCATGTACGTTAGTACGTACGTATTTGTGTTCGGTAATTTTTTTTTTATTTCACGCGAATGCTCGCATGCGTGCACGTTAGCTTTCAGACGCCATTAGAGATGCAATTAACCTCCGGTCAAACAACGAAGTTAAGAAGTCCGTGATAGGTCTTTCATATTTAATTATTGTCAAAAAATGATAGTCTGTAACTGAATCATGAGACACCCTCAAAAAATTATGTAGCCGCACCATCCAATCATTCCCCAAACAAACAAGTCGAAATTCTTTATTCCATAATCGCACAGCGTACAGTGAAACCCAACAATTATTGTACCCCACGTATTGATCCCACATTTATATTTGAAAATACGAATACAAACAGTGTGGTTGAGACTGTTTGTACTGTGACGGTCGCTCCGCAGTAAACAATCCGAAGCCGAACTTGCCGCCGACCTTCAGCGGCTGACATATTCACGACGGTGGCCGAAACTCCGAAAGCACCGCCATTCGGCTGAGGCCGAGGGCTATTTGCTTGCCCTGCGCTCCATGCAGCAGCTTCTCTGCGCTCCATGCAGACGCTTGCCCTGCGCTCCATGCAGCAGCTTGTTCTGCGCTCCATGCAGACGCTTGCCCTGCGCTCCATGCAGCAGCTTCTCTGCGCTCCATGCAGACGCTCGCCCTGCGCTCCATGCAGAAGCTTGTTCTGCGCTCCATGCAGCAGCTTGTTCTGCGCTCCATGCAGCAGCTTGTTCTGCGCTCCATGCAGACGCTTGCCCTGCGCTCCATGCAGCAGCTTGCCCTGCGCTCCATGCAGACGCATGCCCTGCGCTCCATGCAGCAGCTTGTTCTGCGCTCCATGCAGCAGCTTGTTCTGCGCTCCATGCAGACGCTTGCCCTGCGCTCCATGCAGACACTTGCCCTGCGCTCCATGCAGCAGCTTGTTCTGCGCTCCATGCAGCAGCTTGTTCTGCGCTCCATGCAGACGCTTGCCCTGCGCTCCATGCAGAAGCTTGCCCTGCGCTCCAGGCAGAAGCTTGCCCTGCGCTCCATGCAGAAGCTTGCCCTGCGCTCCATGCAGAACCTTGCCCTGCGCTCCATGCAGACGCTTGCCCTGCGCTCCATGCAGAAGCTTGCCCTGCGCTCCATGCAGAAGCTTGCCCTGCACTCCATGCAGACGCTTGCCCTGCGCTCCATGCAGAAGCTTGCCCTGCGCTCCATGCAGAAGCTTGCCCTGCGCTCCAGGCAGAAGCTTGCCCTGCGCTCCATGCAGAAGCTTGCCCTGCGCTCCATGCAGAAGCTTGCCCTGCGCTCCATGCAGAAGCTTACCCTGCGCTCCATGCAGACGCTTGCCCTGCGCTCCATGCAGAAGCTTGCCCTGCGCTCCATGCAGAAGCTTGCCCTGCGCTCCATGCAGAAGCTTGCCCTGCGCTCCATGCAGAAGCCTGCCCTGCGCTCCATGCAGACGCTTGCCCTGCGCTCCATGCAGAAGCTTGCCCTGCGCTCCATGCAGAAGCTTGCCCTGCGCTCCAGGCAGCAGCTTGCCCTGCACTCCAGGCAGTAGCTTGCCCTGCGCTCCAGGCAGCAGCTTGCCCTGCGCTCCATGCAGCAGCTTGCCCTGCGCTCCATGCAGCAGCTTGCCCTGCGCTCATGCAGAAGCTTGCCCTGCGCTCCATGCAGAAGCTTGCCCTGCGCTCCATGCAGACGCTTGCCCTGCGCTCCATGCAGAAGCTTGCCCTGCGCTCCATGCAGAAGCTTGCCCTGCGCTCCAGGCAGAAGCTTGCCCTGCGCTCCATGCAGAAGCTTGCCCTGCGCTCCATGCAGCAGCTTGCCCTGCACTCAAGGCAGACGCATGCCCTGCGCTCCATGCAGCAGCTTGTTCTGCGCTCCATGCAGCAGCTTGTTCTGCGCTCCATGCAGACGCTTGCCCTGCGCTCCATGCAGACACTTGCCCTGCGCTCCATGCAGCAGCTTGTTCTGCGCTCCATGCAGCAGCTTGTTCTGCGCTCCATGCAGACGCTTGCCCTGCGCTCCATGCAGAAGCTTGCCCTGCGCTCCATGCAGAAGCTTGCCCTGCGCTCCAGGCAGCAGCTTGCCCTGCACTCCAGGCAGTAGCTTGCCCTGCGCTCCAGGCAGCAGCTTGCCCTGCGCTCCATGCAGCAGCTTGCCCTGCGCTCCATGCAGCAGCTTGCCCTGCGCTCATGCAGAAGCTTGCCCTGCGCTCCATGCAGAAGCTTGCCCTGCGCTCCATGCAGACGCTTGCCCTGCGCTCCATGCAGAAGCTTGCCCTGCGCTCCATGCAGAAGCTTGCCCTGCGCTCCAGGCAGAAGCTTGCCCTGCGCTCCATGCAGAAGCTTGCCCTGCGCTCCATGCAGCAGCTTGCCCTGCACTCAAGGCAGAAGCTTGCCCTGCGCTCCATGCAGAAGCTTGCCCTGCGCTCCATGCAGAAGCTTGCCCTGCGCTCCAGGCAGCAGCTTGCCCTGCGCTCTATGCAGCAGCTTGCCCTGCGCTCCATGCAGCAGCTTGCCCTGCGCTCCAGGCAGCAGCTTGCCCTGCACTCCAGGCAGTAGCTTGCCCTGCGCTCCAGGCAGCAGCTTGCCCTGCGCTCTATGCAGCAGCTTGCCCTGCGTTCCATGCAGCAGCTTGCCCTGCGCTCCAGGCAGCAGCTTGCCCTGCTCCATGCAGCAGCTTGCCCTACGCTTGATGCCGCAGCTTGCCCAGCGCTCCATGCAGCAGCTTGCCCTGCGCTCCATGCAGCAGCTTGCCCTGCGCACCATGCAGCAGCTTGCCCTGCGCTCCATGCAGCAGCTTGCCCTGCGCTCATGCAGAAGCTTGCCCTGCGCTCCATGCAGAAGCTTGCCCTGCGCTCCATGCAGACGCTTGCCCTGCGCTCCATGCAGAAGCTTGCCCTGCGCTCCATGCAGAAGCTTGCCCTGCGCTCCAGGCAGAAGCTTGCCCTGCGCTCCATGCAGAAGCTTGCCCTGCGCTCCATGCAGCAGCTTGCCCTGCACTCCAGGCAGAAGCTTGCCCTGCGCTCCATGCAGAAGCTTGCCCTGCGCTCCATGCAGAAGCTTGCCCTGCGCTCCAGGCAGCAGCTTGCCCTGCGCTCTATGCAGCAGCTTGCCCTGCGCTCCATGCAGCAGCTTGCCCTGCGCTCCAGGCAGCAGCTTGCCCTGCACTCCAGGCAGTAGCTTGCCCTGCGCTCCAGGCAGCAGCTTGCCCTGCTCCATGCAGCAGCTTGCCCTACGCTTGATGCCGCAGCTTGCCCAGCGCTCCATGCAGCAGCTTGCCCTGCGCTCCAGGCAGCAGCTTGCCCTGCTCCATGCAGCAGCTTGCCCTACGCTTGATGCCGCAGCTTGCCCAGCGCTCCATGCAGCAGCTTGCCCTGCGCTCCATGCAGCAGCTTGCCCTGCGCACCATGCAGCAGCTTGCCCTGCGCTCCATGCAGCAGCTTGCCCTGCGCTCCATGCAGCAGCAGCGTGCGGTCAACGGTGCCACCATGTGTCGCTGCGCGCGAAGGCTCGGCTGATACTTAAAATGGAACGGAAATCTAACCTGTCGCTAGAGCTACTCCACCCGTGGACTTCAATGCCTGTGACGATCTTCATTTGGTAGAGAAAGATTATTATCGATATTATAAATTATATCAATGGTCACCAGTACTGCAGCATGTTTTGGCCTTGAAAATCATTAGCTTGCTGTCACGAGACAGAAATATGTCTCTATCTTCGATCGGGGACTTTAAACCCCTGAATAGTATAAGAGGAAAGGAAAATTAAAGAGATGAAAATTCACAGAAATGAGAAAAGACAGAACAGATGGAAAGGTCGAAATTGCATGTAGAGCAATTGTGTGCGTTTGCGTAACCACCTCAGTAACCTATAATCAGCACGGGATAATAAAAACTACCATGGGCATTTACCAATTATATTTATTCATAGCATTACGAATTGGACACGTGAGTTAATGCGTGTGATTGATCACACAGAGAATATTGAACGACATGACACACAAAATGAGGCTAAAACATAATGCAAACATAAAGTGAGCGTTTGGATTACCGATATAAATATTTAATATGACATGGCACACAAAATGAGAGAAATGCACACTGTTAATTATCACCGTGCGACTACGCAATTTAATGTTGCCCAAGAAAATATGACACATAAAAAAATCATAAAGAACGACAAATTGGATGAATTATTTTTAGAGAGATGCTACGGCACCGGCACGACCCAAAAACTCTAAACGCGCTACTCGTGTAACTCACCCGAACGGCATTGCGAATTAAATATGCGTTCCATATTAAACCTATAAATGGCATCTGTTGCAATTACCCACACCAAATAACACATTTTCGCAGTGAACACATATTTCTCGACGCATGTTAGTCGCTTCCAAATCGGAGGTGCTTTTTCACGTATCTTCATTGATGCTGACTCCGGTTGGAGCTCTTAAGTTGAGCTTTGCTGCCGTTTTCGCTCCAGCTTGGAGGAATGATTCAGTCCTCTTCTCTGCGCAGGCGCTTAGATGCGCGTGCGATGCGCGTTCTGTCGCCATCGCTCCTTGACGTGCTGAGGGAGCTTGGTTACTGTAGATCTCGCAGGTTGATTCCGTATTGCTGCAGATTTCGTGATTGCGTGGTACTCATCGGCATACTGAAGGTACTTGCTAGCTTGAAGTTGACGCAGAAAAAAATTATACACGCTTCCGGTAGAGTCGTTACATGCTTTGCCTCCCACCATCTTTTTCTTTCTTACGCTGTGCGTTCACCGATGCATTGCTGATGCGCTCGCAGCCATTTCTAGCGCATTGGTACGCTGGTAACTGCTGGTGAGTCGATGCTATGCTCTTGAAAAGAAAGGAATAAAAACACTTTATTTCCAATAGAGATTGTACAAAATACAATCATTGGTTTTTAAATATCTTAAAGATAATACACTTAGATGATACACACACATGAGTATTGTAATACCCATGTCACTAGTCGAAAATAAATGATTGAGGGTAATATACTCCTAATGTTGCTTAATGTACATCTGATGTTACATGTAATAATAATCATAAGAGACAACACAATATCATGGACAATGCATTTTCAATGTGGGGTGGAAACACTTTTGACAGTTTACATGTACATGACCTAAAACGTTGAAATTCGTGACGCCAGGAAGCAATATTAGAAATTGCTTGTTTCAGCAGATGTTTAATAATGTCATTTCAAGGAAGCATGGAAAAAATATCTATATAAGCATGAGGACCACAGAAATTACAAGTTTTTTTATTTCTAATTAGAAATTTGTAACATAGCGGTCATTAGTTGATAAGCATTATTTTTAAGTATGAATGGATGATCAAACAACGAATTTATAGTTTATTCACGTGAATACTTTGCAATAATAAAGAGATGACGAGTTAGGTAATGTTACAAGTTGAGAGTGAACAGAAAAAAGACCATTATCTCTAGATAGAATGCTAGTTGTCAGTTTGTACACACATATGTGCATATATAGAGGTAAATATATACACATATACATGCATACACATACCTACGCACCTACATACACCTAACACGTAAACATACACAAATACATTTCTATGCATCGAGGCAATCACAATACATACGCTTTCTATAAAAATGCTGTGCGATGTTCTGAAATATAGGATAATGAGCAAAGGAAATTCGTGACAACTTTTTCAGTATGTGTTGCTGCATACAATTTGTAGTGAAATATTGTAACGATGTTTTCTTAAATATTGTATCGAAAAGATCATTGGCCGATAAGCGTCTTATTTATCATATGTGGGTGATTGCGCAACAAACGTATATATACTTTATATATGCTTTATAATAATCAAGTGAAATAAAGTATTACGTAGTGACACATTCACCTATTTACGTACGCATAGCGTGCACACGTATACACATATACACAAGTAAGCATGTGCGCAAGTATCAGCGTAAATTAGTCAGTATAAACTTGCATTCCAATCGAAGGAAACGGAGAAAATATCTTTTATTATGGCATGAATTTTATAAAATTTCTGTACTAAAAATAGAGGCACAAAACAGTCTACCTAAGTCAGAAACATGAAAACGATTGTGGGACGTGAATAAGAAAGACATATTACTGCAGTATAAATGGACCATCACACAACGAATTTATTTTTTTTACATGGATGCTCTACAATTTCATATTAGAAAAAAATCACATTATCTTTGTAATATGGTGCAGAATGTCTGCAATTGATAAACACACACACACACATAGGTACCATGACGGTCTAGTTTGATGCTTGCACAGAAACGGAGAGGAATGACATAAAATGAAACCTTCGACTGGTTTATCTACTCTAGTGCACACAAGTGTAAGTGCAAAAATGCACACTCATATGCGCACATACACCCATATACGTACACACATATACAAGTAAGCATGTTTGCAAATGGCAGCATATAGGCGATCAAATCATAATACCTACGCATACTTCAAAACTGTTGTGTAATGTCTTGAATTATAAAACAATGAGCAAGGGAGATTGTTCAGCAATGGAGATACCAGGCAAATGAGATTCGTCAGTACTTATTCAGTAAGTTCTGTAACTAAGAATTATTTTTGAGACACAAGATGACGAGTTATTTTGGCTTAAATTCTCTCGGTCTTTGAGGGATTTTAATACTCAGGGGAAGTTTGTTCCACAGTAAGGCTCCTGATATGGACAGAGCCTTCTGCCCTAAGTAAGATGAACGATAGTTGACTAAGACAATATTGTTTCTGTTCGGTTTTTGATTGGTTACAGTGGGTGGATGGAAACGCACTATCTCAGCATTGCTCTGAGGAAGATATAACGAGGAGAATACGTATTGGGCCTTCTGCATGAGGAGCCTTTCTTGGATAGGAATCCAACCGAGTTTATTGAGGAGAGGGTTACGTGATCACTTCTTTTGAAATTACCGTTGCATACCACCTTGGCCGCAAAGTTCATGCACTTTTGTAAGTCCCTTTGAAGGTATTGAGGCAAGTCTCCCCATACTAGGTTGCAGTAGTCAATGCGCGATAACACCAGGGATTGAATGGCTAATAATCTGGATTTTTCGTCTAGCATACTCTTTATGCGATGAAAAAACATTAAAGTTCCATAAATTTTGTTGCAAGTATTCTCAACATGAGATTTGAAGGACATGTTTCTATCGAACCAGATACCTAGATTTTTAACTTTTTCTGATGCATTAATTTTATCATTTCCAACTGCAAGAGTAAGATCTGAAGTTTTTTTAATTGCATCTTCGGATCCAAAAATAAGGAAGCATTAACGTTGTCAGGTTTACTTCATTTTGATACTAGGTTTGAGATGTCCTCATGCCTGGCACGCCGGCGGCTGCCGGGCGCTCTGCCTTCAGGCACGCAAATTCCGTGTCTCTCTTGCTGCGTAACTCAGAGAAAAAGACCCCGTCCGATTTTTGAGCTCAGCTTTTATAGACTCCCCTTGCTTTCTTCTCGAAGCTTCACGAACGTTCTTCCTTGTGTTGATGAATCGTATGCCGATTGGTTAAGCCGTTGCACGTGGTGGCTGCCATGTGCAACGGGGTTAATTGTGCAACTCATTGGTGCACATGGTGCGTGAATTAAAGTCCCGCGCTATCCCACGGCCGTGACTGGCTCGTGAGGCGGCGGGCTTCTGCTTTAGCTCACGCCCCTCGTTCTCCGAAAACTGTCGATCGTTGTATCGCATGCTTTCCCACGCTCTGGCCCCAAGTTTCTTGTTCCTTAGGCATCCTGGCGCATTTGCAAGGCAAACTCACACAATTTAAAAAATTCAAACAATTTATTTACCACAGGTGATAGAGAGATAGAATGTTTCTTAAGTCTAGTACAATGGTCAAATTTAGGTATAGCTACCTGTGGGCCCGAATAAGTTCAGTGACTTCTAGGGCATCCTACCATCAACGTTAGTCTAAGGAGTGCAATAATGTTTAACCTAATTCACTTAAACTAGGGACGCATTAGACTGATCAATGAGATAATTAACTCGAAATTAGATGCTTCATTTTACAATATAGTTCATATGGACTAGATTCAACAGTATATTTGACAAACGATTCAAGAACAGACTGAAGATCGGCGATATTACCCATGGCAAATTACATTATTAGGACCAGTTATATAGGGAACAAGATTTGACTTGGTGATTTTACACGACTAGTATTCTGATAGGAAGTGAAACTCAAGATTTCTTTTGAATACCTTATAAGAATTACTTTGACGGATCTACGCAGGTATTGAGTTCCAAGTTTTAGTTCCAACGAAGAGGATACTGTGTTGTGACCGGGCCTTAGAGTAATAAGGAAGCATGAATTTACTTCTATTCCGGGTTAAATGGTCGTGATGACCAGTTTGCGCAGTTAATAATTGTTTTAGGCTATTGTCGCCATCATTTGTTAATGTTTTGTAAATGAAATTGCAAATGGATATTTTGTAGAGATAGAGATCCGAAACTCGACCATACGTCTAACTGTTTTCTTGGATAATGGCACCAGACATTCCAAACATTCTAATGCCTGTTCACATCGCAGCTTTACCTAATTTACCTAACGAAATATTTCTACTTTATCATTCATTTCGTTACAACAATATGGTAAAGGCTTGTCAAATCCATAATTGTTATTTGCAGTCTTAAATCCGTTCTGGTTAGTGAGAGAATAATATAGCAGCACCATGTTCAATGACGGCGTTGCGTTTACTTCATTCACAAAAAAATACAGCAACTGGACCACACTAACGTCTATGAGCATGAATTTTCTTTAAGGGTGAGACCGCTCCAGTGAACCACCGGGCGTGGGCAGAATATGTCGTGCTATGAGAGATATCAGCCTCGCACAGACGGTTTAAACGAAGCAAGTGTGAGTCTGTGCGCTGGAGTGAAACTTCTGCCTTTAATGTGCACAATTTACTTCGATTCGCATGTAATGGACAGCTTGCATGAGTTCTAACAACCATTAATATGTGGTGATGTAACATTATTTGGCTGATAACCCATATAACATCTCCAAAAGACAGGGAACCAAGCCATCCACATGCATCAACGACATGCTGCTAGGAGAAAGTTATTAAAAGCATAAAAGTATGCAAATTATTCTGAAAGAAGGACGCGGAAAAATTAGCAAGTTTTCGATGCCGCTGCGGAAGTCCGGCAGCTAGCAAAGCTTGCTGCTCTAACAAATTAAGCACGAGTGTTGCAGACTCAAATCACGGCTTTTTCGCTGTTTTTGCAGGGTTAGAATCTTTAAATTTTAACACTAGTTGTGCATACGATAGAATAGTAGACGAATATTGCTAGTTCAACGCAATGGACGTTGTTGGAAAGTAATTGTCATTAATGGATACATTACATTTTATTTTGCAACAATACTGAATACAAAATTCAATTACATATATCTGAACAGTAAATTGTTAATACATCATTCAAAAGTATTTTAATGCTAATTTATGGTATGCACTTAAATAGTTCAGTGCATAGATTTTTCTTTAACTAAAAACATTTGTAAGCAAAACTATTAATTTTGATGCAGCACCAGATGGGTTCTCATTTTATCACCAGTACCATAAGGTATTTCCTTGTGCTACATCTCCTCCGCACAGTTTCCATTTTCATATTATTTTATGTAACACAAAAGATCATCATTTGGAGAAAGCGTTTGGCACAGCTAAACAAAAAAGTTTAAAATCCTCCAAGTTGGTAACTATCAGTTTGAAATCGGTCAGGCTACAAACATGTTATACCAAGGGCTGTACTGCTTCAAATCACGACTGTAAATCCATAAATTGCTGGGAAGATAAATCAGAAAGCACTAAATAATCAAGCCCCATACTTATCTATTGGTATTCTACATACTTAACACCAACAAATTGGATTTTTTATACCTCATACAGAATATCACAAAAAATTTTAGTGAAATTTTGAGGAGCAACACATTCACGCTTGTACGAAACGTTTGGAAATAGAGACATTTCTACGATCACTTATGGTACATCAATTGTGATACGCCTAATCTGGAGCATTGGCTGTGACCTCAGAGCCTTGGTTATTAAGCTTTGAAACACTTTAAATGCTCAGTGCACTAAAAATTCTGTGTGCCTCCGAGCTAAGCCGTTTTTCCAAATACCAGACTATCAATAAATACGAATTGAAATGTTTTTAAGCTATAGATAAATACTGCGTGCTCAGGCTACTTGAGGACATGTTTTTAGTTCATTACTCGCTCAGAGCGAATATAATATTATTCGCCATTTCACATAACCCATTCAGAGTAAGATGTTTACCCAAAAATAAATAATAAAAAGAGCCCTAGTTGCTTTTACTGTAAAATATAGCGATTTAGAAACAAGTACCTTTTCACAGGATGCCAGTTAATTTGTTCACAATATTGGATTGGATCTGGAGAGATGTGATGGCAGTATTTTTCCTGTAGCAAACAGAAAAAACGTTATCTACGCTCTGACATTAAAAGAACAGCAAAATTTATACAAAATCACCAAAACAATATCGATGAAAACTCTGGAAGTTCGATGAAAACCACTGCAAAAACTTCAGGAATCAGAGAGGTCTATCAGAACTGTGGTACATCAGGGCAATCGATAAAAGTCATATGTAATGTGGATTGGCCAATTTGTATCAGCCAAGGTACATTAGACAGTCTCAAGATTTTAAAACGGTTACTTTTGAAAGTCAAAAATCCCATGAACAAGACATGCTCTGGTTTCCTTGACGATAAAAATTCTACCTGGATCAGAAAATTAGCGGGCGGAATAGCAGGGAGCTAAGTGCAGATCTTCCTGAAAGACCCAGTGTGATGTACACCAAATTTCCGGCTACTGTGATGGTTTTATCAATAGTGAGTGTTAAAGGCCATGTCATACCTAGTCTAAAATTTATCGTCTGACCCACGATAATTTACGTCTGAGTTTACCGGTAATTATGATCTTTTTCTTCTTATAAACCGGCGATTTACCGTCGGATTTAGTGTCGGGAATGTCTCATATTATCGTCGGATTAACGTTAAATTACCAGTTTTTGTCGTAAATTTTGGACGGAGACTGACGATTTTAACCGGTTAGTAACCGGTAGTTGAACGGTTAGTATAGTCGGTCTTCGTTCAAAAATTACGATAATTACCGGTAATTTAACGTTAAAAATGGCTACTCTAACCACTATAATCCGGAAGATCCATAAGCAGTGCAACGAATTATCCCCAAAATGGCGAATTGCTCCAAAAACAATAAGCCACACCACGGGAAACGCATGTGTCCAATTCCCGCGAATTTAGAGACTGCACATAAATTACCGAAATTAGTTATTTAAATTCAACAAATTTGTTTAATACTGTTTTTATATTCCGTCAAGTTTTTTTTACAAATTGCGATAATTAAACAAATTAATATTACATGGTGAGGCCTGTTGTAACAAGTAACAATGCATTATTAGAAAAAATAGCTGCGATGCAGATGAATGCTACAGCAAGAGTGCTTAAATTGTCATCTTCATCGTAGAACACGAGACTATTACGATAAGTTCACAGTACAATGTAAGGTTATTCCGAATCGCCTCTGATTTATAAATAGGGTAAAATATTACAGATGTTTAAAATATATTTTTATTTCATTTTCAACAGCCGACATTTTACTATTGAAATAAATTAATTACTAAAACATCTTCGGCACGCAAAGAATTCCATCACAGGTTGTTTGTAAGATTCATCACTGCAAACACTACGTATATAACTTTCATTTGAAAGTAACTACCACCACAAAAGGACTCATCAAGCCACCGATTACTAAAATTTTTTTACCAATTTCAAATTAAATTTGCAGACTTTCATTCTTAAAAATAAAAAAATAAAAATTACATAAAACATATTATCGTATATGTTAACAAGCTCACTTTACTTACTGTATATTTAGTCCATATATAATTTTGTCCTTTTCATTGACAGCTTGTAAGCTATTTTGCTGTCAGAGTAATATGTTTTACCCATCGATAAGAAATGATCAACACGTCAGAATGGAATATCGAGTTAGGCAAAGTACATTGCATGAGTAAGTTCGCTTATGGTAATTTCATCGGTTTCCTTGAACGGCTCTCTTACCATAAAGTGTACGATATCAGCGCTGGTACTTACAACATTTATATTTCTCTTATGTTTCACTGAATGTTCCAAAAAGCATAGATTTATAATGATTTTTCAAAGAAATATTACAGCACTTACAATAACCGCAGCTGGGATTATTATTCCATTTCAGGTAAGTTTTTGATTCGGGTACACTGAGCCAGTCATCTCTATCTGACTGTGTACAGAACATCCGTTTTCTAGAAGTTGATACCGTTTGGTCATTCATTAGGGGAACAGTATCAGCATTCCGAAGCAAAAATAATAATTCTAAAATAACAAAATATTTACATAAGTCTCATTAACCAATAGAAAAACTTAGTTGTCATCACTGTAAAAATTCAGCTCCTAAAACGTAAAGTAAACATTCAAATAAAAAAATACTGATTGCGTAACAGCATGTTACAAAGTTAGCTTTTGTAACGCAAATAAATTATGGCAATACAAAAAAAAATAACAATAATTATAGTTGCTTTGGAACAACGCAATCATGAGTGTTGTATGCATATACGATACCATCTCATGCCAATAGAGAAACAAGTTAAATGTCAAGAATATCTCAACCAAGACGCTCCAAATTTGCATATGCGACTTCAAAAATGTAAAACCACTGGTTAATAAGTCACCACGGTATGAGAAACAAAGACTAGGCCTGCCGCACATTTCTAGCATCTCTTACATTTTAAGCACACAAGTAACTAATCTTCAAAAACACATCTGCGTTCTGCTTGCTTTACCTAAGAAAACGCATTAAAAAATATCAGAATTCACAATTTAATGTATAAGAGTAGTTACCACACTTTTATTGCACAATTTAAGTTAATGAAGGAAGGGTTGACCACGGAGTATTCGCTCAGTGAAAGGAAGCTATAGCAATAGTCACAGGGTCACTGACAGCCTTTTATTCCTCTAATTGATCGAAGTCTTCGATTCTCGAGCCTGAGCTGTGAAATGAGACTGTTCACTGTTCCGATGTGAATCTTGTTGTAAGTCTAACAAGTTCGATCCACGTTCCAACTTCGTGAAATTGCCTCATTTGTTGTTAATGAGATATTTTCTGTTCTGCGTCATGATATCTTCACTCGAATAACCATACCAGGTTTCACAATATTTTCATGACAAATAATAATTAGCAAAATTTTCCTGAATTTAGTCGATTTCACGAGTTTCCCCCATTCCCCCAGACAACTACCGTTTCCCCTAGATTTAGGAAAAATCCCCATCAGTGGCAGCCCTGGTCGCACCCACGTCAAAGTTGCTCCTCTCTGTGTGCGTGTGTTGCAGCGTCTATGCGCGTGTGGGGTGCGGCATGTGCACTGGTCCAGAGTTGTTCTCATTGCCAGAAGTCGTTGTATCGTATAACTATGAGTTACCAGATGTAGCAATGCATTCGGTTATGCACTTTCAAAATAGTAAAAAGAAAAAGGAATTTATCTCTCCTTAAAATGTTCCTAAAAATTCTTTTTTCATATGTTTCTTAGATGTATTTGTTTAGAAGTTTGCTCAATAATAAAGCAGTTACAATATTTTTTACTGCAAAATATCAATTGTTAAAATTATATACCTCTATCAATCTATAAAATGCAACGTTTCGATAAAATTATCATCATCTTCGGGCTGAAAAATGAGTAAATCATATTTTTATACGGTCACATTGATAGAAAATGACAATCAATTGTACAAGTAGCAGCAGACCCAGTAAAACACATAATTAACATTGTAAGACGACTATATAGGACAAATATTTTGCACTGAAGGAATAATGATCACCAGCTGACTAGCTTTTTCATCCTAAAAATGATGATAGTGTAATCGAAAAGTTCTATGCTATAGATTGACAGAGGCATAGAATTTTAACGATTTTTATTTTGCAGTAAAAAAAAATTAAGTGAATTCTATTTTATTTAAACACGTGAAGAACTGAAAATATTTCGTAGAGTTGAGGAGTCGAAAAAGCAATCGTAATTAAATTAATAATACATAATGAAAGCATGTTTCACATTTGCAAACAAATATTAATACATGCAGTGGTCTTTCCTTGAAAATATATTTGTCATTACTTATATAAGAAGTTTAGAAAAGGACATTAAATATCGTCCAATATTATACAGTGCTCACGTAAAGACACAAAATAACTAGCTTGGTATCAATAAATAGTGTGGCCACGAGTATTAATATTCATTTGAAAACTATCTCATTATCGCCAGGGCAACTGGAAAAAATATGCATTGATGAAGCATCATACCTGTACGCCATATATGACAGGGGAAGGTGAGTGCACAGAGGCTGTGCACTATTTCTTGAGGGAAACTAAAATGGTGCAACATTCGTGATTGAATTTATAACATTCATTACTTGGTGTGTTAACGTCAAGCTTTCTTTTCCAGTAACAAGAGTATAGAAGTTCCATTATTTTTCAGTCTACGACCAAAATAGTATGATATTAAAAGAGAGCGAAGTGAAACTAAATGTACTAATGTGAGCACATAAAATTTCTAACTAAAATTTTATAAGTAGAGGCATCTTACAGAACGCATCAGCACTTGAAGACTTTAATTTAATTCATATTATAAAGAACCTATTGGAATACTTTTAATCACTTGATATTATGAAGAATCTGTTAATTACTCGAATTCACTATGTATTTATTAAATACACTAGGAGATTTACATTTCAAACAATACATCGTGTCATACGAATAAAACATTATGACATACGGTAGAATCGTAGTAACTGTGCTGTTATGTGTCGTTTAAGATGGCTGTGACTTTTAAGTGTAAAGTGAAACATAGAGTATTTTATTCCATAATCAAATTATACTTCTATGGCAAAGCTACACCATAATAATAAACGTTTGCACTACAATTATGTCACGCAGCGACGTGTGCCAGCTGTTGAAGTAGGCGTGGTTCTTGGTGACGTTGTCTAGCCATGCACGTACACGGACTCGCACACGCACACTGAGAGGAGCACCTTTGACGCGAGTGCGCCCTGGTCGCCTCTGTGTTTTTACGGCATGCAGGTTGGCAGCGACGACACGCATGGAGAACGGGTGGGAGACATTAGATCGAGGGTTTAGGAGTTTCTTGAAGAGGCGGGGAGGGAGAAAGAGCGTTGCCCCGGGGAAAGCACCCTCTGTCTAAATCCAGTTTAAGGTATCATGACCTGATGTAGACGGAGCTAGCAAACAAGGCGGCTGAGAGGCTGTCAAAGAAAGCGGTGAAGAAGCAAGTAGACTTTGAGGAAGTGTACTGGTTTCCTGTCGTTGTCTCTGAGCCAGCCCAATCGTCTTGTTGGAATAATTACTTCTGACTTATCAGATCACTTCCCAGGTTTTCTTAGTAAGAAAAATGTCTATATTGCATGCACCAAGGCACGGGCTGAAACTTACTCACATCGTAAAATAAACGAATCAAATCTTGAAGAAATGCGCACCGTTCTAGAAGAATCAATGCCTACATTGCAAATCTCTCAACAAAATAATAATGCTACGAGCATTGATGAAGCAGTAGTAAAGTTGACTGAAACAATAATGACCGCATACAATCAGTGTTGCCCAGTTGTAACTCGTACAGTTATCCCGAAAAATAAACAAAAGCCCTGGATTACTAGAGATAACGTGATAAATATAAAGAAACGTCAAGCTTACCTAGCCCTCCTTTGCGAAGGGCGAATATCTAGAGAAACATATAACCGATTCAGAAACTATGTAACAAACCAGATAAGAACATCAAAAAAGAACTACTTTACGCTCAAGATTACTCAATTCAAAACTGACGTTAAAAAGACTTGGCATCTCCTTAACTCTTGCTGTAAACCGAATAATGCCGATAAAAAGAAAATTGAATATGTTATTCAAGATAATGTAAAATGCCATGACAAGAAAGAAATTGCTAATCTCTTTAACAACTTCTTCGTAAACGTAGGGAAAACTATAGCTGATGGTATTCCAAGTGAACCTACTGATCACATGGAATTTATGGATCATATTCGAGAAACCAACTCCTTTTTCTTCACGCCTACACATTCCTCCGATGTAATTACGTGCATAAACAACATGAAAAATAAATCAAGTGGGCTGCAAACGTTTCCGACTAAAGTACTTAAAGTTATTGCTGACATTGTAGCCCCGCTGATATCAAATATTATTAACCAGTCTCTCTTACTAGGCACTTTCCCGAACTCCCTCAAAGTTGCTAGAGTAACCCCTACCTTTAAAAGTGGTGAAACAACCTGTGTAAACAATTATCGACCTATCTCCGTACTACCAATAATTAGCAAAGTATTCTAAAAGATTGTGTATAAAAAAGTGTACTCTTATTTTGAACAAAAATCATTTCTTTACGATAAACAATACGGCTTTCGCTCTAAAAAATCAACAACACAGGCTATATTAAATCATTTACAATTCCTCTATTCTAATATAGATGAAGGGAAGCCTGTCTTCTCTGTATTTCTTGACTTTCGAAAAGCATTCGATTGTGTGGACCATAAAATTCTACTCTCGAAACTGCACTGTTATGGCATTCGAGGGATTGCCCATGATTGGTTCAGATCATACCTAACAAATCGGAAGCAATACGTTGTCATTGGCGACGCAAAATCAGACCCACAGACAATTAGCCATGGAGTTCCACAAGGATCTGTTCTTGGGCCTCTCCTGTTTCTGATTTTTATCAATGATATTGTAAAATCTACATCATCCTTCAAATTCATACTTTTTGTCGATGACAGTACGCTTTCTGCGGTCCTTCCGAATCAAAGTCCTGCTATGATTGTGGAGAGTATAAATAATGAACTTCATAAGGTTTCATCGTGGCTCAAAGCTAATAAAATAAGCCTTAATATTAATAAAGTAAATTATATTACCTTCTCATACAAGAAAGATGTATCTCTCCCAAGCATTAAAATTGGCGAAGGTGAAATCGAAGAAACCAACTCATGTAGTTTCTGGGCATCATAATAGATAAACATCTGACCTTCAAACAGCAAATCACTCATATTAGTTCTAAATTATCAAAATCCATCGGAATCCTAAATAAAGTTTAAAATTTTCTGCTTGAAACAGCTTTACAAATGCTCTACCGGACGCTCATTTCTCCATACTTGCAATATGGAATAGAAGCATGGCACGGAACTGATAAAAATAAAACCAACAAAATTTTTACTCTGCAGAAAAGAGCTGTCAGGGCGGTAAAGAACCTAGAATATGATGCTCACACAAATGATTCTTTCAAAAATTTACAAATACTTAAGCTTTCGGATCTCTACAAAATCTCCATCTGTAATTTCATTCACAAAACATTAAGAAATGATGTCGACAATAGCCTAAGACAATTATTGACTGCGCAAACTGGTCATCACGACCATTTAACCCGAAATAGAAGTAAATTCATGCTTCCTTATTATTCAAACGCCCGTCGCAACACAGTATACTCATCGTTGGAACCAAAACTTGGAACTCTGTACCTGCGGAGATCCGTAAATGTAATTCGTACAAAGTATTCAAAAGACATCTTGAGTCTCACTTCCTATCAGAATACTAGTCGTGTAAGATCACCATGTCAAATCTTGCCTCCTACATGTAACTAATGATAATGTAATAATGTAACTTGCTTTGGGTAACATAACCGATCTTCAGTCTGCGCTTGAATCGTTTTACCGAACATAC
The DNA here is from genome assembly GCA_030386875.1 of Morinoia aosen. Lineage (NCBI taxonomy): Eukaryota > Metazoa > Arthropoda > Malacostraca > Amphipoda > Talitridae > Morinoia > Morinoia aosen. The sequence continues at coordinate 30,231,324 of CM059559.1, forward strand.
TGTTAAATATAGCCGATTTGACCTATATTGCAAAATACAGCATAAAATATCGAGTTAATTATCTCAATGATCAGTCTAATGCGAAACTAGGTTAAGTGAACTAGGTTAAACATTATTGCACACCTTAGAATAACGTGATGATAGGATGCCCTAGAAGTCGCTGAACTTGTTCAGGCCCACAGGTAGCTATAGTCTAGTTTGACCTTTGTACTAGACTTCAGAAACATTCTATCTCTGTATCACCTGTGGTAAATAAATTGTTTAAATTGTTTAAATTATTGAAATGTTGAATGAAAAAACAGATTTTTCATTATAGCATTAAATTATCGATTCTAACCACTGCAATGATAATACGTTTTCAAACGTTGCAACCAATCTGCTAGTATTTGTTTCAAAAATTTGTATCAATAAATCCATTTATCCTAATTGATATCACGAAAGAAAATTATTAGTCAGTTTAGGCATTAGTATCCGCAGCAAAATAAATGCGATCCAGTGAGAGGAAAGAGGAAGGCACCATTTAGTATGGAGTTAAGGGAACGCGGAATCTAAGCAGAAGGGACATAGAAACAATTAGTTGAGTAAGAACTTCATGAAGAAAGATCGAAGTTCAAGAAGAAAGTGGTAGGTGCTGAAAAACAGGACAGTGTGAACCGAAAAAAGAAGGTCCTTGACATAACAAAAGTATTATAGTTCAACAAACATAAAGCCACACTAGCTCTTAGCTCGGGCCCTCACATTTTCCCCCTGGGAGAGCTAATTCCCATATATTTACAATATTCGTATCCCCCGGAGGGCTAATACAATAACGGAGTGCTATATAAGATATTAAGATACCATGTTATTTTAAGCCTCCCCAACCGCTAAAAAGAGCGTTTCGACGAGAGGAAGGAGGGAGGCAACATTTAGTATGGAGATAAGGGAACGCGGAATCTATGCAGAAGGGGCATGGAAACAGTAAGTTGAGCAAGAATTTTACAAAAAAGATAGAAGTTGAAGAAGACAGTAGTAGGTGCAGAAAAACAGGACTGCAGTGAACCGAAAATTGGTGGTCCTTAACATAACAAAAACATTCTATTCTAACAAAAAAGGGCCTTCGTAACTCTCAGCTCGGGCCCTCACACATTTTCCCCACGGGAGTGCTAATTCTCATAGACACAATACTTGTATTCCCCTGAGGGGAAAAATATTAGTTGAATGAACGAAAAGAATTGTACGCGCTTAAACGAACCTCATATTAACTGATAGGTGGGATGCACCTTGAAAGAGATTTTCGTCCGTTTACAAGTTTGTCTTAACCCAGAGTAGAACATTTCAAAGGCCACACCACCGTCATGACGTCATGATGAGCTGGTGACGTGCAGACTGACGCCCACACATCGCTGAGGCTCCATCATCTAGAAATTAAATAAAGAATGTAATTGTGTGTTTTAAATCAAAATCAAGTGCACACCCCATTCTGGGAACTGCCTAATTACAAAGAGAATGAAGCTTTGTTTTCAAAAACCTTTACCACGCCGTATCATACTGAATAATGAATGACCAAGACATTTAGACATCTTAGTAGGATCGAGATTCATGCCGCTTTTACCTCCGCAGGAAAGTTTTCATGGACTGTTAATTAAGCTCAAAATAAACGGTGGATAGGCTAGTCAATCCAGCCTTTGTGCAATAATTCCTAGCCTCTGAGGGTAGGTACGGCAAAGAGAGCCATCACAACGTAATAGTTATTATTTATTCTGGTAATGAAAAGTTTTATGTGTGCAATCACTGACGAACTTCACATTATCATCGTTTTTTTTTTTTTTTTGTTATATTATTTTTTTTTTATCATTATTCATTGTTGCCTAATAAATGCAGTTGGAAACTGATATCTTTGATATCATTTTTGTAATGAGTTTACATGTCTATCCTTATTCATAATCAAAATTAGAATTTCTAAATTTATTCCACACACAATATTCATGGAAAGTAATTTCTGGTTTCAAATGTGCAGTGCTATATGTTCTTCATCAAAAGGAAATTTATTTGAAATTTTATATTTACACAGAAACATCAAAACAATTCAAACATAAACGTTATGCAGGGTGTCTCCTGATATTTTATTCTCAAATTTTACTACTTTTTATGACCTTCAGCAGTAAAAAATTACTTCCTAATTTTTACGTAATGAATATTGTCCAGATGTCCAGGATGTAAGAAATCATCTCATAATGAGTAGTTCGAGTCAATAATACACACAATAACATGGTTTCAAAAAGTTTCAAGGTGATTAATGCATAAAATACTAAATTAAAAACTTATTACTAAATGAAGGATCCAACGCATAATTGCAAAAAAAAATTCTAGGTACCCCTTCCCAAATGGACCCTAAAAAATGTTTGGCAAAGACCCAGTCTTATCTTCAACAATGAGAGCAACAGTACATCATATGCAAAAAAAATAAGCTAACTGGGATCTAGTAGACACCGCGGAATTGTCCAATGCCTTGACAAGAATATTTCCCACAAACTGCAAATATCTGATTCTGGGAGAAATGAATTTTTGAAAATCTTCTAATTCTATATACAAATGTACTTTTTTTAATTTTCAGTGAATTATCCCACTTCACAGTTTTTACAACCCTGACAGGTAAAGTAGACCCCTGGGCAAACGTCACTACTCCTTACTTCCTTTTTTGCTACTTTTCAAATTTTTCTACTTTTTACTGCTTTACTACCTAGTAGACACACTGTTATGGGAATGAAAGAAATCTCTCATTAGAGACATAAGGCATTTGTACTCAATCATAAGCGTTAAATACTTCACAATTATTCATCATGAAAGGTCTTAGTTTAGTTGAGGTATCAGTATAGACTTCATTGGAGGAATTGTACGAAAATACCTTTTTTTCTAGCTTCAGACTCAAGCAAATCTAGAGGCATTTCACTCACTGAGTTTCCAAAGTTTTAATGATTGACTCTGGGCTGTTATCAATGGGAGTATCACATATTGAATTTTGACGGTAAAATGAAACAGATTTACTGAACAAGTCTAAGCGTTCATCAGGAAGTGACTAAGAATAAAGGGAACTAAGAGCTGTTCCCTTCATTTGCATTATTGGATGATTCTGAAATTAATTAATCATTAACACAAGCTTTGGAGACAGTACCAAGTACATCAGGGCAAGTGTGAAAAACTAGATTATTTCTTTTCCGACTTTTCAATGTTACAAAATCTTTCCAGAACATCACGGTAAGAACAGTAGTAAGCAATTCAAAGAACATAATTTGATTGATCCACTGTCAATAGTTGAAAAATTCACTAACTCTGTAGCCTATAAAAAGCAATATTTTGATGTACAAGCATCATCTTCTGGCTGGAAAACATATAAAAAAATTTCAGTCACAATGATAAAATTCAAATCTAATGCTCAAAGCTATATCGAACAGAGGGATAATTTTGCAAATGACACCACTAGAAAATGATTAAAAGCAAAATTTGTACCACAACAATAAGTACTGGTAAGACTACATCTTTCTACCTTTAATTCAAAAAACTGAATTTTTATCTAAAAAAGCTCAGGTTTTGTACAACAAGGTCACATTTAATTTTAAAAAACCCTATGTTCAATTTAAAAAACCTCAAGTTCAATTTAAATAACCTCAAGTTCAATTTAAAAAAACCTCAAGTTCAATTTAAAAAAACTCAAGTTCAATTTAAAAAACCTCTAGTTCAATTTAACACTGACTGCAACTACTAAATAATAAGTTCAATGCCAAACTCAAATTTGAAGCCAATTGTGATAAATTATTTAGAATAAACAAATGTCAACTGAATCGGGCATTCATTTAGCTTTGATTAAGTATTATGAAAATTGAATTTGCGACTACTGGTCGGTCAGCAGCATTATGAAAATTACCTCCGTGTACACCGTTGGCGCACGTAGCAGTCAAAGTGTTAAAAATCCTCAAGTTCAATTTCAAAAACATCAAGTTCAATTTCGAAAACCTCAAGTTCAATTTAAAAAACCTCAAGTTCAATTTAAAAAACCGCAAGCTCAATTTAAAAAACCTCAAGTTCAATTTCAAAAACCTCAAGTTCAATTTCAAAAATCTCAAGTTCAATTTAAAAAACCTCAAGTTCAATTTCAAAAACATCAAGTTAAATTTCGAAAACCTCAAGTTCAATTTGAAAAACCTCAAGTTCAATTTAAAAAACCTCAAGTTCAATTTAGAAAACCTCAAGTTCAATTTAAAAAACCTCAAGTTCAATTTAAAAAACCTCAAGTTCAATTTAAAAAACCTCAAGTTCAATTTCAAAAACATCAAGTTCAATTTCGAAAACCTCAAGTTCAATTTAAAAAACCTCAAGTTCAATTTAAAAAACCTCAAGTTCAATTTAAAAAACCTCAAGTTTAATTTCAAAAAACTCAAGTTCAATTTCAAAAACCTCAAGTTCAATTTTAAAAACTTCAAGTTCAATTTCAAAAATCTCAAATTCAATTTAAAAAACATCAATATCAATTTGAAAAACTCAAGTTCAATATAAAGAACTTAATTTTGATATAGAACAGGTTGAGTTTAATTAATAAAAGGTCAAGTACATAGGTATAGGTGAACATTTTTAGAAATATAAGCTTTTCAAAATTTAACTTGATCTGTTTTAAACTATACTTGCCTTTTTTACAATTAAACTTGATCTGTTTTGAATTAAACTTGAGCATATTTAAAATGAACTTGAGCTTTTAGAAGCGAAATAAAAAGGTTTAGGTAACAGTATTGCTCTAGGTGTAATACTAAAAATATGTTAATACTGTTACCTAATCTTAATACAGTAGTACATCTTGCTGTGGCGCAAATTTAGTTTCTAGTCATTTTCTTGTGCTGTCATTTCCAACATTATTACTTTGTCTGATGTAGCTTTGAGTATTAGATTTGCATTTTATCAATATGACTGAAAAAGAATTCTGAATAATTTTAGCCTGAACATGTTTGTACATTGAAACGTTGCTTTTTATAGACCACAGAGTAAGTGAATTTTTAACAACTGACATTGTTTCAATAAAAAGATGCTGAATGATTTTATTACTACTTTAACACATGATGAACTGAAATGATTTGGTAAAGTTGAGAATTATGACAAACTAATTCAAATCCATTATTAGGTTGAGAACAATCTTCTGAATTAATTATGATCATGACATTCCTCCAATGCTTCTACTGCACAAGAAATCAAGAACATAATTTGAAATTCTGCAAAGACATTGTAGATAGGTAGTGGGATGTTAACTGAGGCATATCAGAAAGTAATTATCAGTACAAAGGAGTGGGTGTGAGAAAGTATTAAATTTAATTTTCCCCTAAAGATATTGCTGGAGTCCATTAAAAGTTTGATTCAGAAATACACCACACCTCATTTCTGAAAACATAGCTGAGGTGACTCAGAATAGAATTTGTAATATCAACACATATGTTAAACAAGATCTTACCAACTTCATCATTTTTCACTATTTTCAGCAATTTGAAACTGCTCTCTTTGATGAATTATCCGTAATAACTTTTTATGTCAAAAAATATAATATTAATAAAGAAAATATCCATGTACTAATAATTTTCGGAAACAAATATATTACCAGAAAGTAAATTCCCGTAATGATTAAACAAGGTTATAGTTTCCTTCGGAAGGAAAGCCAATTTGAAAATTTAGATTTACGCTCAAACTAATTCAAATCATTATTATACCAACATTATGAAAATTTTATGAACCAGTGAGATACATTACCTTTGAATTCTATGAGTGAGCATTGAATGTTTCATATTTCATCAAGATAGGCCTTCCAGAGCTGGACTCAATGGTAATATTTGTACACTATTATACATAGTTATCAATAAATTTCTAGTCTCTCAGAAAACAATTGGCGCCATCACAAACGCAAACAAAATTGGCAGTACTAAGTTGCCAAAAATTTCCAGAGAATAACTATTAGCTGACTAGTCAGCACAAATAAATCTGAAGGTAGAAAAATATTTTCAATTAAAATTTTGCTCAAACCATAATTTTGCAGGCATGAATCAGCAGCTTGATTCAGTTATACACTCACTTTCATCCACACTATTCTAAGAAACGCAGCTGAAACAAATCATAAAAGTAATTTTAATGGTACCAAACAACTTGAGTAGCTTCTTTATACCTAATTGCTTGTTCATTATAGAAGAGCAACTTGAATGGTAACTTTGATGTGTGTACACAAGCGCACACATAAAAAACAATTTTTTACTGTGAGTGCACAAGGAATAATTTTGAAATCTCACGTTACCAGTAAAACATCAAAATAACTTAAAATGCCAACAATATGGAAATTAGATCTTGGTCTACATATTATTAGCTATGAAAAAATTTCAATGTTTAGACCTTAATACTTAGAAGCAATCCAAACAGCAAACAGTACCAACGCTCAAACTTGGTACACCGCAATAAACAACAACGAGCAATGTGATACCTTAACATTACGTTAAGCTCAAATGCTAATTTAAAATCACGAAGGTTCCAATAATTTTTCATGTTGATAAACTAATTTATAAATATTTCATTAATAAAAGCAGTATATTATGAAGGTAGGCTTGCATTTGTTTATATGTTTGTTTACAATCACGTCACATAAAATTATTTTTTTGCTAGAAAATAGGTCAATTACGTTTAGGATTGTTAAAAATACGAACGTGATCAACAATAATTATTTTACTCTCGTATTCTAAGTCCTTTAAAACAACAAATATTTTAAAGCCTGAGTTTCAAAATGAGTAGAGCCTGAAATACATTTAGTTTATTGGAATAAATGTATAAAAGTGCATGAATGAGATATTCAGTAGAAATGTTCATATTTTATATATATACCATTATAGTCATCAGCAGGCCGCAGCCGAGTCGGTACAGAAACGTTTTGTGGAAACTTCAGAAATTTCTTGCGATACCTACCCGCAGCGCAGTCAAAAGACATAAGTTTACGACCCGTAACCTTTGAAAGAATGCACCTTAGGGTTTTCCAAGCGTGTAGAGGTAGAAATTCAAAGTAATGGTATCAAATCCAGCACATGCTGCTCTGGTTCATCGTCAAATGAAAATGATTCCAGAAAATTTTCATGAACATTGGGCAATATTTAAAGGTGGCGCAAAACGAACGTTTTTTATAGCTCCTGTGAGGTTCGACCTGAATTTCCATCAAATAATAAAATTCTGGCTTTTTCTTCTATTGCATATAGACCGGCAACTAATGGCTGTAGAAATTTGATATTTATTGAAAGTATTGTAAAATACTATTGAGGGAAATGAATATAAACTCCACCAAATTTCCCTTTTTAAGAAATTGATAATATGATCAACAAAAGGCAAGATAATTAACCTTATAAACAGTTACGTCTCAGTACAGCTATATTTTTATCAATAATGTAACTGATGCATCGTCTTCTGAATTCCTGCACAAAACAAAGTGTGTTTGCTGTAGTATTTGCTGTAGAGGGGTGAGAGGTATTTGGGGTGAGTGGTGCTTCGCTGTTGAGGGGTGAGTGGTGCGTCACTGTAGAGGGATGAATGGTGCCTCGCTGTAGAGGGGTGAATGGTGCCTCGCTGTAGAGGGGTGAGTGGTGCCTCGCTGTAGAGGGGTGAGTGGTGCCTTGCAGTAGAGGGATGAGTGGTGCCTTGCTGTGGAGGGGTGAGTGGTGCCTTGCTGTGGAGGGGTGAGTGGTGCCTCGCTGTAGAGGGGTAAGTGGTGCACTGCGCCTTGCTGTAGAGGGGTGATTGGTGCACTACGCTTTGCTGTGGGGTGAATGGTGCCCTGCTGTAGAGGGGTGAGTAGCACCAAAAGGCACCACTCACACCTCTACTCACCCCATAAGGCACCATAAGATGAGTGAAAGCTAAATTTCCGCAATTAGTCCGGTGAAAAGCATAGGACAAACAAGCTAACGAAAATTTGAAATCATGTCAGAAGTCTGATTCACAAGTATCTACGATACGCGAGCTCAGTTTATCCTATGGAAGCATTATAATTATCTATATCCTTAATTCAGTAACTCGAAATTTGTCCGAGTCCGTTTAGAAAATTGGCTGAGTGTATATGGTCAAGTGAGGCATTAAATTGAAGCCACTGGTGTCTATATTTGCAGAAAACTATTTATTTCTTTTTGTTTTTTTTTTCATTTTTTTTATTTCTTTTTTTTTATTTTTTTTCTTTATTTTTTTTCATTTTATTTTTTTTTTTATTTTTTTTTTATTTTTTTTTATGTTTAGGCAAGTCGGACAACCCGATACTCGGGTTGTACCGGTAACTAGTTATTGTTATTATATAAGAAAGTTTTAGCCTCCCTTTACCACGACAAAGATGTTCAAAAAGAGGAACGATGAAGGCATCATTTAGTATGGAGTTGAGGGAAGCGGAATTTATGCACATTGCACAAGGTGCATAAAAAGAGTAAGCAAAGAAATAAGTTTATGAAACAAGAAAAATATTCGTTATTGTAAAATAGAACGCACCTAAAGCCCTTACCACATTGACCGCTGCCCGCTATACCAGTGACCGCTGTACAACCTGACGCCCAGCAGAAAACTGAATGAAATGCGCGACCAGTAAAAGACGAGATAGGAAGCTGAATATTTTCCTGGTAAATTTCTCAAAACGGGAAACAAGGGCAACTAGTGCTGGAGTGGCCCAATTCACTTCGATTTCTTGGGACACCCTAATGCACCTATTGACTTCAATAAAAATATGTGCAATGATTCAATGATGAGCTAATAGAAAATGCTTCGCTCTTTCGTTGGAGAGTAATTTGAAGTCAATTGGTGTATTCTTTCAAAAGTAACGAGTGGTAAACTTTAGTCGTGTGACAGCGCGCGAGTCGGCAAGTTTATCGAAGAATTTTTGTAAGTTTTGGAAAACTGTTTGGATCTTTTTTATATCGGGCTGATCGAAAATGCTTCGCTCTTTCGTTTGAGAGTAATTTGAAGTCAATTGGTGTATTCTTTCAAAAGTTACGAGTGGTAAACTTTAGTCTTTTGACGGCGCGGGAGTCAGACAGGTTTATCGAAGAATTTTTGTAATTTTCAGCAGCGTTTCGTTTTTTTGTAGTGAGCTAATATGAAATGCTTTGCTCTTACGTTTGTGAATAATTTGAAGTCAATTGATGCATTCTTTCAAAAGATACGAGGGGTAAACTTAAGGAGGTCGTCCAGCTTTTTTAACTTTTTTCGTCCGATTCGTTTGAAAATTGGCCAGTATATGTATTTTGTAAAAGTAAATCTTTTTTACTCATGTCACTTTTTCGATTTAGGCCTTAGTTTTTTTGTGTTTTGGTATATATTTTTATGGATATTTCAAAACGGGACTCGTCATCGAGTTTTGATGCTAGAACAAAACCAAAGACAGTTTTAGAATCCCTGGAACATTTCTAACAAACTCAACTAGGCTTTTCTTCATATTCAAATTTTTTCGAATTTTTTCAAATTTTTTAAAATTTCTAAACCCAACTATAATTTTTTGGGTTTAGAGCTATATATTTTTTCGAAAAATTAATAAAAAAACAATTTTCTTCAAAAATATGAAATTTCTCATTTTTAGTGTGATTCTTATGAAATTTGACTAAGATATGTAGCCTTTGAAAGGAAACACAATTTATTCCATTAATTTTTTTGTTTTATGCCATAGTTTTTGAACAAATTTGGCATATTGGTTGTTAGGTATTGATATTTCACTGGTATTGATATTTCAAGATGTATCTGATCATACAGTTTTGATGCTAGAACAAAAAAAAGACAGTTTTAGAATCCTTGAAACATTTCTAACGAAATAAAATGGCCAAATTTTCCATTTCCCGTATTGTTGTCTTTTTATATGGGGTTGAAATGGGCTCGAAAATTTAAGATTTTGGTCCTCTTACCTTTTGGGGGGGATCTGATCTATTGTCCGTAGCGCCATAAAATTTTTGGACCGAATAGTCCACCATCTAAAGGTCCTTTTCCAACAAAAACATGAAAAATGACCATCGGAGCCACAGGGGCCTGGGACGATCTCCTTAAAGTCTTTTGACTGCGCGCTCAAGAAATTTCTGTAGTTTCCACAAAACCGTTTCTGTACCGTCTCGGTTGCGGCCTGCTGGTATTATAGTCCTGCATTTTTTAACTTCACAGTTTCACTTGTAATATAAAGTATAAAGAGTTGAAATTAATACATTTGACATTAAATTCAAAACATTTGCAGCCTTAGTTCAAGAATTTGAACTTCATATTACAATGTATAAAATTAAAATGTATAAATATCGAAAAATTATTTGTTAAAATCCAATTGAAATATCTAAGCTTCGAATTAAAGTTTTCACTTTCACAATAAAAGAACCAAAGCTCAAATTAAATCATGTGAAGCTTACGTAAACTAATTCATGTAATTTCATTGACCACGAGTAGTACAAAACATAACTTTATCTGACTTATCCTCGAGTAAACTTAGACATGGGCTATCTATCATTGCCGTTAATTTCAAATTATGAAGTATAGTCTGAAAAACAACCGTAATTTTACCACCATATTTCTACGTTAGGAATGACAGTCAGAAATCGACGGCAAAAAACGATCATCATCGTCGGGGGCATTTTTAGCGTCTAAAATTACCGTTGATCACCTGTAATATATATACCGTCGGAATACTTCAATAACCGATAAAAACCTAAGCTAATTACCGTTACGCCGAAGATAAAATTCGACTGGGTACCACCTTACATTTTTTCCCGGGGTTTGTGGGTTAATGCTGCTACATACTAAATAGATTTTAGAATGTTTGAAGACATCCAAGATGTTCTAATAACGGTTGGTAAATCCTGAAAGGATTAAGTATTCAACGGAAAGCCTTTCGCCTTTCAGCAAAACTAAACACCTTCTCACAAAGCCATAACAACTCAAGACTCGTTATCCATAATAACCCAGACTAGTTATCTGAAAAATTTTACGATCATATGACTCCAAACATTTGTTCCCAAAACTCGCAAGATTTAAATCCTACGGAATATTACGAGTAGAGAGTATCGTTATAGGGGAGACTGTTCTACAGCCTCGTGGTACCATGGCTCAACTGGAGGTCGCTATTCTGCTAGTAACTTTCGAAATGCGTAAGGATCACATAATTTCAGTTCATTAACTGTTTTGGACTCAAATAAAAGCACACATTGAAGCTAAAGGTGGTTCCATAAATAACATGGTAAAAATGTGTCAACAAGGATATTTGAATAAATTTATTGCCATTATATCGATTTTGGCTAGAATATTGTTGTTTATTCAAGGTGCTAAAAATGTCCTCGAAAGACTTTCAAACCCTATACACTGTACATCAAAGGACAGTGGTGTATATATAGGCAAAATTTGTTTGCAATTTTTATCTATGAATTGAAAATAGCTTTTCAAATTCCACACGCAAATGATTTTGAACACATGTGTTCAAATAATGCCCAACACTATTGTTTGAAATCAGTGTGCTACTGCTCAGTAATTTACCTCTTAAAGACAGATATTCCGGTTTTGCTAGGTATGTAAATGGTGTGTGGAATATAAAAGCGATATCAGTGAAGTTTGGCTTTCACTGCCTCTAATTTGAACGCCGCCAGCTGAGAGCTTTCACACTTCTTGGTGTGCGATTTATTGACGACGAGCAACATGAACACAGCCACGAACTTGTTTCACGTTGCAGAAAAAGTACGTCATGTGTCCATCACGCAGAGACCTCGCTCCTTTAGAACAATAATTGTGTTACACCAGTCTTAAATCATTCTTGCCTTGTTGGCCGGCATTGAGTCCTAAAAAAACAATCATTCTTCACTAGATATGCTACTGAGTCCACGGAAGTGGTATGCGAGAATGTCGATGCAGTAAATTTCTCTGTTGATTTTGGCTGTTTGATCGATGAAAACAATGAGTACTTTGCTGCTGGTCCCATTTCCTTCCCAAATCATGACCGACTGCGTACATTGGTGGTGTACAACGATTGTAGGACTAATGGGAACCTCAATGGCCCAACTCCTGTCTTTTTGATGGTTGTTCGCTTGTTCCGCGGTGAACTGTTTCTAGTCTATGAAGAGAATCCGCTCCCAATTGCTGACCCGTGGTCCGATGTTTGAGTTAATGGCATCTCTGGGTCGCATGCGCTTGATGTCATCCGTTGGGAGATCAACTTTTTTGTAGCTTGTACAGCTTAAGTCTGGGTTTTATTTACGCCATTAGCCGAAAAGTTACACAATTGATTCTGGTCTCATGGACGATTGCTGTCATTAAGATCGGCGCATTTCGGCTTGCTCGCACTTTTTATGAGCTTACGACTTGTGAACGTATTGACTGGAAACTTTCTTCCTCGTTTGGGACAGTCATCGTGGCCAAGCTCCTTATACCGCCGAACTGTGTCCAAAATCATCATTTTAGAAGCAATGAGGAAATGAAAATTTACAGATTGTGTTTAAAAAATCCAAAATTGGACGACGCGTAAATGACGTTTAAAAACACTGAAATTATTCATTGCTATCACACAGGGAAAATATTTACGCCTTTAAAATTGACCTGGGAATCGTAAAATGTAAAAATATTTCAGTTACCGAACGATACATTGGCAGGGTGCACAAAACTTTGAACAATTTATTTCTCGACCCGTAGTTATACAAAGTTTGACGTCCCACGTGCGTCAGACAGGTTCGATCTTCCGAAAGATTAGCACGAGTAAGAAGTAAGGATATAATAATTTCTAACAGACAACATTATTCACAGTTTGGGCTAATAAGTTACGAAGCTTCTTCGGCAACCGAATTGGAGATTAATAAATTCTGCAATTAACTATAGTAAATAATTTAGTGCTCTTAGGTATTATACTTAGAACCCGTTCACCGTAAAGACGAATATGCTTTTATAAAACTGAGAGAAAGTTCAGTTTACTATTCCACTCTACGTTTTTCCTCTTCAGATGTCTCGTTGCTTGTGATGGTAGCTTTATATTTTGAACTTTATCATTGTCTGTCTTTTATGGCTAAGGATAATGTTTGGAAATGATATAGAGGTACATTATTTTGATTCTGTTAGTGATTTTAGTTCCATTAATTTTTATTCATCAAGTAAATTTCATGAGTACATGCGTAGTTTGAAGGCTTAGTAAGCAGGGCATCCTAAATATCAAGAGGTATAAAATTTCAGGATTTGATACCAGCGAAAAGAACGCTATTTTAAGATATGATACTTGAGTAATCAGGTGGAATAAAACAACTTATAACCCTCGTCAAGTAGTCATGATAGTCAGATTGAGTAAAAATTTGATGCCGAAAGACAGAATTTCTGTTAGTATTATGTATGTAGAGAAACTCATGCGTGCGTGACAAGCACATTTTTTGCAGAGGCACATTGAGGTCGTTACGCGTCCTAGTTGTTTCATTTGATGTCGTCCCACAGAGGAGGGCGCACGAAAATTGTTAACATTTCAGTGAGATTTTGAACATTTTTTGCTGGTTCTTCATGGCTTACTTTATAGTGTGCAATAATTCCTAAAGTGACTTCATGTATTTGATAGGTTTTAATACTCTACGTTGCATCAGTTTATTAAAGCGCATAATTTGTGAATATGAAGGGTTAAATTAAAACTTTTTTATAGTGCTAGATTTTAAATGTTTGTTCAATGTCACAGAACATATTTATTTAGGCCTGGGCGTTTTTGAACTACCCTTTCCGTCCCAAAAGAACCAAGAAGTTCTTTACAATGTATGTGTAGATAAAACTTTCGACAGTTAATCGTTAATAATCAGGTAATTTCAGAATTTTTAGATTCGTGAATGAATCATTTGAGTAACCTTATTCAAAGGTGGAGGCTGTTCCTACAATCTTTTGCTTCAACGTGAATATTCTGAGTTTTATTTTTATTAGCGTGTACCAAGCTTCAACGAATTATTCAATTTACGGATTGATCGCAGTGCTCTACATTATTCTGTATACGCAGTCTCGTTGACATTTGTACTGGTCTTATTTGCTATATGAGTCAGAAACAAACGGTATTTAATTTCTGGTTTATTTAGGTTGGAATATTTACAGCGTTGTCGTGGAGAAACTCGATGAGACTGTGCTGCCATCCGAAAATAGTATGAATATGAAGTTAGATGTAGAGTTTACGCTTTCGTCTATAAAAACACGAAATAGAAGTGGTTCAAGAGCATACCCAAGTAGAATCTGTCCTGGGCCCCATGTGGGGCTAATGTGGTTTGCCCACTGGGGCCCATGTGGCTTGCCCATGTGGGTCCTGTGTGTTTTTTTGGAAAAAATGCCCAGATGGGCTTTACATGGGTATTTTCTGGGCAAACCACTGGGTAACCCAGGTTTTGCCCAAATGTTCCCCACGTGTTTTTCCCACATGTCCTCCATGTGTTTTGCCCGCATGCTTTCTATGTGCTTTTCCCGTATGTTTCCCATGTTATTTGCCCACATGTCCTCCGTGTGTTTCGCCCGCATGCTTTCTATGTGTTTTCCCCGTATGTTCCCCATGTCTTTTTGCCCATGTCCTCCATGTGTTTTTCTCACATGCCTACTATATTTGTTGTGCCCATACATGCCCCGTCTGTTTTACTCCACATATCCCCAGTTTATTTTACCTCAATACTGTATGTCCTGTGTGTTTAATTTCACATTTCCTGTCTATTTTACCTCACATATTTCGTATGTTTTACGACACATATCCCGTCTATTTAACCCCACATATATATCCCCTGTCTGTTTTACCCAACATATCAGTGTCTAAGTTAGGTTCTGCCCACACTCTCAGAAGTTACACAATCTTCCGACTAGTCATATTAAAGGCTTTTCCTTGATATGTTCAGGGGGCAGTAACTTCCAGCAACAGATGATCTGTACGGCTATTATTAATTAATTTCTCGCTCTTTATTCTTGATGATGATCGCTATAGCATTTGACAGTCTTCTCTGGAGCTCTTCGACGATGAAATTTGTTTTTTAACCCCATTCCTACAATCTGAGTGTGAGAAATGCTCTAAAATATGAAACTATAAGACTGAAATTATGCTTTGCGTTTTCTTTAAGTACTCAAACTCCAGTGTATTATCGTCCAAAATGACTGGTATAGCGGAATAGAACAGAAGTTTTATTGTAAAAAAAATAGATGACAACATAAATGAAAAGGCAAAAGCGCTGATAGTATCATCTCACCCGAGCAAATCATGCAGAAATAGCGCATGCAGAGTCATGGCACTGTTGATCCAACAAATTGAACGGCATAGATGTCCACACTGTGAGCAGAAAAATTTGAGGGGTCCGATCTGATGCCATGCAAAA
Source organism: Morinoia aosen (assembly GCA_030386875.1). Taxonomy (NCBI): domain Eukaryota; kingdom Metazoa; phylum Arthropoda; class Malacostraca; order Amphipoda; family Talitridae; genus Morinoia; species Morinoia aosen. The sequence continues at coordinate 30,246,650 of CM059559.1, forward strand.
TATCAAGACGCACTTCACACGGACATGATGTTCATACACAGGATCATCTGAAAATACCAATTGTAAATTATTATTCGGAGGCCTAGTTGTACTGAAACAGTGAATACATGCCCACTCTATTTGCATTTATTGCTATGATATTGAAGCAGAAGATTTACAATTTCACGATCAATCTCTCATTACCCAATACTTCGAGGGAAATGTTCAAACCTTTTTTAAGGAGGGGCTGTCACAAAGTGCACTTATTAAGGAAATCATCAGTAAACTTTTGATATTCACTATGCAATCAATTTTGCATGGGAACCTGTATCCTTCTTTGTATTTGTGACTGGCGTCGTTCTGTATGCCGTGGAAGCTGCTTGAAACAGCAAAACACGTCCCCCCAAGATGCCATATTTTGTTTGCATTTTTTCAATAAGATTACGGACTCAATTTAAATGACAGAATTATCTTTAACAGTAGTAAATTCCATATTATGGCATATCAGTATTAAAGGGTATCACGGCAGCCTTCACCGCTCATTGTTGCGTGTTTTAGAGATATATTTATGAATAAATTATTCAAAAACATACCTCCAGGCTGATTATACAAGACAATATTAGAAGTTCTCAAAATTAATTTTTTTCATTTGAGCTCGAAAAAGTTTGACTTATTCTGGTAGGTAATTTACACTCGTATATCCACACATCTTGTTGAAAACTAATACCCTTTCGATGTCACTTAATTCTCTTTTGCATGGTCATGGACAACATTCTCTTGGGTAATATTTCAAGTTAAAGATTCTCATCTAATTGCTAATGTTGTGATAGCCATCGAATGCACAAAAAACATAATTAAAGCCAGATTCTAGTGATCGTGCAGTTATTAAGTGCTTTATACAAGAACGGCGCCGGCCCCAAACAACGCATTCATATGCTACGATTCCTTCTTCCATGAAAAAGCAATTTGCTCCTCTCCAATCTTCTTTTCGTTAATCGTTAACGTTCTAATTGATATAAGCAGCCGAACGGCCGTCTGAGGTCTTTTTGTATTTCTTGCATTCCAGAAAAAAAAGATTTAGGTGATCATAGAGAAGACTTAGATTTTATAAATTCATTACAGTAAAGCTATTTCGTAAGAGCACGGAACTCTGGTGAAACCACTCGATGTATGAGTTAATAGTTTCTAAGTAATGATCTACTAACTTTCACCCAGAAGTATTTATACACAATTCTTTATGTGTTGATATGCTGTAGTCCAAGTATTTATAGTCCTTGTATTAGGCTGCCTCTTAAATTCTGTTACAAGGAAAACCTTTATATGATGTTCGTATGAGAGTATTTTGCCGTTATAACAATTTCACGAAATCACCAATCATTTTACTAAAACTTTTTAGGCAATAAAGTGCTTCACAAACGTTAGTTTATAAAATGCAACGTTTCAATGTTACAAACATAATCACCAGGCTGAAAAGAACAAACAATTTTCTTGTTACATATGTAAAATGCAAACAATCAAAGTTGACAGAACTATTCTCATTGTTAGTATGATTCACGAGATGTTCAATAGAGAACTATAGTTACACATTTAGACTAGAGACGATTGCACAGGTCTAAATGAGTAACCATAGTACAACATTAGAACATCTTGTCAATTTAATGTGAATGTGAAACTATGAATAAAAAATTACTTGTCCTTTTCGGCATGTTGATGATGTTTGTTATATCAAAACATTTTATTCTATAAACTGACATTGGTTTACCATTTTATTGAGTTTTAGTAAAATGATTTGTGAATTCATTAGGATTTTATCACATTGAGAACTTGAGCAGATTAGCACTAATTAACTATTTAGCCCGTGATTCCTGTAGGATATATTCCTCTCAGATTATTTTTAATGCTATGATTGTTTGAGCTAGCCACTTAAACCAGAATGCACCTAAAAAAAATGAAGAAGGGATTATATACTCGTATTATCGACATATGTTTTACACTACAGATACTAACAAACTTGAGGGAACAGTGAATTTACGAGGTGCGTTCCCACAGAGGATCCGTTGTACATAGAATAACCAAGTCAAACAAAAACTTTGGAAAACAGACAAAAAAATAAGAAAAGAGCTGAAAAAATTATAGTTATTAACAACCAACAAAAAGCACTTGAAACTTGAAGGAAAACCTAATAACTTTAATAAAGAGGAGGCCTATATCAAACTCTCAGCTCAGGGCTGCGTATCTTCCCTTGGAACGGTAATTTCCATACATATAACAGTTGTGTCTCCCCTAAGGGAAAAATAGACAATTCTAAGCCATAGAAGGGCCAGCCTCTTCATCTGCAGCAGAAACATCCACGTGTGCAGAATCGACCTGCGGCGTTTCCGGTGTGAGCCTGCTTCTCCGTCCCTTGTCACGGTCCCGTGCATTAACGAGGCTCAACCCAATATATTGGTTGATTTCTTCATCAGTTGCAGCAGCAAACTTTGGGTTTTTCCTCACAGCATCTATTGCAAAACATTTAAAAAAACTCTAGAAAATGTAAAACAATTTCTGTAGGGATTTTTCATTATTATTTAAATTGTTAAAACAGGGCGCACAATAGACTGCACATGCAAACACAAATGTACTCTGAGAATATCTACTAACCGAGAATACATCTGTAGAGAATCAAATCCATGAACTTCAGATTTTTCTTCGCCCTTTTCAGACAGTAGCTCAAAGCGATATCCTTGTTCATAACATGTTTCATGAAGTTATATACAACCTGATTAAGTTTTCTTCCCCCAATTAGCTCCAATTCACGAATTAGAACTTGCTCCTGACCATCATCTTCTAAAATATTTTCTAAAATTCTCATTTCCTCCAGACTTTGAACTGGAAAAGATGGAAGTTTGTTGTCCTCCATTGGTATAATCTGAGAAGACTTCTCAAATTTTTTCTTATCAACTTGATTTCTACAGGTTCTCTTCTTGATGCTTGATTAAGGTGTCTCAACCTTCATCAATATGTTGCGTAATGTCCGTTTTCAGTTTAAGAACTTCTGATCTCAGAGAGTCAATGCATGCTGTGACTTTATTCTCTAGACTCTCTAGAGCCACCGAGATTTGACCAGGCTGAGATTTGCCTGAAAGTAGAACATAGAATACAAATTCAAAAATAAACACTAATTTACAAAGTATTCAACTCATTGTAGGTGGTCCTGGGCATATAAATTTATATCAATTTTGTAATTTCTAGACCTGACCGAAGAAAAATTTATAATTTTTACTGATTTGTGCATGATTATGATACTGCAACAAATTTATTTATAGTATTATTATCATTTATATTGTGACAGTAAAATAAATAACGGCACTTTACAGACACGTGGATTTGGTAAATCTCTGCACAAGGTGTGTTCATACACAGGATACCTTGTACATAGATGATAATACTAATATATACTAATTTTTATTTACGCATCAAACACGAATCCTGCAAACTAGGAAAACAGTTTATTAATAAATAAAGTTTATTAGTTCACGGTGAATACTAGCAGTTTTTCAAAACTAGACAGCATAAACTGAAAAAAGATGGTCGGGGACGAAACATAACCTCATCTACTGTAACAAAATAAGGCCTACCTAACTTCTCGCTTAGGGCAACCCCTTGGGTCCGCCAATTTACATACTTGCATAGTGTTAAATAGTAGCTTGTAATAATACAAAATTTACATAGGTGAATTGTTACCCAAAATAACGTAAAAAGGAATGGCTATCTATTGATAAATATTTTCTATATTATGATCCTGCTGCTTTAAGGTAAGTAGCGGCTGTAAAGGGCTGTAGGTAGCTTGCTCTTCTGAACAGCCCCTTGCGAAACATTCTGGAACGTAGACAATATGCGCCGGCCCAGCCGATAATAGTGCCTACATGGGAGTACCTGGCCACGGTAGCTTACGGAGGAGTTTAAGCAGTTCACCCATAAGAGCGTTGGTATTTAAGGACGCTGTTAGCCGCCCCTCTCCCATGGTGGGAGAAGGGTTGGCATATTCTATCACTATTTTCATTTGGATAAAACAGGAGGGAAGAAAGTTCTGTTATTTCTTTCCTGTCACTAACCTATAATTAGCAAATCTCACAAGAAAACTGACAATCATTACAATGCTTTACTTCTAAATATATTAGCTGAAGGAAGTAAGATTTAATTTAATTCCTGGTAAAGTGATCAATAAAACATTATGATTGAGATGCCAATATTTTCACAGTTGAAGTATGCAATTAGGGACTTTTTTACATATAAAAATAAAAAATAAGAAAGCAAATTATGCTGTGCAAGTGTTACTTACAAAGGAATTTCATTTCATAAGCAGGTACAAATAAAAAATATAGTGCTTTCAAATATTTAAAATAAGTATCCATTCCCTACCTATATGCACTAGCTGAACAGGAGGTGATGGCGGTGGCGTCGAGTCAGATGCACCATCTGCACGTGATGCAGTCGGCAAATTTTGCTCATCTTCACTGCTGGATGATAGTGTATGTGAATTTTCAGTTCTTGGCTTTTCAGGTCTTCTCTCAACATCTGTGGTTTCAACTTCAATAACAAATTGAGCATTTTCTACTTTCATTCTCATCTGTTCATATGAGCAGTCCTTAGAAAGTACTCTACAAGAAAACTTTCCCCAGTTCTTGACTGGCTTGACCTGCTCCTTCACCATTTTTGTGGAGCATGGTCTATTGGGCCACCAGCGCCAATTTCGGCCATTTTCAAACACTACCCAACAATAATTAGGCACACCAGACACTGATTCTTCTTCATCGAATGCAGCGACGGAATACATACTTGATTGAACAGACCAAAAATTAGGTTGTGAATTTCAACAGTTATGAATAAGAGGCATAATATAACATGCATTTAAATCTTTCCTAATCATACCACATTTTTCCTTATTTCATTTTGATGAATATGTAAAATGCGTTTTGCTAACTGACCAACATACACACTAATGATGGAAGATTCTGCAGGATACTTATAAGCAGGCTTCATGTTTTTGAATTTTTTTAACTTGCATGTAGCACCAACTTCAGTAACGAGCCCAAAACTACCATCAACCAACATAACAGCTGATTCTCTTAGCTTTGAAGGGTCAATTTTGCATTTTTCTTTAACAATTTCACATGAATTGAATGCAGAAGTGTTTTGTGCATCTGCATCAAGGGTTTCTAGTTCATTTATTCTGGCGCAAATCTGTTGCAACGGTAAGTAGCCGCTTCTAATGCGACGCTTAAGCACTGACAAATGGTTTTCTAACTTGAAGGCACTGATACTGTCTAAGTTTCCGAACGTCTCACATCATCATGAAGATGCTGGAGAAAATGAACGTTGTACACAACATTGAAAATGGGGTAAATTTTTTTATACTTTTTAATAAATAAAAGACACAGTTTATGGGCATAGATTAAAGTTTCTTCACATTGTACATCACCTTGCGAGCAAAATATACGCATTATTGTGTGAAGAATAAGGAAATGATTGTAAATCTTACTAGGCAAAAACCTTTAGAACGATAGGTCCTATGTAAAGCACAAAACACCTGAACTCAGTGTCTTTAAAGCGCTCCAATTCATTCAGGGATCTTGGTTTTCTGGCAAATTCTTTCGGCATTTGGCTCTTTATTTCATCAAATTTCTTATTCACCTCTTGCACAACATTACTGGCAAGTTTATATGGAATTAATTCCACCAGCAATGAAGTAGCTTCTTCACTATTCCAAGTAGAATTAGGTGCGTGTAATACAATGGGAAGTGTTCAATCATTTTTATACCAATTATTTGCTGAATAGGGGAAATACCAACATGGTGTTATTGTTGTTCTCTTACAATAAATCCTTCATCTGTTCTCGGAACACATTCAATTTCAGGGTATGAAACAGCATGATGCTGGTACACTCCCTTGCATCTGCACCTTTCACAAGCATAATATGCGCCTGGAGATTTTATTTGCTTCACAAATGCTCTTGCAGGTGCATCACAAACAATAGAATCCAGTTCTACAGAAACAGCTTTGTGATTAGTTTGTACACTATCACGCAGAAGAGTATTTAACTCTGACACAAAAGTGGACAGATATTCCTCAACAGCAGGTTTTGTTTTGCCAAGATAAATTGCAACTACAAAAATTTTATTAGAAATGTTAGTAGAGCAGAGTATTGGCCAAAATGACACATTACTGCTTCTATAAACTGGCAGTCCATCTATATTGAAACACAATTTAACTTTAGGTGATTGTGATTGAGAAAGAATAGCCACTAAACTGTTTCTGATTCCAAAATAATGAAAATTGTCAGAACCTTCTCCAACTGATTCTAAGGAAAAATTGCATTTCGTTTTAAGCAATGTTTTAGCATTCAAAGGAACAAAGTCAGCTGGGTGATATTTATTCCACAATTTAAGCAAATCTGACACACATGAATGACTAACTTTGTGACTCAGAGCCCAGTGAGCAAGATCTTTAGAGGGATTTAATCCTGCTTCATCATCTGCTCTACATGTACTTGAGCTAGATGAATCTGAATGTGAGAGGGAATTCTCTGAGATATGCAAACAAGAAGAATTTCCAACACTTATACTCTCACTGACTAAGTCTCGGTTGATTGAGGATTCACTCTCCTCACTAGTAAAACTCAGAGCAACTTGTGAAGTTGAGGCACCCTGGTTTTCAGTTAATTCGGTCGAACTTACACTTCTTTTATCAAGAGAACTGTGTGGAGATATAGCACTTGCAATTGCTATAGAAGACTTCGCTCTTAACGGTTTCCTTTCAGCAATGTTTTTTTTAGTTCATAATAATTCTTCTTCAATGTAATAGATAATTGGCTGAAATCATGAAGAAAAAATAATTTTTTTTTGTAACAGAACTGCTTAATGCTCAAGTTGACAATTTCTTAGTGCTAGATTATATATATGTTTTGAAATTTTTCAACAGCAAACTTAAGCTTCCTATTGAAAATTTATGATAAACAATTATGAAACATTTATATTAATATGAAAAATATGATACACAAAATACTTCCAGCCCAATCAGTGATATACACATTCAGGGCTAGCTGGAAGAATTGTTTTACATATATGTATACAGATAAATGTGACATTTGCAGCGATAAATATGTTGGATGTGGGGCTTCACTTTCATATGCAGAAGTCACCCAAACATTCCATCGAATATTTAAGCTATGTTATATCTGAGCAATGGGTCCACGTGCAGATCTTTGATTTTCAAAACTCAAACGTTTTGCTCTGATAATGAAATTTGTTTGAAATTTTGAAAATTTGAAATTGCTGATTCTTTCATATCTACCAAACTAGGCCTACCTTGAACAGGCCTTCTATGAGCTGCGTATTAAGGGGGTCATCCGGCAATTTTAAATTTTGATCCGATTGGTCTGAAATTTAGGTAGCATATGTTTTTTTATAAGAGAAACATATTTTATTCGTGTACCTTTTTGATTTAAGCCTTAGTTTTTCAAAAAATTCGAAATATCAGTTTTACAGTCATTTTTGTACATATTTCAAGCAGATAAGAAGTCAAAAAGTTTTTATGCTAGAACAAATTCAAAGACAGTTTTGGAATCCCTGAAACATTTCTAATAAACTGATGTCCTGTTATTTTGTATATGCGATATTTTACCTCTATATCATATATACCAAATTTTTGGTTTTCAACTATGATCAAAAATTCAAATGCACAAATTGGAAAAATCAGGACATCAGTTTGTTAGAAATGTTCCAAGGATTCTAAAACTGTCTTTGTTTTCTTCCTAGCATAAAAACTTTTTGACTTCTATCTTTTCGAATGTTGAAAGTTAGAGTTGTTGGGTATAAGCCATTAACAAAATTTTTTGTTGAAGTGTAATATAATGGACAATTTATGTAAATCAGGGCCGCCACTTTTGTTTAACGAAAATAATCTAGTTTGACCTCAAAAAATATCTAGAAACATCTAGATTTGAAAATAAAACATCAAAAAATATATCTAGAAATAAATTAATTGTAAATAATAAGTTAGTTTAAAATTAGCACATGAGAATATTTATACCATAAATTGTTTTATAATAGGCCATTTATCCTTGTTTAAATTATCTAGTATCCTGATAGTTATCCTAATAGAACTTAGTATCCAAATGTTCTTCAATTTCACAAGTGTTGCGAGTAGGAAAGACTAATAAGTAGTCCTTCCAAATAGTAGCAAGTAGTTATCAGCGTTGCGAGTAGGAAGGAGTAATTTAGTAAAAACTGATTTAAAGAACATTAGCATTTCATCCAATAAATATGTCTTATCTACATTTTTATATTCAAATAACTTATGAATTATTTGTACCTCTGTTAAGATCAGTTGCAAAAAAAATTATAGTGAAGATTTTTCTCATCAGAATATATTTTGAATAATACATCAGCAGGATAGCAAGTTTCCCTTTGCCCTGAAATTTCAAAATGTGTTCATAAATCCAGCCATTGAGCAACAATTTTTTTTACTGTAGGCTGGATGGACAACCATCAAGTTTTGCAAGCTGAAGGAATTTTCAATGGATGTTAACCAATACTAATTGATTCATTAAATTAATTGAATTGGCATCGTTGAAAAAAATTTTGCAAACCAATTATGAGTTTCTGCAATAAAAAGTTCCACGTTCCTTGGTAAACATTTACCAGAAGCATAGGACATCGCAAGCTGGAATGAGGGGCATACACATCTCATCAATGTTAAATATAAATTTTCTTCTTTGAACTTGGCATAAACTACATTATTGATGCCAACAATTAATGACACTTGCATTGTCAGTCTCTATTGCATTGCAATTATCAATGCTCAGATTCCTACTTATCAACAATTGTTTTAAGGCTGTCACAACGCTATCTGCATCACTTTTAATAAGTTTGCAATTACTAAGTAAGTTGATTCGACTTTATTAGATGCATGACTCTAGTATATAATTGATACACCAAGTAGTTTCATGCTTGAAATATCATTGCTTCCATCCAACAATAAAACTGAACTTATTTTTGCCAATATCATTGGTCAGTCATTCATCAAAATGAGGCCACAATAAGTTTTTGATAATGTATGTAGATTTTATTCCATGATTCTTGACATCATCACTAGCTTTGCAATTGGAGATAGTGTGCTTTAGCTTATGAACCTGATGATCACAATTAGAAATTACACTGTGGCAGCACAAAAACATTGAAATAGCCATCTAGGTGTGGTTCATAATCTATACACAACATGATCAGAATGTGGTTGGTTCACTATTCAAACAATTTAGTGAAGCAAATTGACAAATATAATAAGACTGAAGTAGAAACCTACCATTATAGTGAATTCCTAATTCGAATTTACAGAAATCTATCATATATATAGCTCAATTGTATTCTAGCTAGAAAATATCTAGCATGCTGAAAAAACTATCTAGATTTTATAGCTAATATCTAGGCTCCAAATTTTACATCTAGGCTTAAGGCTTAAGCAAAAACATCTAGATCTAGATATAAAATATCTAGAGTGGCAGCCCTGATGTAAATGAATGCTGTTTTCATTATTATTTCGAAAATTTCCATGCATAACTTTGTATTCACACTGTGAATTGTAATTTACAAAAATAAAACTAAATAGAAAAATTTTTATATAAAAGTAATTAATTTTTATATTTTTAGTCTGATTCTTATGAAATTTGAATATTTTATATCCCTTAAGAAAAGAAACCCAATTTCATCCATTCATTTTTTCGATTCAGGCCTTTATTTTTTACAAAATTGGACATATTGGTTTATTAGTTTATTCATATTGATATTTCAAATGAATAAAACTCATTGAGTTTGTATGTTAGAACAAAATCAAAGACAGTTTTAGAATCCATTAAGCAATGCTAACAAAGTTGCAGTTTCAAATTTTTTATTTCCAATCCTTTTTTGTTTTATATGGGGTCAAAATGGGGTCGAAAATTAAGGATTTTTATTCCTTGTACCCCCTAAAGGTAGGGGGGGTATGGGGGAAAAATCTTTAATTTTCGACCCCGTTTCTACCCCATATAAAAAGAAAAAAACTGAAAATTGATAATTTAACAATGTGCTTTTGTTAGAAATGTCTCAAGGATTCTAAAACTGTCTTTGATTTTGTTCTAGCATGAAAACTCAATGAGGAGATACGTTTTGAAATATCAATACAAATGAACGGAAAAAACAATATGACCAATTTTTTAAAAACCTACGGCCTGAATAAAAAAATTAATAGTTGAAATTGTGTTTCTTTTCAAAATTTGCATATGCCAGTCAAATTTCATAAGAATCAGACTGAAAATAAAAAAATTCATATCTTTTATATAATAAAATGAATTTTATTTCATATTTATTTAGAGAAATTACAATTCACAGTGTGAATATGAAGTTATGCATGGAGATTATCGAAATAAAAATGAAAACAGCATTCAATTACATAAATTTTCCATTATATTACACTTCAACAAAAAATTTTGTTTATGGCTTATACCCAACACCTCTAACTTTCAACATTCAAAACGTATCAACTCATGGAGTTTTGTTGCTAGGACAAAACCAAAGACAGTTTTAGAATCCCTGGAACATTTCCAACAAAAGTATGTTGACTTCCTTCCAAATTTTGGAATAAAAAGGTATATAGCTCTAAACCCAAAAATAATTTTCTTTGATGTAATGATATAAAATGTTGCCTCTCAAAATTTTTTTTTCAAAATGTTAAAATTTTACAACATACTTTTGTTAGAAATGCTTCAAGGATTCTAAAACTGTCATTTGTTTTGTTCTAGCATCAAAACTCAATGAGTTGATACGTCTTGAAATAAACTTAAAAAAAATACAAAAAACTAATTTTGTTTGTAAAAAGAATATGGCATAATTCGAAAAAGTAACACGAGTAAAAAAAGTTTACTTCCAAAAAATTCATATACTGGCCAATTTCCGAACGAATCGGACGAAAAAAGTTCAAAAATCCGGATGGTCCCCTTAACTCTACTTGCAACAAGCCTCCGGAAGCGGTACAAGCCACAAAATGAGAAACAAATCCTTTGCACAAAAAAAAAACAATTATTATATGCTTACCAGGTATACTTTCATTTCAATTTCCTTCCAAGTATGGCATTCATGATTTAAGTTTGGTGATGATAATTATGATTAATATCAGTAAAAAATGTAATTGAAGAAAATCGTGATTAAAAAGTTTGACTTTAACTCAGAAGCACTTTATACATGTAGATCCACAACTAAATCCAATATGACTAAATATTTATGTTTTGCGTCTTGCAGATCCTAATTATAAATAAAAGAGCAAAGAAATTCGCTTTTAAATTCAACATTCTTATTATTACAGTCTAATACTAAAAGAAGAACGTTTCGATCTGTTAGGTCATTTTCAACTTCTGTCGATAGAAAATCACAAAATCCAATAAAATTTCAAGTAAAACTGCAGACAATGAGGAAAAATAAAAATAAAAAACATCATACTAAAAAACAACAAATACAACCTAAACTAGCTTAATGGGGAATGCAGACTGACTATCATTCAAAACTGTTTTTTCCGTTAAAACGTACAAAGATTCTGAAATACAAAGTTCAAAAATACCAGATGTGGATGAAATTATCTTAAAATCGTTTAAGCGCACTGGAAGATCGCATTTCTCTGCATGAGAACGGATGACAAGATAATTGCATTCACATCTGGTATTATCAAACTTCGTATTTTAGAATCTTTGTATATTTTAACGGAAAAAACGGTTTTGAATGATAGTCAGTCTGCATTCCCCCTTCAGCTAGTTTAGGTTGTATTTGTTGTTTTTTAGTATGATGTTTTTTATTTTTATTTTTCCTCATTGTCTGCACTTTTACTTGAAATTTTATTGGATTTTGTGATTTTCTATCGACAGAAGTTGAAAATGACCTAATAGGTCGAAACGTTCTTCTTTTAGTATTAGACTGTAATAATAAGAATGTGGAATTTAAAAGCGACTTTCTTCGCTCTTTTATTTATAAATCCAATATGCTACACTAGAGCATTTCACATCAAGCAGGGCGAGAAACCACAATGCAATTTGTTCGCGCATTAGACTAACTAGCCTAAATTATCGAGACTAAATAGAAAATTATTTAATTTATTATTTATTAATACCGAACACAAATTTATTTAATATTTTTTCAACACACAGCACACATGCGTCAACAAATAGGGAACTAAATATGTCCAATAACGGGATGAGAACGTCGGTAGAAGCCGATCTAGCTTTCACAATGCACTTTATTCACGTTGAGCTGCCTAAATCGTCAATATCCAATAGAATCTCCTCTGAATCAATATTTATTATTATTGAATACATAAAGTTACAACAATTTCATTCACGAACACTCCGAGTTAACCTGTTAACGGTCGGCGCTCACTCGAGCGGCGCCATGCATGAGGTCACCGGTCGAGCAGTACGAGCTCAGAGTCACTTGCAGGCCGGAAATACTTGCGACTTAGTTTCCGTGTTTACGGCACCGAGTTTCATGCACTCGCAGTGAGCATATTTCATACAATATAGTATGCAATACATAAATATTAAATGGCAGTAAAACCGGGCAAAACATTTGTTTCAAAATTAAAATGCTATCGCATCACTTTCTTCGAACCTGCTTCATACACTTTCGAATGAAGAGACTGATTAATTGTCGAAACACTGCTCATACTAACATCTGATTTGACGTCACTTAGTACTTCCTGTAAGGCATCTTGAAGTTCATTTTCTGTTAGAAACTTTCTTTTCGCCATATTGAAGGGATATATGAGTGAAGAACGGAACCTAACCAGGAGAGGAAGCACAACCGCACCTCGTAAAGGAAAAAGGGTGACTGACGAATGCGATGAGGATGAGCTCGACAAGGACGACAGCAGCTTCAGATGGTTGCCAGATGCACATTCTGCCGCTAGTCATAATATGATCATATGTCAGCGACAACGCTAATGTTTATATGTTATTGATTCATTGTTATATGTTATTTTCATGTTTATATGTTATTGTGCTTCATTAATTTATTCGGACCACTAGGAAATCAAAGTTTACAGCTTCTTACATACCTGGTAGAAACCAATTTGCTGCAAAGAAGTGCGTCCTACCAGTGAAAAAAGAGGGACAAAACTTAGTAACATAAGAATAATTTCTTGAATTCCAAGCGAATAAATATCAAAAAATAATTGCTGGGAATGAACTCATGAAATGATAACATGAATATGGATCACATATTTAGTTTTTTGAGGAATTATACGGGAATAATTTAGTGCTTGAATTAATGGGAAGAACTGCCATAATATCGAAATATATGAAATAACCACAGTTGAGTAAATAAAAACACAACATTGAAATGGTATTCTTTTACATTTTCTTGCTTTTCATTCGCTGAAAATAAGAATCCCATAAGACAGCCACTTCTTTAAATAATATTGCTGAACGCTTTTTCTCATATATAATATAATCGAATATTATTTATTTTTCGGAACATAGCAACCCAATTAGGAGAATAAATTTTATTTGCGTAAATGTACACATTATGGTACAAAGTCTAAATTTGGGCTGGCCACTACGCAGCCATGTTGAAAAACCACGTGCAGCCCACATTATTAGGTTTAATGACCTAACCATATTTTACCCACCTTTTGCCCATGTGTTTATATATATATATATATATATATATCACCATTGCCCATCTGATTCCCATTTTCCTATGTGGGCCCCATATGGGCCCCATGACCGTCTTCTACTAGGGTATCTTCAAGACATACTATGTTTTAGTTTATTTTTTGCCACTCTGAAGTGGACTCGGCAATGTTGCATATTGTTTATGGTTGGAGGAGTAAGATTTCAGTTGCTCGTGAGATAAACTTCTAAGGCAATAGTGGTATAACTTTAGGACACAAGACAAATGTGATCTACGCGATAGAATGCAGTTTTGAAGTTTAGGAAAATAGAGAATTTAGGTTTCACTTACCAATATTTTAAGAAATAGCAGGAAATGAATTAGAATAGATTGTGTTGTTGATTTTTGGAATCGAAAGCCGAATTGATAGCGTACGGAAATTACGCTCGGAATAGGAATTAACTTTCTATATAGTATGTTTCAAAATTTTTTCAAAAATTTGCAATGTAGAAATTGATCTACAGTTATTGCTGTAAGGTTTGGCTACGCTTATGTAGTTATTTCTGCAACTTATGCTAAAATCGGGAAAGTGCAGAAATAAATGGATTTGTTCATAATATCAACATGAACAGATGGAGCGAGAGATGCTGCTTATTCACGAATTTAAAGAGAAAATGCATTTTTTACGGATTAGGCCTATCCCCTTTTTAGTGCATTATTGCACCTGTAAGCCTCTGAAGCGTTGACTGTAGAGCATGGGCGAGAGAGTGGTTTGAGTCTGAGTCCACCAGATAACGCTGTTATCAAGCGGGAACATTTTTTTAAATTCTCGTGATACTTTTTAACGCAATTGCGTATTTTAACAAAATAAACGACGCATATGTCTACGATATATTTTTCCTCGTGGTGGAATGCAGTATATTGTACAATACTATTTATTGGATCTCGTGAATTATTTTTCAATCATTAAACGGAAGCAAAAAAACATCACATCATTTTACAACATCTAGGAACTTGCTAGATTTTCCAGATTAATATATTTTTTTCGAAGTCTATTGTAGCTGGTATTGCAATTTCTGAACCTTTGATGCATTTCACGACCAAATTTTCTTTCATGGTGTACCTGTCACTGTTTCTTACTGTAGAAATAATTTTATTATTTGTTCACTGTTCTTGAGCGTCTTAGAGCGTGACCCTTGGAGTTTTGATTGTACGAGTACGGCGTCCATAATATGTTATGTGATAGTTTTTGCAGGTCAGTGATGGCTTTGTCAATGAAGTTAAAGTTGGTTTTCAATAAAGTTTCCTGTTAGTCATCGAGGGGTTATGAGCAGCACGAGGTTTGGATTGCGTTTGCATATTTTCAATGAATGACTTTTTTCATCAGAAATATAGGAAACAGAATGAGCAATTTTTTTAATTGGTTTACTCATTTGGAGGAAGAAGGATTTCAAGGCATCAAAGTTAAAAAGATCCCTGTTTTTATTTTATTTTCCATGCCAAAGAGATTGGAGTATTCATGAGCATAGTATCGTTAGCAGGGGCTTGCTTGGAGACTGGATTTAGTTAGTAAGTTCGTTATTGAAGGCCTCCTGTTTCCCAGGAGCTTTCTTCAATGAGGAAACATTTATTGGTTTTGGTTTGACTCCAATAAAGAGGGTTTCTATTAAACTAAAGTTAGCTATTTTATTAGGAATGATTTTAGTATTAAATCTGTTTCCGATTAATTCACTTACATCATTACTGCGTTTTTCCCCTTTTAACAAAAAAATAGAATACTTCGTAAATAAGCATATTTATCGTGTTAATTTTTGCCCTATTCAACAATTCTCTGTAAATTGTAACTAAATTGCAATTTTTAACCCTTGAATAAGTTTTGTAACACATCCTATTTCTTTCGCTATCATTAAATGCCGTTTGATCATAACGTGAAAGATTGAGGTGTTCCACGATATTGGCGCTCGTGTAGAGAATGCTAGATTTTGTAAAGATATTGAGCAAAACGAGGGTAAAAGTGCTTTCACATTATTGTATAATGTTTAATTATCTCAAACAAGTTATGATACATAAAGAAACAAACAAAACAAATACCTTATATTGTACAAAAGAGTTGCTGTACCTTGTGAAACTTTACAATTCGACAAGTCACAAGACAAATTGCTAGCAGACACCTAAATAGAACGCCAAACACCTTATTATACAGTGTAACCAACCATCTTTCTAAATATTATTCTTCAGGATCCCCCACAAGTTCTCGACAGGGCTCAAATCGGGAATAAGATGGCCATACAAACATTTTTCCCATGAACCCTAGCGCGTCACAGAAATCTTACGTATTCTTCGCCGGGTGAGATGGCGCATTATCATGCTGAAATACAAGCCTTTTGCGCCTCAGCTGAGTGTCATCAAAGCACGGGATGAAATGTGCGTCCAAGAGCTATCAGTAGGCCACTACTAAACTTCTACCAGTCCTCTAAACGGTCCTGTTAGGTCATTGACAATTATTCCTGCCCATGTCAGTATACCGCCTCCTCCCAGTTAGCAACAGGAACGATAATGACTATTTCACTCTCTTGACCATTTGTGACCCAGCCTCTCCCCTAGCCGTCAGGCCCACCATGAGCTGCTCTCGTTTCATATGTGGATTTCATCAGTTTTATGTCGTTTGTCGTGTAAATTTCAGCCCATTACAACCATAGCACCCTGTGAACTTGTGTAGTAGAGTCGGGGAAGTTTATTTTCTGGCTCAAGGTTCTTCCCCAGAACACTAAGGACCTGCATTGTATGAATTTGGAAACAGATAGAACATTGACTAGCTCTTGAGTAATTTGAATGTAATACGTGGCTTTTTGAAGAGTTGCCTCTTAACATTACGTAAATCTCGGTCATTGACAGAAAGCGCCAACATCCGACCGTATCTAAATCGGTGAAGGATGGCTGAGTATTTCTTTTGTGCATCGATATGACGCAAGATACAATTAGCCTTCAACTTAGAAGGGATTCTTTTTACCATTATCCTATCTTAACAACAAACACTCCTCTCAGTTTCTGTCAGATCCTTACGCTCTTCCATGAAGGAGCAATTTCTCCAGCAGGTAATCGTTTGGCACGGTTGAATAATGCAGTTTACTTGCATGGATCAAAAATGAGAGAGCGTATTTTGAGAGAAGTACGAGTGTTGCCATATTTTTGAGGGTTCACCACAGAATTCACAATAATTTCTGCTGAAGTGCAATAGCTGAAAATGTGTAGCATTAGGTTTCACTGATAGCTTCGTACCAGTTATATTTTCTTGACACACCCAATTGCCTTGTCAGAAAACTAACTTTATTTTTGTCTGGTCGTTTTCCGATATTGCAATCAAAAAATGTTTATGGCCGTGCCCTAGAGCATGCTAAAATTAGCTAATATCGTTCAATGAATGAATGAAGCCGAAGAAAAATGCGCACTTTAATGGCTTGTGATATCCTTTCTTGTGTTCAGAATAGAAAAGATATTGATACATAAAAACCTTACAACACAATATTATCACTCATAAATACTGTCCGATCATTCATTTTAAGCACAGAATTGAAGAATAAACGAACTAGAGCCTTGGATTACTCTAAATAACAATATCAATATGGAAAAACTCTCGCTCATTTCGTAGAACTTTACGAAAGAAAATTATAAAAGTAGTATATACCAGGTTCAAACCTTAAATTAGAAACAATATCAGAGACGTAAAAAACAG
This sequence comes from Morinoia aosen, assembly GCA_030386875.1. Lineage (NCBI taxonomy): Eukaryota > Metazoa > Arthropoda > Malacostraca > Amphipoda > Talitridae > Morinoia > Morinoia aosen. Next base: position 30,264,032 of record CM059559.1, read on the forward strand.
TACTTTTTGCTTAAATTTTTCGAATTCATAAACGAAATTCAAAACTTGGCTTTTGGTAAATTCTATCAAAGTGGCAAAAATAACGTGACGAGGAAAACGAACTACTGTTCTATAAAGTGCATCGTATCGCGAGGAGTTATACATTGTAATTTTTTTATTGAAATTTGTTGTTCACAAAGTGTTTTTGTAAACTTTTGTTAACTAAGGAAAATAATAGTTTAAGATATCACTACAAAATGCATTCCTTAACCTAAATGCAACATTTCCAATCGAAAAAACTTTCATTGTACGCTAACTAACGCCTCCTATAATCTTGTCTGCAAAAACGACTGATAAAATAAATCAAATAGATTGAAATCGCTCGCAGTAAATGCGTTAAAATACTTTGCTGATTCCATACATCCGATCCTCTCCGACTTACTGAATCCCTCTCTTTACTTATTTCCCCCAAACTTTGTAAAATTTACCTCAGTGACTCCCATTTCCAAAAACGGTAATTCATACTAGGATTGAAACTAAACATCAGTTCCTGGAAGGCCAATTTTTAGTAAAATATTTTAAAAAATTATTTACAAGGAAGTTCACTCTTTCATGGAACAAAAATTACTTTTGACACAATTCGATGTTTGACAGTTTAACTTACGAGTCAAAAATCGATCATCAAAAACCATCTGTAATATCATAACTCGAAAACTGGCGAAAAGAATATTGTTTACTTTGTGTGATTCAACAATCGCGAACCCATTGACTGTTGATGATAGGATATTACTTTCGAAGTTCCAATTGTACATTGTTAAAGAAGGAACTCAATGCTGGTTTGAAATATCTGAGGGATCATAAAGAATTCGTGGTAATCGGTATATCACTGCCTCTCGTAACTTTCTGTCATTAGAAATTTAAAAACAAGGCAAATTCTAGAGAACTTAATCATATTTCTTTGAAAAACGCTTTGGAGTCCAGCTCCATCATCAGTTCAAAAATACGAATCATTATATCTGCAGTAAAAGAAGAAATAAAATTTTGTAGACAGTCATTAAAATAAATTAAAAAAACAAAAATAAAAACATGTCACAAAAAATGAAACCGACGAAATTGCTATCTAGTTACTATTTGCAATGGATATGAACTATCGGTATTGTTGAGGGCCGGTTTTGGTTTAAAAAATATGTTGACTCTAAAATCCTAAGGTCATACGAATTTGAGGCAGAATCTAAGATTTGAAAGTCTTTTCAGGATATCGGTATGTTGCATTTTTCTGCATGATTGCGTACTACAGAGTGAGAGGGGTGTGCTAATTGGTCCTCAGTGCGGAAGCTTCCACCCTGATGTTCTGCCATTCCGATATAAAAATTCCGTCAAGTCATGCCGACGTACGATCCCAATTGAAAATCAAGGACGTTTCGCCGGTAGGTACGCGTCGGTTCCTAGGCGGTTTTTAGTTGTATTACGCAGTACGCACGGTTTAAGGGTCAAATGTTCACTTTTTCGGACACAAAACTGCACGCGAATCGCCGTTGTTCCGCCCAACCTAACGGTCGTTTACCGCCTCAGAACCAGATTTGAATCGCGGCTGGCCGTCCATGGATTATAGGTTAAAAAATCGCTCCCGGTTGCACGTGCCTCGCTCACGAGGTGTACAATGTTGCACTAGAAGTTTTGGATCCTACAATACATTCACACTTACTGCATTGTGAATTTATTGACCCGTTAAGCTCAGTACAATATTGTATATCCAATGAGATCGATGCACGTGCAACTGGGAGCTCAGGTACATAAGACAATACATTAGAAAGGACATAGAATCCCGCTCTTTCTTCAACTTTTATGACAAAAATGAAACATTCTCTACACTATAATTTACATGAATATCTTACTTCCATTAATCACAGCCTTCTCACCAATAAAACACCAAAATTATATAGGAATTAAGAATAAAATCTCAATCCTTTTAAAATGCTGCATGTAACAAACAAATATCAACTGCATAAACATAAGGATGGGAATGTAATTTCCGTATCTCAAAGTTCCCTTCAGCGCATGTTTATATTATGGATTAGATTTTTGGTTAGCTTAAGCCTACCTATCCGCAACAAATGCGACCCAAAGAGAGGAAAAGGAAGGCACCATTTAGTATGGAGGCAACACGTGCACTACATTTTGGGACATATCATATGTGTACCATTAGGTAAATTACATACCGGCATAAATGAATAGCATTTCCATAATTTCACTACCTTTTTTAGAATTGATTTTAACCTACCTGGTAAAAATTTTAGTACACTTATATTGTTCACACTTTTTATAAAGAACAAGAATGGACTAGAGCAGTACAGTCAGTTTCTAAATTCTGCTACTCACAACTACCGAACCAACCGTAGCAATCGCACAAACATAGTCAACATTTTAAAGGGAACACGGAATCTGTGCAGAAAGGGTATAAAAACAGTAAGTTGAGAAAAAAGTTCATGAAACCAGATCAAAGCTGAAGAAGAAAGTAGTATGTGCTAAAAAACAGGACAGTAGTGAACCGAAAATATGTAGTCCTTAACGTAACAAAAACATTTTATTTCAACAAAATGAAGGCCTACCTAACTCATAGCCCGGGCCCTCACATTTTCCTCCCTGGGAGCGCTATCTCCCATAGATACAATAGATGTATACCTCTGAGGAGTGTCTACATTATATCGCGTGTCCTATAAAAATGTCTCGGAGTTTTTAAATGTTTATATCTCCGCTTTAAATTAACACATTTAAAATGTATTTTTTCACAATGTATTACATTTTGTTTCCGTTTCGAATAATCAATTTTTTTGAAAATCGTTTAGTAACCACTTTACACTGATCGATATAAAGAAAGAGGTAGAAAACTAATTGTTCAGGGGAAAGATTTTAAAAACAACGCTGGTGTTCTTTATTTCTAAATACCTACCTTTGAAAATAATTTCACAATGATATATATTACATACCACCAAATATTTAAACCCTCTGGAAGGTTATTTACTTCCTTATTTCATCATTTGAAGACACCTAAAATGCAGCTCACTAACGATCAAAAAATTTTCATCGCATTGGAATATGAAGCAACGAAAAACTGTGAAAAAAATCGAAGTGCAATTAATGAAAAAATCCCGAAAGGAACTCGTTCGATAAGAAAACTGTGTATCGTTTGAGTTAGAAAATTAGAACAAAAATTAAATGCTCCTCTAGCTTTGTCACAGTTTTTCGTTGCTTCATATTCTAATACGATGAAAATTTTTTGATGGTTAGTGAGTTGCGTTTTAAGTATCTTGAAAAAATGAAATTAGAAAGTAAATAATCTCTACGAGGATTTAAATACTTCATGATATGTAGGATACATCATTGTAAAATTATTTTTCACAGTAGGTATTGAGAACTTAAGAACACCATAATTGTTTCCTCTGAACAATTAGTTGCCTCTGAACAATTAATTTTCCATCTGTTTCAGTAAATCGATCACTGTAAAGTTAAGCGATTTGAAAAAACTTGAATTATTAGAAAAGAAAAGAAAATTTATTTCTTTGTGAGAAGAAGAAATTTCAAATATGTTAATTCAAAGCGGAGACTTTTTCATCAATGAAAAGTTGGAAACATTTCTGTGGGACACTCGGTATGTACAGGGTGTTGTGCAATGCGATGCATATATTTTAACCAAATACCGAAAGAAAAACGTAAAATAAAACGATTTTCACGAGTGACAAAAACCTCAAAACTCCGTTTTCGAGAAATAATGATCTGAAATAATTATAGATTCCCGTAGGAATAGCCCGAAGCGCGTGCCAACAGCCTGCCAAAGAAGTTAGATTTTACTCGTTGGCTGCATGGTAAGCCCATTCGTATGGGAATCTAAAATTATTTCAGGCCAACTTTTCTCCAAAACAAAGGAGTTTTGGGGGTTTTCTCACTTGAGAAAATTGTTTTATTTTGCGTTTATATATATATATATTATACAATTATATATATATATATATATATATATATATATATATATATATATATATATATATATATATATATATATATATATATATATATATATTGTTTTTCATATATCTATACATCAAGAAATAAACCAGTAAAATACATATTTTTTCTAAATATACAGATATATCAACTCATGTATACAGAATTCCCTTTCAACGCTCATTTATAACATATATATATCATTCATGAGATCTCTCTCAAATGTTTTGACTAAATAGAAATGATTGGCCTGCAGGAACTTTTTGAATATCATTAAAGTAAATAACGAATGAAATTAAAGTTACAATTTGAGTTTTCAATACCCCTTTCTCAGCTGGGTCACCAATGAACAAGCACTGAATTTTTTTTTTTTGCAAAAGAAATGCATCATTCATAAAATGCATAGGTTGACACTTAAAATCGACTGAATGTGCTTGTTTATTGGCTGGATGCTGAACAGCATCTTGTATATCAAATTCAAACACTGAAAAATAATATTTAAAATATTTCATTAGAGAACCAAATGGAAAATAATGGCAGAGAATAGCACAAAAGAATTTCCTTGCGTTACTAATGCGGTTTTAGTGAAAAAACTAGAGCACAATTAGCTAGCGCAATTATCTTCCAAAAAAGTATTTAAAAAGTATTTGCAATAAACCATACCCTCAAATGATAGATGAGCTTTATGCACTTTCGGGTGCACTGTTGCGCAGGACTCAATGCACAGGATTAAAAATCTTGAAAAACATATTAAACAAGAGAATAGTTGAAGACAGAAAGACGACCTGACATGGACAGTAAGAAAATGAATAAAAAATGTCCATCATGAAAAGGCAAAACGATAATTACAATATAAAATGACCCAAATGCACATCTCTCCCCTATTAAAAATTAAGGGAGTAGCATGGTTGATTAAAGGAGACAGCGGAGAATTAAAGGAGTATTAAGCGAACCGAGGCCTCTTCCCTTCTGACACTTCCAGGGCGCGACTCATAAGCGCGATGCGAGCAAGTTCTCCTATGTTGCTACCAGAGGCCACTTGTGCAGATGGCCTCTTGGTAAAACGCCTGCCATCTTTCTCGAGAGAAATGACGGTTGCCATCTTTCGCCTCAGTTTTGAAGTTGGTGTTGTGCGTGACAGATGTCTGGATCGTGTCTCTATTATTTAAAACGTTTCAAGTAGTGTTAGAGTGTATATCAGTGCGAGTGTGTATTACGTGAGGGTGTATAGTACGTGAGGGTGTCAGAAGAAACAAGAGATGGAAGAGACGTATAATGCTGGTCTGTAGTGGCATTATTTCAAGAGCATGAACGGAGCAAGGACCCCATTGCTAGTTTCACCACCTCGGTCAATTGATATTTTAAACGATTCATCGTTGTGGTGGGGCTGGTAGTGAAGGCAAAACCTCAATGTGAGCTATGTAAAAACAACAAAATGTGGAAACCAAACCTGAATTTTCCCTCGTCAGTCTCCAGCAACCTTTGAATTGAAAGACGTTCTTGAAGGTGATCAACTATGTGTTCAGATACAAATTTGTGTGTGTGTAGGGGGGGGGAGTTTGTGTGTGGGTATAGGGGTAGGTGTGTGGGAGGGGGGTGTGGGGAGGGTTTGTGTGTGGGGATAGGTGGGGGAGTGTGTGTATATGAATAGCCGGTGTAATTAAGCTCGGGCAAGGTAAAGTCATTTTATTTTCCTTTCTAATTTTAGGAATGAAAGATGAAAAATCTGCTGGACGATAATTGTTTTTGTTATATATATCGCTATGAGTATATTCTTTCAACGACCCTAGGGTATTGTTGCTATATTAGTTTCAAGGTACATTTATATTGTTCCCTGCAGGCTTTGGCTCCAAGGCTGCGTACAGCTGATTTCCCATTATTGCACATTCAACCGTTGACGCTTCTCAACCAAATATAGCCAGTTGCCCATTAATTACCTTAGTTATTGCGTTGCGAAAACTTCAAGCATAAGTTATACGTCACAAACATGTCCCATTAATGTCAGCTTAATAATGAACACGCACCCATGAAATTTTCTGCACATTAGTAAGAATGTATTTAATTTACATACTCTGGTACATTTTTATTGTGCTATAAACCGTGTTTGCTTATGGTGAATTGATTAATCGCGCAAGAACTAAGGTAATTCAAGGGCAAACTGGTTATAATCGGTTTGAGCAGTGTGACGGTTGGAAAGAGTGACTAATGGGAAATCAGCTGTGCGCAGCCGTTTTTTTTAAATCAAATTAAGAGGTGGCCATCCTGGGCCTCTCATGATTCTCCGATGGTAAATAGGAGAAACTGGTCGCGCCTTGGGAGCGCGACGGTAGTGCTCCATGCTGAGCCATGCGTGGCCACCGGTTGGGACAGAGGCGCAGGCGCGCCTATAAAGTGGACACTTCGAAGTTGCCTCATAGGAGACGCATGGATGAAACAACCATGCATATTTGGGAGCGCTCCCAAGAATCACCGATGCCACTCCTATAATTTTTAATAGGGTCGGAGCCTGTAGGAGTGCTAAGTCCCAAAAGTGCAAGAGTTAAAAACAAAAGAGCTATCTTCTGACAATAAACGGTTTACATAAATATTAATAGTTTCTTGAATAGGAATGTTAGCGTAAAGAGATTCAACATCAAATGAAGCCATGATTAAATTGTATACATTTAGAATAATTTTAATGTTTTCGCTAAATTTGAAGGCATTGTCGACTGTATACTCATTTGAAGTTAGACGATTGAGGACTGGTGCATGGAGTTTACATAATTTATAGCTCGGACTATCAACTGCCGCTACAATCGGCCTAAATTGAAAGTTTGACGAAAATTCAGTTTTGTGAATTTTTGGTAGACCGTGCAGTACCGCCGGAGAGGAACCTGACACATGAAAATTAGATAAATTTTCTAATGGCGCTTTAGTCAACTCTTTTCAGCCACGTAAAAAATGCTTTATTGTTTTGAACCCTCAGTATTATTTTATTCATTGGTTTTGTAATCGAAACAAATTTGAAGATATCAGATATTAAACTATGTATGCTTTCTTGATATTTTTGGCGATCAATCAACACAATGCCTTTTCCTTTGTCTCATTTGCACTGACAACCAATTAGCACACCCCTCTCACTCAGCAGTACGCAATCACGCAGAAAAAATGCAACGAACCAATATCCTCCATAGAATTCAAAATCTTAGATTCTGCTGCAACTTCGTATGACCTTAGGATTTTAGAGTCATTACCTATTTTTAAACAAACAACCGGCCCTCAACAATTCCGATAGTTCATATCCATTGCAAATAGTAACTAGATAGCAATTTTGTCGGTTTTATTTTTGTGACATGTTTTAATTTTATTTTCGTGACCTCTTTTAATTACTGTCTACAGCCTTTTATTTCTTCTTTTATTACAGACATAATGATTTATATTTTTGAACTGATTATGGAGATGGATTCCAATAAGTTTTCCAATTAAATATGACTAAGTTCCTTTGAATTTTCCTCGTTTTTAAATTTCTCCTCAAGTTGCGATCAAAGCAAACAACTGACCAGTTCAGATATATTCCTGTCATAAACTGTGGCGTTCCACGAGGATCCTTTTTGGGATTTTCCCTGTTTTTGATCTTCATCTTTGATTTTTTTCGCGTACTTAGTTGTTGAAATGTATACATATTATCAATGGTAGTGCGCTCTATCCAATAAATTCTTGGAATGAAAACTATGATAAATTGTCTCACAAAAAAGAGGTATACTAAAAAACGACTCGAAGCTGCTCAAAGCGAATAAAATATGCATCAAAGGCGATGAAACAAAATGCATCCCATTTTCTAATAACCGAAGTGCATCTCTTCCGCCAAACAAAATCGGTGAACGCAATATTGGGGAAGCTAATTGTTCCAACTTAATAGGAATTACCACTGGAAACAATTTGACCTTCGGAAAGTATTTCTCGTACATTAGTTCTAAGATACTTAAATTAATTGTAAATCTCAACATAATAGAACATGTATTACCTGAATAAGCTATACAAATTGTGCAGAACATAGATTCATCCATTTTTGTAGAATTGAAGCGAAGCATGCGATGGGATTGACATGTATAAAACGAATATGTTATTTACACATCAAAATAGAGTCAATAGAGTCATAAAAAAGCTTGAAATTCAAAGCCAATAGAAATGATTCGTTCTAAATCCAAAAAATGTTTAACCTCTTAGATCTCCGTCAATATTTCCTGTGTAATTACATATGGATAACTTTGAGTGGCTAGGATAATAATAATCTTCAACAATAAGTATCTTCTCAAACTGGCCATCACGATCATTTAAGTAAAATCTTGAATTAAATTGTATTTTTTACATAAAATGAAATTGTAAACATAGAAAAAAGTTTTCACAGGATGCCCTAGAAGTAAGTCATTGGACTTAGTTGGGCCCAACAGTAGTACAACTTCTTAGATAGAAAAGGTTTAAGAAATCATTGTAGCTATGCATTGTTGATGGAAATAATTTATTCGAATTGTACAGAGTTAATGTTGCGTGCATTAGAATGTGCCAATAAACAGACTACTCTGCGCCTAGTACTCAGCAATTGAGGCTCTGTCTAATTGAGGCACCAAGGCTAATAAAAACTCGGTCGCGTGTGCCCCCTTGCCTTTTTTATATCAAACGTTTAATGTGTTTATTAACATGTATAACGTTTAATGGCAAGTTTCGTTTGCGTTACTTAACGCGTTGAATGTTAGGTCATCACTTTACTTTTCTCTCGCTTGAAATGAGTATTCCATTTTCTAGGAATGTCAGTGTCTTATTTCCCTTTCCGAATTGATTTGAAACTGCGAGTTCAATGAATGAATAAAGTGTTCGTACTTAATTGATCATTGTATTTTGTGAATTTCATTCCACAGTATTACATTTCAATTCAACGACAGCAGCGCAATGATTCACTGCAACGAATTATATTTCAGCATATCAATAGTTGTTTTTCATGTTTTCATTCAATGATGTGTGGAGATTAAAATTTGTTCGTTCGTTTGAATGTGGTGCAGGCAATTGCTCAGTGCCTGTCTACATGGGAAAATCGACGTTAGAATCTGAAGGCTTTAGATTGAGAAACGCTAATAACAGCGGCCGTCAAATTCATGTGTTGAATGTAAATTTCATTATTATTTTTATTTTTTGGGGAAATTACTATGAATTTTAGGGGAATAACGGCTACTGTTTTGAGCAAAAACCAGTTGCAAAACTTGATTTGCCCGTTTATTTGTCGAAAGACACCGATCAACTTTAAACCCCAATGAACAGAGTTATTTTTTGCAAAACAGGTAGGAGCACATTTGAAACATTACATAAGATTTGAGGCTTTATGAAATGGAATTTATCATTGCTAGCTCGAGCCATAAAAAGCTAAATTAAATTATCTCAAAGAATCTTCAACTTCTTCGTTTTTTCTTTGTTTTCAAATAATAACCTCTTTCTTTTAAATTCAACAGTGTCTGGAAATTCTGAAACATTACGACATCTAAGCACGATCAGGATTTTTCCATGTTCTGTTCGTTGTGTCTCAAAATCGACCAACTTTAATGTAATACAAAATGAGCTAGTAACTTCTAACACGAAAAACAGGTAAAAATTTAGGGCTCAAACATACCAAGGATTTTTTGTTGTACCTAGCTTTCAACTATTTTCTGAGCTTTCAACCCCTTCTCCAGGGCAATGATGATAAATCACAATTGAGTTGAGCGCTTGTCACCTACAGATTTTAACTCAGCTAGACGAATTTCTATTGTGACATGCTTTCAACCGTCAGAATGGTTGAAAGCTTGCTGCAGTTAAATCCGCGGCCGATTTGAGTTTTGAACGTTCTCCTTGCACGTTCGCTCCTCTTCATAAATCATAAGAACTACTATGCCATGAATCATTATTGATCCTCCTTTCGTCGTCAATCATATGCTTGTTGTCTTCGTCTGGCTGTAGTAAAGAGAATACCACATTCTGTGCTCCACCGAACAACGTTCGTAAATTGAAGCTCTCCAAATGACTACAGCAATTGCGATCGAAGCTTCCGTGGGCGAATTTCTTCGTATGTTATTAATACGGTGCTCGTGATCGAATCGCACTTACTTTCGTCATGTCTTTCCCTTCACGGATCAAGTTGAGGTAGTATTCGAAATCAATTTTGGGGGACAGATATATAAGAAACAGTATTTGTGCAACAACTAATAGCGCACGGGGCTTTTACTGGAAAATATGCTGTTACTAGCACTATTTAATACGAATGTGAAAAAGGCTAACACGGGAAACCAGCAACTGAGCAGGATCTGGATGAGCTGCCACGTTTGTGTGCTCTCAACCTTCAGGTAAAAAAATGGGACATAAAGGCCACGTCAACAGTCGATTGAACTAGAAGAAATTTTTCCAAATATGTTGTAATAAACGAACTCCAAAATTAATTTTAAAAAGTGAAAGATTTTGTTTTGTATTTCAATGAATGGTATTATTACCCACATTGACATTAAGTTCAAATAAATTGAAAGAAGCTGCGAGATATTATCGAAATTTACCCTGACAGAAACAACATTCACCTGCGTTCATTTACTGGGCGTAGCAAAAAAATGCAGAAAATTGTTTCCACGCAAATTATTCGCTAGTCTCAGAAAAAACAATTTTTTCGATAAAAGTAAAACTCCACTAACCGCTGAAATCCACCCATGAATCCTCTACGGTAGAAGAAATTAAAACAGGAAGCACTGCCCAAAGTTAAGGTCAACCCAATTTTTTTACTTTTTTCATCCGATTCGTCTGAAGTTTGGCCAGTATATGAATTGTTGAAAGTAAACTTATTTTACTCATGTAATTTTTTCGATTTAGGCCAGTGTCTGTAGCGCCATAAAAATTCAGAATCGAATAGTCCACCACCTAAGGGTCCTTTTTCAACAACATGAAAAGGCTCATCAACATGAAAATGGCGCTTAATACCGTTACCTTCTGCTTTAAAAACATATAGGGAAGGACTAAAACATTTTATTTCATAATTTTTTAGCATTCATCAAACCTCACAGCCCAAAACCGATGATGAATTGCAGAAAACGTCTTTGAGAAGATCTCAAAGCAAGCAAAAAATGCGAGCTAATCGATAACGAGCTACCAGACGAATGAGAGCCATAAATGACATCTCAATTGACAGCCGAAGCAAATTTATCCTCGTAGACAGAAGGGGAAACACACCGAATGAAAACGACACAGTGTGTCCGCCAAAAAAACCTAGCTGATTTAAAAATACTGTAATTGGTAAAATTTCAATTTTAGAAGACGATAAATTTCATTGAAAATAACAGGATATAAAGTTTCATTTCATTTCGATTATTTCTTTTTAGCATACCAGAAGGATAGAAGCAAGAATTACCATGGTAAAGATTTTAATTATCGATAATAAAACGAATGTCACATTTATTTGAAAGGTTTGCAAAATGGACATGATTCTCAAAACAAAATGAAACTTTAAATCTTGCTCTTTTCAATGAAACCAATTCCATGACCCTTCTATTAATCTAGCAATAATCTTTTACCAACTACAGCATTTTTAAATCGACTACTTTTTTAACGAACATCCTATATGGAAGGAGGAGCGACTTTTCGGTCCCTTATGTGAACGGAAGTCTTTGTGTTTCTCTGCGCTTCAGAAACCTGAAGAGAAAAATAATAAATGTAATTCAAGATGATAAAGGAAAACTCTTGCTTCAAGTACCTGCATTTAAAAGATTACATCTAGATCATACTTCTTTCATGATCACCAGTTCAAGCTTCATCTGGCTTCCCATTACTCTGAAATAATCACTCAATAAATGAATAAAAACTGGCATGAAACGGGTGTATTGTTGAGCACAACGTGCATCAGGCTAAAATGACAGAGTACAAGAGGGTCAGTATCGGAATTGCTGTTCAGTTAACCTGTCTGCCCAGTTAAGGGGATCTACTACCCTGGACTACCCTATGACTACCAAATTTTACAAATATCTTTTTTTCCAATTTCTATCGCAACTAGGTGAACAAAAATGAATACAGATATGTAAAATTGAATGCCAAACACATTTGCATCCATGAAATTTTTCGATTTTCGCAAAAATTAATAATTTATTTCGCGATTATCAGAAAAATATAAATCCTTGCGCAAAACCTTACTCACTTTATAATTTTCAACCTAGAAGCGTAATTTTGGTCTCATTCGACGCGGAAGGATTGTACCAAGACCATAACCTAGGATTTTTTTGATTTTCGACCTAGGAAAAAAGTTAAAGGTACACACATCCAACATTTGAAAAAAATAGAATTTTTTTCATTTTTTTCCTAATAAAAATTTTATTAGAAATTCAAACAGAATTTTGTTTCGCTACGCTGTACCCACTGTCAAACTGCATCGAATGAGACCAAAATCACGCTTCTACGTTGAAAATTGTAGAAGGGATGTGGTTATGCGCAGAAAATATATATATATATATATATATATATATATGTTTATATATTTATGTTCACCCAATCACTTCTTTCCTGTCTCGAATTTCTAAATTTTTCATAAAATCAAATGTGTTTAGAATTTAATTTTACATATCAGTATTCATTTTCATTTACCTAGTTGCAATGGAATCCTGTAATCTGAGATTGAAAAAAGTATATTGAATTTGTCTTTTTAATACACTTCTTTGACATATGTAACCATAAATTTTTTCTAATCTGAAATTCAAAAAAATCCTACGTTACGGTCTTGGTACAGTCCTTCCGCGTCAAGTGAGACCAAAATCACGCTTCTACGTTGAAAAGTATAGAGTAGGGTTTTGCGCAACTATTTATATTTTTCTAATAATCGAGAAATAAATTATTATTTGGGCTAAAATCAAAAAATTTTATAGATGCAAATGTGTTTGCAATTAAATTTTACATCCACGTGTACATTTTCGTTCCCATCGGTGCAATATAAATGTGTACAGTGAAGTTTGAACGAAGAGGTCGAGTCCAGGGTAGTAGATCCCCTTGAGGAGTGTCCACGCCGTCCACGCTGAGTCTCGTGATTTTTCACCCGAATCTGGTCAGCTTGCAATATATATTATAGGCTCGCTTCGAATCTTTTGGACTTTCAAATTCTAAAACCATAAATAATTATTGACACCAAACCGACACTCAACAACCAGTAAAGTGCATATCTATTACAAATAAAAGGGTCATAACATGTTCATAATTTTCTGTTGGAATTTATTTCATTTGTGATTTTCAAAAAAAGCATTATTTTGTGAAGTTCAATTTCCGAAATTTTGTATTTCTGCTGAAATTCTTAGCTAAGAATGGCTAATCAAGAATAAATGTTCCTATTATTAAAATAACTCTATACTCGTTTATCCTTTCTTTTCTCTTTGTTTCAAAACAGCGGAAGATTTTAACTAATTTGCTGAAATATATAGTTAGCTAAATTTAAATTTAGTTCTTAGTTCAGCTAGTGAAACTCGTGACGGGATTCAGCTTATAACACACACATACACACACATACACACGAGCAAATACGTTGTATGTGTATGTGTAATTACGTCGTAATTAATTATGTGTCGTAAAACAAATTTCAATTTGTGACTTTTATGAGATAAAATAATTAAACTAAGAACTAAAATTCGTGCCGTCATGCGAAGGAAAGGTGTACAAGTTTTAGAGGTCCCTATAGGTCGGGTTTGGCTTCAGAAAGTTAGGCGTTGTTTGCGTAAAGGCTTTCCTCTCTAGAATCTGTCTCTTGAAGTATCAAGGAAAAAATACATTTACAATAGAATGCCGACTCATTTGGAAAATGTCTTTGGACAGTATCGGAAAAGTTATTGCGCAAAACGCCAACTGATTTAACCCACTGTGGCTAGAGCTACAGCAGAATTTACTCACTTATGTGAACCAATTTATTTGAGTACAGAGGAAGTGCACTCTATTGTACATAAACTCAAGTCCGTCGCTGTTATTGATACAAAGCCCAAAAAATCAAGGACGTATCGCCGATGTGTTATGGCCGGGTAAGGACGAACCTAAGGGACGTAACACGGGTAAATCACCTTCGAATCGTAGGCGAAATGTCCACCTGAGGACGAACTTTTGGCTCAGATACGTACGCGGCCGTCCGCGATGATCAGACATGCTAAGTCCATGCTACGTCCCTGCTCGACCCATTTCACCGGCGATACGTACATGATTCGCGGATGGCCATCCTTGAATTTAGCGTTAAAAAAAAACTTTCGGCCACGCACAGACGAGATTTATCGCCTCTAAGCGACCCTCAAATATAAATATATATATGAATAATCACATATATATATTTATATTTCAGGATCGCTTAGAGGCGATAAATCTCGGCTGTACGCGGTCGAAAGCTTTTGTCGAAAGTTGTCGTTTTTAAAAGGAACACTCAAATATATATATATATTTTATATACATCATATATATATGTATATATATTAAATATTTGAGTGTTGCTTTTCAAACAACTTCGCTGAGCGAGGCGGAGAGTTTCTAATGACAAAGCTTGGTGATAAAACACTCAAATGTTTACCCCCGCCCGCTGTTTATTATGTAAAGTAACAAAAATACCGGCTCATCTTGGCCGATAATTAAGCACACCTGTCCAATTACAGCATATACTGCGCTGGTCTTGTTTCTACGATCGCACACTGGACTCGCAGTTATTAAAACATGTTTTAACATCTAAGTTATTTATTGCTTAAATTTTTTACGAAAATGCAAAGCACGATCGGCATTAAGCACCCAAAAAGGTGAAAATAAAATATATCATTAAAATTAATCCTTTATTTTAAGCTAAATCTAGAATATTAGGATAAGCCTCCCTATTCAAATTAATGCGTTGTAGAGAGTGGAAGATGGAGCACACAAATTTGTGGGGAATTAAGCGAACGGGAATCTATGAACAAGGCGTGAAACACCTTGTTTTCAGAATCAACAAGATACAAAGAAGTTTATGAAACATGATAAAGTTAAAGAACGTAATAAACAGCGTCTAACTCGAGTAAAACTGACTCGTCAAGGGCTGGTGCACAATTTTCAAATGCCCAAGTGATAGCTGAAAGATAAGTGACGGGTCTCTTGCCTGTCCTCCATCCCAGTCAACTGATCCTGTTGAAAAAAAAATAGTTCGTTATCATGTATAGGATTGCTATCCAACAAATTAATACTCTGAGTACGAAATACCTTTAATAGTTTCCTGGTCAATCAAATTTTAGTGAGAATAAATGCTCCTAACAGCATAGTTTTGTGAGGTTTATCCTTCGTTTTAGGTTCCTTATCAGTAGCTTTACTCATTTAAATAATAAGGGCATACTGAGTGGAAAAAACACAGAGAGAAATATCGAATCACTTGTGTTTCAATAGTTCTAAACATGTTAGAATACAAAGAAAATCACTGATTTAAGCTAGATTAGACAGAACAAAAATATTGGTATCAAATATCACAATGCGAGAAGACTAGGTAGGGTAATTCTGTACATGATTGAAATTGCAGATGACTAGTTCTTACCGTACACCAGATATTCGCATGTTAACGGCACCAGAGATGGGGGTAAAATGAATGAACAACTGGAGCTTTCACGCGTCTGCAAGCCACAGTCATATTGAACAATTTTAGAACAAAAAATTATTTGTAATTTCGTTGAGGCTAGGTTTAAGTTTACGACTTATTATTTGAATATGCTCCTTTCAACAACATTATACATTTTTTTTTTGTATTTGAGCACAAATCTTCATTTGAGGGCTCACAGCTATGATCAATACTGAAATGATTTAAAATGGAACCTTAATATTTGTGCGAGGTTAATCTAACCTTCAGTTTCATCCTAGTCATGCCAATGCAACACTTACTGAAAGACTTGCGTTCTATCCTTTTACATTCGAACTGAAATATCACATTGCCTCGGCCAAGGTCACTGACTCCGGATCTGGAAATATTGTTTCTAAGTAGATCACTGATTTCTTGATTTTGTAGAGCACACGAAGTTTTAATGACATATCTGGATCCATTGGTTTCACGAAAGTTTTAACAACATTTTTGAAGACACGTTTATCATTTTGTAATTGCTATGCATTTGACTTTCACAGAATATATTTATGTTTTGCATATCCCGGGTTATGGTCCTCACTCAAAATTCGATTCAAAAAGTTACCAATTCCACCAATAAGCGTATTGGAGAAATTTTTATTAACTAGCAACCGCTTACATCGTAGCATTTCTGAATGAAAACTTGCCCAGCTGCTGCACACTTCATAAATGCTCTTTAACAAGGTATGGATAACACCTTCATAATACACATGCGCTGCATCACAATCACAGTTTCTGGTTCCACCAACATGCAAGGGTGACATACACAGTTATACGAAAGCACCCTGAGATTCTTTAACTGAAATGTCAAGAAATGGCAGCTTCCCACTTACAAGCCCAGCTCATACGTAAATGTAACACCGGATTATCAGTCACCAAATTCCTCAACATCTCCAACTACTCTACCATCTCAATTTCAACGATAATATCGTCCACGTACCATGCGTATAAATCGGCTTCACCGGTATAGAATTCATGTTATAGAAGCACTGCAGATTTATAAACTGGAACCTACCCTCAACGAAAATACAAATTATTTTTTGTTCTAAAATTGTTCTGTAGGACTGTGGCATAGACGTTTGGAACCTCCGGTAGATCGTCCATTTTGCCTTCATCTCTGGTGCCGTTAACATATGAATATCTGTTGATCAATAAGTAGGCATCTGTAATTTTAATCTTGCACAAAAAAGTCCTACCTTGTCATAACGCAATGGGATTACCAATATTAATATTCAGTCTGCTGTAGCATAATTTTTGGATTGTCATAGTTTTATCAAGTGATTGTTTGTTTTGTCTTTGGCATCCTGAAGATGATGTTAGTAACATCGAAATATTGCCTTTTATAGACTGATATATGTAGAATTTTTAAGAAATTGAGTGTTCATTTCAGTGAAATGATATGTGACTATCTTTGTATTCTAACACGTGGAGAACTAAAACAATTTCGCAAAGTTGAAAAGTTGGAAAATGAATTGTGTTAGAATAATGTGAAAACATCTTTATTATACTATCAATCTGTCGTTATAAGCACATGAAAAAATCTAATTTAAGTTATTATTATTATTATTATATAAGAAAGTTTTAGCCTCCCTTAACCACGAAAAAGATGTTCCAAGAGAGGAAAGAGGAAGGCACCATTTAGTATGGAGTTGAGGGAACGCGGAATCTATGCACAAAGTGCACAGAAACAGTAAGCTAAGAAAGAAGTTCATGAAACAAGAAAAAAGTTGAAGAAGAAAGTAGTAGGTGCTGAAAAACAGGACAGCAGTGAACCGAAAAAAGATGGTCCGTAACGAAACAAAAACCTATTATATTACAACAAAAAGGAAGCCTACCTAACCTTTAGCTCGGGCCCTCACATGGTTCCCCTGGGAGCGCTAATTCCCATAGATACAATAGTTGTATCCCCCTGAGGGGTCTAATTTCAGTACTACGTGCGCAATGAGCTTCGTAAATGATGGTCAGTTGAAACAATACCCATATCCGGCACTCTCATCCCCTATTTAATAACAGGCTACACTTAGTATCGCTCCAAATGACTATTATCATCATTTACACTCTCAGCGCAACATACTCTACCGGTGGTCTCGGAAGGGATATTCCTAATGCTGCTGACCGAACAGTAAAACAAACTAAATTTTTAATGAATAGTGAATTAAACCAAAATGAAGGCCGGATCCGGCTTTTGTTTGCATTTTCAAAATAACTAACTTAAAGGAGATCATCCCGAGCCCATTTGGGCCCCACCGGCTCCCTCACTGAAAATTTTTTTTATGTTGAAAAAGGATCCTTAGGGGATGGGTTATTATGCCATGAAATTTTATGGCCCTACGGACACTAGAAAAGGGGAGTGGGGGTCAAAAGAGGACCGAAAATGACGATTTTTAGGCCCAATTTTTTTTGTTTAAAAAGGATCCTTAGGGGATGGGTTATTATGCCATGAAATTTTACTGGCCCTACGGACACTAGAAGCCTCCCCAGGGGGGTGAAAAGGGGACAGAAAATGACGATTTTGAGGGCAAATTTTTTACATTCAAAACGGGACTCGTCCTCGAGTTTTGATGCTAGAACAAATCCAAAGACAGTTTTAGAATCCTTGGAACATTTCTAACAAACTCAAGTTCGACTTTTTCCAAATTCAAATTTTTTCTATATTTTCAAAAAATTTTCAAATTTCAAAAATCAGCAAAAAATTTTTTGGGTTTAGAGCTATATATTTCTTCATAGAATTCGAATTTGAAAAAAAAACAAACTTGAGTTTGTTAAAAATGTTTCAAGGATTCTAAAACTGGTTTTGGTTTTGTTCTAGCATCAAAACTCGATGACGAGTCTCGTTTTGAAATATCCAAAAAATATACCGAAATACTCTTTTTTCGTCAAAAAAAAACTAAGGCATAAATCGAAAAAGTGACACGAATAAAAAAGGTTTCCTTTCACGAAATACATATACTGGCCAATTTTCAAACAAATCAGACGGAAAAAATTGATGAAGTCTCATCATGGTGATTACTGAAATAAAATGTATTATTTTTATTTACTCATAAGTACGATATTTCTTAGATCTTTCCTTGAAATTCACAAGGAAAATTCTGCGCATTGTTCGTACATCGAAATAGATTATCGAAACTGCATTCATGTACAAAAAATTTTCGTTATATTCAAATTCAATAGACATAGTTCGATTTTGGGCTGTAGTGAAAAATTTTCCTTTTTTACCATTCAAAACGGAACTTAATTGTCCTCGAGTTTTGATGCTAGAACAAATCCAAAGACAGTTTTAGAATCCTTGAAACATTTCGAACAAACTCAAGATCGCTTTTTTTCAAATTCGAATTCTTTGAAGAAATATATAGCTCTAAGCCCAAAAAAATTGTTGCTGATTTTTGAAATTTCAAAAATTTTTGAAAAAATAGAAAAAATTTCAATTTGAAAAAAGCCGATCTTGAGTTTGTTAGAAATGTTCCAAGGGTTCTAAAACTGTCTTTGTTTTTGTTCTAGCATCAAAACTGAAGGGTGAGCTCCAATCTGAAATATCAATAAAAAAATACCAAAAAAACACATTTTTCGTCAAAAAAAATTAAGGCCTAAATCGAAAAAATGACATGAGTATAAAAGGTTTACTTTCACAAAAGACATATACTGGCCAATTTTCAAACGAATCGGACGAAAAATAGTCTCAAACTGGGATGATCCCCTTAATCGACTTCAAATTTTAGTTGAACATTGAACCTCAGTTTAACCAATTGAGTCAAAGTATTGAAATATATACTGATGAAGTCACGTTTCGAAATTCATGTGCATGCATATCACTCGCAACTGAAAGTGGATGACTAATAAGTAGATACAGCACGGAGTCGTCTCGTCGAAAAGGGCGTTAGAACCTAATTATTGTGGGGAGTGGGTGACTGGAGTTATTCATTAAACAATAAAAGTTTGGTACAAAATTTGTTATCTGTGAACCTACATGAGATTGTAAGTTTATCCTGGTGAAACTTCATAAAACATTATTCAGCAGAGCTTATCTGTGAGATGAGAGCTTTCTGAAAGGCAGCTTTCACTTTACTCCTAGGCTCGTTTCGGTACTCGGGAATTTGAGCAAGAGCACCTGCATTGCAATGAAGGAAAAAATAGAAGGTCGTTCGCAACAAATTATGGCAGGCTGTATCCTACTCTTCTATTTTACGTACTAAATTAAAAACAATCCAGATGTTGTGAACATGATTTACAAATATTAATTAGTTTTCTGTAGCAATACTCTTAAATACATGGTATCATGGTTACTCACTTTTGATTACTGCACACGCGACGGAGCGGAGTTGTCAAACTTGATTTTGGTCCTCAGTCTGTGGGGGCCTAAACCTGGCATGGAGAATTCTGTCGCTAGGTTTCTCGCGTGTAAGATTTTCAACATCGCTGTCACTGAGCTACTAAGGTTTGCTTCCCTGGCGGTCATCAGCTATGGAACCTGGAAATTTGGGAACAGGAAATTGTAAGACATGTTTAAAAATGTTAGTTTCTCCACAATTTCGAAGAACATTAGCTTACAATTTTGTTCGAGTCCTCAGCAGCATATTAACTTGGAAGTCTCACTACGAAAACTTGTGACTACCGAAATGAAAGATTGTGTTTGTCCAAGTTTTTCGCGCATATTTCACGCCAACTCCCCATCATAACGAAGAAGCGTCAAATCCAGTATTCACAAATATTTAAATAACAATTTGATATAAATGGAGGGATACATTAGCAATTATTTGACCACAATACAACTTACAAGATCTTCGCGCTGAAGTATGTAGTCCAGTCTTCCATTGAAGTCGCACGCGTGAATCCTCGATCTGGTGTTACGTTGGCAGATTTTTCTGGTTAACGATGCTCCTTCAGAAGCAAGGCGATCCCAGCAACTTGATCGTTTAATATCTCAACTTTACACTCCATGCGATCGAGTTGACCCTGAATGGCAGCTATTTCCATTTTTTTGGCGAAGCAACGGAACTGGAAATGGAAGGAAGGATAAAATTGTTTACCTAGTATGTTCTTAAATATTATTTAAGAGGTCTTATAATAGTCTTGTAAGGTAAATGGAAGGATGTTCATATGTACATTATAGTACTCAAAACCAGAAACACAACTAATGTTTTTGAGTCATTTAAAAGAAATTTCTGCATATAACGAAATGGTTATTAAAATGCTTAATTTGAAGTAAGATGATATGCACCATAATTGGGTAAATTAAGTAATAAAATACGTCAAAATATATTGGAATTGTTCCCTGCAGTACTATGGAACTAGATATTCTTTGTGAGTTCCCTGAGAAGATGCATTTCTATGAATTAAAATACAACTTTTCACATGATTTACTTAATCATGGATTCAAAATCGAATACCATTGATAAAAACGGAATCAAATTCCTTGGCAGAGCCCTTCTACCGATATAGTCAAAGGTAAAATAAACACTAACGATAGTGCAATGTATGAATTTACACACACAGCTTTTAAAACTATCAGAAGTAGATATTTATTCCTTCTATTTTTAATAGTGTCATCGTATATGTCGAAAAGAAACTATTCCATCAAATTCCTATCAAGATATATCGAAGAAAAACATGTAAAGCAACAGTTGACCCTCCCAATAAATAATGAAATGAATAATGAAGGCGTCTACGGATGCTTTATTTCCAATCAAGCCTGATACATATCACCTTGTACATTGGATTTTCAAATGCCTTATAACTAACACCAGGACGCCAGGACGCTTTCCCCCGGTCAAGACCGGTACCCATTCCAGACACTAGGGTAGAGTGGGGTATTGTGCTTGGAATTTTTCTCCTATACCCGACAGAGAAAATCGCCACCACCAGCGCCGAAATTCGATCCTGAGTCTGCCGCACGGCGGCAGAAACCTCTAGCCACATGGCTATGGCGAGCACTATACATTACGCACCTAAAATATCACGCATAAAATTAGGTATACATAAAATAGATTAACACTTAACATGTACTGTAATAGATTTCTTTTTGATGAACGGACTCATAAACAATACAAAATAAAACAAAGTTCACATATCAATGTGATAATCATTATCATTATTATTATTATTATTATTATTATTATTGTTATTATTATTATTATTATCAGCTCCCAGAGGAAAAATGTGAGGGCCCGTGCTGAGAGTTAGGTAGGCCTTCTTTTTGTTGAAATAAATGTTTTTTGTTATGTTTAGGACCACCTTTTTTCGGTTCACTACTGTCTTGTTCTTCAGCATCTCTGACTTTCTTCTTCAACTTTTATCTTATTTCATGAACTTCTTTCTCATCTTACTGTTTCTATGCCCCTTCAGCATAGATTCCTCATTTTCTTGACTCCATACTAAATGGTGCCTTCCTCCTTCCTCTCTTCGATACGCTGTATTTTTGCAGCGGTTAGGGAGGCTTAAACTATCTTATAATCTAATCTAATCTATTATTATTATCATTATTTAAGAAGGTTTTAGCCTCCCTTAACCATGACAAAGATGTTCCAAGAGAGGAAGGAGGAAGGCACCATTTAGTATGGAGTTGAGGGAACGCGGAATCTATGCACAAGGTGCACAAGGTGCATCTATGCATCAAGGTCCTTGTGCTTTATGCACAAGGTGCAGTAAGCCAAGAATGAAGACCATTAAACAAGAAAAAAGTTGAAGAAGAAATTAGAAGGTGCTGAAAAACAGGACAGCAGTGAACCGAAAAAAGATGGTACGTAACAAAACAAAAACTTATTCTATTTCAACAAAAAGAAAGCCTATCTAACCTTTAGCTCGGGCCCTCACATAGTCCCCCTGGGAGCGCTAATTTCAATTGATACAACAGTTGTATCCCCCTAAGGGGCACATATCAATGTGAAAGAAACATCGTTATCTGAACGTAATTCTCACCGGCTTAGGTCGGGAACGAATTCAGCAGTTGGGAGACAGGTTCAGCACGTTGCGCAAGGTCCTCGGATGAATCCAATTCTTCTGAAAGAAGAAACGCGCGTATGAGATATTTCCAGATATGTCAAGGTAAGGACGTGTAGCACATTTTTCCTGATAGCTAAACTTCTCTATTCCTCCTTAGCATCTTAACAATAGAGCTTTACCAAATTTTCCGGCAGAAGATTTACAATTCCACCCCTATAGGTGCTAGTGTGGATGACTGCTTAAAACGTAACCTCTAAATTATAATGTTGGAAAATACATAGGTTTCTTGCCGAACATTTTTATGCGTTTTTATATTTAAAAGCAGGGCATATGTAGAGCAAGGTTAAGTTAAGCTCCGTGAGGGTGAGTTATGACAAGTCATGTTATGTTCAATTAAATAAAAGGGAAACTCTTTAATGTTAACGGTTAACCTACAGTTAATGATATGGTTTAAGGTGCGGTTAAAGTTTAAGTAGGTTACAATTATATAATGTTGGATTTAATTCTATAATATAGATATCAAGTAAACTAATGGGAGTTTTTAGTAGAAATTGAACTGGCAACCATAAATGAAAGTCTTTATAATATCCTGTTCATATTCAATTCTGGTTATGTTAAATTACAATTACAATTATATCTACACATTTATATTTGAAGAAAATGTGTAATTGTATAAACAACATATAATTACAATAATTATAAAAAAATAGTTTAAAAAAGAAACTACTCCACCAAATTCCCATCGAGATCTGTTGAAGAAAAAGGTTATGGAAATAAAAGATCATCGAATGTGTATCAAGAATGGAGTAGTCCCAATACATTAAAAAATAAAGTATATTATATATATTCTGCATGAAAATCGGCCCTGACACCATTCCGGCTGATTATTAAGTAAAATGACCTCCTGAACCCGAATATGACCACCGTTTCCCTCCATCACCCACCGTTTTCGATGTAGCCCCCCCCCTATTTTTGTTACTTTTTGATAATTTAAAGGAATGAAAGGGTTATTTTAGCCACTACATCTATTCTGCGAGGTTGGAGAGGTAAAAAGTTCGAAAACATGTAATTTTCAGGAAGGAGGTAGATTTTGGGGGGGGGGGGAGATTTGTTTCATAAAATGGAAAAAAACATAAAAAATTACTAATTTTACGGTTTTTTCGCAATCTTTCACTTATTTTCACATCTTTCAGCTTTCAGCCCAGCATCCTCTCCCAAATAATACAAAAATATAGCATCCCCCAAGTAATAAAATATGTAGCATCCCTCGAAATAATAAAAACATAAGCAACCCCCAAATTCTTAAAACTGCTTATAAATTTTACTTCGATTGCCACGTTGGCGATCAGGACAAGGATTGGGCTCCAAGAGTTTGTTGCACTACTTGTTACAGTAGTTTGACGAAATGGCTGAAAGGTAACCCGTAAATCAATGCCATTTGCTGTGCCCATGGTTTGGCGTGAACCTCGTTGTCATCTGTCAGATTGCTACTTCTGCATGACTTCCACCGTCGGGTTCACCAGCACAAGTAAGCATGCAATTCATTATCCTAATATCCCCTCAGCTCTACGGCCAGTTCCTCACACTGAATCTTTACCAATCCCAGTGCCACCAAAAACCTATACTGTAGAGCCAGAAACGGATTTGAACGCCTGTGCGCCAGAACCATCACATGATACGTCCACCGATGATGAACAGTTTTCAGGTGATGCAGCTCATAAAAAACCTCACCTCGTTACTCAGGCGGAATTGAATGATCTTGTCAGAGATTTAAAGTTACCGAAGAATAAATCGCAACTTCTTGGATCTCGACTTCAGCAGTGGAATCTCTTAGAAAAGGGCGTAAAAATCTCTTCCTACAGGAAGAGGCAGTCGACCCTGAAATTAATTTTTTCGGAAGATGAAGGCTTAGTGTTCTGCCCAAATTCAAATGCATTGATGATAGAACTAAAGATGCCATGTGACCCAGACAAATGGAGACTTTTTATAGACTCATCAAAGACAAGTTTGAAAGTTGTCTTGTTGGCCAATGGGAATGAGTTACCATCAGTCCCGATTGCATACTCTGTGGATATGAAGGAGACGTACGAGAACATCAGCCGAATCCTTGATAAAATCGGTTATCATGATTATAATTGGAAAATTTGCGCTGACCTAAAAGTTGTTGCTCTACTCACCGGTCTGCAATCAGGCTTCACAAAATACTGCTGTTTTCTATGTGAATGGGACAGCCGAGCCCGTGACAAACATTACATCGTACGAAACTGGCCTGTGCGAAAAAGTTTTACTCCTGGTCTGAAAAATGTCGCTCACGATCCTATGGTCCCGAAGGAAAATATTTACTTGCCGCCTTTGCAAATCAAACTCGGATTGATCAAACAGTTTGCGAAAGCTTTGGATAAGACAGGGAATGCATTTCAATTTTTGAAAACTAAATTTCCTCGTCTTAGTGAGGCTAAAATCAAGGAAGGAGTTTTCGTGGGCCCCCAGATTAGACAACTTTTTCAAGATTCAACGTTTATTGAACACCTGAACCGAAAAGAAAAACGAGCGTGGCTTGCATTTCGAAACGTGTGTGAGACCTTTCTGGGCAACAAGAAAAGTGATGATTATGTTTCTCATATCGAGGAATTGCTGTCTGCGTACAAGGCCATGCCCAGTCAGAAATTTTTCGTCGGACCGACGAAAATTTACGTCCGAATTTACCAGTAATTATCATCTTCTTCTTCCTATAAACCGACGATATATCGTCAGAATTAGTGTCGCGAATGTCCCCTATTATCGTCCGATTTACGATAAATTACCGGTTTTTATCATGAATTTTGGACGAAGACCGACGATATTAACCAGTCAATTACCGGCAGTTAAACGTTTATTATAGTCGGTCTTCGTTCAAAACTTTCGATAATTACCGTTGATTTATCCTTATAAATGGCAACTCTAACCACTATATTCCAGGAGATTCATAAGCAGTGCAACGATTTGTCCCAAAAATGGCGAATTGCTCCCAAAAACAATAGGCCACACCTCGTGAAATGCATCTGTCCAATTACCACGAATTTGAAGACTGCACAAAAATTCCGAAATTACTTATTTTAATTCAACAAATACGTTTAATACTGTCTATATATTTCGGCAAGTTTCTTGCAAATTGCGATAATTGAACAGATTAGTGTCACAGGGTGAGGCCTATTGTAACAAGTAACAATGCATTATTAGGAAAAATAGCTGCGATGCTGATGAATGCTACAGTAAGAAGGCTCAAATTGTCATCTTCATCGTAGAGCACGAGACAATTACGATAAGTCTCACAAAAAATATAAAGTCATTTTAAATTGCCAGTGATTTATAAATAGGTTAAAACATTCCAGATGTTCAACAAATATTTTTATTTCATTTTCAGCAGCCATCATTCAACTATTGAAATAAATTCTTACAAAAATATATTCGGCACGCAAAGAATTTTATCGCAGGTTGTTTGTAAGATTCATCACTACAAGCACTACGTATGTAACTTTCATTTAAAATTAACCACCACCACCACAAAAGGTCTCATCAAGCAACCGATAACTAAGAAAATTTTACCAATTTTAAATTAAATTTGCGCACTTCCATTCTTACACATCAAATATCTACTATGTCAAACTCTCATAACCACTACACATCTTAGTCTCTTAATTAATTGGGATGAGGAGACGACAGGGCCTGCACTAATGCACTCGAGTCGCAAGTAGCAGAGGGCGAGGTTATCCTCCACAGCTACACCTCTTCAGAAGTAGCCCTCCACCTCCCGCTTTTGTGCGGCTCTAACGTTTGTAATTTCTTTAGAATTATCAATTTACCAGATATTCACATCATAAGCAAATATACAACTCAAAATATTTCAAATACAACTTTCACATAAAAATGGTGCTACAACACAGAAATTGTTGTAATGCAAATACCTCCTGTTTGATTAAACGAAAATAAAAGATAAAATTAGATTAGTTGTTAGTGTCAGCCTCCCTACTCGCAGCAATAAATGAGATCCAAAAAGAGGAAGGAGGAAGGCATCATTTAGTATGAAGTTAAGGAAACGCGGAATCTACGCAGAGGGCATAACAACAGTAAGTTGAGAAAAAAGATTATGAAACGAGACCAAAGTTTAAGAAGAAAGCAGTAGGTGCTGAAAAACAGGACATCAGTGAACCGAAAAAAGTTAGTCTTTAACATAACAAAAACATTTTATTTCAACAAAAAGAAAGCCTACCAAAATCTTGAATTTTCGACCCCATATAAAAAAGAAAAAAACGAGAAAATAAAAAATTGCTACTATATATTTGTTATATATGTTCCAAGGATTCTAAAACTGCCTTTGTTTTTGTTCTAGCACAAAACCTCAATGAGTTCTATTCATTTGAAACATCAAAACCAATGGACTAAATACCAAAATGTCAATTTTTTTCAAAAACTAAGGCCTGAATCAGAAAAATGTATGAAAGAAATTGTGTTTCTTTATGAAAGGTACCTATTCCGCTCAAATTTCATATGAATCAGATTGAAAATAAAAAAATTCATAATTTTTTTATGAAAAATATTAATAAAAAATTTTATGGAAATTACAATATATATAATATATTCACAGTGGGAAAATGAAGTTATGCATATAGATTATCGAAATACAAATGAATATAGATTATTGAAATACAAACAACATTCAATTACATAAATTTCCCATTAAATTATACAAGAACAAAAAGTTTTGTTTTTGGCCTGTACTGTATAGTTACTTATTTTCAACATTCAAAAAAAAAGAAGTCATTGATTCTCTATGCTAGGAAGAAAACAAAGACAGTTTTAGAATCCTTGGAACATTTCTAACAAACTGATAGTCCTTTTTTTATAATTTGTACATTTTAATTATTTTTATCATAGTCCAAAAACAAAAATTCGCTATATCTCATACATTGGTATCATAACGCATATATATATATAAACAAAATTCATATACAAAAAAGGACTATCACTTTCTTAGAAATGTTCCAAGGATTCCAAAACTGTCTTTGAATTTGTTCCACCATAAAAACATTTGAACTTCTATCTTTTTGAAATATGTATAAAAAACTGAAAAACTAATATTTCAAATTTTTCGAAAAAACTAAGGCCTTAATAAAAAAGTTACGCGAACAAAATGTTTTTCTTTCAAAAATACATATACTGGCCAAATTTCAGGCCAATCGGATCAAAACTCGGATTTGACGGGAGGGCCCTCTTAACCCTTCAGCGTCAGCATTTTACTCCTCAAATAATCGTAAAAATAACTACCATCAGAAGACCTACTCTGCCATCAGGGAGTGACAGGTTTCAGAACGAGGATGGAGCTACCCCTCAGCAGTGAATTCCATAGTACACATTAGAGAACAAAATTACAAGAAATATAATATATTGAGGCTATTCTTGAAGGAGGACCGAAAAGTCCTGATGGGCGTTAGAGGGTTGAGCCTCCCTTATCGCTACGAAAAAGATCGTATCGAAGAAAGGAATGAGGAAGGCACCATGTAGTATGGTTATTAGGGACTGCATTATCTATGTAGATGGGGCATAGAAACAGCGAGTTGGAAAAAAAGTTTATGAAACAAGATAAAATTTAAAGAAGAAAGTCAGAGATGCTAAAAAACAGGACAGCAATGAACCGGTAAGGAAAGAAAAAGAAAAAAGATGGACTTTCATAAAACTAATAACAGATCGTTTTAACAAAAAAAGTAGGTCTACCTGACTCTCAGCTCGGGCCCTCTTATTTTCCCCCTGGGAGTGCTAATTCTCATAGATACAATATTTGTATCCCCTGCAGGGATTTTCAAAGGCACAACGTTCGCCAAGTTATACACCCCCATTCATATCACCCGTAGAAAAAAAATATTTGTAGGATTTTCATAGTCAACTTGAACTTTATTCACTCCTGGTAAGGGAGGAGCATGACCAGCTGATGCCGACGGAGCAAGCAAATGAGGCGTCTGAGAGGCGGTCAAAGCAAGAGATGGAGAAGCAAGTAGACTTCGTGGAAGTGTACTCGTTTCCGCCGGAGACACTTCTGACTCAATCCGTCGTCTCTTTGAGCCAGCCCAATCTTTGCAGCGACGCTGGACCTCTGGAATAGCTGACGCCTTTAGCCTCTGATCTTCATTATGCCCGACTGCAGCTAAGGAACCTGATAAATTGGAATACATCAGTAATATTAACTGCGCGAATAAAAACAAAATAAATTAAATTACCGTTTGCCCAATGACTGTTTTAGCTACCACTGTGTTTGGAGCAGGCCAGGCTAGCTCCACTTGTGATAGCAACATTGGGAACTTTGGCTGCTATCAAAGAATAAGTCAATTAATTTAACTCTGAATACAACACTTGATATCTGTACCCTATTGCTAATTTTTCATAAGGTAATTTTGACTATATCTATAGGCGGTCAGATCTGAATCAAATTATTTTATACGGATAAAAAACCATTACATTGCTTATAAATTAGTCATAGCCTGCCTTACCACTCCAAAGATGTTCAAAAAGAGAAAGGATGAAGGCATCATTGAGTTTACCGGGTGTCCCAAAAAACCTATACCTAATTTTCCAGGGCTATAATTCAGAAACTATTGAACTTGAAAAAAATGGGAAGCCACATTTTGTTTCCTAACATTTGTTCCATTTCTGTACAAAATTTCAGATAAATTCTTTCAACCGTTTCATTAAGCAGTTTAGCGACTGATACTGAAAGCCTGTTCTAACACTTTTGGTAAACTTAGAATTTTATGACATTAAAACCATGTTATTATTAACTTTTACTCATTTATTAAATGGAAAATACCACTAAAAGAAAGAACACCAACGAAATGTTCCTCCTATTGTTCGTTTGCTGCAAGGAGATTTGGAACTTTTGCTGCAATCATCAATTTGCATCACCCGCCAATTTGCTGCAAGGAGATGCTCACTTTAGACGAGTGATGGCGAGAATGAGGCGAATGCAACTGTATATTGAGAGAAAAAGAGGACACACCGAAGAAACGAACAATAGGAGTAACATATCTTTTTTATTTTAGTGGCATTTTCCATTTAATGAAAGGTTTATACCTTTTAAAACATTGGTTTCAATATCATTACATTCAAAATTTGCCAGAAAAGTGTAAACAGGTTTTCAGCATCGGTCACTAAAGATACTGCTTACAAAGAACGGCTGGATCAATTCTCCCGGAATTTTGTACAGAGATGGAAAAAATGCTAAGAAACAAAATGTTACTTGCTAATTTCTTAATGGTTTTTGAATTACAGCCCGTGAAATTGGGTATCGTTTATTTGGGACACCCTCTAGAGACAAGGGAAAGTGAAATCTATGCACAAGAGGTGTTCCCGTATAGGATTCCGCGCACACAGAAACAGAATGTCACGTAGGAAGGTTATGAAACAATGATAAAAGTTGAAGAAGAAAGTCTGAGATGCTGAAAAACAGGACGGAAGTGAGCCGAAAAAAGCTGGTCCTTGACCAAACAAAAATATCTTATTCAAGAAAAAGGCTCACTTATCTATCTGGTCCGGTTCTCAAATTTTCCCCTGGAAATGCCAATTCCCATAGATATAATAGTTGTATTCCCCTGAGGGGAACTGATATTACAACCAGGGTTGCGGAGTCGGAGGAATAAATTTGCGACTCCGACTCTGACTCCGACTCCACCTTTCCAGAATTTGGCGACTCCGACTCCGACTCCGACTCCACCTTTCCAGAATTTGGCGACTCCGACTCCGACTCCGACTCCACCTTTTCAGAATTTGGCGACTCCGACTCCGACTCCGACTCCACCTTATCAGGATTTGGCGACTCCGACTCCGACTCCATTTTTCCAGAATTTGGCGACTCCAACACCGACTCCGCCTATTCACAATTTTTTGACTCCAACTTCACCTATTCATAATTTATAAGATGAATATATTATTTCTTAACTAGTGTACACGGACCGTCAAAAATGACAAGATTCAATACCTTTCTTCAACAAATTTTCGTTTTAGTGGAGTTTCCATACTTTCAGCTTATTCCAAAGGTAACTTAATTTTCTTATAAGAGTAATAAACACTCAGAACACAGTATTTTTGAGCCGCAAGAGAAGTAGTTATACCCATTCGTGCCGTATCCAAGATACGGAGATTCAGCATTACTCAAAGCAACTGCGAACTTGTGTATGTAAATTGTAATATGCAATACAGTACATTGTAATACAGTATTTTGTAATATACAATACAGCATATTGCAATATACAATCCCCCGCCGAACTCGGTATTCACGGTACAAACTTGAGTATATAAGGCTCTGGATCGCTCTAATTGTTTTGAAAGTGACTTATAATAGAGTACTTGCACAACGAAAACGAGTGTATTAATTGACGGTGAACTGAAACCAAGACCGTCAGTGCTAATTTCTTCCTATCAATTATTCTTAACAGCGTGACACAAAACGCATAAATAAACACACGACAGTCATTCTTAGTAGTAAACGGTTGCAGGTGTTGAAATTAACCTGTGCATATATTCATTATATTCTTTATTAGCGAACGACCTTTAAATTGACTACAGATTGTTAATAACCAAGATACTAGTGTACATGATTGGTCAAAAATGACGGGATTCAATGGTATCGTTTAAAAAAAAATCTCAGGATAAAAACGGCAAACAAATATATCCATTCTAATAGTTCCCGCGATTAAAATACAGTATTCTCGTACTTGTGCACTGGTAAAACTCGTGTCACAGATACGGTCATTAAGCATCTTTAAGAACGTCACAGACGCACACAACAACCAATCAAGCAACAACTGTGCATTATAATTTAAATTATTGTTCGCAAGAAGTTTTTTAAAAAATTTGCCATACCTTTTACGCATTTAAATGCCTTTTAAATTTAAATGCGATAACCCGCATTTTCTTGACAGTAGATTCGATTTTCAAGCAACGTTTTTTTACTTATAAACATAAGTGAGCAGATGCCAGGTTTTTCAAATTCTTTCAATGGTATTTATGACACTGTGCAAGCAAGCAAATTTCCATTGTAATGACATAGGGGAAATTACGCAAGAGAACATATACTTATTTATAAATTGACGGACACCTGGCTTTTTATTATACCGGGTGTGCCATAAAAATGTCCCCGATTTTTAATTAATTAAATCTCAGCTTTAAATTAACATATTTGAATTGCCTTTTTTCACAATGTAGTAAATTTGGTTTCCTTTTCGATTAATTTAAGTTTTTGAAAATCGGTTGAATAACCACTTTACAATGTTCAATTTACTAATAGGGGTAGAAAAATTAATTGTTCATAGGAAAATTTTTTAAAACAATATTGCTTTTCTTCCTTATTTTGTACTTTCTATGAAACTGAACAAACAAAAATTTTAAAGAGTAACAAATCATTACCTTAAATAACGTTTAAATAAATAAACTAATTTAGTATCCTTCGACATACCCTCCATTTCTCTCAAAGCAAGTATTACTTCTAGCCACCATTGAACTAAGAGTTTTACCCATTATTCCACAGTTTTCTATCAGTTCTTGAAACACTATTATTGAGAACACTTGAAACTTGAAACCTCTCAGAGGGTTAAAATACTTGGTGGTATTTAGGATACATCGTTATGAAATTATTCTTAACAGTAGGTATTGAGGAATGAAGAAGAACAACAGTGTTGTTTTTAAAACTTTCCCTTTGAACATGTTTTCTACCCCTTTCAGTAAATCGGTCATCTTAAAGTGGTTATTCAACTGATTTTCAAAAACTTAAATCATTTGAAAATGAATCAAAATTGACTAGATTGTAACTAAAAGACAATTAAAATATGTTAATATAAAGTGGAGATATAGTCAATTAAAAAGTCCGGGACGTTTTTGTGGAACACCCAGTATAGTATTGATTGTTCTTATACAATAAACGGTCAAGTGTCTCCTTTAAACAAATAAATAAATAGGTTTAGCTATTTCGTGAGCATAATCTCTCCTATGTTGATACAATGGAGTTTTAGGATTTAAAACTTAAGGGCGACTGTTGGAACATTTATTTCAAATACAGAAGAACTTCAAGGGAACAATAGCATGTCGTTTCCCGAGATGCGCAAAAAGAGAAACCGTACGCAAGTTAGGCGTATTTTGAGGATTCCAACAGTACGCACAGCAGCGTCCTCTGTAAAATTTTTATTATTAAATTCCTTTAAAATGGAGACCGAAAATCTTTTTTAACGTAGGGTTAGTTTTTAAAAACGAAACTCGCTAAAAATAGAAGACATCCAATGGACGCGGCCGGTCATAAGCACGGTACTCCGGTAGGAAATTTTTGAGGCGTTCTGAGTAGAGAGACAGGGTTTTAAGATGTCTGGTCGCCGACTAGCTGAATATCGTATCTTATTGCAAGACTGCATATAGCACTAAGATTTTAACAATTAATTGACAAATAATTACCTTCAATAATAAGTGCCTATTCAAGAGGCTGCACGAGCCGGGTCGAGGAGTTCAAGTCGCAGAAAGAGACTGCTTTTTACGCAAGAGAAATAAGTTAAAGGTACCAGACCCACTTTTATTAAAAGAACGACATGCTGCCCAAGCATAGCAAGCTCGAAGATAATTTAATGAGTGAACGCCAAAGCGTCACAAGTAATGTTAACTAAAGCTATTTAAGGTTAATGCAGGTCTGCTAGAAGCGCAAACATGCCTAATTATAGAAAGTTAAATTTAAACACAAAAAACGAAAAGAAAAGATTCTGCTGCAAAACAAAAAACAAAGAACAAAAAAATCTAATTTCAACAGTTTCAAATTCTTGTCTGTGAACTAAGAGAGGCCAACTAAAGAAAACTTTTCTTCCACAAAGCCGCCATCAAAAATACGGAAGATATTCAAAAGGAAATTTCATTGAATAAATAAAATTGACAGTCCGTCTTTGTTGGTTGGTCTGTCTTCCTTTCACGCTCTTAAAGATGCTTAATGACTGTATCTGTGATGCGAGTCTCACCAGTGCACAAGTACTAGAATATTTTAATCGCGGGTACCATTAGGATGGAAATATTTCTTTATGATCCACATCTGGCAGATTTCTATACAGACAATATCGAATCCCGTCACTTATGACGAGTCGTGTACACAATTATGTTTACTGAGTGTTTCAGAACACGAGGTACAAAACTGCACATCAAGTAGAAAATGGCCAATTAAACACTTTTTGCCCTACAAAATTTTCCCCCAAAAAATCGGGGTTGGGAGGTATTAGCTGTTCATTGTTGCTAAGGATAAAATTTAATGGCACAATTACTCGTGATATTTATTCTGAATTTACTTTATAAAAATTGTTCAAAATGTGTTCCACCTACATCAATGCACTATTCGAATGTTAGCCTTAACGGCTGCCGGATATTAGGAAACACGTCTGGCATTAAGGTCTCTCACCTGCAGCCACCGCAATTCTGTCCACAAGATCTTCCTCAGACTCAATGGGTGTAGCATAAACAAGGCTCTTCACGTGTCCTAAAAAATTGAAATCGAGTGGAGTCATGTAAGGAGATCTAGGTCATGCAACTAAAAGATTTCGCTCGATCAACGTAAATTCAAATAAATATTGCGATTAATTTAGTCATTAAATTTCATCCTTTAAAACAATAAACGGCTAATATCTCAGTGTCTCTTTATTTGAAAAATTTCATAGAAGAAAAGTTTTTATTTGGATATCTTCTACTTGGTGTGCAATTTTTTGCCTCTTCTTCTGAATCTGAAACACCCTGTATATTACTGACAAGTGTTTTCTGAGTAGGTTATGTAGGCACTGTCTACACTGAGGAGCATAGATATGTATCAACAGTTTTTTATAGCTAAGTATGCACTAATTCAGTGAAATCATAATAGTTAATTCAATGACTATGCTTCAAATCCCTAAAATTATGATATACGTGTAGATTAGGTAGGCCAGATTTGCACACTGCCTTTTCTTCTCTGTCTCTACACTATGCATGTTAATAATGCAGAAAAAGTGTCCTATTATTGCTTAACTCTATGTTACATTTCGGCTATAATAGGCAAAAGTTGTTCTGCTTTCGTCGTAGGGGCCTGACGTTTTCGGAACGTTTTTTTTACGAATAAAAGTGACTTCTAGCTTCTTTGCGAGTAATATGATACTATCTCCTATTTCCGTCTAACTTTTTACTTTGTAAGCGCCCACCTTCTTCTCATTTCGTGTTTTGTGGAGCAATTTGAAACGTTTCCAGCAAGAGAATTTGTACTATCGCATAAATGCAACAACCATTGCAGCTGAGATAGTGCATTGTTTTCAGTTACAATATGTGTCTGACTGTAAGTGAAGTTGTTGCTAGTGTGTGTAATTATTTTCATTGCAGCTCGTTTACATTGTATTTTAATTTTTCTCAAGTGTATCAATGCCGATATTGACAACCTTACAACATTTACAAATCTTCCTTAACAAGAAGTAATTAAGTACATAATGTTACAAAACGAATACTTTTTCAGTTTTTAAAATTGTCTCAACATAATTATAAAATTCTCCATTTCAGCGTATACTTACGTAGAAACTGGGGAGTGATACGAAGATAATAATTAAACATGATAATGATATAGTGAAATACAATATGACTCTGAAAGAACCAAATAACATTCCAGGAATAACTTTAGATATGAGCAGAAATTTATATTATTAATACATGTTAACTTGACCTAAAGACAAGGAAGCCATATCAATTTAGATAACATAACCTCAAAACTAGAAGTCTTTGTGTACCAGGCCATAGCTTCAGGTTTTGGCAAAGACTACTCATTGGCAACGAATCATAACCTAAAGACTAGAAATATTCATGATCACAACATAACTTTAAGTTTCTGCAAAGACTAGTCATTATCAATCAATGCATCATTAAGAGCGTACAGAGTTACCACTCTTTATTTGAGTACAATGTATTGCATCAGCTGAAATGATCTACAAGTAACTTGCAACACATTTACTACTATTTTCCAGTTCTTGTGTATTAATTGAAGGAAAAATGAACAAAACAGAAATATACAGAATGAGTTTGCGATGCTTTCAATTACTAATTCCTGCTTTTAACTACAAAATCTACATTAATGCTGAGGACAAAAATTATATTTCGCACTCGTAAGTTTCTCAAACCCTCAATGACTAGATAACATGACGGTATTAGGTGATAGGTATAAATACGCTGTTTCAAACTTAGGATAAAATAATCAAAAAAAACATTGCGTATTTTTTAGAATTTTCAGCAAAGTATTCTAACTCTGTTATGTTTACTCTTGGTTTTAAACAATTATAAATAATTATTCGCAAAAATTAGAATCGAAGAGACAAAAAAATAGCGACTCCAACCACGACTCTACCACATCCGAATGAACGACTCCGACTCCGACTCCACTACATTCGGAAAAGCGACTCCGACTCCGACTCCATCACACTTCAGAGTAGCGACTCCGACTCCGACTCCACCACACTTCAGAGAAGCGACTCCGACTCCGACTCCACCCTAAAACATCCGACTCCGGCGACTCCGACTCCAGACTCCGACTCCGACTCCGCAACCCTGATTACAACGCAACTAAGAGGACTGTTGTTTATTGCAATTACACTACGATCAAATACATTTAAGAATAAACAATGCTTTAAAGAAAAAACAGCGCATTTTTTCATTTATTACAGCATTAAATTACCGATTTTACGTACTGTATTTGATCGTAGTGTAATTTCAATAGACAACAGTCTTCCATGTTGGTTCTCTATGAACCAAAAAAAGTATGAGCTTACACGAACCTAATATCAACTGGCAGGCTGGATGCTCCTTGAAAGATATTTTCGTCCGTTGGAGAGCCTGTCTTAATCCCGAGTAGGACATTTCTTTAGCTACATCAGCCGTCGTGATGCGCTGCATCATTCGCCGCGTGGTGTCCCGCAAACTGACGCCAACGCATCGCTGGAGCTCAGTCCTCTAGTGATAGAAGATGCATTGTTATTGTGTGTAGTATCGAAATAAAATACGTACTCCATGTGAGGAATGGCCTAACTGTACGGATGAAACTCTAATCGCATTTAAATCTCTTATCAACACCGTATCATGCTGAATGACCAGGACGCATTCAGTTGAATTTGCCCTTATAATCAACGCTCACTTGAGAACAAGAAATGAAGAAGCCATAAACATAAGCGTTCTTAAACTAACGACAGTTCATTAAAACGAAACTTCATTCACCTAATCGGATGTACAAACGAAGCGAATGAAACAATTGCGGAACTTCGATGATTGGATATTTAAACGACTAAGTAGAATCGAAATTCATACAGTTTCTACCTCCTTCGGAAGAGTTGCTATGGAGTGTTATTTCTCTAGAAATGATGAATAACTCTGTCAGTTCAGTTTGTTTGAGATAATTCACCACGTCTGCGAGCAGGTGTTGCAAAGACAGCAATCATAGCCTAAAATATGAATTACTTTCAAAAAATGATCAATTTAATGTGTGCGATCACTGACCAACTTAATGTTTTTTCCATGTCAAAATTATATACTTTGATACTTATGCATCTTAAGATCAGGAGGGCGGCTGTTGAACCCAATAATAATTTTCCGGAGATTATTTTCAGATTTGACTTAACATGTCAGTAGAACATAACATCCGGAACTTAGAAGTATAATCATTGTACATGACAGGAATAAAACATCCATTAATCTGTACAGTCTGATAATTTATTATTAAATGCCATTTTACTCGAACAATATTTTATTTTGAACTGGCATCAAAAGTTAACGATCGTCATTAACGGATTCAAGAGTTGCTAAATCCCCAACCGAAAATAATATGTCTCAGACATTTTAGTCCTGAAGTCTTGTATACCAGTTATATAAGCTTCTATAAAATGATAGTTTAGATTAATCTTCCGCTTTGTACGGGATATTGAGCCCTACACTACGATAACTCCTAAAGCTTATGGGGCATCTATTAACGTAAAAGCAATCACTAGGCATGGATGTACGTATTGTGACAGCCTGGAGCATATGCATAATGAAGAATTAATCTTATCCACGTAAAAATTAGAATGCATTACTCAACCTCAGGATTGTTTTTGTGGTATTGAATTATTAATAGCTATTGGGTTTCCTCACCACTGTTTGATTGGTCGCTATTTGGTCAAGCTCCTCCATTGACGTTGCTCGATGAAATGTTGAGACAGGCTGAACACAGGTGGCAGAAGGCTTCTGAGGTTCAAGAATGGCCAAAATTTTCTTGATGTCACGTCTGTTTGAGCGAGACATGTTGAGCAGAACTTCAATCTTATAGTTGATCTTCTCAATCGCAGTACAGTCCTTCCTGAAATAAAAGTCAAAAAATAAACATAGGTCTATTATGGAGATTAGAATAAAATATAGTTAGACACAGGAGTAATAGAAAAATTTTTCAGCTAACATTTCAAAGTAGGGTAAACTTTAACTTGAGTAACCAAAGTTATTACAGGTAATTGAGTGCAACCAACCCAGGAAACATCCCTTTGAAGTTAAAGGTCTAAGTCACGATTTAAAAATGAAACTCATGAAACTCCAAGAAACATGAATGTTTATTTTTTCCATTTTTAAAATATGATATAGAGAAAAGAAGTACACATACATGTTACACATTTTTGCCTGATAGATGTTTCTGAAAATAAATGAAAATGTGTAGGGAAAAAACAAATTCCAAGACGAAATTAAATAGAATAATTTGTACATTCCAAACATGTAGTTCATGCATTCTCTTGCCTATAAATGACCAATCAACAAGATATGTAACAATTCATGACAATATCTGTTATCAAGGATTCTATTACATAATAATTAACTGCTATATTTAACAGCATTACCTGCATGGGTCTGTAATTGAAACGGGTGTGAGAGCAATGTGCTTGTGTAACTTGAAAGCACTTTGTGAGGGTGCCCCACAGGTAGCTGCAGATGAAGCAACTGAGTCGAAGCAGCTGAGGAAGCAATAGACCGAGTTGCGGCAGGATAAGAAGTAGTATACTGAGTTGAAGCTCCAGACGATGACACAAAAGATGAACACTCAGGTTGCTGAACTGTGTCAGTCTCATTGCCACCAGGAGTGTACAGCTTCAGTTCAGCACCTCTAAATGTACCTGAATGCAAGAATGAAAAAATGGCATCGTATTAACTACAGATGCAATTTTATTACTGAACATTTACGTAAATTTACAGAAGTTTGTTTAGCATTTAAAAAGCTTAAGTGGAAAGAAAAATAAAAAATGCATAGAAGTAACACTACTTGAAATGAAGCTGTTGTGTTATCCAACTAAACCTGACTCATGCATTTGTCATACCTTCATGAATTGAAACTGTTCACCTACTGTGGCATTTGCTGAGGGAGGTGAGATGCAGTGCACCAGCCAAACAAGGGTTATCAGTGCCAAAGAAAAGGGAGACAAAAGAAGGTTTGATAGGGTCATAATCCCAGTCCGGAATTTCTCTCAGGCCCACAGCTATATCAAGTAAGCTTTTTGCTCATCTACACATAAAATCCATTGCTATACAATATAACATCCAAAGAAATGAAATACTTAGTGCATGCATAATAGAAGCAAATAGTTTGAGTCATTGCTTCTTAAATTGTTGATTGCAACAACTCATTCTTGATTTGCTATCAATTTAAATACTTCTCGTGTATAAATATCATTAGAAAATTCAAAAGATTCAACATTAGAAGAAGTGACACGTCCTCTAAAATCTGTGGATTTCTTTTGAAGATTTAAATTTTGTAAATTTTAGAACGATCAATGCACAAAAAATAAGTAAGGGTAAGTAAGAAAATACTTACTTGACTGTGCAAGAATTTTCTTCACTCGGGATGTAGTCCAGTTCTCTTCAGGTTGTGCATTATTTTCATTTTGAGCATCGACATCATCAGCATGCAAGGTGCATATAATCAAGAACAAAATGTGAAACCATTGGAAAATCTAATATTGACAGAAGAGGAGATGTCTTTTCTTTGAGATGATGATCACGGTCAGCGTTAGATTTGAATGAGTCGTTTGTTCTTGCATCACATTCAGTTTCAAGGAGAGCAACATGCCCAACCCAATACTCTCCTTTTTGCACACATCGTTCACAACTATTGTAGCCGGAGTGTCCCATCATTTGCTGCAAATAGCTCCTCATCGGAGCATGTCATTAAGTCTTTGATGAACTGGTCAAGAAAAATTTCAGGTGGTGGAAGCAACTTGTCAGGAGTGTTTGTGCAATACAAAACTGCACACACAAGCTTTTCAATGTGCATAAACTTTATTAAAATTGGATATGCACAATATTTTCGTGAATTTGTGTACAGAATATACTCTCCAAATTCACTCATTGTTTCAACGTTCACACCTTGATACGATTCTTTTAGAGCTTTGGCAGTCATCGGAATAGATGGGTGAATCACATTAAATCGCATAACAGTCTACTTAAACAATCACTTGACAATTGTTTTTCAGAGGATTTTTTCAAGATTGTCCGATGTAGTTCGTGGAGTAACGCTAAAATTGCAATCTCGGACACAATTGCTTGAACAATTGCTTGAACAATCACTTGAGGAATCGCTATGAAATGAAGATATCACTATGCTCAGGAGTATCACTGATTGAGCTCTGACATTCTTCTGAAGGTTCTTTGATTGACCCTATGCGATTAGGAACATCACCTATTGAATTTTGACTTTTCAATGGAGCAATGTCTTCAGTGAACATGTCTGATCTGTTATCAGGAAGAGTATCACTCGACAACTTTGAGCAGTTCGCTTCAATAGCATTTTTGGAGGATTCTGGGATAAGTTTATCATAAAAACAAGATTTCGAATCACACCAATCTTCAACTGGGAAAGTATGAGAAACTGCTTCATCTGAATCATCTTCTGAAAAAATTCTTTCAACAATCCTTCGATGCTTCTGCCGCGTTGACAATTCAGAAAATAATTTGCGTTTCTGTGAAGGCATTTCCTGAAAGTAAATTTAAAGCTGAATGACTCTGAGGGTTAAAAAAATATTCACATTGAATCATTTTACAGGCAATGATTTTGCTTATGTTCATCAGTTTGATTCAAAAACTCTACATCTCATATCAAAATACACAGTTAAAGTAAATCACAATAGAACTTGTAGTGTTACCACATGTTTGAAAAAGTTCTTAATAACTTGAGGGGGACAACTGAGTGATTTGATCAAAAATTTTAAATTTTGCTGAGAAAGGTTCATTAAGTCGAAGGGGCTGTTGTGTCCTAAAATTTATTGGGGTTACGGGTACTACAGCCCCCGAAAGAGGGGTTTCAAGATAGATAGTGAGGGTGAAAAACCGTGAATTTTTGACCAACATTTCATCAGAAAACGAAAGGAAAATGAAAAAAACAGTTTTGTAACTTTGCTAGCAATGTTAAAAAGATTCTAAAACTGTCTTAGTTTTTGTTCTAGAATATAAAAACTCAGACTTCCATTCCTATGAAGTGTCCAAAAAAAATCCCATATATTATGAAAAATATTCCTCATTTTCTCAAAAACTATGGCCAAAATCACGAAATTTACATAGAGCAAAATGTTATTCTTTTAAAAAATTACATAAGCTGGGCAAATTTCTGAGCAATCTGTCCACATATTAAAATTTAGTTTGTTGTCCCCCTTAATCCTTCTTATTGACCGTAGTTGTTACCTAAAATTTTTGATGTCATATCTATAATAAGTTTTATGTCTATCTTTATAATTGTAAGGAATTTGAACTTACATATATATTTCACAAACAAAAATATTCCTGGAAAGCAATTTCCTGTTTTGAACAATAATAATAATTTTAATCAGAAGAAAAATCATTTTGAAGTTTTTTTTACACTGAGCCATCATAGCAATTCAAATACTAAAATTATTGGAATGAAAGGATTGCCTAATGAGTATTGCATTAGCTTTCACTTAATAAGGTCTAAATACTTCACAATTCACCAAGATAGGTCGTGCAAACCTGAATTAATATTTAATATGAGGTACTAATAGAAGCATCATTGGAAGAATTGCTATGAAATTAACTTCTATCTTTAGGTTCAGAACTCAAGCAAATCTAGAGGGATATCTCTGACTAAGCTTTCATTTGCATTACTGGACGACTCTGAGATCAATTTATTGTACACACAAAGTTTGAAGTCAAACAAGTTTGCTTGGGCAAGTATGAAAAACTAATTCATGTCTGTTATCATTAGAGTGAGAACAATCTCCTACATGAACTCATTTTACAATCATCAAACTCAAGCTCTCCTTTGATATTGTAGATTTGTAGAGTCAAGATAGCAAAAGTTCAACAGAAAGTGTCTATCCGTACATATGAGTCATTATGTGAGAATATTTCATAAGATTTTTCTCAAATAATATTTCTGGAGTCAATTAACATTTACCAATAGTTTTTTCATAAATACACAGTGCTTAAACACAGTGATTAAATCAAAATAGGAATTATGTTACCGCACGGTTAAAACCAGGTCCTATAAACTTAATCATTTTTTGTTTGGTAACTGGTTCCTCTCACATATCTGGAATAAATTTCAATGTCTATCTTTATATGAATAAAATAGGCATTCACATATAGGTTCCTATATTTTTCATGGACAAATTTTTACTGGTAAGTAGCTTCTTTTGGTGAATAGACAGAGTAATGTGTTTCATCAGAAGGAAATTGTGTAAATCTGAAGGTTATGTCAGTTCTCGATTTTGCACTTTTTGGTGCCTGAACCTAATTAATTGAATCAAAATAAACAAGTTTTCTTCTATGCACTTTCCGTCTCAAATGAGAATTTTACGATTTATAGCGGTAAGTTTAGTTTCGTCTTTGATGAATGCGCTCGAATAAACAGGGACTCATCGATTTTCGAATTTTTGTTGCTTGTATCATGGTAATAACATCGAAATAAACAACTTTTCTTCCATACATTTTTTCAAATGAATATTCAACGAGGTATAGTGGTAGGTTTGGTTTCGTCTTTCAAGACAGAGCGCTGGAAGTGAGACGCCATTGCAGTATTGCCATACAACTCGATCGAAGAATTTCTTTCCGCTTCAAACACTGGAGTTGCTGTAAGTCATTTACCACTATAACTAATAAAATACTCATTTGAGACGGAAAGTGCATAGAAGAAAACTTGTTTATTTCGATCTAATTAACTATGCTAAGGCATCAAAATTTACAAAATCGATAACTGACATATCCTTCAGATTTACCGGAAATTGATCAACAAATTTTACTTTTGAACTGAAACCAATCAAAAAATTTCTATACCAACATTATACAAATAATAGGATCCAAAGAGAAACATTGCCATAGTATCCAATGTATGAGAGTTGAATGCTTCTCATTTCCTGGACAGCATCTTTCAGAGACAGATTGTAGATTGATATTTTGAAATGTTATACATACATATCTAAGTACATTTTCATCCCATAAACAATTTACTCTACTAAGTTGAAAGCAAACATTATTTAAATTGGTAAGGATAAGTTAACTAAATTTTCAGAAATTACCCCTCAACACAATTGAACATGAGTGTAAAATGATATTTTACTATAATTTTTGGTCAAACTGGGATTTTGTTAGCATCAGTCAGCTGTTATATTCAGAAATCCTTGTTCATGACTGTACACAGTTAAACATGGTACAGTCATGTCTTATTTGTAATGGATACATAAATCTTTATAACACCTATCCATTTCTCATGTGAATGCACAACGGTGAGCATTAAAACCGTTCAATCAATTTTTGAAATCTTACATCAGCAGTGAAGCAATTAAAAAATATTCAAATACCAACAATAGTATTCGGGAGTTCTGTCATGTATTGCATAAATTTGTAATTAATGAGAATCAAATCTTTCACAGTTCAAGATACTATTTTCAAACCTAGAGAATGAGTTATATGTTACACAACACTGCTCCAACTCGAGCAACTAAGTCAAATAGCATGCTACTTGTTAGTCATTCATGTTACCAGCTGAGCTATTTCATGATTTCGACTTCATTTCTTGATGCAATAAAAATACTTTTCAATAATACGTATTTTATCTTAAAAACGAAGGTCATAAATCATGAAATATAAAATATAATCAAATAAAGAGCCTATTCACACCTAGTAAATTAGTAGCTAACTGTGGAATTACAGCGTTTAATCAGGCCCGTTAACTGAATTTACCAATTTGAATTCCCGATCAGTCACGCACGGTCAGCAAGTGAAAGCTATGCAGCATGAATAGTTACGAAATTTCTATACTTTCACAGCTAAAACATACACAGTTTGATCAGATTTCCGTATCTTAAATACTGTGACGGGCTAAATTTCATTGTTTTCAAGGGAGTCACAGTATCACAAACGAGTGTACACACAATTTGATAACAACTGAGAAACTGATCACTTATGTTTCCGAGTACCGACTCCCGACTAATCCCAAGTACAACTAACTTCTCGCGGAAACTGAATCT
This sequence comes from Morinoia aosen, assembly GCA_030386875.1. Taxonomy (NCBI): domain Eukaryota; kingdom Metazoa; phylum Arthropoda; class Malacostraca; order Amphipoda; family Talitridae; genus Morinoia; species Morinoia aosen. The sequence continues at coordinate 30,308,096 of CM059559.1, forward strand.
CTCACACAGACTCACGTGACTGAACTGAACGAGGAACAATCGACACTCAAACAACGCTTGAACGCCTTTCAAACATGGAATATATTGTCTCAACTGATGTCAAATTTAACGTATTTCAGCTCCCAACTCATTATTGATGTTTTTAGCTAGAAACTATCTAGGATATTTTTACGCTATCTAGATTTACAGCTAGTAACAAGAATACCCAAGTCGATATCTAGATGGAACGAAACCTATCTGGATCTAGCTATTTTATAGCTAGAGTTGCAAATATAAGCACAATTTTCGAACTCAAGCCTACATAAACGTTCGGAACTTCGTGTTCTGTACGCGAAGGTTCGAGTAATTTTTCTCGTATTTTTTCTCTGATTTGAGAAAGAAATATTTTAATTAGAAAAAATTAACAACTTTTAAAACATTCTCATTATTTGATGCTGTGAATGTATGTAGGGTTATAGGTCGTCCATTTTTTGAACATGTAAAACTTAACAAATTCACATAAAATTGATGTATTTAAAAATAAGTCCTTTTGGTTTAAGATCGCGTTCTCTTCAACCGTATAAAAGAACTTAACACTGATATTCCAACTCATCGAAACGGTCACGTTTTAAAGAAGCGTGATGAAGCGTGAGTTAAATATTGAATAAAGTCAGAAGTACATTTTGTCAGTTGACATCTAAATATAATTATGCATTTTATACATCCAGGATTTTTTCTTTAGATATAAATAACCTATTTAAATGAAATGCACCTATTCATTATTTTCACAATAATCGTCCTGTATTATTAAAATTCATCCTTTTATTTGCAAAGAAATTATCAAACGCTAAAATTCAGATATTTCAGATCAAATACTCAACATTTGAAGCTTAAATTAGAAAACATGAGCTTCATATTCTAACGTCTTAAAAATTAGAACGTATAAAAATAGCGAAATATGTAAATTTGCTCCTGCAATATCTTAATTTTGAACTTAAGTGTTTGACTCTCATGTTGGAAGAATTGAGGGTCAGACTATTGCATGTAAAGGATAAGTTAAATAATATTTGACTGTTAGAAATACATCACATAATATTGTGTAACTTTTCATCAATTAAACTTAGGCTTGTGCCATCCAGCATTACCGTTAATTTAAAATTATAAAATATAGCGTAAAAACGATCGTATTTTTACCAGCGTTTTTCTATGGTCGAAATGACCGTCAAAAATCGACGGTAGATAACGGTCATCATTGTCGGTGGGCATTTATTTCGTCTTAAATTACCGGTGATCACCAGTAATTTACTTACTGTCGGAAATCTTACGATAAACGAGGGAAATCGATAATAAATACCGGTTCGCCGACGGAAAAATTCGGATTGGGGGGGTGCAACATGTCTCTTAAAGTTCATTTTCTACACTCACACCTGGACTTCTTTCCTGGAAATTTAGGAGCAGTTTCAGATGAACACGGCGAACGGTTTCATCAAGACATCGCTAAGTTCGAAAGTCGATTTTCAGGAAAGTGGAATGCGAGCATGTTAGCAGAGTACTGTTGCTTTCTGGTACGAGAAACTACTACCTCAGAATACAAAAGGAAAACAAGCACGAAATAAGGGTAATAATTTATCTTATTTATTATTCTGTGTAGGAATGTGTACAAAATAAGGTATAAAGGTTCGAAAAATTGTTCCTTTTTAATGTGTGTTTTTACAATTTTGAGGCAGCAAATTCCCCAAATCTACCCCCTTGCTACAAATGTTCATGTTGGTAGAACATATTACATCTGTAGCCCCTCAGAAGAAATGCAAAAGCAAATATAAGCATGTTCATCTCTCCAAATTATCAAAAAGTAATACAAAGTACAAGGGGGCCATCCCATGAAAACGGAGGGTGATGGAAGAAAACGCGTGGGTCATATTCGAATTCAGGAGGTCATTTTACATAATAAACAGCAGAAATTGTGTCAGGGCTCGAAAAAAAATTTTTTTTTGCAGACCAATAATATATATAATTAATTATATATATATATACATATTATTGATTTAATTATTAGTATATAGTAAAAATAAAGCATATTACTGTAATTGATGCCACAGTACTTTATAGCTCGACTCGCCCTATCGTCGTTATTGATATAAGTATCGCAAAAATATGATTTTGAGTACGTCATATTACTGTTATTGGGATTTTTGGAGTTTAACTACACCACAATTTTTACGAAAAATATCAGAGAAACTTGATAACTGCTACTAATGAAATGTGTTTAAAATTTATTTTATATAAAGTGTGAAAGTTTCTTGAGAATCGGACCATATTTTATTTTATTACACAAGCAGAAACAACAAAAACATCCTAATGAAATTAAACCAGTCAACAACTGTATGATCATCTAAACACAATTGTTTACAGATCACAGTCATAGGAAGTTCCAAGCACAAATAAAAATAAATTAGTTTCAAAATTTGTGGGATCTAAGGATGACTTTCCTGAAAAAAGCTCTTTCTCCCTGCGGAAACTAAAGTACCACACTTCCGTGTAAGAAATTATTTGGAAGTTGGATCACCAAAATTTTAAAGCCGAAGCATTTAATTACATGGGGGAGCCACATTTTACACAGCTCACATTAGTCAGATTCAAATAATTGTAATACTGCAAATACGCTAATAGCGACACTTCACAATTCAATAAGTGCTCAAGATCTTCTAATGTACTAACGAATATGTTTTTTTTTTCTGAAAATTAAGAAAAAAATTATAAAATTTTATATGATAAAATGTGTTCCAAATCTAATTTTACATATACTAGTTTCATAAATAATACACTATAATTAAAAAATTCTGCGTGGGGTAGGTAAAATTAAGAAATTTCCTGTTATTGAAGCCACTACTTTAAAGCTC